>OZ025249.1:54761851-55361851 GCA_964019135.1 Arenicola marina | reverse complement strand
CTCGCCGAGCCGAACATCAACCAGCGGCTGTCACAGATCTCCATGCCTCACCTGAAGGATGCCTAACCGAGCAGAACATCAACCAGCGACTGTCACAGATCTCCATGAATCACCTGAAGGATGCCTCACCGAGCAGAACATCGACCAGCGACTATCACAGATCTCCATGCCTCACCTGAAGGATGCCTCGCCGAGCAGAACATCAACCAGCGACTATCACAGATCTCAAAGCCTCACCTGGAGGATGCCTCACCGAGCAGAACATCAACCAGCAACTGTCACAGATGCCCATGCCTCACCTGAAGGATGCCTCGCCGAGCCGAACATCAACCAGCGGCTGTCACGGATCTCCATGCCTCACCTGAAGGATGCCTCGCCGCGCAGAACATCAACCAGCGACTGTCACAGATCCCTGTGCCTCACCTGAAGGATGCCGCGCCGAGCAGAACATCAACCAGCGACTGTCACAGATCTCTATGCCTCACCTGAAGGATGCCTCACCGAGCAGAACATCAACCATCGACTGTCACAGATCTCTATGCCTCACCTGAAGGATGCCTCACCGAGCAGAACATCAACCATCGACTGTCACAGATCTCCATGCCTCACCTGGAGGATGCCTCGCCGTGCAGAACATCAAGCAGCGACTGTCACAGATCTCCATGCCTCACCTGAAGGATGCCTCGCCGCGCAGAACATCAACCAGCGACTGTCACAGATCCCTATGCCTCACCTGAAGGATGCCGCGCCGAGCAGAACATCAACCAGCGACTGTCACAGATCTCTATGCCTCACCTGAAGGATGCCTCACCGAGCAGAACATCAACCAGCGACTGTCACAGATCTCCATGCCTCACCTGAAGGATGCCTCGCCGAGCAGAACATCAACCGACGACTGTCACAGATCTCCATGCCTCACCTGGAGGATGCCTCACCGAGCAGAACATCAACCAGCGACTATCACAGATCTCCATGCCTCACCTGAAGGATGCCTCGCCGAGCAGAACATCAACCAGCGACTATCACAGATCTCCATGCCTCACCTGGAGGATGCCTCACCGTGCAGAACATCAACCAGCAAATGTCACAGATGTCCATGCCTCACCTGAAGAATGCCGAGCCGAGCCGAACATCAACCAGCGGCTGTCACAGATCTCCATGCCTCACCTGAAGGATGCCTCGCCGCGCAGAACATCAACCAGCGACTGTCACAGATCTCCATGCCTCACCTGGAGGATGCCTCACCGAGCAGAACATCTGCCAGCGACTGTCACAGATCTCCATGCCTCACCTGGAGGATGCGTCACCGAGCAGAACATCAACCAGCGACTGTCACAGATCTCCATGCCTCACCTGAAGGATGCTTCACCGAGCAGAACATCGATCAGCGATTGTCACAGATCTCCATGCCTCACCTGAGGGATGCCTCGCCGAGCAGAACATCAACCAGCGACTATCACAGATCTCCATGCCTCACCTGAAGGATGCCTCGCCGAGCAGAGCATCAACCAGCGACTATCACAGATCTGCATGCCTCACCTGGAGGATGCCTCGCCGAGCAGAACATCAACCAGCAACTGTCACAGATATCCATGCCTCACCTGAAGGATGCCTCGCCGAGCCGAACATCAACCAGCGGCTGTCACAGATCTCCATGCCTCACCTGAAGGATGCCTAACCGAGCAGAACATCAACCAGCGACTGTCACAGATCTCCATGCCTCACCTGAAGGATGCTTCACTGAGTAGAACATCGACCAGCGACTGTCACAGATCTCCATGCCTCACCTGAAGGATGCCTCGCCGAGCCGAACATCAACCAGCGACTGTTACAGATCTTCATGCCTCACCTGGAGGATGCCTCTCCGAGCAGAACATCAACCAGCGACTGTCACAGATCTCCATGCCTCACCTGAAGGATGCCTCACCGAGCAGAACATCAACCAGCGACTGTCACATATCGCCATGCCTGACCTGAAGGATGCCTAACCGAGCAGAACATCAACCAGCGACTGTCACAGATCTCCATGCCTCGCATGAAGGATGCCTCGCCGAGCCGAACATCAACCAGCGGCTGTCACAGATCTCCATGCCTCACCTGAAGGATGCCTAACCGAGCAGAACATCAACCAGCGACTGTCACAGATCTCCATGAATCACCTGAAGGATGCCTCGCCGAGCAGAACATCAACCAGCGACTATCACAGATCTCCATGCCTCACCTGGAGGATACCTCACCGAGCAGAACATCAACCAGCAACTGTCACAGATGTCCATGGCTCACCTGAAGGATGCCTCGCGGAGCCGAACATCAACTAGCGACTGTCACAGATCTCCATGCCTCACCTGGAGGATGCTTCACCGAGCAGAACATCTGCCAGCGACTGTCACATATCTCCATGCCTCACCTGAAGGATGCTTCACCGAGCAGAACATCGACCAGCGACTGTCACAGATCTCCATGCCTCACCTGAAGGATGCCTCGCCGAGCCGAACATCAACCAGCGACTGTTACAGATCTCCATGCCTCACCTGGAGGATGCCTCACCGAGCAGAACATCAACCAGCGACTGTCACAGATCTCCATGCCTCACCTGAAGGATGCCTCACCGAGCAGAACATCAACCAGCGACTGTCACAGATCGCCATGCCTGACCTGAAGGATGCCTAACCGAGCAGAACATCAACCAGCGACTGTCACAGATCTCCATGAATCACCTGAAGGATGCCTCACCGAGCAGAACATCGACCAGCGACTGTCACAGATCTCCATGCCTCACCTGAAGGATGCCTCGCCGAGCAGAACATCAACCAGCGACTGTCACAGATCTCCATGCCTCACCTGAAGGATGCCTCACCGAGCAGAACATCAACCAGCGACTGTCACAGATCCCTATGTCTCACCTGAAGGATGCCGCGCCGAGCAGAACATCAACTAGCGACTGTCACAGGTCTCTATGCCTCACCTGAAGGATGTCTCACAGAGCAGAACATCAACCATCGATTGTCACAGATCTCCATGCCTCACCTGGAGGATGCCTCGCCGTGCAGAACATCAACCAGCGACTGTCACAGATCTCCATGCCTCACCTGAAGGATGCCTCGCCGAGCAGAACATCAACCGGCGACTGTCACAGATCTCCATGCCTCACCTGAAGGATGCCTCGCCGAGCAAAACATCAACCAGCGACTATCACAGATCTCCATGCCTTACTTGGAGGATGCCTCACCGAGAAGAACATCAACCAGCAACTGTCACAGATGTCCATGCCTCACCTGAAGGATGCCGAGCCGAGCCGAACATCAACCGGCGACTGTCACAGATCTCCATGCCTCACCTGAAGGATGCCTCGCCGCGCAGAACATCAACCAGCGACTGTCACAGATCTCCATGCCTCACCTGGAGGATGCCTCACCGAGCAGAACATCTGCCAGCGACTGTCACAGATCTCCATGCCTCACCTGGAGGATGCGTCACCGAGCAGAACATCCACCAGCGACTGTCACAGATCCCTATGCCTCACCTGAAGGATGCTTCGCCGAGCAGAACATCAACCAGCGACTGTCACAGATCTCTATGCCTCACCTGAAGGATGCCTCACCGAGCAGAACATCAACCAGCGACTGTCACAGATCTCTATGCCTCACCTGAAGGATGCCTCACCGAGCAGAACATCAACCATCGACTGTCACAGATCTCCATGCCTCACCTGGAGGATGCCTCGCCGTGCAGAACATCAAGCAGCGACTGTCACAGATCTCCATGCCTCACCTGAAGGATGCCTCGCCGAGCAGAACATCAACCGGCGACTGTCACAGATCTCCATGCCTCACCTGGAGGATGCCTCACCGAGCAGAACATCGACAAGCGACTATCACAGATCTCCATGCCTCACCTGAAGGATGCCTCGCCGAGCAGAACATCAACCAGCGACTATCACAGATCTCCATGCCTCACCTGGAGGATGCCTCACCGTGCAGAACATCAACCAGCAACTGTCACAGATGTCCATGCCTCACCTGAAGAATGCCGAGCCGAGCCGAACATCAGCCAGCGGCTGTCACAGATCTCGATGCCTCACCTGAAGGATGCCTCGCCGCGCAGAACATCAACCAGCGACTGTCACAGATCTCCATGCCTCTCCTGGAGGATGCCTCACCGAGCAGAACATCTGCCAGCGACTGTCACAGATCTCCATGCCTCACCTGGAGGATGCGTCACCGAGCAGAACATCAACCAGCGACTGTCACAGATCTCCATGCCTCACCTGAAGGATGCTTCACCGAGCAGAACATCGATCAGCGATTGTCACAGACCTCCATGCCTCACCTGAGGGATGCCTCGCCGAGCAGAACATCAACCAGCGATTATCACAGATCTCCATGCCTCACCTGGAGGATGCCTCACCGTGCAGAACATCAACCAGCAAATGTCACAGATGTCCATGCCTCACCTGAAGAATGCCGAGCCGAGCCGAACATCAACCAGCGGCTGTCACAGATCTCCATGCCTCACCTGAAGGATGCCTCGCCGCGCAGAACATCAACCAGCGACTGTCACAGATCTCCATGCCTCACCTGGAGGATGCCTCACCGAGCAGAACATCTGCCAGCGACTGTCACAGATCTCCATGCCTCACCTGGAGGATGCGTCACCGAGCAGAACATCAACCAGCGACTGTCACAGATCTCCATGCCTCACCTGAAGGATGCTTCACCGAGCAGAACATCGATCAGCGATTGTCACAGATCTCCATGCCTCACCTGAGGGATGCCTCGCCGAGCAGAACATCAACCAGCGACTATCACAGATCTCCATGCCTCACCTGAAGGATGCCTCGCCGAGCAGAGCATCAACCAGCGACTATCACAGATCTGCATGCCTCACCTGGAGGATGCCTCGCCGAGCAGAACATCAACCAGCAACTGTCACAGATATCCATGCCTCACCTGAAGGATGCCTCGCCGAGCCGAACATCAACCAGCGGCTGTCACAGATCTCCATGCCTCACCTGAAGGATGCCTAACCGAGCAGAACATCAACCAGCGACTGTCACAGATCTCCATGCCTCACCTGAAGGATGCTTCACTGAGTAGAACATCGACCAGCGACTGTCACAGATCTCCATGCCTCACCTGAAGGATGCCTCGCCGAGCCGAACATCAACCAGCGACTGTTACAGATCTTCATGCCTCACCTGGAGGATGCCTCTCCGAGCAGAACATCAACCAGCGACTGTCACAGATCTCCATGCCTCACCTGAAGGATGCCTCACCGAGCAGAACATCAACCAGCGACTGTCACATATCGCCATGCCTGACCTGAAGGATGCCTAACCGAGCAGAACATCAACCAGCGACTGTCACAGATCTCCATGCCTCGCATGAAGGATGCCTCGCCGAGCCGAACATCAACCAGCGGCTGTCACAGATCTCCATGCCTCACCTGAAGGATGCCTAACCGAGCAGAACATCAACCAGCGACTGTCACAGATCTCCATGAATCACCTGAAGGATGCCTCGCCGAGCAGAACATCAACCAGCGACTATCACAGATCTCCATGCCTCACCTGGAGGATACCTCACCGAGCAGAACATCAACCAGCAACTGTCACAGATGTCCATGGCTCACCTGAAGGATGCCTCGCGGAGCCGAACATCAACCAGCGACTGTCACAGATCTCCATGCCTCACCTGGAGGATGCCTCACCGAGCAGAACATCTGCCAGCGACTGTCACATATCTCCATGCCTCACCTGAAGGATGCTTCACCGAGCAGAACATCGACCAGCGACTGTCACAGATCTCCATGCCTCACCTGAAGGATGCCTCGCCGAGCCGAACATCAACCAGCGACTGTTACAGATCTCCATGCCTCACCTGGAGGATGCCTCACCGAGCAGAACATCAACCAGCGACTGTCACAGATCTCCATGCCTCACCTGAAGGATGCCTCACCGAGCAGAACATCAACCAGCGACTGTCACAGATCGCCATGCCTGACCTGAAGGATGCCTAACCGAGCAGAACATCAACCAGCGACTGTCACAGATCTCCATGAATCACCTGAAGGATGCCTCACCGAGCAGAACATCGACCAGCGACTGTCACAGATCTCCATGCCTCACCTGAAGGATGCCTCGCCGAGCAGAACATCAACCAGCGACTGTCACAGATCTCCATGCCTCACCTGAAGGATGCCTCACCGAGCAGAACATCAACCAGCGACTGTCACAGATCCCTATGTCTCACCTGAAGGATGCCGCGCCGAGCAGAACATCAACTAGCGACTGTCACAGGTCTCTATGCCTCACCTGAAGGATGTCTCACAGAGCAGAACATCAACCATCGACTGTCACAGATCTCCATGCCTCACCTGGAGGATGCCTCGCCGTGCAGAACATCAACCAGCGACTGTCACAGATCTCCATGCCTCACCTGAAGGATGCCTCGCCGAGCAGAACATCAACCGGCGACTGTCACAGATCTCCATGCCTCACCTGAAGGATGCCTCGCCGAGCAAAACATCAACCAGCGACTATCACAGATCTCCATGCCTTACTTGGAGGATGCCTCACCGAGAAGAACATCAACCAGCAACTGTCACAGATGTCCATGCCTCACCTGAAGGATGCCGAGCCGAGCCGAACATCAACCGGCGACTGTCACAGATCTCCATGCCTCACCTGAAGGATGCCTCGCCGCGCAGAACATCAACCAGCGACTGTCACAGATCTCCATGCCTCACCTGGAGGATGCCTCACCGAGCAGAACATCTGCCAGCGACTGTCACAGATCTCCATGCCTCGCCTGGAGGATGCGTCACCGAGCAGAACATCCACCAGCGACTGTCACAGATCCCTATGCCTCACCTGAAGGATGCTTCGCCGAGCAGAACATCAACCAGCGACTGTCACAGATCTCTATGCCTCACCTGAAGGATGCCTCACCGAGCAGAACATCAACCAGCGACTGTCACAGATCTCTATGCCTCACCTGAAGGATGCCTCACCGAGCAGAACATCAACCATCGACTGTCACAGATCTCCATGCCTCACCTGGAGGATGCCTCGCCGTGCAGAACATCAAGCAGCGACTGTCACAGATCTCCATGCCTCACCTGAAGGATGCCTCGCCGAGCAGAACATCAACCGGCGACTGTCACAGATCTCCATGCCTCACCTGGAGGATGCCTCACCGAGCAGAACATCGACAAGCGACTATCACAGATCTCCATGCCTCACCTGAAGGATGCCTCGCCGAGCAGAACATCAACCAGCGACTATCACAGATCTCCATGCCTCACCTGGAGGATGCCTCACCGTGCAGAACATCAACCAGCAACTGTCACAGATGTCCATGCCTCACCTGAAGAATGCCGAGCCGAGCCGAACATCAGCCAGCGGCTGTCACAGATCTCGATGCCTCACCTGAAGGATGCCTCGCCGCGCAGAACATCAACCAGCGACTGTCACAGATCTCCATGCCTCTCCTGGAGGATGCCTCACCGAGCAGAACATCTGCCAGCGACTGTCACAGATCTCCATGCCTCACCTGGAGGATGCGTCACCGAGCAGAACATCAACCAGCGACTGTCACAGATCTCCATGCCTCACCTGATGGATGCTTCACCGAGCAGAACATCGATCAGCGATTGTCACAGATCTCCATGCCTCACCTGAGGGATGCCTCGCCGAGCAGAACATCAACCAGCGACTATCACAGATCTCCATGCCTCACCTGAAGGATGCCTCGCCGAGCAGAGCATCAACCAGCGACTATCACAGATCTGCATGCCTCACCTGGAGGATGCCTCGCCTCGCAGAACATCAACCAGCAACTGTCACAGATATCCATGCCTCACCTGAAGGATGCCTCGCCGAGCCGAACATCAACCAGCGGCTGTCACAGATCTCCATGCCTCACCTGAAGGATGCCTAACCGAGCAGAACATCAACCAGCGACTGTCACAGATCTCCATGCCTCACCTGAAGGATGCTTCACTGAGTAGAACATCGACCAGCGACTGTCACAGATCTCCATGCCTCACCTGAAGGATGCCTCGCCGAGCCGAACATCAACCAGCGACTGTTACAGATCTTCATGCCTCACCTGGAGGATGCCTCACCGAGCAGAACATCAACCAGCGACTGTCACAGATCTCCATGCCTCACCTGAAGGATGCCTCACCGAGCAGAACATCAACCAGCGACTGTCACAGATCGCCATGCCTCACCTGAAGGATGCCTAACCGAGCAGAACATCAACCAGCGACTGTCACAGATCTCCATGCCTCGCATGAAGGATGCCTCGCCGAGCCGAACATCAACCAGCGGCTGTCACAGATCTCCATGCCTCACCTGAAGGATGCCTAACCGAGCAGAACATCAACCAGCGACTGTCACAGATCTCCATGAATCACCTGAAGGATGCCTCACCGAGCAGAACATCGACCAGCGACTATCACAGATCTCCATGCCTCACCTGAAGGATGCCTCGCCGAGCAGAACATCAACCAGCGACTATCACAGATCTCAAAGCCTCACCTGGAGGATGCCTCACCGAGCAGAACATCAACCAGCAACTGTCACAGATGTCCATGCCTCACCTGAAGGATGCCGAGCCGAGCCGAACATCAACCAGCGGCTGTCACGGATCTCCATGCCTCACCTGAAGGATGCCTCGCCGCGCAGAACATCAACCAGCGACTGTCACAGATCCCTGTGCCTCACCTGAAGGATGCCGCGCCGAGCAGAACATCAACCAGCGACTGTCACAGATCTCTATGCCTCACCTGAAGGATGCCTCACCGAGCAGAACATCAACCATCGACTGTCACAGATCTCTATGCCTCACCTGAAGGATGCCTCACCGAGCAGAACATCAACCATCGACTGTCACAGATCTCCATGCCTCACCTGGAGGATGCCTCGCCGTGCAGAACATCAAGCAGCGACTGTCACAGATCTCCATGCCTCACCTGAAGGATGCCTCGCCGCGCAGAACATCAACCAGCGACTGTCACAGATCCCTATGCCTCACCTGAAGGATGCTTCACTGAGTAGAACATCGACCAGCGACTGTCACAGATCTCCATGCCTCACCTGAAGGATGCCTCGCCGAGCCGAACATCAACCAGCGACTGTTACAGATCTTCATGCCTCACCTGGAGGATGCCTCACCGAGCAGAACATCAACCAGCGACTGTCACAGATCTCCATGCCTCACCTGAAGGATGCCTCACCGAGCAGAACATCAACCGGCGACTGTCACAGATCGCCATGCCTGACCTGAAGGATGCCTAACCGAGCAGAACATCAACCAGCGACTGTCACAGATCTCCATGCCTCGCATGAAGGATGCCTCGCCGAGCCGAACATCAACCAGCGGCTGTCACAGATCTCCATGCCTCACCTGAAGGATGCCTAACCGAGCAGAACATCAACCAGCGACTGTCACAGATCTCCATGAATCACCTGAAGGATGCCTCACCGAGCAGAACATCGACCAGCGACTATCACAGATCTCCATGCCTCACCTGAAGGATGCCTCGCCGAGCAGAACATCAACCAGCGACTATCACAGATCTCAAAGCCTCACCTGGAGGATGCCTCACCGAGCAGAACATCAACCAGCAACTGTCACAGATGCCCATGCCTCACCTGAAGGATGCCTCGCCGAGCCGAACATCAACCAGCGGCTGTCACGGATCTCCATGCCTCACCTGAAGGATGCCTCGCCGCGCAGAACATCAACCAGCGACTGTCACAGATCCCTGTGCCTCACCTGAAGGATGCCGCGCCGAGCAGAACATCAACCAGCGACTGTCACAGATCTCTATGCCTCACCTGAAGGATGCCTCACCGAGCAGAACATCAACCATCGACTGTCACAGATCTCTATGCCTCACCTGAAGGATGCCTCACCGAGCAGAACATCAACCATCGACTGTCACAGATCTCCATGCCTCACCTGGAGGATGCCTCGCCGTGCAGAACATCAAGCAGCGACTGTCACAGATCTCCATGCCTCACCTGAAGGATGCCTCGCCGCGCAGAACATCAACCAGCGACTGTCACAGATCCCTATGCCTCACCTGAAGGATGCCGCGCCGAGCAGAACATCAACCAGCGACTGTCACAGATCTCTATGCCTCACCTGAAGGATGCCTCGCCGAGCAGAACATCAACCGACGACTGTCACAGATCTCCATGCCTCACCTGGAGGATGCCTCACCGAGCAGAACATCAACCAGCGACTATCACAGATCTCCATGCCTCACCTGAAGGATGCCTCGCCGAGCAGAACATCAACCAGCGACTATCACAGATCTCCATGCCTCACCTGGAGGATGCCTCACCGTGCAGAACATCAACCAGCAAATGTCACAGATGTCCATGCCTCACCTGAAGAATGCCGAGCCGAGCCGAACATCAACCAGCGGCTGTCACAGATCTCCATGCCTCACCTGAAGGATGCCTCGCCGCGCAGAACATCAACCAGCGACTGTCACAGATCTCCATGCCTCACCTGGAGGATGCCTCACCGAGCAGAACATCTGCCAGCGACTGTCACAGATCTCCATGCCTCACCTGGAGGATGCGTCACCGAGCAGAACATCAACCAGCGACTGTCACAGATCTCCATGCCTCACCTGAAGGATGCTTCACCGAGCAGAACATCGATCAGCGATTGTCACAGATCTCCATGCCTCACCTGAGGGATGCCTCGCCGAGCAGAACATCAACCAGCGACTATCACAGATCTCCATGCCTCACCTGAAGGATGCCTCGCCGAGCAGAGCATCAACCAGCGACTATCACAGATCTGCATGCCTCACCTGGAGGATGCCTCGCCGAGCAGAACATCAACCAGCAACTGTCACAGATATCCATGCCTCACCTGAAGGATGCCTCGCCGAGCCGAACATCAACCAGCGGCTGTCACAGATCTCCATGCCTCACCTGAAGGATGCCTAACCGAGCAGAACATCAACCAGCGACTGTCACAGATCTCCATGCCTCACCTGAAGGATGCTTCACTGAGTAGAACATCGACCAGCGACTGTCACAGATCTCCATGCCTCACCTGAAGGATGCCTCGCCGAGCCGAACATCAACCAGCGACTGTTACAGATCTTCATGCCTCACCTGGAGGATGCCTCTCCGAGCAGAACATCAACCAGCGACTGTCACAGATCTCCATGCCTCACCTGAAGGATGCCTCACCGAGCAGAACATCAACCAGCGACTGTCACATATCGCCATGCCTGACCTGAAGGATGCCTAACCGAGCAGAACATCAACCAGCGACTGTCACAGATCTCCATGCCTCGCATGAAGGATGCCTCGCCGAGCCGAACATCAACCAGCGGCTGTCACAGATCTCCATGCCTCACCTGAAGGATGCCTAACCGAGCAGAACATCAACCAGCGACTGTCACAGATCTCCATGAATCACCTGAAGGATGCCTCACCGAGCAGAACATCGACCAGCGACTGTCACAGATCTCCATGCCTCACCTGAAGGATGCCTCGCCGAGCAGAACATCGCCCAGCGACTGTCACAGATCTCCATGCCTCACCTGAAGGATGCCTCACCGAGCAGAACATCAACCAGCGACTGTCACAGATCTCCATGCCTCACCTGAAGGATGCTTCACCGAGCAGAACATCGACCAGCGACTGTCACAGATCTCCATGCCTCACCTGAAGGATGCTTCGCCGAGCAGAACATCAACCAGCGACTGTCACAGATCTCTATGCCTTACCTGAAGGATGCCTCACCGAGCAGAACATCAACCAACGACTGTCACATATCTCCATGCCTCACCTGAAGGATGCCTCGCCGAACAGAACATCAACCAGCGACTGTCCCATGTCTCCATGACTCACCTGAAGGATGCCTCGCCGAGCAGAACATCAACTATCGACTGTCACAGATCTCCATGCCTCACCTGAAGGATGCCGGGCCGAGCAGAACATCAACCAGCGACTGTCACAGATCTCCATGCCTCACCTGAAGGATGCCTCACCGAGCAGAACATCAACCAGCGACTGTCACAGATCTCCATGCCTCACCTGAAGGATGCTTCACCGAGCAGAACATCGACCAGCGACTGTCACAGATCTCCATGCCTCACCTGAAGGATGCTTCGCCGAGCAGAACATCAACCAGCGACTGTCACAGATCTCTATGCCTTACCTGAAGGATGCCTCACCGAGCAGAACATCAACCAACGACTGTCACATATCTCCATGCCTCACCTGAAGGATGCCTCGCCGAACAGAACATCAACCAGCGACTGTCACAGTTCTCCATGCCTCACCTGAAGGATGCCTCACCGAGCAGAACATCAAGCAGCGACTATCACAGATCTCCATGCCTCACCTGAAGGATGCCTCGCCGAGCAGAACATCAACCAGCGACTATCACAGATCTCAAAGCCTCACCTGGAGGATGCCTCACCGAGCAGAACATCAACCAGCAACTGTCACAGATGTCCATGCCTCACCTGAAGGATGCCGAGCCGAGCCGAACATCAACCAGCGGCTGTCACAGATCACCCTGCCACACCTGAAGGATGCCTCGCCGAGCAGAACATCAACCAGCGACTGTCACAGATCTCCATGCCTCACCTGAAGGATGCTTCACCGAGCAGAACATCGACCAGCGACTGTCACATATCTCCATACCTCACCTGAAGGATGCCTCGCTGAGCAGAACATCAACCAGCGACTATCACAGATCTCCATGCATCACTTGAAGGATGCCTTGCCGAGCAGAACATCAACCAGCGACTATCACAGATCTCCATGCCTCACCTGGAGGATGCCTCACCGAGCAGAACATCAACCAGCAACTGTCACAGATGTCCATGCCTCACCTGAAGGATGCCGAGCCGAGCCGAACATCAACCAGCGGCTGTCACAGATCTCCATGCCTCACCTGAAGGATGCCTAACCGAGCAGAACATCAACCAGCGACTGTCACAGATCTCCATGCCACACCTGAAGGATGCTTCACCGAGCAGAACATCGAGCAGCGACTGTCACAGATCTCCATGCCTCACCTGAAGGATGCCTCACCGAGCCGAACATCAACCAGCGACTGTCACAGATCTCCATGCCTCACCCGGAGGATGCCTCACCGAGCAGAACATCAACCAGCGACTATCACAGATCTCCATGCCTCACCTGAAGGATGCCTCGCCGAGCAGAACATCAACCAGCGACTATCACAGATCTCCATGCCTCACCTGGAGGATGCCTCACCGAGCAGAACATCAACCAGCAACTGTCACAGATGTCCATGCCTCACCTGAAGGATGCCTCGCCGTGCAGAACATCAACCAGCGACTGTCACAGATCTCCATGCCTCACCTGAAGGATGCCTCGCCGAGCAGAACATCAACCAGCGACTGTCACAGATCTCCATGCCTCACCTGGAGGATGCCTCACCGAGCAGAACATCAACCAGCGACTGTCACAGATCTCCATGCCTCACCTGAAGGATGCCTCACCGAGCAGAACATCAACCAGCGACTGTCACAAATCGTCATGCCTGACCTGAAGGATGCCTAACCGCGCAGAACATCAACCAGCGACTGTCACAGATCTCCATGCCTCACCTGAAGGATGCCTAACCTAGCAGAACATCAACCAGCGACTGTCACAGATGTCCATGCCTCACCTGAAGGATGCCTCGGCTCGCCGAACATCAACCAGCGGCTGTCACAGATCTCCATGCCTCACCTGAAGGATGCCTAACCGAGCAAAACATCAACCAGCGACTGTCACAGATCTCCATGCCTCACCTGGAGGATGCCTCACCGAGCAGAACATCAACCAGCGACTATCACAGATCTCCATGCCTTACCTGAAGGATGCCTCGCCGAGCAGAACATCAACCAGCGACTATCACAGATCTCCATGCCTCACCTGGAGGATGCCTCACCGAGCAGAACATCAACCAGCAACTGTCACAGATGTCCATGCCTCACCTGAAGGATGCCGAGCCGAGCCGAACATCAACCAGCGGCTGTCACAGATCTCCATGCCTCACCTGAAGGATGCCTCGCCGAGCAGAACATCAACCAGCGACTGTCACAGATCTCCATGCCTAACCTGGGGGATGCCTCACCGAGCAAAACATCTGCCAGCGACTGTCACAGATCTCCATGCCTCACCTGGAGGATGCCTCACCGAGCAGAACATCAACTAGCGACTGTCACATATCTCCATGCCTCACCTGAAGGATGCTTCACCGAGCAGAACATCGACCAGCGACTGTCACAGATCTCCATGCCTCACCTGAAGGATGCCTCCCCGAGCAGAACATCAACCAGCGACTATCACAGATCTCCATGCCTCACCTAGAGGATGCCTCACCGAGCAAAACATCAACCAGCAACTGTCACAGATGTCCATGCCTCACCTGAAGGATGCCGAGCCGAGCCGAACATCAACCAGCGGCTGTCACAGATCTCCATGCCTCACCTGAAGGATGCCTCGCCGAGCAGAACATCAACCATCGACTGTCACAGATCTCCATGCCTCACCTGAAGGATGCTTCACCGAGCAGAACATCAACCAGCGACTGTCACAGATCTCCATGCCTCACCTGGAGGATGCCTCACCGAGCAGAACATCAACCAGCGACTGTCACAGATCTCCATGGCTCACCTGAAGGATGCCTCACCGAGCAGAACATCAACCAGCGACTGTCACAGATCTCCATGCCTCACCTGGATGATGCCTCGCCGAGCAGAACATCAACCAGCGACTGTCACAGATCTCCGTGCCTCACCTGAATGATGCCTCGCCGGGCAGAACATCAACCAGCGACTGTCACAGATCTCCGTGCCTCACATGAAGGATGCTTCACCGAGCAGAAAATCAACCAGCGACTGTCACAGATTTCCATGCCTTGCCTGAAATATGCCTTACAGAGCAGAACATCAACCACAAAGGGCGTGAAGCGTGTTGGAGGCACTCCGGGTCTATAACGGTGTTGGAGGCACTCCTGGTCTATAGCGGTGTTGGAGGCACTCCTGGTCTATACAAGGGACGTGAGGCGTTTTGGAGGCACACCCGGTGTATACAGGGGACGTGAGGCGTGTTGGAGGCACTCCGGGTCTATACAAGAGATGTGAGGCGTCTTGGAGGCACTCCGGGTTTATACAAGGGACGTGAGGCGTGTTACAGGCAGTTTGACTTGGCTAGAAAGCTTTGCGAATATGTTGACGACAAATATTAATTTGTTCGATTGCCAATAGATTGTGTGTGAGGCCCTGTTCTAGCAACTCGGCCTAAGTAGTGGTGTGGTCAAGTGATTCGTTGGTTGAAGAAATGACAATATGATGAAACTACATGTCTTGAAATGCAAAAGAATAGCAAGCGCTGATCGGAATTGTTAGTGCATCACCACCATTTGGCTCCTATCAGTCGGGTTCAAATAGTCCGGTAATCTTTCTGGTTTTCTGATAATTTCGAATCTTAGAAATGAGTTGGTGTTTTAGATCGCTCTTGAGCTAAACTGGGCCAAGCCACCTCCCTGGACGATAAAGGCTGACTGAATAAGAAGCATGCCCCATATTACTTGGCTCGGACGAGATTTGAACCCTGGACCCATTGATCTACGGTCGAGTGAGCTAACCACCACACCTGTAAGTCACCAGCACTGTCATAATGGAACGGTGGACGCAATCATGATGTAACAGTGCAAGGTTTCGCAGCATCAGTCCTTAGTCAGTGCCACCCGATCCGCCACTGTATGTATATATTCCCGGTCTATACAAGGGACGTGAG
This sequence comes from Arenicola marina, assembly GCA_964019135.1. NCBI lineage: Eukaryota > Metazoa > Annelida > Polychaeta > Arenicolidae > Arenicola > Arenicola marina. Next base: position 55,346,043 of record OZ025249.1, on the reverse strand, counting down.
GCGTGTTGGAGGCACTCCGGGTCTATACAAGGTACGTCAGGCGTGTTGAAGGCACTCCGGGTTTATACAAGGGACGTGGGGGTGTTGGAGGCACTCCGGGTCTATACAAGGAACGTGAGGCGTGTTGGAGGCACTCCGGGTCTATACAAGGTACGTGAGGCGTGTTGGAGGCACTCAGGGTCTATACAAGGGACTTGAGGCGTGTTGGGGGTACTCCGGGTCTATACAAGGGACGTGAGGCGTGTTGGAGGGACTCCGGGTTCATACAAGGGACGTGAGGCGTGTTGGGGGTACTCCCGGTCTATACAAGGGACGTGAGGCGTGTTGGAGGCACTCCGGGTCTATACAAGGGACGTGAGGCGTGTTGGAGGCACTCCGGGTTTGTACAAGGGACGTGAGGCGTGTTAGAGGCACTCCGGGTCTATACACGGTACGTGAGGCGTGTTGGAGGCACTCCGGGTCTATACAAGGTACGTGATGCGTGTTGGAGACACTCCGGGTTTATACAAGGGACGTGAGGCGTGTTCGGGGTACTCCGGGTCTATACAAGGGACGTGAGGCGTGTTGGAGGCACTCCGGGTCTATACAAGGGACGTGAGGCGTGTTGGGGGTACTCCGGGTCTATTCAAGGGACATGAGGCATGTTGGAGGCACTCCGGGGCTATACAAGGTACGTGGGGTGTTGGAGGCACTCCGGGTCTATACAAGGTGCGTGAGGCCTGTTGGAGGCAGTCCAGGTTTATACAAGGGACGTGAGGCGTGTTGGAGGCACTCCGGGCCTATACAACGTACGTAAGGCGTGTTGGAGGCACTCCGGGTTTATACAAGGGACGTGAGGGGTGTTGGAGGTACTCCGGGTTTATACAAGGGACGTGGGGGTGTTGCAGACACTCCGGGTTTATACAAGGAACGTGAGGCGTGTTGGAGGCACTCCGGGTTTGTACAAGGGACGTGAGTGGTGTTGAAGGCACTCCGGGTCTATACAAGGGACGTGAGGCGTGTTGGAGGCACTCCGGGTTGATACAAGGGACGTGAGGGGTGTTGGAGGTACTCCGGGTTTATACAAGGGACGTGAGGCGTGTGGGAGGCACTCCGGGTCTATACAAGGTACGTGAGGCGTGTTGGAGGCACTTCCGGTCTATACAAGGAACGTGAGGCGTGTTGGAGGCACTACGGGTCTATACAAGATACGTGGGGGTGTTGGAGGCACTCCGGGTCTATACAAGGGACGTGAGGCGTGTTGTAGGCACTCCGGGTTTATACAAGGGACATGAGGCGTGTTGGTGGTACTCCGGGTCTATACAAGGGACGTGAGGCGTGTTGGAGGCACTCCGGGTTTGTACAAATGACGTGAGGCGTGTTGGAGGCACTCCGGGTCTATACAAGGGACATGAGGGATACTGGAGGCACTTATGGTCTATACAAGGTACGTGGGGGTGTTGGAGGCACTGCGGGTCCATACAAGTTACGAGAGGCGTGTTGGAGGTACTCCATGTCTATATAAGGGACATGAGGCGTGCTGGAGGCACTTATGGTCTATACAAGGTACGTGGGGGTGTTGGGGGCACTCCGGGTTTATACATGGGACGAGAGGCGTGTTGGAGGTACTCCAGATTTATACAAGGGACGTGAGGCGTGTTGGGGGTACTCCGGGTCTATACAAGGGACGTGAGGCGTGTTGGAGGTACTCCAGATTTATACAAGGGACGTGAGGCGTGTTGGGGGTACTCCGTGTCTATGCCAGGGACGTAGGGGTGTTGGAGGCACTACGGGTCTCAATAAGGTATGTGGGGGTGTTGGAGGCACTCCGGGTCTATGCAAGGGGCATGAGGCGTGGTCGAGGTACTCCATGTCTATATAAGGGACGTGAGGCATGTTGAAGGCACTCCGGGTCTATACAAGGGACGTGAGGCGTGTTGGAGGCACTCCGGGTTTATACAAGGGACGTGAGGCGTGTTGGAGGCACTCCGGGTCTATACAAGGGACGTGGGGGTGTTGGAGACACTCCGGGTTTATACAAGGGACGTGAGGCGTGTTGGAGACACTCCGGGTTTATACAAGGGTCGTGAGGCGTGTTGGAGGCACTCCGGGTTTATACAAGGGACGTGAGTGGTGTTGGAGGCACTCCGGGTCTACACCAGGAACGTGGGGTTGTTGGAGGCACTCCGGGTCTATATAAGGTACGTGGGGGTGTTGGAGGTACTCCGGGTTTATTCCAGGGACGTGGGGTGTTGGCAGAACTCCGGGTCTATACAAGGGACGTGAGGCGTGTTGGCGGAACTCCGGGTCTATACAAGGGACGTGAGGCGTGTTGGAGGCACTCCGGGTCTATACAAGGGACGTGAGGCGTGTTGGAGGCACTCCGGGTTTATACAAGGGACGTGAGGGGTGTTGGAGGTACTCCGGGTTTATACAAGGGACGTGGGGTGTTGGGGGCACTCCGGGTCTATACAAGGGACGTTAGGCGTGTTGGAGGCACTTCCGGTCTATACAAGGAACGTGAGGCGTGTTGGAGGCACTTCCGGTCTATGCAAGGAACGTGAGGCGTGTTGGAGGCAACGCGGGTCTATACAAGATACGTGGGGGTGTTGGAGGCACTCCGGGTCTATACAAGGGACGTGAGGCGTGTTGTAGGCACTCCGGGTTTATACAAGGGACATGAGGCGTGTTGGTGGTACTCCGGGTCTATACAAGGGACGTGGGCGTGTTGGAGGCACTCCGGGTTTGTACAAATGACGTGAGGCATGTTGGAGGCACTCCGGGTCTATACAAGGGACATGAGGGATATTGGAGGCACTTATGGTCTATACAAGGTACGTGGGGGTGTTGGAGGCACTGCGGTTCCATACAAGTTACGTGAGGCGTGTTGGAGGTACTCCATGTCTATATAAGGGACATGAGGCGTGTTGGAGGCACTTATGGTCTATACAAGGTACGTGGGGGTGTTGGGGGCACTGCGGGTTTATACAAGGGACGTGAGGCGTGTTGGAGGCACTCCAGGTTAATACAAGGGACGTGAGGCGTGTTGGAGGCACTCCGGGTCTATACAAGGGACGTGAGGCGTGTTGGAGGTATTCCAGATTTGTACAAGGGACGTGAGGCGTGTTGGGTGTACTCCATGTCTATACAAGGGACGTGGGGGTGTTGGAAGTACTCCGGGTTTATACAAGGGACGTGATTGTTGTTGGAGGCACTTCGGGTCTATGCCAGGGACGTAGGTGTGTTGGAGGCACTCCGGGTCTCAATAAGGTACGTGGGGGTGTTGGAGGCACTCCGGGTCTATGCAAGGGGCATGAGGCGTGGTCGAGGTACTTCATGTCTATATAAGGGACATGAGGCATGTTGGAGGCACTCCGGGTCTATACAAGGGACGTGAGGCGTGTTGGAGGCACTCCGGGTTTATACAAGGGACGTGAGGCGTGTTGGAGGCACTCCGGGTCTATACAAACGGACGTGGGGGTGTTGGGGACACTCCGGGTTTATACAAGGGTCGTGAGGCGTGTTGGAGGCACTCCGGGTTTATACAAGGGACGTGAGTGGTGTTGGAGGCACTCCGGGTCTACACCAGGAACGTGGGGTTGTTGGAGGCACTCCGGGTCTGTATAAGGTACGTGGGGGTGTTGGAGGTACTCCGGGTTTATACAAGGGACGTGGGGTGTTGGCGGAACTCCGGGTCTATACAAGGGACGTGAGGCGTGTTGGAGGCACTCCGGGTCTATACAAGGGACGTGAGGCGTGTTGGAGGCACTCCGGGTCTATACATGAGACGTGAGGCGTGTTGGAGGCACTCCGGGGCTATACAAGGGACGTGAGGGGTGTTGGAGGCACTCCGGGCCTAAAGAAGGGACGTGAGGCGTGCTGGAGGCACTCCGGGTCTATACAAGGGACGTGGGCGTGTTGGAGGCACTCCGGGTTTATACAACGGACGTGAGGGGTGTTGGAGGAACTCCGGGTCTATACGAGGGACGTGAGGCATATTGGAGGCACTCCGAGTCTATACAAGGAACGTGAGGAGTGTGGGAGACACTCCGGGTCTATACAAGGGACGTGAGGCGTGTTGGAGGCACTTCCGGTCTATACAAGGAAAGTGAGGCGTGTTGGAAGCACTAAGGGTCTATATAAGATACGTGGGGGAGTTGGAGGCACTCCGGGTCTATACAAGGGACGTGAGGCGTGTTGTAGGCACTCCGGGTTTATGCAAGGGACATGAGACGTGTTGGTGGTACTCCGGGTCTATACAAGGGACGTGAGGCGTGTTGGAGGCACTCCGGGTTTGTACAAATGACGTGAGGCGTGTTGGAGGCACTTCGGGTCTATACAAGGAACATGAGGGATGTTGGAGGCACTTATGGTCTATGCAAGGTACGTGAGGGTGTTGGAGGCACTCCGGGTCCATACAAGTTACGTGAGGCGTGTTGGAGGTACTCCATGTCTATATAAGGGACATGAGGCGTGTTGGAGGCACTTATGATCTATACAAGGTACGTGGGGGTGTTGGGGGCACTCCGGGTTTACACAAGGGACGTGAGGCGTGTTGGAGGCACTCCAGGTTAATACAAGGGGCGTGAGGCATGTTTGAGGCACTCCGGGTTTATACAAGGGACGTGAGGCGTGTTGGGGGTATTCCGGGTCTATATAAGGTACGTGGGGGTGTTGGAGGTACTCCGGGTTTATACAAGGGACGTGGGGTGTTGGCGGAACTCCGGGTCTATACAAGGGACGTGAGGCGTGTTGGAGGCCCTCCGGGTCTATACAAGGGACGTGAGGCGTGTTGGAGGCACTCCGGGTTTATACAAGGGACGTGAGGGGTGTTGGAGGTACTCCGGGTTTATACTAGGGACGTGGGGTGTTGGCGGAACTCCGGCTCTATACAAGGGACGTGAGGCTTGTTGGAGGCACTCCCGGGCTATACAAGAGACGTGAGGCGTGTTGGAGGCACTCCGGGGCTATACAAGGGACGTGAGGCGTGTTGGAGGCACTCCGGGTCTAAAGAAGGGACGTGAGGCGTGCTGGAGGCACTCCGGGTCTATACAAGAGACGTGGGCGTGTTGGAGGCACTCCGGGTTTATACAAGGGACGTGAGGGGTGTTGGAGGAACTCCGGGTCTATAGAAGGGACGTGAGGCATATTGGAGGCACTCCGAGTCTATACAAGGGACGTGAGGAGTGTGGGAGACACTCCGGGTCTATACAAGGTACGTGAGGCGTGTTGGAGGCACTTCCGGTCTATACAAGGAAAGTGAGGCGTGTTGGAGGCACTACGGGTCTATACAAGATACGTGGGGGAGTTGGAGGCACTCCGGGTCTATACAAGGGACGTGAGGCGTGTTGTAGGCACTCCGGGTTTATGCAAGGGACATGAGACGTGTTGGTGGTACTCCTGGTCTATACAAGGGACGTGATACGTGTTGGAGGCACTCCGGGTTTGTACAAATGACGTGAGGCGTGTTGGAGGCACTCCGGGTCTATACAAGGGACACGAGGGATCTTGGAGGCACTTATGGTCTATGCAAGGTACGTGAGGGTGTTGGAGGCACTCTGGGTCCATACAAGTTACGTGAGGCGTGTTGGAGGTACTCCATGTCTATATAAGGGACATGAGGCGTGTTGGAGGCACTTATGATCTATACAAGGTACGTGGGTGTGTTGGGGGCACTCCGGGTTTACACAAGGGGCGTGAGGCATGTTTGAGGCACTCCGGGTTTATACAAGGGACGTGAGGCGTGTTGGGGGTACTCCGGGTCTATACAAGAGACGTGGGGGGTGTTGGAAGTACTCCGGGTTTATACAAGGGACGTGATTGGTGTTGGAGGCACTTCGGGTCTATGACAGGGACGTGGGGGTGTTGGAGGCACTCCGGGTCTATATAAGGTACGTGGGGGTGTTGGAGGTACTCCGGTTTTATACAAGGTACGTGGGGTGTTGGCGGAACTCCGGGTCTATACAAGGGACGTGAGGCGTGTTGGAGGCACTCCGGGTCTATAAAATAGACGTGAGGCGTGTTGGAGGCACTCCGGGTTTATACAAGGGACGTGAGGCGTGTTGGAGGCACTCCGGGTCTATACAAGGGACGTGAGGCGTGTTGGAGGCACTCCGGGTTTATACAAGGGACGTGAGGGGTGTTGGAGGTACTCCGGGTTTATACTAGGGACGTGGGGTGTTGGCGGAACTCCGGGTCTATACAAGGGACGTAAGGCGTGTTGGAGGCACTCCGGGTCTATACAAGGGACGTGAGGCGTGCTGGAGGCACTCCGGGTTGATACAAGGGACGTGAGGGGTGTTGGAGGTACTCCGGGTTTATACAAGGGACGTGAGGCGTGTTGGAGGCACTCCGGGTTTATACAAGGGACGTGAGGGGTGTTGGAGGTACTCCGGGTCTATACAAGGGACGTGAGGCGTGTTGGAGGCACTCCGGGTTCATACAAGGGACGTGAGGGGTGTTGGAGGCACTCCGGGTTTATACAAGGGACGTGGGGTTGTTGCAGACACTCCGGACTTATACAAGGGACGTGATACGTGTTGGAGGCACTCCGGGTTGATACAAGGGACGTGAGGCGTGTTGGAGGCGCTCCGGGTTTATACAAGGGACGTGAGTGGTGTTGGAGGCACTCGGGGTCTATACCAGGGACGTGGGGGTGTTGGAGGCACTCCGGGTCTATACCAGGGAAGTGGGGGTGTTGGAGGCACTCCGGATTTATACAAGGGACGTGAGGCGTGTTGGAGGCGCTCCGGGTTTATACAAGGGACGTGAGTGGTGTTGGAGGCACTCGGGGTCTATACCAGGGACGTGGGGGTGTTGGAGGCTCTCCGGGTCTATACCAGGGACGTGGGGGTGTTGGAGGCACGCCGGATTTATACAAGGGACGTGAGGCGTGTTGGAGGCACTCCGGGTTTATACAAGGGACGTGAGGCGTGTTGCAGGCGCTCCGGGTTTATACCAGGGACGTGGGGGTGTTGGAGGCACTCCGGGTCTATACCAGGGACGTGGGGGTGTTGGAGGCACTCCGGATTTATACAAGGGACGTGAGGCGTGTTGGAGACTCTCCGGATTTATGCAAGGGACGTGGGGTGTTGGCGGAACTCCGGGTCTATACAAGGGACGTGAGGCGTGTTGGAGGCACTCCGGGTCTATACAAGGGACGTGGGGGTGTTGCAGACACTCCGGGTTTATGCAAGGGACTTGAGGCGTGTTGGAGGCACTCCGGTTTGATACAAGGGACGTGAGGCGTGTTGTAGGCACTCCGGGTTTATACAAGGGACGTGAGTGGTGTTGGAGGCACTCCGGGTCTATACCAGGGACGTGGGGGTGTTGGAGGCACTCCGGGTTTATACAAGGGACGTGAGGCGTGTTGGAGGCACTCCAGGTTTATACAAGGGACGTGAGGCGTGTTGGAGGCACTCCGGGTTTATACAAGGGACGTGAGGGGTGTTGGAGGCACTCCGGGTCTATACAAGGGACGTGGGGGTGTTGCAGACACTCCGGGTTTATACAAGAGACGTGAGGCGTGTTGGAGGCACTCCGGGTTGATACAAGGGACGTGAGGCGTGTTGGAGGCACTCCGGGTCTATACAAGGGACGTGGGCGTGTTGGAGGCACTCCGGGTTTAAAGAAGGGACGTGAGGCGTGTTGTAGGCACTCCGGGTTTATACAAGGGACGTGAGTGGTGTTGGAGGCACTGCGGGTCTATACCAGGGACGTGGGGGTGTTGGAGGCACTCCGGGTCTATACCAGGGACGTGAGGCGTGTTGGAGGCACTCCGGGTCTATAAAATAGACGTGAGGCGTGTTGGAGGCACTCCGGGTTTATACAAGGGACGTGAGGCGTGTTGGAGGCACTCCGGGTCTATACAAGGGACGTGAGGCGTGTTGGAGGCACTCCGGGTTTATACAAGGGACGTGAGGGGTGTTGGAGGTACTCCGGGTTTATACTAGGGACGTGGGGTGTTGGCGGAACTCCGGGTCTATACAAGGGACGTAAGGCGTGTTGGAGGCACTCCGGGTCTATACAAGGGACGTGAGGCGTGCTGGAGGCACTCCGGGTTGATACAAGGGACGTGAGGGGTGTTGGAGGTACTCCGGGTTTATACAAGGGACGTGAGGCGTGTTGGAGGCACTCCGGGTTTATACAAGGGACGTGAGGGGTGTTGGAGGTACTCCGGGTCTATACAAGGGACGTGAGGCGTGTTGGAGGCACTCCGGGTTCATACAAGGGACGTGAGGGGTGTTGGAGGCACTCCGGGTCTATACAAGGGACGTGGGGTTGTTGCAGACACTCCGGACTTATACAAGGGACGTGATACGTGTTGGAGGCACTCCGGGTTGATACAAGGGACGTGAGGCGTGTTGGAGGCGCTCCGGGTTTATACAAGGGACGTGAGTGGTGTTGGAGGCACTCGGGGTCTATACCAGGGACGTGGGGGTGTTGGAGGCACTCCGGGTCTATACCAGGGAAGTGGGGGTGTTGGAGGCACTCCGGATTTATACAAGGGACGTGAGGCGTGTTGGAGGCGCTCCGGGTTTATACAAGGGACGTGAGTGGTGTTGGAGGCACTCCGGGTTTATACAAGGGACGTGAGGCGTGTTGCAGGCGCTCCGGGTTTATACCAGGGACGTGGGGGTGTTGGAGGCACTCCGGGTCTATACCAGGGACGTGGGGGTGTTGGAGGCACTCCGGATTTATACAAGGGACGTGAGGCGTGTTGGAGACTCTCCGGATTTATGCAAGGGACGTGGGGTGTTGGCGGAACTCCGGGTCTATACAAGGGACGTGAGGCGTGTTGGAGGCACTCCGGGTCTATACAAGGGACGTGGGGGTGTTGCAGACACTCCGGGTTTATGCAAGGGACTTGAGGCGTGTTGGAGGCACTCCGGTTTGATACAAGGGAAGTGAGGCGTGTTGTAGGCACTCCGGGTTTATACAAGGGACGTGAGTGGTGTTGGAGGCACTCCGGGTCTATACCAGGGACGTGGGGGTGTTGGAGGCACTCCGGGTTTATACAAGGGACGTGAGGCGTGTTGGAGGCACTCCAGGTTTATACAAGGGACGTGAGGCGTGTTGGAGGCACTCCGGGTTTATACAAGGGACGTGAGGGGTGTTGGAGGCACTCCGGGTCTATACAAGGGACGTGGGGGTGTTGCAGACACTCCGGGTTTATACAAGGGACGTGAGGCGTGTTGGAGGCACTCCGGGTTGATACAAGGGACGTGAGGCGTGTTGGAGGCACTCCGGGTCTATACAAGGGACGTGGGCGTGTTGGAGGCACTCCGGGTTTAAAGAAGGGACGTGAGGCGTGTTGTAGGCACTCCGGGTTTATACAAGGGACGTGAGTGGTGTTGGAGGCACTGCGGGTCTATACCAGGGACGTGGGGGTGTTGGAGGCACTCCGGGTCTATACCAGGGACGTGGGGGTGTTGGAGGAACTCCGGATTTATACAAGGGACGTGAGGCGTGTTGGAGGCACTCCGGGTTGATACAAGGGACGTGAGGCGTGTTGTAGGCACTCCGGGTTTATACAAGGGACGTGAGTGGTGTTGGAGGCACTCCGGGTCTATACCAGGGACGTGGGGGTGTTGGAGGCACTCCGGGTCTATACAAGGGACGTGAGGCGTGTTGGAGGCCCTCCGGGTTTATACAAGGGACGTGAGGCGTGTTGGAGGCACTCCGGGTCTATACCAGGGACGTGGGGGTGTTGAAGACACTCCGGGTTTATACAAGGGACGTGAGGCGTGTTGGAGGCACTCCGGGTTTATACAAGGGACGTGAGGCGTGTTGGAGGCACTCCGGGTCTATACAAGGGACGTGGGCGTGTTGGAGGCACTCCGGGTTTAAAGAAGGGACGTGAGGCGTGTTGTAGGCACTCCGGGTTTATACAAGAGACGTGAGTGGTGTTGGAGGCACTGCGGGTCTATACCAGGGACGTGGGGGTGTTGGAGGCACTCCGGGTCTATACCAGGGACGTGGGGGTGTTGGAGGCACTCCGGACTTATACAAGGGACGTGAGGCGTGTTGGAGGCACTCCGGGTTTATACAAGGGACGTGAGTGGTGTTGGAGGCACTCCGGGTCTATACCAGGGACGTGGGGGTGTTGGAGGCACTCCGGGTCTATACCAGGGACGTGGGGGTGTTGGAGGCACTCCGGACTTATACAAGGGACGTGATACGTGTTGGAGGCACTCCGGGTCTATACAAGGGACGTGAGGCGTGTTGGAGGCACTCCGGGTCTATACAAGGGACGTGAGTGGTGTTGGAGGCACTCCGGGTCTATACCAGGGACGTGGGGGTGTTGCAGACAATGCGGGTTTATGCAAGGGACGTGAGGCGTGTTGGAGGCACTCCGGGTTTATACAAGGGACGTGAGGCGTGTTGGAGGCACTCCGGGTTTATACAAGGGACGTGAGTGGTGTTGGAGGCACTCCGGGTCTATACCAGGAACGTGGGGGTGTTGCAGACACTCCGGGTTTATGCAAGGGACGTGAGGCGTGTTGGAGGCACTCCGGGTTTATACAAGGGACATGAGGCGTGTTGGAGGCACTCCGGATTTATACAAGGGACGTGAGGCGTGTTGTACGCACTCCGGGTTTATACAAGGGACGTGAGTGGTGTTGGAGGCACTCCGGGTCTATACCAGGGACGTGGGGGTGTTGGAGGCACTCCGGGTTTATACAAGGAACGTGAGGCGTGTTGGAGGCACTCCAGGTTTATACAAGGGACGTGAGGCGTGTTGGAGGCACTCCGGGTTTATACAAGGGACGTGAGGGGTGTTGGAGGCACTCCGGGTCTATACAAGGGACGTGGGGGTGTTGCAGACACTCCGGGTTTATACAAGGGACGTGAGGCGTGTTGGAGGCACTCCGGGTTGATACAAGGGACGTGAGGCGTGTTGGAGGCACTCCGGGTCTATAAAAGGGACGTGGGCGTGTTGGAGGCACTCCGGGTTTAAAGAAGGGACGTGAGGCGTGTTGTAGGCACTCCGGGTTTATACAAGGGACGTGAGTGGTGTTGGAGGCACTGCGGGTCTATACCAGGGACGTGGGGGTGTTGGAGGCACTCCGGGTCTATACCAGGGACGTGGGGGTGTTGGAGGAACTCCGGATTTATACAAGGGACGTGAGGCGTGTTGGAGGCACTCCGGGTCTATACAAGGGACGTGGGGGTGTTGCAGACACTCCGGGTTTATGCAAGGGACGTGAGGCGTGTTGGAGGCACTCCGGGTTGATACAAGGGACGTGAGGCGTGTTGTAGGCACTCCGGGTTGATACAAGGGACGTGAGGCGTGTTGTAGGCACTCCGGGTTTATACAAGGGACGTGAGTGGTGTTGGAGGCACTCCGGGTCTATACCAGGGACGTGGGAGTGTTGGAGGCACTCCGGGTCTATACAAGGGACGTGAGGCGTGTTGGAGGCCCTTCGGGTTTATACAAGGGACGTGAGGCGTGTTGGAGGCACTCCGGGTCTATACCAGGGACGTGGGGGTGTTGAAGACACTCCGGGTTTATACAAGGGACGTGAGGCGTGTTGGAGGCACTCCGGGTTTATACAAGGGACGTGAGGCGTGTTGGAGGCACTCCGGGTCTATACCAGGGACGTGGGGGTGTTGGAGGCACTCCGGGTCTATACCAGGGACGTGGGGGTGTTGGAGGCACTCCGGATTTATACAAGGGACGTGAGGCGTGTTGGAGGCACTCCGGGTTTATACAAGGGACGTGAGTGGTGTTGGAGGCACTCCGGGTCTATACCAGGGACGTGGGGGTGTTGGAGGCACTCCGGGTCTATACCAGGGACGTGGGGGTGTTGGAGGCACTCCGGACTTATACAAGGGACGTGATACGTGTTGGAGGCACTCCGGGTCTATACAAGGGACGTGAGGCGTGTTGGAGGCACTCCGGGTCTATACAAGGGACGTGAGTGGTGTTGGAGGCACTCCGGGTCTATACCAGGGACGTGGGGGTGTTGCAGACAATGCGGGTTTATGCAAGGGACGTGAGGCGTGTTGGAGGCACTCCGGGTTTATACAAGGGACGTGAGGCGTGTTGGAGGCACTCCGGGTTTATACAAGGGACGTGAGTGGTGTTGGAGGCACTCCGGGTCTATACCAGGAACGTGGGGGTGTTGCAGACACTCCGGGTTTATGCAAGGGACGTGAGGCGTGTTGGAGGCACTCCGGGTTTATACAAGGGACGTGAGGCGTGTTGGAGGCACTCCGGATTTATACAAGGGACGTGAGGCGTGTTGGAGGCACTCCGGGTTCATACAAGGGACGTGAGTGGTGTTGGAGGCACTCCGGGTCTATACCAGGGACGTGGGGGTGTTGCAGACACTCCGGGTTTATGCAAGGGACGTGAGGCGTGTTGGAGGCACTCCGGGTTTATACAAGGGACGTGAGGCGTGTTGGAGGCGCTCCGGGTTTATACCAGGGACGTGGGGGTGTTGGAGGCACTCCGGGTCTATACCAGGGACGTGGGGGTGTTGGAGGCACTCCGGATTTATACAAGGGACGTGAGGCGTGTTGGAGGCACTCCGGGTCTATACAAGGGACGTGAGGCGTGTTGGAGGCACTCCGGGTTTATACAAGGGACGTGGGGTTGTTGGAGGCACTCCGGGTCTATACAAGGGACGTGAGGCGTGTTGGAGGCACTCCAGGTTTATACAAGGGACGTGAGGCGTGTTGGAGGCACTCCGGGTCTATACAAGGGACGTGGGGTTGTTGGGGTTACTCCGGGTCTATACTAGGGACGTGATGCGTGTTGGAGGTACTCCGGGTCTATACAAGGGACGTGAGGCGTGTTGGAGGCACTCCGGGTCTATACAAGGTAAGTGAGGCGTGTTGGAGGCACTCCGGGTCTATACCAGGGACGTGGGGGTGTTGGAGGCACTCCGGATTTATACAAGGGACGTGGGGTGTTGGTGGAACTCCGGGTCTATACAAGGGACGTGAGGCGTGTTGGAGGCACTCCTGGTCTATACAAGGGACCTGGGGGTGTTGCAGACACTCCGGGTTTATGCAAGGGACGTGAGGCGTGTTGGAGGCACTCCGGGTTTATACAAGGGACGTGAGGCGTGTTGGAGGCACTCCGGGTTTATACAAGGGACGTGAGTGGTGTTGGAGGCACTCCGGGTCTATACAAGGGACGTGGGGGTGTTGCAGACACTCCGGGTTTATACAAGGGACGTGAGGCGTGTTGGAGGCACTCCGGGTCTATACAAGGGACGTGAGGCGTGTTGGAGGCACTCCGGGTCTATATAAGGGACACGAGGCATATTGGAGGCACTCCGGGTCTAAACAAGGGACGTGAGGCGTGTAGGAGGCACTCCGGGTATATACAAGGTACGTGAGGCGTGTTGGAGGCACTCCGGGTCTATACAAGGGACGTGGGAGTATTGGGGGCACTCCGGGTCTAAACAAGGGACGTGAGGGGTGTTGGAGGCACTCCGGGTCTATAGAAGGGACGTCAGGGGTGTTGGAGGCACTCCGGGTCTATGCAAGGGACGTGGGAGTGTTGGAGGCACTCCGGGTCTATACAAGGGAAGTGAGGGGTGTTGGGGGCACTCCGGGTCTATACAAGGGATGTGAGTGGTGTTGGAGGCACTCCGGGTCTATACAAGGGACGTGGGAGTGTTGGAGGCACTCCGGGTCTATACAAGGGAAGTGAGGGGTGTTAGAGGCACTCCGGGTCTATACAAGGTACGTGAGGCGTGTTGGAGGCACTCCGGGTCTATACAAGGGACGTGGGGGTGTTGGGGGTACTCCGGGTCTATACTAGGGACGTGATGCGTGTTGGAGGTACTCCGGGTCTACACAAGGGACGTGAGACGTGTTGGAGGCACTCCGGGTCTATACAAGGTAAGTGAGACGTGTTGGAGGCACTCCGGGTCTATACAAGGGACGTGGGAGTGTTGGGGGGTACTCCGGGTCTATACAAAGGACGTGAGGGGTGTTGGAGGCACTCCGGGTTTATACAAGGGACGCGCAGGGTGTTGCAGGTACTCCGGGTTTATACAAGGGACGTGAGCGGTGTTGGAGGAACTCCCGGTTTATACAAGGGACGTGAGGGGTGTTGAAGTTGTTCCGGGTCTATACAAGGGACATGAGGCGTGTTGGAGGCACTCCGGGTCTATATAAGGGACACGAGGCATATTGGAGGCACTCCGGGTCTATACAAGGGACGTGAGGGGTGTTGGAGGCACTCCGGGTCTATACAAAGGACGTGAGAGTGTTGGAGGCACTCCGGGTCTATACAAGGGACGTGAGGCGTGTTGGAGGCACTCCGGGTCTATACAAGGTAAGTGAGGCGTGTTGGAGGCACTCAGGGTCTATACCAGGGACGTGGGGGTGTTGGAGGCATTCCGGGTCTATTCCAGGGACGTGGGGGTGTTGGAGGCACTCCGGATTTATACAAGGGACGTGGGGTGTTGGCGAAACTCCGGGTCTATACAAGGGACGTGAGGCGTGTTGGAGGCACTCCGGGTCTATACAAGGGACGTGGGGGTGTTGCAGACACTCCTGGTTTATACAAGGGACGTGAGGGTGTTGCAGACACTCCGGGTTTATGCAAGGGACGTGAGGCGTGTTGGAGGCACTCCGGGTTGATACAAGCGACGTGAGGCGTGTTGGAGGCACTCCGGGTTGATACAAGGGACGTGAGTGGTGTTGGAGGCACTCCGGGTCTATACCAGGGACGTGGGGGTGTTGGAGGCACTCCGGGTCTATACAAGGGACGTGAAGCGTGTTGGAAGCACTCCGGGTCTATACAAGGGACGTGAGGCGTGTTGGAGGCACTCCGGGTCTATACCAGGGAGGTGGGGGTGTTGCAGACACTCCGGGTTTATGCAAGGGACGTGAGGCGTGTTGGAGGCACTCCGGGTTGATACAAGGGACGTGAGTGGTGTTGGAGGCACTCCGGGTCTATACCAGGGACGTGGGGGTGTTGGAGGCACTCCGGGTCTATACAAGGGACGTGAAGCGTGTTGGAAGCACTCCGGGTTTATACAAGGGACGTGAGGGGTGTTGGAGGCACTCCGGGTCTATACAAGGGACGTGGGGGTGTTGGCGAAACTCCGGGTCTATACAAGGGACGTGAGGCGTGTTGGAGGCACTCCGGGTCTATACAAGGGACGTGGGGGTGTTGCAGACACTCCGGGTTTATGCAAGGGACGTGAGGCGTGTTGGAGGCACTCCGGGTTGATACAAGCGACGTGAGGCGTGTTGGAGGCACTCCGGGTTGATACAAGGGACGTGAGTGGTGTTGGAGGCACTCCGGGTCTATACCAGGGACGTGGGGGTGTTGGAGGCACTCCGGGTCTATACAAGGGACGTGAGGCGTATTGGAGGCACTCCGGGTTTATACAAGGGACGTGAGGCGTGTTGGAGGCACTCCGGGTCTATACAAGGGACGTGAGGGGTGTTGCAGGTACTCCGGGTTTATACAAGGGACGTGAGTGGTGTTGGAGGAACTCCCGGTTTATAGAAGGGACGTGAGGGGTGTTGAAGGTATTCCGGGTCTATACAAGGGACGTGAGGCGTGTTGGAGGCACTCCGGGTCTATATAAGGGACACGAGGCATATTGGAGGCACTCCGGGTCTATACAATGGACGTGAGGCGTGTTGGAGGCACTCCGGGTATATACAAGGTACGTGAGGCGTGTTGGAGGCACTCCGGGTCTATACAAGGGACGTGGGAGTGTTGGGGGCACTCCGGGTCTATACAAGGGACGTGAGGGGTGTTGGAGGCACTCCGGGTCTATACAAGGGACGTGAGGGGTGTTGGAGGCACTCCGGGTCTATACAAAGGACGTGAGAGTGTTGGAGGCACTCCGGGTCTATACAAGGGACGTGAGGCGTGTTGGAGGCACTCCGGGTCTATACAAGGTAAGTGAGGCGTGTTGGAGGCACTCAGGGTCTATACCAGGGACGTGGGGGTGTTGGAGGCATTCCGGGTCTATTCCAGGGACGTGGGGGTGTTGGAGGCACTCCGGATTTATACAAGGGACGTGGGGTGTTGGCGAAACTCCGGGTCTATACAAGGGACGTGAGGCGTGTTGGAGGCACTCCGGGTCTATACAAGGGACGTGGGGGTGTTGCAGACACTCCTGGTTTATACAAGGGACGTGAGGGTGTTGCAGACACTCCGGGTTTATGCAAGGGACGTGAGGCGTGTTGGAGGCACTCCGAGTTGATACAAGCGACGTGAGGCGTGTTGGAGGCACTCCGGGTTGATACAAGGGACGTGAGTGGTGTTGGAGGCACTCCGGGATATACCAGGGACGTGGGGGTGTTGGAGGCACTCCGGGTCTATACAAGGGACGTGAAGCGTGTTGGAAGCACTCCGGGTCTATACAAGGGACGTGAGGCGTGTTGGAGGCACTCCGGGTCTATACCAGGGAGGTGGGGGTGTTGCAGACACTCCGGGTTTATGCAAGGGACGTGAGGCGTGTTGGAGGCACTCCGGGTTGATACAAGGGACGTGAGTGGTGTTGGAGGCACTCCGGGTCTATACCAGGGACGTGGGGGTGTTGGAGGCACTCCGGGTCTATACAAGGGACGTGAAGCGTGTTGGAAGCACTCCGGGTTTATACAAGGGACGTGAGGGGTGTTGGAGGCACTCCGGGTCTATACAAGGGACGTGGGGGTGTTGGCGAAACTCCGGGTCTATACAAGGGACGTGAGGCGTGTTGGAGGCACTCCGGGTCTATACAAGGGACGTGGGGGTGTTGCAGACACTCCGGGTTTATGCAAGGGACGTGAGGCGTGTTGGAGGCACTCCGGGTTGATACAAGCGACGTGAGGCGTGTTGGAGGCACTCCGGGTTGATACAAGGGACGTGAGTGGTGTTGGAGGCACTCCGGGTCTATACCAGGGACGTGGGGGTGTTGGAGGCACTCCGGGTCTATACAAGGGACGTGAGGCGTATTGGAGGCACTCCGGGTTTATACAAGGGACGTGAGGCGTGTTGGAGGCACTCCGGGTCTATACAAGGGACGTGAGGGGTGTTGCAGGTACTCCGGGTTTATACAAGGGACGTGAGTGGTGTTGGAGGAACTCCCGGTTTATAGAAGGGACGTGAGGGGTGTTGAAGGTATTCCGGGTCTATACAAGGGACGTGAGGCGTGTTGGAGGCACTCCGGGTCTATATAAGGGACACGAGGCATATTGGAGGCACTCCGGGTCTATACAATGGACGTGAGGCGTGTTGGAGGCACTCCGGGTATATACAAGGTACGTGAGGCGTGTTGGAGGCACTCCGGGTCTATACAAGGGACGTGGGAGTGTTGGGGGCACTCCGGGTCTATACAAGGGACGTGAGGGGTGTTGGAGGCACTCCGGGTCTATACAAGGGACGTGAGGGGTGTTGGAGGCACTCCGGGTCTATGCAAGGGATGTGGGAGTGTTGGAGGCACTCCGGGTCTATACAAGGGAAGTGAGGGGTGTTGGGGGCACTCCGGGTCTATACAAGGGACGTGAGGGGTGTTGGAGGCACTCCGGGTCTATACAAGGGACGTGGCAGTGTTGGAGGCACTCCGGGTCTATACAAGGGAAGTGAGGGGTGTTAGAGGCACGCCGGGTCTATACAAGGTACGTGAGGCGTGTTGGAGGCACTCCGGGTCTATACAATGGACGTGGGAGTGTTGGGGGGCACTCCGGGTCTATACCAGGGACGTGGCGGTGTTGGAGGCACTCCGGGTCTATACCAGGGACGTGGGGGTGTTAGAGGCACTCCGGGTTTATAGAAGGGACGTGGGGTGT
The DNA here is from genome assembly GCA_964019135.1 of Arenicola marina. Taxonomy (NCBI): domain Eukaryota; kingdom Metazoa; phylum Annelida; class Polychaeta; family Arenicolidae; genus Arenicola; species Arenicola marina. Next base: position 55,328,304 of record OZ025249.1, on the reverse strand, counting down.
TGGCGGAACTCCGGGTCTATACAAGGGACGTGAGGCTTGTTGGAGGCACTCCGGGTCTATACAAGGGACGTGAGGCGTGTTGGAGGCACTCCGGGTTTATACAAGGGACGTGAGGCGTGTTGGAGGCACTCCGGGTCAATACAAGGGACGTGGGGGTGTTGGGGGCACTCCGGGTCTATACAAGGGACGTAAGGCGTGTTGGAGGCACTCCGGGTCTATACAAGGGACGTGAGGCGTGTTGGAGGCACTCCGGGTCTAAACAAGGGACGTGAGGCGTGTAGGAGGCACTCCGGGTATATACAAGGTACGTGAGGCGTGTTGGAGGCACTCCGGGTCTATACAAGGGACGTGGGAGTATTGGGGGCACTCCGGGTCTAAACAAGGGACGTGAGGGGTGTTGGAGGCACTCCGGGTCTATAGAAGGGACGTCAGGGGTGTTGGAGGCACTCCGGGTCTATGCAAGGGACGTGGGAGTGTTGGAGGCACTCCGGGTCTATACAAGGGAAGTGAGGGGTGTTGGGGGCACTCCGGGTCTATACAAGGGATGTGAGTGGTGTTGGAGGCACTCCGGGTCTATACAAGGGACGTGGGAGTGTTGGAGGCACTCCGGGTCTATACAAGGGAAGTGAGGGGTGTTAGAGGCACTCCGGGTCTATACAAGGTACGTGAGGCGTGTTGGAGGCACTCCGGGTCTATACAAGGGACGTGGGGGTGTTGGGGGTACTCCGGGTCTATACTAGGGACGTGATGCGTGTTGGAGGTACTCCGGGTCTACACAAGGGACGTGAGACGTGTTGGAGGCACTCCGGGTCTATACAAGGTAAGTGAGACGTGTTGGAGGCACTCCGGGTCTATACAAGGGACGTGGGAGTGTTGGGGGGTACTCCGGGTCTATACAAAGGACGTGAGGGGTGTTGGAGGCACTCCGGGTTTATACAAGGGACGCGCAGGGTGTTGCAGGTACTCCGGGTTTATACAAGGGACGTGAGCGGTGTTGGAGGAACTCCCGGTTTATACAAGGGACGTGAGGGGTGTTGAAGTTGTTCCGGGTCTATACAAGGGACATGAGGCGTGTTGGAGGCACTCCGGGTCTATATAAGGGACACGAGGCATATTGGAGGCACTCCGGGTCTATACAAGGGACGTGAGGGGTGTTGGAGGCACTCCGGGTCTATACAAAGGACGTGAGAGTGTTGGAGGCACTCCGGGTCTATACAAGGGACGTGAGGCGTGTTGGAGGCACTCCGGGTCTATACAAGGTAAGTGAGGCGTGTTGGAGGCACTCAGGGTCTATACCAGGGACGTGGGGGTGTTGGAGGCATTCCGGGTCTATTCCAGGGACGTGGGGGTGTTGGAGGCACTCCGGATTTATACAAGGGACGTGGGGTGTTGGCGAAACTCCGGGTCTATACAAGGGACGTGAGGCGTGTTGGAGGCACTCCGGGTCTATACAAGGGACGTGGGGGTGTTGCAGACACTCCTGGTTTATACAAGGGACGTGAGGGTGTTGCAGACACTCCGGGTTTATGCAAGGGACGTGAGGCGTGTTGGAGGCACTCCGGGTTGATACAAGCGACGTGAGGCGTGTTGGAGGCACTCCGGGTTGATACAAGGGACGTGAGTGGTGTTGGAGGCACTCCGGGTCTATACCAGGGACGTGGGGGTGTTGGAGGCACTCCGGGTCTATACAAGGGACGTGAAGCGTGTTGGAAGCACTCCGGGTCTATACAAGGGACGTGAGGCGTGTTGGAGGCACTCCGGGTCTATACCAGGGAGGTGGGGGTGTTGCAGACACTCCGGGTTTATGCAAGGGACGTGAGGCGTGTTGGAGGCACTCCGGGTTGATACAAGGGACGTGAGTGGTGTTGGAGGCACTCCGGGTCTATACCAGGGACGTGGGGGTGTTGGAGGCACTCCGGGTCTATACAAGGGACGTGAAGCGTGTTGGAAGCACTCCGGGTTTATACAAGGGACGTGAGGGGTGTTGGAGGCACTCCGGGTCTATACAAGGGACGTGGGGGTGTTGGCGAAACTCCGGGTCTATACAAGGGACGTGAGGCGTGTTGGAGGCACTCCGGGTCTATACAAGGGACGTGGGGGTGTTGCAGACACTCCGGGTTTATGCAAGGGACGTGAGGCGTGTTGGAGGCACTCCGGGTTGATACAAGCGACGTGAGGCGTGTTGGAGGCACTCCGGGTTGATACAAGGGACGTGAGTGGTGTTGGAGGCACTCCGGGTCTATACCAGGGACGTGGGGGTGTTGGAGGCACTCCGGGTCTATACAAGGGACGTGAGGCGTATTGGAGGCACTCCGGGTTTATACAAGGGACGTGAGGCGTGTTGGAGGCACTCCGGGTCTATACAAGGGACGTGAGGGGTGTTGCAGGTACTCCGGGTTTATACAAGGGACGTGAGTGGTGTTGGAGGAACTCCCGGTTTATAGAAGGGACGTGAGGGGTGTTGAAGGTATTCCGGGTCTATACAAGGGACGTGAGGCGTGTTGGAGGCACTCCGGGTCTATATAAGGGACACGAGGCATATTGGAGGCACTCCGGGTCTATACAATGGACGTGAGGCGTGTTGGAGGCACTCCGGGTATATACAAGGTACGTGAGGCGTGTTGGAGGCACTCCGGGTCTATACAAGGGACGTGGGAGTGTTGGGGGCACTCCGGGTCTATACAAGGGACGTGAGGGGTGTTGGAGGCACTCCGGGTCTATACAAGGGACGTGAGGGGTGTTGGAGGCACTCCGGGTCTATACAAAGGACGTGAGAGTGTTGGAGGCACTCCGGGTCTATACAAGGGACGTGAGGCGTGTTGGAGGCACTCCGGGTCTATACAAGGTAAGTGAGGCGTGTTGGAGGCACTCAGGGTCTATACCAGGGACGTGGGGGTGTTGGAGGCATTCCGGGTCTATTCCAGGGACGTGGGGGTGTTGGAGGCACTCCGGATTTATACAAGGGACGTGGGGTGTTGGCGAAACTCCGGGTCTATACAAGGGACGTGAGGCGTGTTGGAGGCACTCCGGGTCTATACAAGGGACGTGGGGGTGTTGCAGACACTCCTGGTTTATACAAGGGACGTGAGGGTGTTGCAGACACTCCGGGTTTATGCAAGGGACGTGAGGCGTGTTGGAGGCACTCCGGGTTGATACAAGCGACGTGAGGCGTGTTGGAGGCACTCCGGGTTGATACAAGGGACGTGAGTGGTGTTGGAGGCACTCCGGGTCTATACCAGGGACGTGGGGGTGTTGGAGGCACTCCGGGTCTATACAAGGGACGTGAAGCGTGTTGGAAGCACTCCGGGTCTATACAAGGGACGTGAGGCGTGTTGGAGGCACTCCGGGTCTATACCAGGGAGGTGGGGGTGTTGCAGACACTCCGGGTTTATGCAAGGGACGTGAGGCGTGTTGGAGGCACTCCGGGTTGATACAAGGGACGTGAGTGGTGTTGGAGGCACTCCGGGTCTATACCAGGGACGTGGGGGTGTTGGAGGCACTCCGGGTCTATACAAGGGACGTGAAGCGTGTTGGAAGCACTCCGGGTTTATACAAGGGACGTGAGGGGTGTTGGAGGCACTCCGGGTCTATACAAGGGACGTGGGGGTGTTGGCGAAACTCCGGGTCTATACAAGGGACGTGAGGCGTGTTGGAGGCACTCCGGGTCTATACAAGGGACGTGGGGGTGTTGCAGACACTCCGGGTTTATGCAAGGGACGTGAGGCGTGTTGGAGGCACTCCGGGTTGATACAAGCGACGTGAGGCGTGTTGGAGGCACTCCGGGTTGATACAAGGGACGTGAGTGGTGTTGGAGGCACTCCGGGTCTATACCAGGGACGTGGGGGTGTTGGAGGCACTCCGGGTCTATACAAGGGACGTGAGGCGTATTGGAGGCACTCCGGGTTTATACAAGGGACGTGAGGCGTGTTGGAGGCACTCCGGGTCTATACAAGGGACGTGAGGGGTGTTGCAGGTACTCCGGGTTTATACAAGGGACGTGAGTGGTGTTGGAGGAACTCCCGGTTTATAGAAGGGACGTGAGGGGTGTTGAAGGTATTCCGGGTCTATACAAGGGACGTGAGGCGTGTTGGAGGCACTCCGGGTCTATATAAGGGACACGAGGCATATTGGAGGCACTCCGGGTCTATACAATGGACGTGAGGCGTGTTGGAGGCACTCCGGGTATATACAAGGTACGTGAGGCGTGTTGGAGGCACTCCGGGTCTATACAAGGGACGTGGGAGTGTTGGGGGCACTCCGGGTCTATACAAGGGACGTGAGGGATGTTGGAGGCACTCCGGGTCTATACAAGGGACGTGAGGGGTGTTGGAGGCACTCCGGGTCTATGCAAGGGATGTGGGAGTGTTGGAGGCACTCCGGGTCTATACAAGGGAAGTGAGGGGTGTTGGGGGCACTCCGGGTCTATACAAGGGACGTGAGGGGTGTTGGAGGCACTCCGGGTCTATACAAGGGACGTGGCAGTGTTGGAGGCACTCCGGGTCTATACAAGGGAAGTGAGGGGTGTTAGAGGCACGCCGGGTCTATACAAGGTACGTGAGGCGTGTTGGAGGCACTCCGGGTCTATACAAGGGACGTGGGAGTGTTGGGGGGCACTCCGGGTCTATACCAGGGACGTGGCGGTGTTGGAGGCACTCCGGGTCTATACCAGGGACGTGGGGGTGTTAGAGGCACTCCGGGTTTATAGAAGGGACGTGGGGTGTTGGCGGAACTCCGGGTCTATACAAGGGACGTGAGGCTTGTTGGAGGCACTCCGGGTCTATACAAGGGACGTGAGGCGTGTTGGAGGCACTCCGGGTTTATACAAGGGACGTGAGGCGTGTTGGAGGCACTCCGGGTCAATACAAGGGACGTGGGGGTGTTGGGGGCACTCCGGGTCTATACAAGGGACGTAAGGCGTGTTGGAGGCACTCCGGGTCTATACAAGGGACGTGAGGCGTGTTGGAGGCACTCCGGGTCTATACAAGGAACGTGAGGCGTGTTGTAGGCACTCCGGGTCTATACAAGGGACGTGAGGCGTGTTGGAGGCACTCCGGGTTTATACAAGGGACGTGAGGCGTGTTGGAAACACTCCGGGTCAATACAAGGGACGTGGGGGTGTCGGGGGCACTCCGGGTCTATACAAGGGACGTAAGGCGTGTTGGAGGCACTCCAGGTCTATACAAGGGACGTGAGGCGTGTTGGAGGCACTCCGGGTTTATACAAGGGACGTGAGGCGTGTTGGAGGCACTCCGGGTCAATACAAGGGACATGGGGGTGTTGGGGGCACTCCGGGTCTATACAAGGGCCGTGAGGGGTGTTGGAGGCACTCCGGGTCTATATAGGAGACGTGAGGCATGTTGGAGGCACTGCTGGTCTATACAAGGAACGTGAAGCGTGTTGGAGGCACTCCGGGTCCATACAAGGGACGTGAGGCGTGTTTTAGGCACTTCATGTCAATACAAGGGACATAAGGCACTTCTAGTCTATACAAAGTACGTGAGGCGTGTTGGAGGTAATCCGGGCCTATACAAGGGTAGTGAGGCGTTCATCATTTTGATGAAACACGGGGTCTACCACATCAGTTTGATGAAACACGTGGTTTCCAAAGGAGCTCCTCTGGTGTAGGCACAGGTCAATATAACCTAAGCTTCAAATCTGGTGCACATTTCACCCATTTATCTTTCACTGTTGTAAAGATAAGAGAAAAGTATGAGGTAAAGTGAAATGAAGACGAGACATATCCACCGGGTAATTAAAATGATAAATTATAAATATATGTATGCATAACTATAGATATAAACACAAATAGCTATACAGAAATATAGCGCCGGCTAACACCCCCTCCCCCCTCCCCCCTCCCTCCAGAACGCCTATGTCCGGTGACCACTCAGCGATCAATATGAAATGAGGTGATATCATGTGACAATGTCTACAAATGGGGGATTGAAAGTATGACGCAGAAAAATAAATAGAAAATGTTGGAGCATGACGTAGGATGCTGTTACAGTTGTAATTATAATGTCAGTTGATGTACCAGGACTAACGCGTCACGTGCAAGGCTTTGTATGGCCTGCAATACGTGCGATCCTCATAATAATAATCTTTATTGCCATGAAGAGTACACAAATCAAGATAATACAGAACTGGTTGGCAAGGAGCAGAAGCCGAGGCTTATTCGCTCCAAAAAAAGAAAAAAAACAAAAAAAAACAAAAAGACCTCAAAACAACAAAAAAAAACAGGAACATGGAACGGTAGTACAGCAATCTAGATAATATCGATTTGGCCCAATCGTTGCACTATAATAGTTCTTTCTTTCTATTAACTCAGTAACATATATGATTATATTGTGATGGCTAGTTACACATCAAATTAACATTAGTTAAATTACTCGTATCAATTATATTTAACAAACTTTCCTTAGTATTTCTCTTAAAAAGGTGACGCGATGATTGAAAGTTTACCTTACCAAACCATTTATTAAAAATATATATCCCATTATATCTCATAGATATTTTCGTCAATTGACACTTGTGCTTAGGAACATGTAATAGCTGCGACCTTCTAGTGTTATACTTATGTATGTCAGCATTTCTTATAAACAAATCTTTTATTATAAGAGGTTGCAATCCATTGTATTGCTTAAACATAAATGATAAAACGCTATACTCGTATAATGATGTGAGCGGGAGAATCTTATTCGTTACAAATAACGGCGCTGAGTGGGCCCATTTATTAACTCCAGACAATATGCGAACTGCGTTTTTTTGGATCACGATAAGAGGGGTTAAAAAGCTACTACACAAAGCTCCCCATACTTCAATACAATATGATAGATATGGAGATACAAAACAATTTTATAAAATCCGTAGGGTGTCATTGGTTAACATTTTCCTTGCACAAGTGATTATTCCAAGCGCCCTTGCCATTTTACTTTTAATATAATCTATATGTTGTTTCCACAGAAGGTCACAGTCTAATTGTACTCCCAAAATTTTCGTGATAGTAGTTTGTACCACAATTTCGCCAGAAATGATGACACTGCTGTGAATACTAATTTTCTTTCGCTTGGGTTTGAAAACCATAAATTTAGTTTTATCGAGATTGAGAGCAAGCTTATTAATTTGTAACCAATACTGTATGTGTTTTAATTCCCCATTCAGCGTTTCAATCGTTTTATTGATATCTTTGCCCGATACAAAGAAATTAGAATCATCTGCAAATAAGAGTCCAAGCAATTGCTTACTTACATTCATTAAGTCATTAATGTATAAAAGAAATAAAAGTGGACCTAGAACAGAACCTTGCGGGATTTCACATACTATTCGAGATCTGTTCGAAAATGTATTATTGTAAACTACAAACTGTTCTCTCGCATTGAGGTAACTTTTTAGCCACGTTAAAGCAAGCCCTCTTACGCCGTATCTGTCTAATGTTTTAAACAGTATATCGTGGTCAACCGTATCGAAGGCTTTCGAGAAATCAAGAAATATACCAACAGTATAGTTTGTCTCATTTCCCTAGCAGTTGTTAGTTTATCTTGCAGAAGTAAAAGGGCTAAGGTAGTAGAGTGATTTGATCTAAAACCAAATTGGTTTTTGTGTAGTAAGTCATATTTGTTATCAAAGTTGATTAGACGTTTTCGACCAGTGGGATACGCGAATTATTGACGCTACTAGACGAGATAGCGAGTTCAAAAGCCTGTGTCTCAGTTATCCCATTAAAAGGAAATATTTCAGTTATACAATTGATGCAATACCATGGGTCATTATTTTCTCTCACAACCTGCAGGTCTTCTCTGGTGAAATGAGACAAACAATTAACGTGATAGAAACAGTAGCAAAGAGAACAATTTATATGATACGAGTGATGTAATATCTTACGTTTGCATACAGCACAATCACAGTTGTTTAGCATACCAGTGTGCAGTATCAATGTTATAGCAAGAAAAATTCATGGGCCTGTAAAAATCATCCCAAATAATGGGAGCAACATACACAAAACTACATAAACACACTTTATATACACAAACAACGTATTTACATGTAAGATCTGGTTCACTAGACGCTCTCATGAAACTACGGTGCTCTGAACATGACGTTATATGGGCAACTTCTACGTACGGGAGGGACGGAAACATACAGTTGGGACAATACATAAACTTGATACCTAATAAGGTAATGATCAATTGCACGAGCAGTGACCAGCCGGGGACTGGTGACGTGAGGGGGGGGGGGCGGGGGGCGTAACGTCAAAACTGCCAACATGAAATATACCACATTAGGTAAGTAGCAGGTCTGAAACGAGTGAAATTAACAAGCAATTGAACATTGACTTTGGGAGTCCACTAATTTCCCTCCGAGAGCAATCACCTGCATATAGGCAATCATACAACGATAAATTTTGAAAGGCACGGTTTACCCTTGGCACCCAAACATTGTGAGCAGAGGTTACCAGTTAAATTCTCGCACATTACGACAGCAAAACAATTAAGCGGTCTATCACCGCATACAAATAAATTGCACCTGCAGTTTGCATCACACAGTGATCGAATTGGCGTCATAGGGCGACCTGTTTCTAGAATCCTCATTATTTTCACCAAACCGCGTGTTAATTCCCAGCTGCTGAACATAGCGTTGGATATTAGCTGGCTCATTACATTACCTCGTGCGTTAAAGCAACCGTACTATAACTGGGTCAAGCGGGTGCTCGGCATGCTTTAGAATAAACAACTACTGCCGCGTGGTGGCGTGGCCGCTTGGCATTGACATTTCATGTAGGCTGTTATCATAACTGTATCATCTCGGTGAATATATACTTTTGATGTTATATCGTTTGGATTTACATACCGACACAGTGGATATATCATTTGTATTTACATACCGACACAGTGGATATATCATTTGTATTTACATACCGACACAGTGGATATATCATTTGTATTTACATACCGACACAGTGGATATATCATTTGTATTTACATACCGACACAGTGGATATATCATTTGTATTTACATACCGACACAGTGGATATATCATTTGTATTTACATACCGACATAGTGGATCTATCGTACAGCTGTTGTCATCAGATCGCCATGGATTTACGCAGCGCGGACTCCACCGCTGCCTCTAGTAGCTTGTACCTCTCGGCGTTGGGGATTCTCCCGGCGTATTGTCTTGTTACGACCACGATGACTCCGGTTTTCTTGTGACGTCTGAGGAGATACCGTAGGTGTCTTCCGGAGCCGGGATCCCCGTCGTCCTGCCAGCCTTCATCCTCGTCGGGGAGTCTGTATGCGGCGATGTTATGCATTGCTCCAGCCCGTTCCGTATCCATCAGTAGAAGGCGATAAGCCTTCCGGACATCTTGTAGGGACTGGACCTGGATCACGATGGCGTAGACACTTGATGCGCGCGAGGTGATGACGTCACCTGAGGTGGCTTGTTTCATGGATAGCAGCTCATCCTCTCTCTCTCCAGGCGATAGGGCTAGAATGTCTCGTGTCGACACTGCAGGTAGGTTGTCTCGTTGGAGTTCATTATTGATGTAAAGCGCGTCGTTTGATATCGTGGTTTGGATCCTACGAGGAGCGGCTCTGTCTCTGGCCTGCTGGGCCCGTTCCCCAAACTCCCTACGCCTTTCGACAATTTCGACGGGAAATCGGGGGGTGACTCGTGGGGCATCTCGTTCTTTGGAAAGTTTACTGCGACAAAAATCAAGAATAAGATCAACGTCTTTATAACACAGCAGTTTGAAGACAATCGGTCTTGGGCGTGCTTTCGGGCCGCCAGCTGTTGGCCCTAGCCTATGGCAGCGACTCAATGACCGGTACCCCTGCGTAGCCATTGCTGGCCAGGAAGCCCCTCACCTTAGCCTCGCAGTCTTCTGGATGTTTTCTGTCAGAGGTGGGGTCCTCTTGGATGTTGTGGAGAAGGATATTATTCCTCATAGACTGGTATTTTAGATTAAGAGACTCAGTCTGTAGGTCGCCAATTTGTTTGTCCTGTTTGATAACGATTTTTTTTAGGAGTGATACATCATTCCTAAGATCTTCTATTTCATGGTGTAGAGTGGCGATTTGACCTGCATTTTCCCCGTGGTCTCTGGCTGAAAGGGCCAGTTGATCCAGGATCCCGTCGTTGCCATGGATTTCCGATGAGTGCACCTCATGTTGCGCCGAAATCAAGTCCAGTTTAACATGTATCTGGCTAAGGGAGTCACTGATACTCGCTATATCCGTGGCGGGTGGGCTCGCGGGAGGGTTCGCGGGTGGGTTCGCCTGTGTTAGGTGTTGACTTGACGACGGGTCCTCCATTATGGTATTATCGCTCAGAGACTTTGTTTTCGTGAAATCATTTAAGAAGTATGTCCGTTTATTCTCTGAGTCCCCACTTCGTGTCCTGTATCTCTTCCTTGACGGTTTTCCCATCGGGTAAGATGATTAGCAGAGTATATTGCCCTTTAGATGTTAATAAATGAAGAAATTTGTTCAGAGCACCTAACAAGCACGTCTCACTCCTCCGCCATCTTACCCGCCAAAAAAAATATTAGAATGTGACATGACATTCCTTAAAACGACGTTTTGTTTTGTTTTGGAGGTAGCACAATATTAGACATTAAATCTGTAATAACGCAGACAACAAGCGAATACGAAGAACTGGTTTGATGAAGTACCTGCTGTGTAACCTAATCAAATTTAGGTGTAACACATTTTCTATCCACTATAGTATCAAAAAGTGTAGAACCACTGCTTCGAAAACCCAACGTCTGGAAGCTGAAATAGCAAAGCTCGACTCCCGATTGGCTACAAAATATGGTTATAATACGTCTAAATCCAGGCACGCGCCAAGTGGATAGAGGAAGGGGAAAGAAGCACTGGATACTTCCTCAGACTTGAAAAGCAGCGGCAAAGTAACAACGCAACACAATGTCTGGTAAATAATAATGGTGCTATAATGGACTCTGATAAAAGTATTTTGTCACATTCTAAAGAATTTTATAGCGAGTTATATGCAGACGCGAAGGGCGATGAACTAGACATTGATTTGTACTTAAAGCACGAAACAATATCATGTCAGCTGGATGCAGAGGAACAAGAATCCTGTGAAGGGAAAATCAATGTAGGAGAAGTAGACTTAACTATTCGAAATGTGAAGCTCGATAAAAGTCCAGGTCCAGATGGCCTTACCCCCGAGTTTTACAAAACTTTTGCTGGGGATATCAAAGTCATTTTAACTGCCTGCTATAACGAATCATATCGGGACAAATAGCTGTCTTACTCACAAAATGAGGCAGTACTTCCCTTAATACACAAAGGTAATAACAGAAAGGATATACAAAATTATCGGCCTATAGGTTTGACTAATATTGACTATAAAATGTTAGCCTCTATACTAGCATCATGTATGAATGGGGTGCTCCATAAAGTAATAAGCGGTGATCAAACGGGTTATATGAAGAAAACATTTATAGGTTCTAAAGTACGCCTTGTCAAGATGTCATTGAACATGCGGAAAGACATAATACTTCAGGTTTTTTGTTATTTTTGGACTTTAAAAAAGCTTTTGACACGGTCCGGTGGAATTCAATGTTACCAATTTACTAAGGAACCAATAAAATTCTTGGGTACATATGTTGGCTACGACAGCGCGAGGTGTAACAGCTATAATTGGTACATGAAATTGGATAAGATAGAATCACAAAGAATACAATGGCAAAAAAGGCATGTGACAATGTTTGGAAAAGTGTCTGTAATCAAATGCCTACTTTTGCCCGAAATCACACATCTTGCACAAAACTGTGTGATGTCCTCAGACTTCGCTCACAAATTAAAGAAGTTACTATATGGCTTTATTTGGGGTGCCAAAGATAGAATCAAACGAAATGTCCTGATAAACAGCACAAAAGAAGGCGGGATTGGAATGGTGGACGAAGAATCTCATTATCGTGCAATTAGATGGTCGGGGGTGAAACGCCTCTTTCATCCTGGTAATGAATCATGAAGTTTATAGGGACACACTATTTAGAAATCGTTGGTAATACATTTGCATGCAAAGGTATCAATGCAAAAACAATTCCACAGATCGACGACGTACTAGAATTTTACAAAGAAATTTATGTATTTTATGGTATTATAAACGAGTTTAAAGGTAAAGAATGTGTGCGAGATATGACAGAGGAAAGTATATGGGGTAACACAGGTGTACAAATAAATAGAAGTAAGCGTCGAAACTGCATCTTATTCAGGTCATTCACTGAAAGTGGTATATGGTTCGTAAAAGATTGCTAATAGGCAATGGTCAAAAAAGTGAAGATTTCATTTTACGAAAGGTCAAGAGCAAAGTGAATATTGTATCCGATATATATATATTGAAAAATGCCCTTAAACGTCATGTTATGGGTGATCTTCAAAACGTACCATGTAATGACGGTGATAATTTAAATGGGTTTAATAGTACAACTATATGGACTATTTACACGGCTGAAGGCCACTACGTCTAGTGTAGGGACAAAGCTTATAAAGGTGATTCATTGTAAAAACATTGACTTCTCTTTAGTGTATCAGAGAAAAATCGTACAATTTGTCGACAAGAAGCTTGCAGAATTTAACTATAAAGTACTAAACTTGGAACTGCCGTGTAACAAGAGAATCTAAAGTTATGGGGTAAGAAAACTGAAGACAGGTGCATTGTGGTGGATTACATATCATGGATGATATCATGCACCTCATTTATGACTGCCCTCATGCACATGCAATGTAGGATTTAACTAGCAGATCATTAAGTCGCAGTATTAATATTCGTGATATTATAACTGGAGTCCCAGAAATTGATTACAATGTTTTGTTTTTGACGATGGCGTATTTATCATATAAAGAATGGCTTCTCTCGAACACTTGTAGACTGGAACACACACAAAAAACACACACATGGGCCAGGGACATCGCCACTGGACATAGGGCGACGTGAGTCAAGTGTTAGATCCCCCCAACCATTCCCTCCAGTATGGCACTGGGCTCACATCGCAGGCCTGGGTCTGGGGCCGTGTTCACAAACCTCACTTAGCGCTATGCAAATATAATTAGGGCTAAGTAGAAGACCTGTCGAGCGATTATTGGGTTCAAAATAATTATAAAATTCAGCCAAGAGGTGGATTTGCTGAATTAAGCAAGTTCTAAAATGACAGCGACTAGGTCATGAGTTACAGCAGTTGTGTTTCGTGCGTAAGAGCACGGCCCTGAGGGCTGGGGCCTACTGGCATGTTTAACTGACGCCATGATGCACTTAACGGTCCACAGTGGCAACCATGTGTCTTCAAGCTGGCTGTCAAGTGGGGTGGGGCTGGGAGGTGGGGAGTGGGGTGGCAGGCGGGGGTGGGGGGGGGGGAAGCTTGGCACTCAGGAATACAGAATTAATAAATTACCCTCCCGGGAGACGCCGCATAGTAACTTCAAGTTCAAATGAAGTTTAACGACAACCAATATGCTGTGATTTTTTATAAAGTTATAGTCGAGCAAAAAATACAAAAGCCCAGCTGCCTTAGCAAACTACGGCAATGGAGTGGAGACGCACAGCTGGATACAAATAGAGAATTCAGAAGAAAAATTGCAATTGTCAAGGATTTTAAGCTTGCCGAGTTTAACTACAAAATGTTGCATAATATCCTGCCATGTGATGAAAATTTGAAGAAATGGCGAATATGTGTGAGTGTTAAATGTTGTTTTTGTGATGAAGTACAAACTATACCTCATATGCTATATAATTGTAAGACAGTTGCAAAAACGAATCAAGGTATCTCATGGCCGGCAAAGTGTATTTAGTTTACGATACGTCCTATTTGGAGTGCAAGATAATATTGAAAACGTTGTCTTATCTATTGTTTGATCTGATCTACAAAATGTGGCTACTACACCAAAATGAGCATATTAACGTTAGCAAATGGAAATTTGCTAAACATTTCTTTAAATCTGAAATAAAATATAGAGTTCAAATATATCAATGGACACAACTAAAAGACTGCTGCATACAATTTCCCGTGGTAACACATTTCATTGTTGTGTTTTCTACTAGCCTATATACTGTCTCCGTTTTTAAACCTGACGTACTTCTGATTAAATAAGGCTTAATCCTGGTCGACAGTGACTTTTTCTGACAATTACGGATCATTGTGACATTTTCATTGCGACCGGGGAGGCGGGCTTCATGCCCTTTCAGTGGTGACTAATGAAGCCGCCTTGTGACAGGCCGTCAGTTTTCACCTCACCCTCCCTGACGGTGAATCCACAGCGGTCGGCGGTGTCATGGTGACCCAGCCAGGCGACAGACACACCGGCCAGCGGGTCTTTTTGCCAAGAGAAAAGCAAAACGAGCGTCGCTATTTCACAAGCAATCTGGGTGTCAATTTTACATACGCTCAGTGTTACGGCTCGTGTCATTGGTCGGGACATGACGGCTGTTTTGTCTCCATATAAGGGAAGCGAAAAGCCGGCATCAAGGGCGGGAGGGGGAGGGGGAGGGGGCGGGGTGTTGTGGATCTGCTCACAGGTGACACGTGGCTTTGCGGCCACTTCCCCTTGCCTGTCCCGGCCCTTAACCACGCGGCTTCTCTCTGCGTTTCCGGGTCTCGAGACACGCGTTTTGCACTCAGTGTAAACCGGATTTGACTGCCGCTTTCCATCCCTTGGCCAAAGAAACACCTTCGCCAACAGGTTTTTACATGCAGTGATTGAATCATTTGATTCCGTGACTTGTCGATATTAGAAAAGCGGGCTGTCACAAAATGAGCGCGTGGTGTGCCGGGAAGGGTCGCCCATGCGCAGAATCACTGGGAGATGAATGGGGCTCAGACTACTGCCCCGGACTGGTGGGGGCAGGAAGGCGAGAGCGGTCAACTATTGCGACCTGCCTGAACGTTTTTTCCCGCTCCTTCCCGCTCCTTCCAGCTCCCCGCAATGCTCATGGATGTTCAGCTGCAGGCTGGATGCACGGTGGCTGTGGACAACAGGCTGACTACTCGCACGCCGAGACCGAGGTCAGGGGCCGTATTCAAAATCGCCACTTAGGCTACGCCACTAGACTTAGCGCTAAGTGGAAGATTTGACGAGCAATTATCGGGTTAAAAATACAGTAGTCACCCAAGAAGTGGATTTTCTGAATTAAGAAAGGGCTAAAATTATGTTGAAGAGGATTGCCTAATCATGAGCACCACCACAACGAGCTGGTGAGGCTAAGACGAAAACGCACTTTTCGTGCGTGACTTACGAGGGGATTATGAATACTGCCCCAGGGGCGTAGGGAGGGACTTGCGCAAGTGTACGCACTCGGCAGAGTGGGGGTGGGGGACTGTTATACAAATGTGGTGTGTGTGTGTGTGTGGGGGGGGGGGGGGTCCGCGGGTGCCTTGATGCCCCTGAGTGAGAAGACATTTGTGATGAAAAAGCTACCCCTATTGAGCAGATATATTAAAACTTGGCGGGGGGGGGGGGGGCGTTTTCACAGAGCGGGTTTGCCGTGAAAAAGGCGAGTGTGGTTCGCATGGATCTGCGACATAGAGCGGGTCACCGGAAAAAGTAGCCCTTCTGAGCAGATTTCGGCGGTAACACGTCCATTTCGAGCGAATTTTCGAGGTGAAACGCCCCTTGCGAGCGGGTTTTGGAGGTAAAAAAGGGGGTCTTTACCGCGGACCCCCCCCCCAAAAAAACCAGCATTGTATTAAGTAACCACCCCCCGGGTGCACGCAGCTTCTTCTGCTGATGAAATTAAAAAACAATTCTCCCGAACAACAGGATTGAACAGGAATGCCAATCGTATGGGTTTCCTTGCAACTTATCATTTCATGCTTCCTGAAGCCAAGAAGCTTTTTGTTCGAATTCTCGCCCACAACCTACTTATATATTTCAAAATCTAGTCGCTCCCCATTTATATATTCTAATGGTGGGTCCCTAACGTCATTAGGGGCCGGCGCGATAGTTCAGTGGGTTAGAGCGCTCGCATTGAGTGCTCTGGCCAGCTGAGAGCCTAACGGCACGTGGATCGATGGTTCGAGCCCTGCTGCGGCCATGTCTTTGTGGTCGCAGGATACAGATCCCTTGTCTTTCTTCGTAACGAGTAGGGTGTTACCCATGGGGAAAATGGCTCCACACTCCCTTCTTTTCCTATTGAAGCGATATGACCAAGAGTGGTTAAAGCGTCCTAAATATACAACCAACCAACCCTAACGTCATTATTAACTTCTTGATTAATAACATAAAAGGCGTGGTCAGTTCTCCCTCCACATCCGGCGAGTCAGATTTTGAGCACAAACAAGAACAGACACGTGATGATACACCGTTCCACACTCTAAACCCCGCCCACGCTTACGTCCTTTTTTGTGAATCGTGAGTATGAAATTGACAATCATGACTGATGGTAGGTACAAGTGAGAAGTACTCATCTGTAAAATTGACATGCTGCTTTGTTTGTCAGACTTGTTTGTCGGACATATCGCACGTGGAAGACCTTTCTTCGCCACATGATTTGCTCAAAGCAACAGTGACGTCAATTAATGATTGACAGCCTGGATCGGTCTATTGCGACCTGTCTCACTGCGTGATAGTGCACTGGGATCAAGACCTCATGGGCGGGACGGGGAACCAAGGCCGTGGAGGGTCGTTCTATAAGTTATGGTTTTGTGACTGATACAGTCAATAAATATTAAGGTTGCAAAAGTTATATATATTCGGAGAAGAAGTTCTAATGATCACAATCAGCCCCCAAAAAATCGCAAATATTAATGGAATTTTGGGTGTTGTGCTGTAAACTCAATACGTACGTTACGCATCGGTATATCTCCCGACACTCCTTTAGCCCGGGTCGGGTGAGCGCATCCATTCGGTATGCCGATGTGTCCCGTTTAAAACAGCATTGGACATTCATTCGGGAGAAGGCGACTGTCTAGGCTGATTCCATTGCCCCTAAGTGAACCCGACATAACCAGTGTGAAAATTGCCTTGACATTCGGCGTAGCCCTATGGGCAAGTCCGGAAGAAATTGCGCATACCACCGGCCCTGGTCCAAAGAAATGCACCCACTGACCTAGCCCTGGTTGAGCTGTAACTCAATTGGAGCCAAATACAATGCGTGCGAAACAATATTGGTCTCGCGTGAGACGAATTGGTGGAGCTTATGCATATTTTAAAATGGTTTCGAGGCGAAAAGACGGCGAAAATTACGCGGCTGTGCAGCCCAATGTGTACGCACGTGCGTGCGTGCGTACGACTAGCTATGCCCCTGAAGGGGTCATTACCTCAGGCACCGTGATATTGAACGGACTGCGGGGCTGTGACGTTACTGACCCTGCTACCTAAAGCTGATGCAGTTCATCAGTCCCAGTGGGTGGTAGGCTAGGGGTGTGACGTTTCAGCTTTACATCCACGTGCGTCGCTTTAACAATATTTCTCTGGTTACATGGATTTACTGACCGGAAGTACGCGCAGCACTCCTCCCATCCGGCTTTCGTTGTAAAGCGAACCACAAATCCATTTTCCTGTTAACGGCGGCGGAGAGGTGGTGTAGGGGAGGGGGTGTTGGTGTAGGGCAGGGGTGTTGGGGTAGGGGAGGAATGTTGGGGTAGGGGAGGGGGTGTTGGTATAGGGAGGGGGGTGTTAGCGTAGGGGAGGGGGTGTTGGTGTAGGATAGGGGGTGTTGGTGTAAGGGAGGGGGTGTTGGTGTAGAGGAGGGGGTGTTGGTGTAGGGCAGGGGTGTTGGTGTAGGAGAGGGGGTGTTGGGGTAGGGGAGGGATGTTGGTGTAGGGGAGGGGGTGTTGGTGTAGGGGAGGGGGTGTTGGCGTAGGGAAGGGGGTGTTGGTGTAGGAGAGGGGGTGTTGGTGTAGGGGAGGGGGTGTTGGTGTAGAGAAGGGGGTGTTTGTGTAGGGGAGGGGGTGTTGGTGTAGGAGAGTGGGTGTTGGTGTAGGGGAGGGGGTGTTGGTGTAGGAGAGGGGGTGTTGGTGTAGGAGAGGGGGTGTTGGTGTAGGAGAGGGGTGTTGGTGTAGGAGAGGGGTGTTGGTGTAGGGGAGGGGGTGTTGGTGTAGTAGAGGGGGTGTTGGTGTAGGGTAGGGGTGTTGGGGTAGGGGAGAGGGTGTTGGTGTAGAGAAGGGGGTGTTGGTGTAGGGTAGGGGTGTTGGGGTAGGAGAGGGGTGTTAGTGTAGGGGAGGGGGTGTTGGTGTAGGGGAGGGGGTGTTGGTATAGGGGAGGGGCTGTTGGTATAGGGGAGGGGCTGTTGGTATAGGGAAGGGGGTGTTGGTGTAGGAGAGAGGGTGTTGGTGTAGGGGAGGGTGTGTTGGTGTAGGAGAGGGGGTGTTGGTGTAGGAGAGGGGATGTTGGTGTAGGAGAGGGGAGTATAGGCGAGGGGGTGTTGGTGTAGTAGAGGGGTGTTGGTGTAGGGTAGGGGTGTTGGGGTAGGGGAGGGGTGTTGGTGTAGAGAAGGGGGTGTTGGTGTAGGGTAGGGGTGTTGGGGTAGGGGAAGGGGTGTTGGTGTAGGGGAGGGGATGTCGGTGTAGGGAAGGGGGTGTTGGTGTAGGGGAGGGGGTGTTGGTGTAGGGGAGGGGGTGTTGGTGTAGGGGAGGGGATGTTGGTATAGGGGAGGGCCTGTTGGTATAGGGGAGGGGCTGTTGGTATAGGGGAGGGGGTGTTGGTGTAGGAGAGAGGTTGTTGGTGTTGGGGAAGGGGTGTTGGTGTAGGGGAGGGGGTGTTGGTGTAGGGGAAGGGGTGTTGGTGTAGGAGAGGGGGTGTTGGTGTAGGGGAGGGGGTGTTGGTGTAGAGAAGGGGGTGTTTGTGTAGGGGAGGGGGTGTTGGTGTAGGAGAGTGGGTGTTGGTGTAGGGGAGGGGGTGTTGGTGTAGGAGAGGGGGTGTTGGTGTAGGAGAGGGGGTGTTGGTGTAGGAGAGGGGTGTTGGTGTAGGAGAGGGGTGTTGGTGTAGGGGAGGGGGTGTTGGTGTAGTAGAGGGGGTGTTGGTGTAGGGTAGGGGTGTTGGGGTAGGGGAGAGGGTGTTGGTGTAGAGAAGGGGGTGTTGGTGTAGGGTAGGGGTGTTGGGGTAGGAGAGGGGTGTTAGTGTAGGGGAGGGGGTGTTGGTGTAGGGGAGGGGGTGTTGGTATAGGGGAGGGGCTGTTGGTATAGGGGAGGGGCTGTTGGTATAGGGAAGGGGGTGTTGGTGTAGGAGAGAGGGTGTTGGTGTAGGGGAGGGTGTGTTGGTGTAGGAGAGGGGGTGTTGGTGTAGGAGAGGGGATGTTGGTGTAGGAGAGGGGAGTATAGGGGAGGGGGTGTTGGTGTAGTAGAGGGGTGTTGGTGTAGGGTAGGGGTGTTGGGGTAGGGGAGGGGTGTTGGTGTAGAGAAGGGGGTGTTGGTTTAGGGTAGGGGTGTTGGGGTAGGGGAAGGGGTGTTGGTGTAGGGGAGGGGATGTCGGTGTAGGAAAGGGGGTGTTGGTGTAGGGGAGGGGGTGTTGGTGTAGGGGAGGGGGTGTTGGTGTAGGGGAGGGGATGTTGGTATAGGGGAGGGCCTGTTGGTATAGGGGAGGGGCTGTTGGTATAGGGGAGGGGGTGTTGGTGTAGGAGAGAGGTTGTTGGTGTTGGGGAAGGGGTGTTGGTGTAGGGGAGGGGGTGTTGGTGTAGGGGTGTTGGTGTAGGGGAGGGGGTGTTGGTGTAGGGTAGGGGTGTTGGGGTAGGGGAGGGGTGTTGGTGTAGAGAAGGGGGTGTTGGTGTATGGTAGAGGTGTTGGGGTAGGGGAGGGGGTGTTGGTGTAGGGGAGGGGGTGTTGGTGTAGGGGAGGGGGTGTTGGTGTAGGAGAGGGGGTGTTGGTGTAGGAGAGGGGGTGTTGGTGTAGGAGAGGGGGTGTTGGTGTAGGAGAGGGGGTGTTGGTGTAGGGGAGCGGGTGTTGGTTTAGTAGAGAGGGTGTTGGTGTAGGGTAGGGGTGTTGGGGTAGGGGAGGGGGTATTAGTGTAGAGAAGGGGGTGTTGGTGTAGGGTAGGGGTGTTGGAGTAGGGAAGGGGTGTTGGTGTAGGGGAGGGGATGCTGGTGTAGGGAAAGGGTAGTTGGTGTAGGGGAGGGGGTGTTGGTGTAGGGGAGGGGTTGTTGGTGTAGGGGAGGGGGTGTTGGTATAAGGGAGGGGCTGTTGGTATAGGGGAGGGGGGTGTTGGTGTAGGGGAGAGGGTGTTGGTGTAGGGGAGGGGGTGTTGGTGTAGGGGAGGGGGTGTTGGTGTAGGGGAAGGGGTGTTGGTGTAGGGGAGGGGGTGTTGGGTTGGGGGATGGGGTGTTGGTGTAGTAGAGGGGGTGTTGGTGTAGGGTAGGGTTGTTGGGGTAGGGGAGGGGGTGTTGGTGTAGAGAAGGGGGTGTTGGTGTAGGGTAGGGGTGTTGGGGTAGGGGAAAGGGTGTTGGTGTAGGGGAGGGGATGTTGGTGTAGGGGAGGGGGTGTTGGTGTAGGGGAGGGTGTGTTGGTGTAGGGGAGGGGGTGTTGGTGTAGGGGAAGGGGTGTTGGTATAGGGGAGGGGCTGTTGGTATAGGGGAGGTGCTGTTGGTATAGGGGAGGGGGTGTTGGTGTAGGGGAGGGGGTGTTGGTGTAGGGGAGGGGGTGTTGGTGTAGGGGAGGGGGTGTTGGTATAGGAGAGGGGCTGTTGGTATAGGGGAGGGGCTGTTGGTATAGGGGAGGGGGTGTTGGTGTATGGGAGGGGGTGTTGGTGTAGGGGAGGGGGTGTTGGTGTAGGGGAGGGGGTGTTGGTGTAGGGGAGGGGGTGTTGGTGTAGGAGAGGGGGTGTTGGTGTAGGGGAGGGGGTGTTGGTGTAGGGGAGGGGGTGTTGGTGTAGGGTAGGGGGTGTTGGGGTAGGGTAGGGATGTTGGGGTAGGGGAGGGGGTGTTAGGGGAGGGGATGTAAGGGTAGGGGAGGGGGTGTTGGTGTAGGGTAGGGGTGCTGGTGTAGGGGAGAGGGTGTTGGTGTGGGGGAGGGGGTGTTGGGGTAGGGTAGGGGTGTTGGGGTAGGGGAGGGGGTGTTGGTATAGGGGAGGGGCTGTTGGTATAGGGGAGGAGCTGTTGGTATAGGGGAGGGGGTGTTGGTGTAGGGGAGGGGGTGTTGGTGTAGGGGAGGGGGTGTTGGTGTAGGGGAGGGGGTGTTGTTGTAGGGGAGGGGGTGTTGGTGTAGGGGAGGGGGTGTTGGTGTAGGAGAGGGGGTGTTGGTGTAGGGGAGGGGGTGTTGGTGTAGGGGAGGGGGTGTTGGTGTAGGGTAGGGGGTGTTGGTGTAGGGTAGAGATGTTGGGGTAGGGGAGGGGGTGTTAGGGGAGGGGATGTAAGGGTAGGGGAGGGGGTGTTGGTGTAGGGTAGGGGTGTTGGTGTAGGGGAGAGGGTGTTGGTGTGGGGGAGGGGGTGTTGGGGTAGGGTAGGGGTGTTGGGGTAGGGGAGGGGGTGTTGGTATAGGGGAGGGGCTGTTGGTATAGGGGAGGGGCTGTTGGTGTAGGGGAGGGGTGTTGGTGTAGGGGAGGGGGTGTTGGGGTAGGGGAGGGGGTGTTGGTGTGGGCGAGGGGTTGTTGACACCACGTTCATGCAGGCGTGACGTCATAATGAAGAGTTCAATCCCTCCTCGAGACAATTAATTGCCTAATTGCCGGCCTACCCGGGGGCTGACCCTCGTGTGGATCCACAGCGGCAACAACACGATGGGGGGGATACGGCAGAGAATTCAATTAATGCGGGAAGTGTAAATTTCCTTGAGCACCGTGGCTGTAGTAGAGCTGGAACAATGCCAATGTATGCATGCTGCAGCACCATGGATTGCCCGCTTCCGGGTTCCGCCGCTTAGCGAAGAACAATTACTGGCCCTCCGGTACTGACCGGCATCTTATGTCGGTCAACCGGCCCTCAGCTCTCATCGCTGTTCCCCCCTCTCACTTTGACTTCCCCACCCCTCTCTTCTCTCTTCCCTCCCGTTCAGCTGCTGTTCTCACAGAACTATATCCTCACCTTGTTGGCAGCCCTCTGTCTGCTAGTGCCCCCCCTCCCATCCACAGCCTCCCCATCCCAAGACACGACCAGTCTACAATTGAGTCAAGCTCCCCGCACGGTGGTTTTAACTAGCTTTTAACGCTGCTGTCGGCCGGGGGCAAATTTCAAGATTATTGAAAAACGGTCAAATCAGTTGTAATTTCTTGCAACATTATAGTTTTCAAGAATTAAACATAAAAATAACGAGCTTTGTGTATTTAATACAGCAAAAAACATCTTGCACCCTTTCCAAAAAGTTATAATTGTGACCGAACTCTTCTTCTTCACCTGATTTTATGTATTATTAGGCTTAGGCTGGGTCCCAGCACTAATTTGTCGAAATGCTCGACGCATTTTTCCTATCGATTTGCGCAGCACCGCCCTGGCGAGAGAATGTGAAAATGCATTAAGGACGTAGGCGACAACAGAGATATAATAGAGCCCTAGCGGAGTGAGTCGAAGGCAGAGAGTGCAATTGAGTGCGAGAATAAGTGAACGGTGTCCAGTAATCTGCCTTGTGTTACGGCCCCAGTCCAGAGCCGAGTTCCGCATCACGGTCGACCGCCGCGTACAATTAACTCGCTATGGAACGACGTTGGTCACACCGAACAATTTTAATTTGTTGCGGGGATATCCACTAAATAATTATCCTTACTTCGAAAATAACAGCACAATCTCGTAAATAACGTAAAATATTGCTAAATAAAAGATAGATATTAAGCATCGATAGTTACGGGTTATCTCCACTTATTGGAGAAACATCGTTGTCTAGATTTTAATGTTATCCTGCGGGACCGGTCTCGGTCGCGGCGAACCATACCCCACTCCCGGTTTAAAACTGTACGCATTTGTGACCAACCCGCCAAGTTCAAATTCGTATTTGCCGTATCGCAAGGAGTGCGATCGCGGTCGACGGCCATACGGAACGCACCCTGGCTAGCCCCAAACTGATCAAACGCATTCGATTAACTCATACGTCACTCACGCGGTGGAGCCACCGCTCAGCAGACTCTCTGAGATTGCCCTGAGTACGAATCCGGCTAGTTATTAAAAATAGACCTCGCTCGTGCGCGTACGCGTGTACATAAATAGATTCGGATAAAGACCAGTTCAGACCCTCGTTGTTACGGTCAATGTCGATTGATGCAACTGAATTTAGAGTACAAAACCATACCAACTTTGGCTCGCCCCCCCCCCCCCCACGAATCAGGGCAATTAGTAGTCTCAGTACAAAGCTATGACAACTTTCATGTTTTTAATTAAAATTGCTCCAAGGGATTTTTTATACTTTTGTTTCATAAGCGTTTGAGAAAAGCGCAAGTGACAAACAGCTCACCATGGACAGTGGCTTCTTAGATAACCTTGATACGGGTGACGTGGTAATGGTAGATAGGGGCTTCACAATAAAATTACTCCCGCAGGAGAGGATTCAGTTTCTTTTGTATTTCTCCCCAGATTTTAATCTTTTTTGCACCATTTGAACAGCATTATATAGTTAGATCAAAAAGGGGAAAACATTTATATGTCACCATGCTCGTTAAAGAGCTAAAAACATTTCAATGGGGGCCCCTTATCAGTTTAGCCATATTTTACACATGTGTTTTCATTTTTGATTACACCTGATGTTGACAGCGCTGTGAAATAAGCATGGTGGTGATCCTATGTTTGTTTTGCATTATATTGTTTTATAAACATATGCTTACCATATATATAAAAATTACGGAAATGTAGATCTTGTAACGGTTTGTTTTGGCCGCTAACGCATCACGTTTAATCAAAAATCCCATTGAAACGCATGTGAAAATATACCGAAAACTGAGGGAGCCTTATTGACATGTATGGTGACATTTTCATAAAAAACTATGTTAAGCATATTAAATCGTCACTTTCGCTTTGCTTGAGGACTGGTTTCACTGTGTTCGCTGCCATTTTGTCACTCTGTTTGTCTGAATCCTGAAACTCATTAAGTATTCATGTATGCGAATATCAAATATCGTCATTCGTACTCCAGGCAATCGGGGCTTGTAGAATTGGAGCCAAGCAACATACCTTCATTTCATCGAATGTGTTCTTAGTCAGAATAATTCGGTTCCGTTTGTGAGAACTATAATTCTCCGCGGATATGCCTCACCGCGTGATTATGACGTCGTTAATCAACAGGTAAGTAGTTCGGAAGAGCGCGTAGGAAGCGGCGGCACTCTGAATTTTAAATCTGGAATTTGGAAATATATATGGGTCGTTTGTTGCTAAAAGTGATATACTGTTTCTCGGGTTAAACATAATTGGCCACTCCCTTGAATAGATTCTCCAAGTCCCTGTTTATTTTCGGTATATCATGAAGTATATTCTTTAGAACCTGAAGTAGTGACGCGTTATCGGCCAATAAGAACGCGTTTGTTTCAAGGTCGTCAACAAGGTTGTTAATAAATATAAGGAATAGCACTGGCCCCAAAATAGAACCCTGTGGTACGCCAGCAGTAACTCGCAACCAGATAATTTACTAACCAGGCAAGGAGGTCTCCTTCAATACCAAAAGATTCTAGTTGATGAAGTAAACCCAAGTGATATACCTTGTCGGATGCTTTGGATATATCTAAAAAAACAATACATACATCTGCGCCAGTATTGGTATCAACACCGGAGGCGAGGCAGGAATAAATTAAATGTAACAGGAGAATGAATTGATTAACAGTTGAGTCAAGTGGCTTAAACTCTGAGTCGCGCCACGTGAGTAGATCATTGGCGGAACAGTGGTTGTAATTAGCCTTAAATACAAGTCTTTCCATTACTTTATCAGTGAATGATAACAACGATACTGGCCTGTAGTTATTACGTAACTGCCTGTGGCCAGATTTGAAGATCGGTGTTATGTTGGCTTTCTTTCATGCATCGGGTACCTTATTGCTATCTAGGGACATTTGGAAAAGGTCAGCCAAAGGTTTGCTTAGGGGTTGTGCCGTCGAGCGTAGCATGCGATTACTAACACCGTCAGGCCCATTAACTTTACTTATGTCGAGTGAGCATTCAACTCCGAACACCTCATCCGGGGTAAAAGCTCTGGTGGAAATCCTCCCGTGGTTTAAATAGTAACGGTGGTAGCCCAAAGCCAGCACATGGCTCAGACAGCGATGAATTGCTAGCGAAGAATTCGTCCAAAGACTCGACCTTTGCCAAAGGAGTGGAGTACTGTCACCATCTATTTTCGCCGGGATACCAAAGACCGCTTAACTGGCATATAGCCTCTTAGTTATCTTAGAGGTTCATTGGGAGTAGTGTCTGGATGTTGTAATAATTGTGTTAGGGATGCAGTTCGCGAGAAACGTCGCCACATTCTATTTCGTTTTCTGATCAGACGTTTAATAACTCCAGTCATCTATTCTTTATATCTAGGTCTCACTATTATTGTATGATTTGAAACATAGGCATCTATAGTATTGTTAAATCAAGTTGTGAAGTAATTTTCAGCCGCTGAACATTACGTCAGCGTCAAATAATTTTAAGTCAAATGTTTAACTTCACAGTAAAGGACGATCACATTATTTGGCGATGCCTATGTTATGCCTGCTTGTAAATCTTGGCATGGTGTTGTCCTAAGCAGGGGGAGGGCATGGTGATGGGTAGGCATGGTGTTGTCCTAAGCAGGGGGAGGGCATGGTGATGGGTAGGCATGGTGTTGCCCTAAGGAGGGGGAGGGCATGGTGATGGGTAGGCATGGTGTTGCCCTAAGGAGGGGGAGGGCATGGTGATGGGTAGGCATGGTGTTGTCCTAAGCAGGGGGAGGGCATGGTGATGGGTAGGCATGGTGTTGTCCTAAGGAGGGGGAGGGCATGGTGATGGGTAGGCATGGCGTTGTCCTAAGCAGGGGGAGGGCATGGTGATGGGTAGGCATGGTGTTGCCCTAAGGAGGGGGAGGGCATGGTGATGGGTAGGCATGGCGTTGTCCTAAGGAGGGGGAGGGCATGGTGATGGGTAGGCATGGTGTTGTCCTAAGCAGGGGGAGGGCATGGTGATGGGTAGGCATGGTGTTGTCCTAAGCAGGGGGAGGGCATGGTGATGGGTAGGCATGGTGTTGCCCTAAGGAGGGGGAGGGCATGGTGATGGGTAGGCATGGTGTTGTCCTAAGGAGGGGGAGGGCATGGTGATGGGTAGGCATGGTGTTGCCCTAAGGAGGGGGAGGGCATGGTGATGGGTAGGCATGGTGTTGTCCTAAGGAGGGGGAGGGCATGGTGATGGGTAGGCATGGTGTTGCCCTAAGGAGGGGGAGGGCATGGTGATGGGTAGGCATGGCGTTGTCCTAAGCAGGGGGAGGGCATGGTGATGGGTAGGCATGGTGTTGCCCTAAGGAGAGGGAGGGCATGGTGATGGGTAGGCATGGTGTTGTCCTAAGGAGGGGGAGGGCATGGTGATGGGTAGGCATGGTGTTGCCCTAAGGAGGGGGAGGGCATGGTGATGGGTAGGCATGGTGTTGTCCTAAGGAGGGGGAGGGCATGGTGATGGGTAGGCATGGTGTTGTCCTAAGCAGGGGGAGGGCATGGTGATGTGTAGGCATGGTGTTGCCCCAAGGGGGGGGAGGGCATGGTGATGGGTAGGCATGGTGTTGTCCTAAGGAGGGGGAGGGCATGGTGATGGGTAGGCATGGTGTTGCCCTAAGGAGGGGGAGGGCATGATGATGGGTAGGCATGGTGTTGTCCCAAGGAGGGGGAGGGCATGGTGATGGGTAGGCATGGTGTTGTCCTAAGGAGGGGGAGGGCATGGTGATGGGTAGGCATGGTGTTGCCCTAAGGAGGGGGAGGGCATGGTGATGGGTAGGTATGGTGTTGTCCTAAGGAGGGGGAGGGCATGGTGGTGGGTAGGCATGGTGTTGTCCTAAGCAGGGGGAGGGCATGGTGATGGGTAGGCATGGTGTTGTCCTAAGAAGGGGGAGGGCATGGTGATGGGTAGGCATGGTGTTGTCCTAAGCAGGGGGAGGGCATGGTGAGGGGTAGGCATGGTGTTGTCCTAAGGAGGGGGAGGGCATGGTGATGGGTAGGCATGGTGTTGTCCTAAGCAGGGGGAGGGCATGGTGATGGGTAGGCATGGTGTTGTCCTAAGGAGGGGGAAGGCATGGTGATGGGTAGGCATGGTGTTGCCCTAAGCAGGGGGAGGGCATGGTGATGGGTAGGCATGGTGCTGTCCTAAGGAGGGGGAGGGCATGGTGATGGGTAGGCATGGTGTTGTCCTAAGGAGGGGGAGGGCATGGTGATGGGTAGGCATGGTGTTGCCCTAAGCAGGGGGAGGGCATGGTGATGGGTAGGCATGGTGTTGTCCTAAGGAGGGGGAGGGCATGGTGATGGGTAGACATGGTGTTGTCCTAAGCAGCGGGAGGGCATGGTGATGGGTAGGCATGGTGTTGTCCTAAGGAGGGAGAGGGCATGGTGATGGGTAGGCATGGTGTTGCCCTAAGCAGGGGGAGGGCATGGTGATGGGTAGGCATGGGGTTGTCCTAAGCAGGGGGAGGGCATGGTGATGGGTAGGCATGGTGTTGCCCTAAGGAGGGGGAGGGCATGGTGATGGGTAGGCATGGTGTTGTCCCAAGGAGGGGGAGGGCATGGTGATGGGTAGGCATGGTGTTGCCCTAAGGAGGGGGAGGGCATGGTGATGGGTAGGCATGGTGTTGTCCTAAGGAGGGGGAGGGCATGGTGATGGGTAGGCATGGGGTTGCCCAAGCAGGCGGGTGGGGGTGGGGGGGCATTGTGATGGGTAGACATGGGATTGTCCAAAGCAGGAGGGGGGGCATGGTGATGAGTAGGCATGGGTTTGTCCCAAGCAGGGATGAGGGAGGGGCATGGTGATGGGTAGGCATGGGGTTGTCTAAAGCAGGGGGTGGGAGGCATGGTGATGGGTAGGCATGGGGTTGTCTAAAGCAGGGGGTGGGAGGCATGGAGATGGGTAGGCATGGGGTTGTCTAAAGCAGGGGGTGGTAGGCATGGTGATGGGTAGGCATGGGGTTGTCTAAAGTAGGGGGTGGGAGGCATGGTGATGGGTAGGCATGGGGTTGTCTAAAGCAGGGGGTGGTAGGCATGGTGATGGGTAGGCATGGGGTTGTCTAAAGTAGGGGGTGGGAGGCATGGTGATGGGTAGGCATGGGGTTGTCTAAAGCAGGGGGTGGTAGGCATGGTGATGGGTAGGCATGGGGTTGTCTAAAGCAGGGGGTGGGAGGCATGGTGATGGGTAGGCATGGGGTTGTCTAAAGCAGGGGTTGGGAGGCATGGTGATGGGTAGGCATGGGGTTGTCCAGAGCCCCTATTACGGGGGCGGTTGGGCGCCTTGTGAGGGGCTTGATAGGGTGGGGGCGAGATACACTGTGTATACGAGCGTTCTCGCGGCGAACCCTCCTCCCGTGAACTTAATTTGCATGATGAAAACTAATCAAATGAGGTGCGAACAAGCGACAGGAGCGATTATTTGACGCAGGGCACGCCTAGGAAATGGCTTTGTTATGAAGGGGTTTCCCTTGGAGGGTGGACCGTCAGGGTCCCAGATACGAGCAGATTCACTGGATGGGCATGGTCGAGACATGGAAATGAGCAGGGATAAGGGGTTACGGTGGGGACAACGGGAATTGGGTTCACCCTGCGGAGGGGAGGTGGGGGGGGGGGGGGGGGCGGCGCTAGAAAGGGAAGGACGGTTGGCTTTAGGAGGGAGGAAGAGAGATGGGGGAGGGGTGCACAGGAAGCGCACAGGGGTTCTCATCGCGAACAAAGTGCGGTGGACCAGTTTATAGTGTTAGCGACTCGATTCCTGGGGATCGCTTCATAAATCCTTCATGTGGCCCGATAATAAGGATATAAGGATGCAGCGTGATACACCAGACCCAGGTGGCAGCGGGTGGCACCCGCCCTCGATCAGCCAACGACAGAACGTATCCTCTTCTCACAAGGCGCGAACAATGATGCCAATATGCCGCGCCACGTTCATCAAACATTCACCGCTCAAAAGTGGCTTGTTACAATCCCGATTTATTCGCCGCCCACGTGTTCGTCTTCCCTCCCGACAGGCTTACTTCCGGTGGTCGCAATGGACCGGAAGTGAATTCGGTAGTACAGTACGCTCAATGTCCAGCAGCATATTCATAAGTTGAACGGAGTTTAGTTCATTTGGACGTTTGTAACGATTAAGTGAATTGCGTACATTATGTGATGCCGTTGATGCCTTTGACACCTGTTGGTCTTGTAATGAGTTATGTTATAATATTAACCCACATTGTTGATTGGTGGTGGGCCGGTCAGGGCGGGATTGACCCGGCGTCATTATAACCACAATAACACTTCTGGGAAAAATTTAGTCAATTTGGGAATCCATGTTTTACTTTATCAAAATATTTATCATGTTCACCATATTTGCATGTCGTTTGGCGGCTTTCCTTTGCTGGAGAATTTGACGCTTAATAATTTGACATTTCAATATGGAGGCATGGGGAAGGGGCTCTGAATGTAAGCCAAAGACAACATTATTATTGACGCATATCTCGCTCTCACGTGACCAGTACGCCGAGATTACCCAAGGGCAGCTGAGAGTTGACAGAGGTCAAGGTTGAAGAGGTCATACTGACGTACTGGGAATGTGACCAGTGGGACATCTACGAAGTGGCTGCAAGCAGGGTGGGTGTTAAGGTGGTGGGGTCAGAGTGTGGGAGGGATTGGCGGGGTCAAGGCGTGGGTCTGAGAGGTAGCTTTCTGAGTGGTCCTTTGTCACATGTTCTGACAGTTGTCATTGTGGCGTCCCAGTGAAGGGCGACTTGGCACTCTCACAGCTATCAATATTACCGACAGACTTTGGCAAACAACATGGCAGCCGATTTCCCAAGATCATACGAAATCCATGAATGATCAAGTAATATGTTTGATCTCATCAAATAGGTCACTTCACATCAAAGGCCTAAATTGAGGCAGTTGTGGGCGGAACGAAAAATAAAATGCATCTCATCATTTAAATTAAATTAGCTTTTTGTACTTTCAAGTTTGACAAATTATGACATTCATGTAGTATATAGAATTGCAGATTGACAGGCGACCATGGTGACGAAGGAGAGGGGTATCCCCTGCCAATATTTGTATTTCTGCCTCAAGCAGACTACGGCGAGTTTCAAATTACATGTACTTCGATCCTATTTCTTGGACCCCAAATTTTATGGCGCCTCCCCTCTTGCTGAGGTCTAGCCTGCGGTCTCGTCAGGTTTAACGGATATCTAAACTTCACCGGTCGTAACACGGTAATCTAGATCTTGCCTAGAAGCGAGCAGTACATACAATACTTATTACTGAACACACTCCCTCGTCCCTGTCAAACAGGCAGTAGACACACTAGTTGTTACTGAACAAATCCCCTCCACCCTGTCAGACAGGCAGTACGCACACACTAGTTGTTACTGAACAAACCCCCTCCACCCTGTCAGACAGGCAGTACGCACACACTAGTTGTTACTGAACACACTCCCTCGTCCCTGTCAAACAGGCAGTAGACACACTAGTTGTTACTGAACAAACCCCCTCCACCCTGTCAGACAGTCAGTACGCACACACTAGTTGTTACTGAACACACTCCCTCGTCCCTGTCAAACAGGCGGTAGACACACTAGTTGTTACTGAACAAACCCCCTCCACCCTGTCAGACAGTCAGTACGCACACACTAGTTGTTACTGAACACACTCCCTCGTCCCTGTCAAACAGGCAGTAGACACACTAGTTGTTACTGAACCCACTCCCTCGTCCCTGTCAGACAAGCAGTACACACACTAGTTGTTTCTGAACAAACCCCCTCCACCCTGTCAGAAAGGCAGTACGCACACACTAGTTGTTACTGAACACACTCTCGTCCCAGTCAGACAGGCAGTAAACACACTAGTTGTTACTGAACACACTCCCTCGTCTATGTCAGACAGGCAGTACAAACACTAGTTGTTAGTGTACACACCCCTTCCACTCTGTCAGACAGGCAGTACACACACTAGTTGTTAGTGTACACACCCCTTCCATTCTGTCAGACAGGCAGTACACACTAGTTGTTAGTGTACACACCCCGTCCACTCTGTCAGAGAGGCAGTACACACACTAGTTGTTACTGAAAACACTCCCTTGTACCTGTCAGACAGACAGTACACACACTAGTTGTTACTGAACACACTCCCTTGTCCCTGTCAGACAGGCAGTATACACGCTAGTTGTTACTGAACCCACCCCCTCGTCCCTGTCAGACAGGCAGTACACACACTAGTTGTTAGTGTACACACCCCGTCCACTCTGTCAGAGAGGCAGTACACACACTAGTTGTTACTGAAAACACCCCCTCGCCCCTGTCAGGCAGGCAGTACACACACTCCCTCGTCCCTGTCAGACAGGCAGTATACACGCTAGTTGTTACTGAACACACTCCCTCGTCCCTGGCAGACAGGCAGTACATACACTTCCTCGTCCCTGTCAGACAGGCAGTGCACAAACCAGTTGCTACTGAACCCACTCCATTTTTAACTCCAATTGCGCTCGGATAAGCTTCGTTTCAGTACTGCCACGTTC
Source organism: Arenicola marina (assembly GCA_964019135.1). NCBI lineage: Eukaryota > Metazoa > Annelida > Polychaeta > Arenicolidae > Arenicola > Arenicola marina. The sequence goes on along the minus strand of OZ025249.1, from coordinate 55,296,757 downwards.
GATAATATTATCTTCCGCCTGTATTGAAAGTCATACATCCATCACTTGAATGTTAATATTATTATCATAAATACCAGCAATTTGGAAATAATTAACATTCAACTGTGCGCATTGGTTCATTGTAAGGTTAGCGGGTCTGGTAAGTGAACATGTAAAGGGAACATAGTGACGTCAGTCTGGATGGACATGTAAAGGGAACATAGTGACGCCAGTCTGGATGGACATATAAAGGGAACAGTCACGTCAGTCTGGATGGACATGTAAAGGGAACATAGTGACGTCAGTCTGGATGGACATGTAAAGGGAACATAGTGACGTCAGTCTGGATGGACATGTAAAGGGAACATAGTGACGTCAGTCTGGATGGACATGTAAAGGGAACATAGTCACGTCAGTCTGGGTGGACATGTAAAGGGAACATAGTCACGTCAGTCTGGATGGACATGTAAAGGGAACATAGTCACGTCAGTCGGGATGGACATGTAAAGGAAACATAGTGACGTCAGTCTGGATGGACATGTAAAGGGAACAGTCACGTCAGTCTGGATGGACATGTAAAGGGAACATAGTCACGTCAGTGGTGGATGGACATGTAAAGGGAACATAGTGACGTCAGTCTGGATGGACATGTAAAGGGAACAGTCACGTCAGTCAGGATGGACATGTAAAGGGAACATAGTGACGTAAGTCTGAATGGACATGTAAAGGGAACAGTCACGTCAGTCTGGATGGACATGTAAAGGGAACAGTCACGTCAGTCTGGATGGACATGTAAAGGAAACATAGTGAACACAGTGAGGTCAGTCTTGGTGGAAATGTAAACGGAATATAGTGACGTTAGCCTTAATGGCCATGTAAAGGAAACATAGTGACGTGAGTCTGGATGGACATGTAAAGGGAACATAGTGACGTCAGTCTTGATGGACATGTAAAGGGAACATAGTCACGTCAGTCTGGATGGACATGTAAAGGGAACATAGTCACGTCAGTCTGGATGGACATGTAAAGGGAACATAGTGACGTCAGTCTGGATGGACATGTAAAGGGAACAGTCACGTCAGTCAGGATGGACATGTAAAGGGAACATAGTGACGTCAGTCTGGATGGACATGTAAAGGGAACAGTCACGTCAGTCTGGATGGACATGTAAAGGGAACATAGTGACGTCAGTCTGGATGGACATGCAAAGGGAACATAGTGACGTCAGTCTGGGTGGAAATGTAAAGAGAACATAGTGACGTCATTCTGGATGGACATGCAAAGGGAACAATCACGTCAGTCTGGATGGACATGTAAAGGGAACATAGTCACGTCAGTCTGGATGGACAAGTAAAGGGAACATAGTCACGTCAGTCTGGATGGACATGTAAAGGGAACATAGTCACGTCAATCTGGATGGACATGTAAAGGGAACATAGTGACGTCAGTCTGGATGGACATGTAAAGGGAACCGTCACGTCAGTCTGGATGGACATGTAAAGGGAACATAGTGACGTCAGTCTGGATGGACATGTCAAGGGAAAAGTCACGTCAGTCTAGATGGACATGTAAAGGGAACATAGTCACGTCAGTCTGGATGGACATGTAAGGGGAACATAGTGACGTCAGTCTGGATGGACATGTAAAGGGAACATAGTCACGTCAGTCTGGGTGGACATGTAAAGGGAACATAGTCACGTCAGTCTGGATGTACATGTAAAGGGAACATAGTCACATCGGCCTGGTTAGATATGTACAGTGCACATATTCAGGTCAGTCTGGATGGACATGTAAAGGGAACATAGTGACGTCAGTCTGGATGGACATGTAAAGGGAACAGTCACGTCAGTCTGGATGGACATGTAAAGGGAACATAGTGACGCAGTCTGGATGGACATGTGAAGGGAACAGTCACGTCAGTCTGGATGGACATGTAAAGGGAACATAGTCACGTCAGTCTGGATGGACATGTAAAAGAAACATAGTGACGTCAGTCTGGATGGACATGTAAAGGAAACATAGTAACGTCAGTCTGGATGGACATGTAAAGGAAATATAGTGACGTCAGTCTTGATGGACATGTAAAGGAAACATAGTGACGTCAGTCTGGATGGACATGTAAAGGGAACATAGTGACGTCACTCTGGATGGACACGTAAAGGGAACAATCACGTCAGTCTGGATGGACATGTAAAGGGAACATAGTCACGTCAGTCTGGATGGACATGTAAAGGGAACATAGTCACGTCAGTCTGGATGGACATGTAAAGGGAATATAGTGACGTCAGTCTGGATGGACATGTAAAGGGAACAGTCACGTCAGTCTGGATGGAAATGTAAAGGAAACATAGTGAACACAGTGAGGTCAGTCTTGATGGAAATGTAAAGGGAATATAGTGACGTTAGCTTTAATGGCCATGTAAAGGAAACATAGTGACGTGAGTCTGGATGGACATGTAAAGGGAACATAGTCACGTCAGTCTGGATGGACATGTAAAGGGAACATAGTGGCGTCAGTCTGGATGGACATGTAAAGGGAACAGTGACGTCAGTCTGGATGGACATGTAAAGGGAACATAGTAACGTCAGTCTGGATGGACATGTTAGGGAAAGATAGTGACGTCAGTCTGGATGGACATGTAAAGGAAACATAGTGACGTAAGTCTTGATGGACATGTAAAGGAAACATCGTGACGTCAGTCTGGATGGACATGTAAAGGGAACATAGTGACGTCAGTCTGGATGGACATGTAAAAGGAACATAGTGACGTCAGTCTGGATGGACATGTAAAGGGAACATAGTGACGCCAGTCTGGGTGGAAATGTAAAGAGAACATAGTGACGTCATTCTGGATGGACATGTAAAGGGAACAGTCACGTCAGTCTGGATGGACATGTAAAGGGAACATAGTCACGTCAGTCTGGATGGACATGTAAAGTGAACATAGTCACGTCAGTCTGGATGAACATGTAAAGAGAACATAGTCATGTCAGTCTGGTTGGACATGTAAAGGGAACATAGTGACGTCAGTCTGGGTGGACATGTAAAGGGAACATAGTGACGTCAGTCTGGATGGACATGTAGAGGGAACAGTCACCTCAGCCTGGATGGACATGTAAAGAGAACATAGTGACGTCAGTGTGGATGGACATGTAAAGGGAACAGTCACGTCAGTCTGGATGGACATGTAAAGGAAACATAGTCACGTCAGTCTGGATGGACATGTAAAGTGAACATAGTGACGTCAGTCTGGATGGACATGTAAAGGGAAAAGTCACGCCAGTCTAGATGGACATGTAAAGGGAACATAGTCGCGTCAGTCTAGATGGACATGTAAGGGGAACATAGTGACGTCAGTCTGGATGGACATGTAAAGGGAACATAGTCACGTCAGTCTGGGTGGATATGTAAAGGGAACATAGTCACGTCAGTCTGGGTGTACATGTAAAGGGAACATAGTCACATCGGTCTGGTTAGATATGTACAGTGCACATATTCAGGTCAGTCTGGATGGACATGTAAAGGGAACATAGTGACGTCAGTCTGGATGGACATGTAAAGGGAACAGTCACGTCAGTCTGGATGGACATGTAAAGGGAACATAGTGACGTCAGTCTGGATGGACATGCAAAGGGAACATAGTGACGTCAGTCTGGGTGGAAATATAAAGAGAACATAGTGACGTCATTCTGGATGGACATGCAAAGGGAACAATCACGTCAGTCTGGATGGACATGTAAAGGGAACATAATCACGTCAGTCTGGATGGACATGTAAAGGGAACATAGTCACGTCAGTCTGGATGGACATGTAAAGGGAACATAGTCACGTCAGTCTGGATGGACATGTAAAGGGAACATAGTCACGTCAATCTGGATGGACATATAAAGGGAACATAGTGACGTCAGTCTGGATGGACATGTAAAGGGAACCATCACGTCAGTCTGGATGGACATGTAAAGGGAACATAGTGACGTCAGTCTGGATGGACATGTAAAGGGAAAAGTCACGTCAGTCTAGATGGACATGTAAAGGGAACATAGTCACGTCAGTCTGGATGGACATGTAAGGGGAACATAGTGACGTCAGTCTGGATGGACATGTAAAGGGAACATAGTCACGTCAGTCTGGGTGGACATGTAAAGGGAACATAGTCACGTCAGTCTGGATGTACATGTAAAGGGAACATAGTCACATCGGTCTGGTTAGATATGTACAGTGCACATATTCAGGTCAGTCTGGATGGACATGTAAAGGGAACATAGTGACGTCAGTCTGGATGGACATGTAAAGGGAACAGTCACGTCAGTCTGGATGGACATGTAAAGGGAACATAGTGACGCAGTCTGGATGGACATGTGAAGCGAACAGTCACGTCAGTCTGGATGGACATGTAAAGGGAACATAGTCGCGTCAGTCTGGATGGACATGTAAAGGGAACATAGTCACGTCAGTCTGGATGGACATGTAAAAGAAACATAGTGACGTCAGTCTGGATGGACATGTAAAGGAAACATAGTAACGTCAGTCTGGATGGACATGTAAAGGAAACATAGTGACGTCAGTCTTGATGGACATGTAAAGGAAACATGGTGACGTCAGTCTGGATGGACATGTAAAGGGAACATATTCACGTCAGTCTGGATGGACATGTAAAGGGAACATAGTGACGTCAGTCTGGATGGACATGTAAAGGGAAGATAGTGACGTCAGTCTGGATGGACATGTAAAGGGAACATAGTGACGTCAGTCTGGATGGACACGTAAAGGGAACAGTCACGTCAGTCTGGATGGACATGTAAAGGGAACATAGTCACGTCAGTCTGGATGGACATGTAAAGGGAACGTAGTCACGTCAGTCTGGATGGACATGTAAAGGGAATATAGTGACGTCAGTCTGGATGGACATGTAAAGGGAACAGTCACGTCAGTCTGGATGGAAATGTAAAGGAAACATAGTGAACACAGTGAGGTCAGTCTTGATGGAAATGTAAAGGGAATATAGTGACGTTAGCTTTAATGGCCATGTAAAGGAAACATAGTGAGGTGAGTCTGGATGAACATGTAAAGGGAACATAGTGACGTCAGTCTGGATGGACATGTAAAGGGAACATAGTCACGTCAGTCTGGATGAACATGTAAAGAGAACATAGTCATGTCAGTCTGGTTGGACATGTAAAGGGAACATAGTGACGTCAGTTTGGGTGGACATGTAAAGGGAACATAGTGACGTCATTCTGGATGGACATGTAAAGGGAACAGTCACGTCAGTCTGGATGAACATGTAAAGGGAACATAGTCACGTCAGTCTGGATGGACATGTAAAGGGAACATAGTCACGTCAGTCTGGATGGACATGTAAAGGGAACATAGTGACGTCAGTCTGGATGGACATGCAAAGGGAACATAGTGACGTCAGTCTGGGTGGAAATATAAAGAGAACATAGTGACGTCATTCTGGATGGACATGCAAAGGGAACAATCACGTCAGTCTGGATGGACATGTAAAGGGAACATAATCACGTCAGTCTGGATGGACATGTAAAGGGAACATAGTCACGTCAGTCTGGATGGACATGTAAAGGGAACATAGTCACGTCAGTCTGGATGGACATGTAAAGGGAACATAGTCACGTCAATCTGGATGGACATGTAAAGGGAACATGGTGACGTCAGTCTGGATGGACATGTAAAGGGAACCATCACGTCAGTCTGGATGGACATGTAAAGGGAACATAGTGACGTCAGTCTGGATGGACATGTAAAGGGAAAAGTCACGTCAGTCTAGATGGACATGTAAAGGGAACATAGTCACGTCAGTCTGGATGGACATGTAAGGGGAACATAGTGACGTCAGTCTGGATGGACATGTAAAGGGAACATAGTCACGTCAGTCTGGGTGGACATGTAAAGGGAACATAGTCACGTCAGTCTGGATGTACATGTAAAGGGAACATAGTCACATCGGTCTGGTTAGATATGTACAGTGCACATATTCAGGTCAGTCTGGATGGACATGTAAAGGGAACATAGTGACGTCAGTCTGGATGGACATGTAAAGGGAACAGTCACGTCAGTCTGGATGGACATGTAAAAGAAACATAGTGACGTCAGTCTGGATGGACATGTAAAGGAAACATAGTAACGTCAGTCTGGATGGACATGTAAAGGAAACATAGTGACGTCAGTCTTGATGGACATGTAAAGGAAACATGGTGACGTCAGTCTGGATGGACATGTAAAGGGAACATATTCACGTCAGTCTGGATGGACATGTAAAGGGAACATAGTGACGTCAGTCTGGATGGACATGTAAAGGGAAGATAGTGACGTCAGTCTGGATGGACATGTAAAGGGAACATAGTGACGTCAGTCTGGATGGACACGTAAAGGGAACAGTCACGTCAGTCTGGATGGACATGTAAAGGGAACATAGTCACGTCAGTCTGGATGGACATGTAAAGGGAACATAGTCACGTCAGTCTGGATGGACATGTAAAGGGAATATAGTGACGTCAGTCTGGATGGACATGTAAAGGGAACAGTCACGTCAGTCTGGATGGAAATGTAAAGGAAACATAGTGAACACAGTGAGGTCAGTCTTGATGGAAATGTAAAGGGAATATAGTGACGTTAGCTTTAATGGCCATGTAACGGAAACATAGTGAGGTGAGTCTGGATGAACATGTAAAGGGAACATAGTGACGTCAGTCTGGATGGACATGTAAAGGGAACATAGTGACGTCAGTCTGGATGGACATGTAAAGGGAACATAGTCACGTCAGTCTGGATGAACATGTAGAAGAGAACATAGTCATGTCAGTCTGGTTGGACATGTAAAGGGAACATAGTGACGTCAGTTTGGGTGGACATGTAAAGGGAACATAGTGACGTCAGTCTGGATGGACATGTAGAGGGAACAGTCACCTCAGCCTGGATGGACATGTAAAGCGAACAGGGTGACGTCAGTCTGGATAGACATGTAAAGAGAACATAGTGACGTCAGTCTGGATGGACATGTAAAGGGAACAGTCACGTCAGTCTGGATGGACATGTAAAGGGAACATAGTCACGTCAGTCTGGATGGACATGTAAAGGGAACATGGTGACGTCAGTCTGGATGGACATGTAAAGGGAAAAGTCACGTCAGTCTAGATGGACATGTAAAGGGAACATAGTCGCGTCAGTCTAGATGGACATGTAAGGGGAACATAGTGACGTCAGTCTGGATGGACATGTAAAGGGAACATAGTCACGTCAGTCTGGGTGGACATGTAAAGGGAACATAGTCACTTCAGTCTGGGTGTACATGTAAAGGGAACATAGTCACATCGGTCTGGTTAGATATGTACAGTGCACATATTCAGGTCAGTCTGGATGGACATGTAAAGGGAACATAGTGACGTCAGTCTGGATGGACATGTAAAGGGAACAGTCACGTCAGTCTGGATGGACATGTAAAGGGAACATAGTGACGTCAGTCTGGATGGACATGCAAAGGGAACATAGTGACGTCAGTCTGGGTGGAAATGTAAAGAGAACATAGTGACGTCATTCTGGATGGACATGCAAAGGGAACAATCACGTCAGTCTGGATGGACATGTAAAGGGAACATAATCACGTCAGTCTGGATGGACATGTAAAGGGAACATAGTCACGTCAGTCTGGATGGACATGTAAAGGGAACATAGTCACGTCAGTCTGGATGGACATGTAAAGGGAACATAGTCACGTCAATCTGGATGGAGATGTAAAGGGAACATAGTGACGTCAGTCTGGATGGACATGTAAAGGGAACCGTCACGTCAGTCTGGATGGACATGTAAAGGGAACATAGTGACGTCAGTCTGGATGGACACGTAAAGACAAAAGTCACCTCAGTCTAGATGGACATGTAAAGGGAACATAGTCACGTCAGTCTGGATGGACATGTAAGGGGAACATAGTGACGTCAGTCTGGATGGACATGTAAAGGGAACATAGTCACGTCAGTCTGGGTGGACATGTAAAGGGAACATAGTCACGTCAGTCTGGACGTACATGTAAAGGGAACATAGTCACATCGGCCTGGTTAGATATGTACAGTGCACATATTCAGGTCAGTCTGGATGGACATGTAAAGGGAACAGTCACGTCAGTCTGGATGGACATGTAAAGGGAACATAGTGACGCAGTCTGGATGGACATGTGAAGGGAACAGTCACGTCAGTCTGGATGGACATGTAAAGGGAACATAGTCGCGTCAGTCTGGATGGACATGTAAAGGGAACATAGTCACGTCAGTCTGGATGGACATGTAAAAGAAACATAGTGACGTCAGTCTGGATGGACATGTAAAGGAAACATAGTAACGTCAGTCTGGATGGACATGTAAAGGAAACATAGTGACGTCAGTCTTGATGGACATGTAAAAGGAACATAGTGACGTCAGTCTGGATGGACATGTAAAGGGAACATATTCACGTCAGTCTGGATGGACATGTAAAGGGAACATAGTGACGTCAGTCTGGATGGACATATAAAGGGAAGATAGTGACGTCAGTCTGGATGGACATGTAAAGGGAACATAGTGACGTCAGTCTGGATGGACACGTAAAGGGAATAGTCACGTCAGTCTGGATGGACATGTAAAGGGAACATAGTCACGTCAGTCTGGATGGACATGTAAAGGGAACATAGTCACGTCAGTCTGGATGGACATGTAAAGGGAATATAGTGACGTCAGTCTGGACGGACATGTAAAGGGAACAGTCAGGTCAGTCTGGATAGAAATGTAAAGGAAACATAGTGAACACAGTGAGGTCAGTCTTGATGGAAATGTAAAGGGAATATAGTGACGTTAGCTTTAATGGCCATGTAAAGGAAACATAGTGAGGTGAGTCTGGATGGACATGTAAAGGAAACATAGTCACGTCAGTCTGGATGGACATGTAAAGGGAACATAGTGGCGTCAGTCTGGATGGACATGTAAAGGGAACAGTGACGTCAGTCTGGATGGACATGTAAAGGGAACATAGTAACGTCAGTCTGGATGGACATGTTAAGGAAAGATAGTGACGTCAGTCTGGATGGACATGCAAAGGGAACATAGTGACGTCAGTCTGGATGGACACGTAAAGGGAAAAGTCACCTCAGTCTAGATGGACATGTAAAGGGAACATAGTCACGTCACTCTGGATGGACATGTAAGGGGAACATAGTGACGTCAGTCTGGATGGACATGTAAAGGGAACATAGTCACGTCAGTCTGGGTGGACATGTAAAGGGAACATAGTCACGTCAGTCTGGATGTACATGTAAAGGGAACATAGTCACATCGGCCTGGTTAGATATGTACAGTGCACATATTCAGGTCAGTCTGGATGGACATGTAAAGGGAACAGTCACGTCAGTCTGGATGGACATGTAAAGGGAACATAGTGACGCAGTCTGGATGGACATGTGAAGGGAACAGTCACGTCAGTCTGGATGGACATGTAAAGGGAACATAGTCGCGTCAGTCTGGATGGACATGTAAAGGGAACATAGTCACGTCAGTCTGGATGGACATGTAAAAGAAACATAGTGACGTCAGTCTGGATGGACATGTAAAGGAAACATAGTAACGTCAGTCTGGATGGACATGTAAAGGAAACATAGTGACGTCAGTCTTGATGGACATGTAAAGGGAACATAGTGACGTCAGTCTGGATGGACATGTAAAGGGAACATATTCACGTCAGTCTGGACGGACATGTAAAGGGAACATAGTGACGTCAGTCTGGATGGACATATAAAGGGAAGATAGTGACGTCAGTCTGGATGGACATGTAAAGGGAACATAGTGACGTCAGTCTGGATGGACACGTAAAGGGAACAGTCACGTCAGTCTGGATGGACATGTAAAGGGAACATAGTCACGTCAGTCTGGATGGACATGTAAAGGGAACATAGTCACGTCAGTCTGGATGGACATGTAAAGGGAATATAGTGACGTCAGTCTGGACGGACATGTAAAGGGAACAGTCACGTCAGTCTGGATAGAAATGTAAAGGAAACATAGTGAACACAGTGAGGTCAGTCTTGATGGAAATGTAAAGGGAATATAGTGACGTTAGCTTTAATGGCCATGTAAAGGAAACATAGTGAGGTGAGTCTGGATGGACATGTAAAGGAAACATAGTCACGTCAGTCTGGATGGACATGTAAAGGGAACATAGTGGCGTCAGTCTGGATGGACATGTAAAGGGAACATAGTGACGTCAGTCTGGATGGACATGTAAAAGGAACATAGTGACGTCAGTCTGGATAGACATGTAAAGGGAACATAGTGACGCCAGTCTGGGTGGAAATGTAAAGAGAACATAGTGACGTCATTCTGGATGGACATGTAAAGAGAACATAGTGACGTCAGTCTGGATGGACATGTAAAGGGAACAGTCACGTCAGTCTGGATGGACATGTAAAGGGAACATAGTCGCGTCAGTCTAGATGGACATGTAAGGGGAACATAGTGACGTCAGTCTGGATGGACATGTAAAGGGAACATAGTCACGTCAGTCTGGGTGGACATGTAAAGGGAACATAGTCACGTCAGTCTGGGTGTACATGTAAAGGGAACATAGTCACATCGGTCTGGTTAGATATGTACAGTGCACATATTCAGGTCAGTCTGGATGGACATGTAAAGGGAACAGTCACATCAGTCTGGATGGACATGTAAAGGGAACATAGTGACGCAGTCTGGATGGACATGTGAAGGGAACAGTCACGTCAGTCTGGATGGACATGTAAAGGGAACATAGTCACGTCAGTCTGGATGGACATGTAAAGGGAACATAGTCACGTCAGTCTGGATGGACATGTAAAGGGAACATAGTCACGTCAGTCTGGATGGACATGTAAAGGGAACATAGTCACGTCAGTCTGGATGGACATGTAAAGGAAACATAGAGGCGTCAGTCTGGATGGACATGTAAAGGGAACAGTCACGTCAGTCTGGATGGACATGTAAAGGGAACATAGTAACGTCAGTCTGGATGGACATGTTAAGGAAACATAGTGACGTGAGTCTGGATGGATATGCAAAGGAAACATAGTGACGTCAGTCTTGATGGACATGTAAAGGAAACATCGTGACGTCAGTCTGGATGGACATGTAAAGGGAACATAGTCACGGCAGTCTGGATGGACATGTAAAGGGAACATAGTGACGTCAGTCTGGATGGGCATGTAAAGGGAACAGTCACGTCAGTCTGGATGGACATGTAAAGGAAACATTGTGACCACAGTGAGGTCAGTCTTGATGGAAATGTAAAGGGAATATAGTGACGTTAGCCTTAATGGCCATGTAAAGGGAACATAGTGACGTGAGTCTGGATGGACATGTAAAGGGAACATAGTGACGTCAGTCTGGATGGACATGTAAAGGGAACATAGTCATGTCAGTCTGGATGGACATGTAAAGGGAACATAGTGACGTCAGTCTGGATGGACATGTAAAGGGAACAGTCACGTCAGTCAGGATGGGCATGTAAAGGGAACATAGTGACGTCAGTCTGGATGGACATGTAAAGGGAACATAGTGACGTCAGTTTGGGTGGACATGTAAAGGGAACATAGTGACGTCAGTCTGGATGGACATGTAGAGGGAACAGTCACCTCAGCCTGGATGGACATGTAAAGCGAACAGGGTGACGTCAGTCTGGATAGACATGTAAAGAGAACATAGTGACGTCAGTCTGGATGGACATGTAAAGGGAACAGTCACGTCAGTCTGGATGGACATGTAAAGGGAACATAGTCACGTCAGTCTGGATGGACATGTAAAGGGAAAAGTCACGTCAGTCTAGATGGACATGTAAAGGGAACATAGTCGCGTCAGTCTAGATGGACATGTAAGGGGAACATAGTGACGTCAGTCTGGATGGACATGTAAAGGGAACATAGTCACGTCAGTCTGGGTGGACATGTAAAGGGAACATAGTCACTTCAGTCTGGGTGTACATGTAAAGGGAACATAGTCACATCGGTCTGGTTAGATATGTACAGTGCACATATTCAGGTCAGTCTGGATGGACATGTAAAGGGAACATAGTCACGTCAGTCTGGATGGACATGTAAAGGGAACAGTCACGTCAGTCTGGATGGACATGTAAAGGGAACATAGTGACGTCAGTCTGGATGGACATGCAAAGGGAACATAGTGACGTCACTCTGGGTGGAAATGTAAAGAGAACATAGTGACGTCATTCTGGATGGACATGCAAAGGGAACAATCACGACAGTCTGGATGGACATGTAAAGGGAACATAATCACGTCAGTCTGGATGGACATGTAAAGGGAACATAGTCACGTCAGTCTGGATGGACATGTAAAGGGAACATAGTCACGTCAGTCTGGATGGACATGTAAAGGGAACATAGTCACGTCAATCTGGATGGAGATGTAAAGGGAACATAGTGACGTCAGTCTGGATGGACATGTAAAGGGAACCGTCACGTCATTCTGGATGGACATGTAAAGGGAACATAGTGACGTCAGTCTTGATGGACACGTAAAGACAAAAGTCACCTCAGTCTAGATGGACATGTAAAGGGAACATAGTCACGTCAGTCTGGATGGACATGTAAGGGGAACATAGTGACGTCAGTCTGGATGGACATGTAAAGGGAACATAGTCACGTCAGTCTGGGTGGACATGTAAAGGGAACATAGTCACGTCAGTCTGGACGTACATGTAAAGGGAACATAGTCACATCGGCCTGGTTAGATATGTACAGTGCACATATTCAGGTCAGTCTGGATGGACATGTAAAGGGAACAGTCACGTCAGTCTGGATGGACATGTAAAGGGAACATAGTGACGCAGTCTGGATGGACATGTGAAGGGAACAGTCACGTCAGTCTGGATGGACATGTAAAGGGAACATAGTCGCGTCAGTCTGGATGGACATGTAAAGGGAACATAGTCACGTCAGTCTGGATGGACATGTAAAGGGAACATAGTCACATCGGTCTGGTTAGATATGTACAGTGCACATATTCAGGTCAGTCTGGATGGACATGTAAAGGGAACATAGTGACGTCAGTCTGGATGGACATGTAAAGGGAACAGTCACGTCAGTCTGGATGGACATGTAAAGGGAACATAGTGACGTCAGTCTGGATGGACATGCAAAGGGAACATAGTGACGTCAGTCTGGGTGGAAATGTAAAGAGAACATAGTGACGTCATTCTGGATGGACATGCAAAGGGAACAATCACGTCAGTCTGGATGGACATGTAAAGGGAACATAATCACGTCAGTCTGGATGGACATGTAAAGGGAACATAGTCACGTCAGTCTGGATGGACATGTAAAGGGAACATAGTCACGTCAGTCTGGATGGACATGTAAAGGGAACATAGTCACGTCAATCTGGATGGAGATGTAAAGGGAACATAGTGACGTCAGTCTGGATGGACATGTAAAGGGAACCGTCACGTCAGTCTGGATGGACATGTAAAGGGAACATAGTGACGTCAGTCTGGATGGACACGTAAAGACAAAAGTCACCTCAGTCTAGATGGACATGTAAAGGGAACATAGTCACGTCAGTCTGGATGGACATGTAAGGGGAACATAGTGACGTCAGTCTGGATGGACATGTAAAGGGAACATAGTCACGTCAGTCTGGGTGGACATGTAAAGGGAACATAGTCACGTCAGTCTGGACGTACATGTAAAGGGAACATAGTCACATCGGCCTGGTTAGATATGTACAGTGCACATATTCAGGTCAGTCTGGATGGACATGTAAAGGGAACAGTCACGTCAGTCTGGATGGACATGTAAAGGGAACATAGTGACGCAGTCTGGATGGACATGTGAAGGGAACAGTCACGTCAGTCTGGATGGACATGTAAAGGGAACATAGTCGCGTCAGTCTGGATGGACATGTAAAGGGAACATAGTCACGTCAGTCTGGATGGACATGTAAAAGAAACATAGTGACGTCAGTCTGGATGGACATGTAAAGGAAACATAGTAACGTCAGTCTGGATGGACATGTAAAGGAAACATAGTGACGTCAGTCTTGATGGACATGTAAAGGGAACATAGTAACGTCAGTCTGGATGGACATGTAAAGGGAACATATTCACGTCAGTCTGGATGGACATGTAAAGGGAACATAGTGACGTCAGTCTGGATGGACATATAAAGGGAAGATAGTGACGTCAGTCTGGATGGACATGTAAAGGGAACATAGTGACGTCAGTCTGGATGGACACGTAAAGGGAATAGTCACGTCAGTCTGGATGGACATGTAAAGGGAACATAGTCACGTCAGTCTGGATGGACATGTAAAGGGAACATAGTCACGTCAGTCTGGATGGACATGTAAAGGGAATATAGTGACGTCAGTCTGGACGGACATGTAAAGGGAACAGTCAGGTCAGTCTGGATAGAAATGTAAAGGAAACATAGTGAACACAGTGAGGTCAGTCTTGATGGAAATGTAAAGGGAATATAGTGACGTTAGCTTTAATGGCCATGTAAAGGAAACATAGTGAGGTGAGTCTGGATGGACATGTAAAGGAAACATAGTCACGTCAGTCTGGATGGACATGTAAAGGGAACATAGTGGCGTCAGTCTGGATGGACATGTAAAGGGAACAGTGACGTCAGTCTGGATGGACATGTAAAGGGAACATAGTAACGTCAGTCTGGATGGACATGTTAAGGAAAGATAGTGACGTCAGTCTGGATGGACATGCAAAGGGAACATAGTGACGTCAGTCTGGATGGACACGTAAAGGGAAAAGTCACCTCAGTCTAGATGGACATGTAAAGGGAACATAGTCACGTCAGTCTGGATGGACATGTAAGGGGAACATAGTGACGTCAGTCTGGATGGACATGTAAAGGGAACATAGTCACGTCAGTCTGGGTGGACATGTAAAGGGAACATAGTCACGTCAGTCTGGATGTACATGTAAAGGGAACATAGTCACATCGGCCTGGTTAGATATGTACAGTGCACATATTCAGGTCAGTCTGGATGGACATGTAAAGGGAACAGTCACGTCAGTCTGGATGGACATGTAAAGGGAACATAGTGACGCAGTCTGGATGGACATGTGAAGGGAACAGTCACGTCAGTCTGGATGGACATGTAAAGGGAACATAGTCGCGTCAGTCTGGATGGACATGTAAAGGGAACATAGTCACGTCAGTCTGGATGGACATGTAAAAGAAACATAGTGACGTCAGTCTGGATGGACATGTAAAGGAAACATAGTAACGTCAGTCTGGATGGACATGTAAAGGAAACATAGTGACGTCAGTCTTGATGGACATGTAAAGGGAACATAGTGACGTCAGTCTGGATGGACATGTAAAGGGAACATATTCACGTCAGTCTGGACGGACATGTAAAGGGAACATAGTGACGTCAGTCTGGATGGACATATAAAGGGAAGATAGTGACGTCAGTCTGGATGGACACGTAAAGGGAACAGTCACGTCAGTCTGGATGGACATGTAAAGGGAACATAGTCACGTCAGTCTGGATGGACATGTAAAGGGAACATAGTCACGTCAGTCTGGATGGACATGTAAAGGGAATATAGTGACGTCAGTCTGGACGGACATGTAAAGGGAACAGTCACGTCAGTCTGGATAGAAATGTAAAGGAAGCATAGTGAACACAGTGAGGTCAGTCTTGATGGAAATGTAAAGGGAATATAGTGACGTTAGCTTTAATGGCCATGTAAAGGAAACATAGTGAGGTGAGTCTGGATGGACATGTAAAGGAAACATAGTCACGTCAGTCTGGATGGACATGTAAAGGGAACATAGTGGCGTCAGTCTGGATGGACATGTAAAGGGAACATAGTGACGTCAGTCTGGATGGACATGTAAAAGGAACATAGTGACGTCAGTCTGGATAGACATGTAAAGGGAACATAGTGACGCCAGTCTGGGTGGAAATGTAAAGAGAACATAGTGACGTCATTCTGGATGGACATGTAAGGAGAACATAGTGACGTCAGTCTGGATGGACATGTAAAGGGAACAGTCACGTCAGTCTGGATGGACATGTAAAGGGAACATAGTCGCGTCAGTCTAGATGGACATGTAAGGGGAACATAGTGACGTCAGTCTGGATGGACATGTAAAGGGAACATAGTCACGTCAGTCTGGGTGGACATGTAAAGGGAACATAGTCACGTCAGTCTGGGTGTACATGTAAAGGGAACATAGTCACATCGGTCTGGTTAGATATGTACAGTGCACATATTCAGGTCAGTCTGGATGGACATGTAAAGGGAACAGTCACATCAGTCTGGATGGACATGTAAAGGGAACATAGTGACGCAGTCTGGATGGACATGTGAAGGGAACAGTCACGTCAGTCTGGATGGACATGTAAAGGGAACATAGTCACGTCAGTCTGGATGGACATGTAAAGGGAACATAGTCACGTCAGTCTGGATGGACATGTAAAGGGAACATAGTCACGTCAGTCTGGATGGACATGTAAAGGGAACATAGTCACGTCAGTCTGGATGGACATGTAAAGGAAACATAGAGGCGTCAGTCTGGATGGACATGTAAAGGGAACAGTCACGTCAGTCTGGATGGACATGTAAAGGGAACATAGTAACGTCAGTCTGGATGGACATGTTAAGGAAACATAGTGACGTGAGTCTGGATGGATATGCAAAGGAAACATAGTGACGTCAGTCTTGATGGACATGTAAAGGAAACATCGTGACGTCAGTCTGGATGGACATGTAAAGGGAACATAGTCACGGCAGTCTGGATGGACATGTAAAGGGAACATAGTGACGTCAGTCTGGATGGGCATGTAAAGGGAACAGTCACGTCAGTCTGGATGGACATGTAAAGGAAACATTGTGACCACAGTGAGGTCAGTCTTGATGGAAATGTAAAGGGAATATAGTGACGTTAGCCTTAATGGCCATGTAAAGGGAACATAGTGACGTGAGTCTGGATGGACATGTAAAGGGAACATAGTGACGTCAGTCTGGATGGACATGTAAAGGGAACATAGTCATGTCAGTCTGGATGGACATGTAAAGGGAACATAGTGACGTCAGTCTGGATGGACATGTAAAGGGAACAGTCACGTCAGTCAGGATGGGCATGTAAAGGGAACATAGTGACGTCAGTCTGGATGGACATGTAAAGGGAACATAGTGACGTCAGTTTGGGTGGACATGTAAAGGGAACATAGTGACGTCAGTCTGGATGGACATGTAGAGGGAACAGTCACCTCAGCCTGGATGGACATGTAAAGCGAACAGGATGACGTCAGTCTGGATAGACATGTAAAGAGAACATAGTGACGTCAGTCTGGATGGACATGTAAAGGGAACAGTCACGTCAGTCTGGATGGACATGTAAAGGGAACATAGTCACGTCAGTCTGGATGGACATGTAAAGGGAACATGGTGACGTCAGTCTGGATGGACATGTAAAGGGAAAAGTCACGTCAGTCTAGATGGACATGTAAAGGGAACATAGTCGCGTCAGTCTAGATGGACATGTAAGGGGAACATAGTGACGTCAGTCTGGATGGACATGTAAAGGGAACATAGTCACGTCAGTCTGGGTGGACATGTAAAGGGAACATAGTCACTTCAGTCTGGGTGTACATGTAAAGGGAACATAGTCACATCGGTCTGGTTAGATATGTACAGTGCACATATTCAGGTCAGTCTGGATGGACATGTAAAGGGAACATAGTGACGTCAGTCTGGATGGACATGTAAAGGGAACAGTCACGTCAGTCTGGATGGACATGTAAAGGGAACATAGTGACGTCAGTCTGGATGGACATGCAAAGGGAACATAGTGACGTCAGTCTGGGTGGAAATGTAAAGAGAACATAGTGACGTCATTCTGGATGGACATGCAAAGGGAACAATCACGTCAGTCTGGATGGACATGTAAAGGGAACATAATCACGTCAGTCTGGATGGACATGTAAAGGGAACATAGTCACGTCAGTCTGGATGGACATGTAAAGGGAACATAGTCACGTCAGTCTGGATGGACATGTAAAGGGAACATAGTCACGTCAATCTGGATGGAGATGTAAAGGGAACATAGTGACGTCAGTCTGGATGGACATGTAAAGGGAACCGTCACGTCAGTCTGGATGGACATGTAAAGGGAACATAGTGACGTCAGTCTGGATGGACACGTAAAGACAAAAGTCACCTCAGTCTAGATGGACATGTAAAGGGAACATAGTCACGTCAGTCTGGATGGACATGTAAGGGGAACATAGTGACGTCAGTCTGGATGGACATGTAAAGGGAACATAGTCACGTCAGTCTGGGTGGACATGTAAAGGGAACATAGTCACGTCAGTCTGGACGTACATGTAAAGGGAACATAGTCACATCGGCCTGGTTAGATATGTACAGTGCACATATTCAGGTCAGTCTGGATGGACATGTAAAGGGAACAGTCACGTCAGTCTGGATGGACATGTAAAGGGAACATAGTGACGCAGTCTGGATGGACATGTGAAGGGAACAGTCACGTCAGTCTGGATGGACATGTAAAGGGAACATAGTCGCGTCAGTCTGGATGGACATGTAAAGGGAACATAGTCACGTCAGTCTGGATGGACATGTAAAAGAAACATAGTGACGTCAGTCTGGATGGACATGTAAAGGAAACATAGTAACGTCAGTCTGGATGGACATGTAAAGGAAACATAGTGACGTCAGTCTTGATGGACATGTAAAGGGAACATAGTAACGTCAGTCTGGATGGACATGTAAAGGGAACATATTCACGTCAGTCTGGATGGACATGTAAAGGGAACATAGTGACGTCAGTCTGGATGGACATATAAAGGGAAGATAGTGACGTCAGTCTGGATGGACATGTAAAGGGAACATAGTGACGTCAGTCTGGATGGACACGTAAAGGGAATAGTCACGTCAGTCTGGATGGACATGTAAAGGGAACATAGTCACGTCAGTCTGGATGGACATGTAAAGGGAACATAGTCACGTCAGTCTGGATGGACATGTAAAGGGAATATAGTGACGTCAGTCTGGACGGACATGTAAAGGGAACAGTCAGGTCAGTCTGGATAGAAATGTAAAGGAAACATAGTGAACACAGTGAGGTCAGTCTTGATGGAAATGTAAAGGGAATATAGTGACGTTAGCTTTAATGGCCATGTAAAGGAAACATAGTGAGGTGAGTCTGGATGGACATGTAAAGGAAACATAGTCACGTCAGTCTGGATGGACATGTAAAGGGAACATAGTGGCGTCAGTCTGGATGGACATGTAAAGGGAACAGTGACGTCAGTCTGGATGGACATGTAAAGGGAACATAGTAACGTCAGTCTGGATGGACATGTTAAGGAAAGATAGTGACGTCAGTCTGGATGGACATGCAAAGGGAACATAGTGACGTCAGTCTGGATGGACACGTAAAGGGAAAAGTCACCTCAGTCTAGATGGACATGTAAAGGGAACATAGTCACGTCAGTCTGGATGGACATGTAAGGGGAACATAGTGACGTCAGTCTGGATGGACATGTAAAGGGAACATAGTCACGTCAGTCTGGGTGGACATGTAAAGGGAACATAGTCACGTCAGTCTGGATGTACATGTAAAGGGAACATAGTGACGTCAGTCTGGATGGACATGCAAAGGGAACATAGTGACGTCAGTCTGGGTGGACATGTAAAGGGAACATAGTCACGTCAGTCTGGATGGACATGTAAAGGGAACATAGTGACGTCAGTCTGGATGGACATGTAAAGGGAACATAGTGACGTCAGTCTGGATGGACATATAAAGGGAAGATAGTGACGTCAGTCTGGATGGACATGTAAAGGGAACATAGTGACGTCAGTCTGGATGGACACGTAAAGGGAATAGTCACGTCAGTCTGGATGGACATGTAAAGGGAACATAGTCACGTCAGTCTGGATGGACATGTAAAGGGAACATAGTCACGTCAGTCTGGATGGACATGTAAAGGGAATATAGTGACGTCAGTCTGGACGGACATGTAAAGGGAACAGTCAGGTCAGTCTGGATAGAAATGTAAAGGAAACATAGTGAACACAGTGAGGTCAGTCTTGATGGAAATGTAAAGGGAATATAGTGACGTTAGCTTTAATGGCCATGTAAAGGAAACATAGTGAGGTGAGTCTGGATGGACATGTAAAGGAAACATAGTCACGTCAGTCTGGATGGACATGTAAAGGGAACATAGTGGCGTCAGTCTGGATGGACATGTAAAGGGAACAGTGACGTCAGTCTGGATGGACATGTAAAGGGAACATAGTAACGTCAGTCTGGATGGACATGTTAAGGAAAGATAGTGACGTCAGTCTGGATGGACATGCAAAGGGAACATAGTGACGTCAGTCTGGATGGACACGTAAAGGGAAAAGTCACCTCAGTCTAGATGGACATGTAAAGGGAACATAGTCACGTCAGTCTGGATGGACATGTAAGGGGAACATAGTGACGTCTGTCTGGATGGACATGTAAAGGGAACATAGTCACGTCAGTCTGGGTGGACATGTAAAGGGAACATAGTCACGTCAGTCTGGATGTACATGTAAAGGGAACATAGTCACATCGGCCTGGTTAGATATGTACAGTGCACATATTCAGGTCAGTCTGGATGGACATGTAAAGGGAACAGTCACGTCAGTCTGGATGGACATGTAAAGGGAACATAGTGACGCAGTCTGGATGGACATGTGAAGGGAACAGTCACGTCAGTCTGGATGGACATGTAAAGGGAACATAGTCGCGTCAGTCTGGATGGACATGTAAAGGGAACATAGTCACGTCAGTCTGGATGGACATGTAAAAGAAACATAGTGACGTCAGTCTGGATGGACATGTAAAGGAAACATAGTAACGTCAGTCTGGATGGACATGTAAAGGAAACATAGTGACGTCAGTCTTGATGGACATGTAAAGGGAACATAGTGACGTCAGTCTGGATGGACATGTAAAGGGAACATATTCACGTCAGTCTGGACGGACATGTAAAGGGAACATAGTGACGTCAGTCTGGATGGACATATAAAGGGAAGATAGTGACGTCAGTCTGGATGGACATGTAAAGGGAACATAGTGACGTCAGTCTGGATGGACACGTAAAGGGAACAGTCACGTCAGTCTGGATGGACATGTAAAGGGAACATAGTCACGTCAGTCTGGATGGACATGTAAAGGGAACATAGTCACGTCAGTCTGGATGGACATGTAAAGGGAATATAGTGACGTCAGTCTGGACGGACATGTAAAGGGAACAGTCACGTCAGTCTGGATAGAAATGTAAAGGAAACATAGTGAACACAGTGAGGTCAATCTTGATGGAAATGTAAAGGGAATATAGTGACGTTAGCTTTAATGGCCATGTAAAGGAAACATAGTGAGGTGAGTCTGGATGGACATGTAAAGGAAACATAGTCACGTCAGTCTGGATGGACATGTAAAGGGAACATAGTGGCGTCAGTCTGGATGGACATGTAAAGGGAACATAGTGACGTCAGTCTGGATGGACATGTAAAAGGAACATAGTGACGTCAGTCTGGATAGACATGTAAAGGGAACATAGTGACGCCAGTCTGGGTGGAAATGTAAAGAGAACATAGTGACGTCATTCTGGATGGACATGTAAAGAGAACATAGTGACGTCAGTCTGGATGGACATGTAAAGGGAACAGTCACGTCAGTCTGGATGGACATGTAAAGGGAACATAGTCGCGTCAGTCTAGATGGACATGTAAGGGGAACATAGTGACGTCAGTCTGGATGGACATGTAAAGGGAACATAGTCACGTCAGTCTGGGTGGACATGTAAAGGGAACATAGTCACGTCAGTCTGGGTGTACATGTAAAGGGAACATAGTCACATCGGTCTGGTTAGATATGTACAGTGCACATATTCAGGTCAGTCTGGATGGACATGTAAAGGGAACAGTCACATCAGTCTGGATGGACATGTAAAGGGAACATAGTGACGTCAGTCTGGATGGACATGCAAAGGGAACATAGTGACGTCAGTCTGGGTGGAAATGTAAAGAGAACATAGTGACGTCATTCTGGATGGACATGCAAAGGGAACAATCACGTCAGTCTGGATGGACATGTAAAGGGAACATAATCACGTCAGTCTGGATGGACATGTAAAGGGAACATAGTCACGTCAGTCTGGATGGACATGTAAAGGGAACATAGTCACGTCAGTCTGGATGGACATGTAAAGGGAACATAGTCACGTCAATCTGGATGGAGATGTAAAGGGAACATAGTGACGTCAGTCTGGATGGACATGTAAAGGGAACCGTCACGTCAGTCTGGATGGACATGTAAAGGGAACATAGTGACGTCAGTCTGGATGGACACGTAAAGACAAAAGTCACCTCAGTCTAGATGGACATGTAAAGGGAACATAGTCACGTCAGTCTGGATGGACATGTAAGGGGAACATAGTGACGTCAGTCTGGATGGACATGTAAAGGGAACATAGTCACGTCAGTCTGGGTGGACATGTAAAGGGAACATAGTCACGTCAGTCTGGACGTACATGTAAAGGGAACATAGTCACATCGGCCTGGTTAGATATGTACAGTGCACATATTCAGGTCAGTCTGGATGGACATGTAAAGGGAACAGTCACGTCAGTCTGGATGGACATGTAAAGGGAACATAGTGACGCAGTCTGGATGGACATGTGAAGGGAACAGTCACGTCAGTCTGGATGGACATGTAAAGGGAACATAGTCGCGTCAGTCTGGATGGACATGTAAAGGGAACATAGTCACGTCAGTCTGGATGGACATGTAAAAGAAACATAGTGACGTCAGTCTGGATGGACATGTAAAGGAAACATAGTAACGTCAGTCTGGATGGACATGTAAAGGAAACATAGTGACGTCAGTCTTGATGGACATGTAAAGGGAACATAGTAACGTCAGTCTGGATGGACATGTAAAGGGAACATATTCACGTCAGTCTGGATGGACATGTAAAGGGAACATAGTGACGTCAGTCTGGATGGACATATAAAGGGAAGATAGTGACGTCAGTCTGGATGGACATGTAAAGGGAACATAGTGACGTCAGTCTGGATGGACACGTAAAGGGAATAGTCACGTCAGTCTGGATGGACATGTAAAGGGAACATAGTCACGTCAGTCTGGATGGACATGTAAAGGGAACATAGTCACGTCAGTCTGGATGGACATGTAAAGGGAATATAGTGACGTCAGTCTGGACGGACATGTAAAGGGAACAGTCAGGTCAGTCTGGATAGAAATGTAAAGGAAACATAGTGAACACAGTGAGGTCAGTCTTGATGGAAATGTAAAGGGAATATAGTGACGTTAGCTTTAATGGCCATGTAAAGGAAACATAGTGAGGTGAGTCTGGATGGACATGTAAAGGAAACATAGTCACGTCAGTCTGGATGGACATGTAAAGGGAACATAGTGGCGTCAGTCTGGATGGACATGTAAAGGGAACAGTGACGTCAGTCTGGATGGACATGTAAAGGGAACATAGTAACGTCAGTCTGGATGGACATGTTAAGGAAAGATAGTGACGTCAGTCTGGATGGACATGCAAAGGGAACATAGTGACGTCAGTCTGGATGGACACGTAAAGGGAAAAGTCACCTCAGTCTAGATGGACATGTAAAGGGAACATAGTCACGTCAGTCTGGATGGACATGTAAGGGGAACATAGTGACGTCAGTCTGGATGGACATGTAAAGGGAACATAGTCACGTCAGTCTGGGTGGACATGTAAAGGGAACATAGTCACGTCAGTCTGGATGTACATGTAAAGGGAACATAGTGACGTCAGTCTGGATGGACATGCAAAGGGAATATAGTGACGTCAGTCTGGGTGGACATGTAAAGGGAACATAGTCACGTCAGTCTGGATGGACATGTAAAGGGAACATAGTGACGTCAGTCTGGATGGACATGCAAAGGGAACATAGTGACGTCAGTCTGGGTGGAAATATAAAGAGAACATAGTGACGTCATTCTGGATGGACATGCAAAGGGAACAATCACGTCAGTCTGGATGGACATGTAAAGGGAACATAATCACGTCAGTCTGGATGGACATGTAAAGGGAACATAGTCACGTCAGTCTGGATGGACATGTAAAGGGAACATAGTCACGTCAGTCTGGATGGACATGTAAAGGGAACATAGTCACGTCAATCTGGATGGACATGTAAAGGGAACACGGTGACGTCAGTCTGGATGGACATGTAAAGGGAACCATCACGTCAGTCTGGATGGACATGTAAAGGGAACATAGTGACGTCAGTCTGGATGGACATGTAAAGGGAAAAGTCACGTCAGTCTAGATGGACATGTAAAGGGAACATAGTCACGTCAGTCTGGATGGACATGTAAGGGGAACATAGTGACGTCAGTCTGGATGGACATGTAAAGGGAACATAGTCACGTCAGTCTGGGTGGACATGTAAAGGGAACATAGTCACGTCAGTCTGGATGTACATGTAAAGGGAACATAGTCACATCGGTCTGGTTAGATATGTACAGTGCACATATTCAGGTCAGTCTGGATGGACATGTAAAGGGAACATAGTGACGTCAGTCTGGATGGACATGTAAAGGGAACAGTCACGTCAGTCTGGATGGACATGTAAAAGAAACATAGTGACGTCAGTCTGGATGGACATGTAAAGGAAACATAGTAACGTCAGTCTGGATGGACATGTAAAGGAAACATAGTGACGTCAGTCTTGATGGACATGTAAAGGAAACATGGTGACGTCAGTCTGGATGG
This sequence comes from Arenicola marina, assembly GCA_964019135.1. Taxonomy (NCBI): domain Eukaryota; kingdom Metazoa; phylum Annelida; class Polychaeta; family Arenicolidae; genus Arenicola; species Arenicola marina. The sequence goes on along the minus strand of OZ025249.1, from coordinate 55,271,948 downwards.
ACATGTAAAGGGAACATATTCACGTCAGTCTGGATGGACATGTAAAGGGAACATAGTGACGTCAGTCTGGATGGACATGTAAAGGGAAGATAGTGACGTCAGTCTGGATGGACATGTAAAGGGAACATAGTGACGTCAGTCTGGATGGACACGTAAAGGGAACAGTCACGTCAGTCTGGATGGACATGTAAAGGGAACATAGTCACGTCAGTCTGGATGGACATGTAAAGGGAACATAGTCACGTCAGTCTGGATGGACATGTAAAGGGAATATAGTGACGTCAGTCTGGATGGACATGTAAAGGGAACAGTCACGTCAGTCTGGATGGAAATGTAAAGGAAACATAGTGAACACAGTGAGGTCAGTCTTGATGGAAATGTAAAGGGAATATAGTGACGTTAGCTTTAATGGCCATGTAAAGGAAACATAGTGAGGTGAGTCTGGATGAACATGTAAAGGGAACATAGTGACGTCAGTCTGGATGGACATGTAAAGGGAACATAGTGACGTCAGTCTGGATGGACATGTAAAGGGAACATAGTCACGTCAGTCTGGATGAACATGTAGAAGAGAACATAGTCATGTCAGTCTGGTTGGACATGTAAAGGGAACATAGTGACGTCAGTTTGGGTGGACATGTAAAGGGAACATAGTGACGTCAGTCTGGATGGACATGTAGAGGGAACAGTCACCTCAGCCTGGATGGACATGTAAAGCGAACAGGGTAACGTCAGTCTGGATAGACATGTAAAGAGAACATAGTGACGTCAGTCTGGATGGACATGTAAAGGGAACAGTCACGTCAGTCTGGATGGACATGTAAAGGGAACATAGTCACGTCAGTCTGGATGGACATGTAAAGGGAACATGGTGACGTCAGTCTGGATGGACATGTAAAGGGAAAAGTCACGTCAGTCTAGATGGACATGTAAAGGGAACATAGTCGCGTCAGTCTAGATGGACATGTAAGGGGAACATAGTGACGTCAGTCTGGATGGACATGTAAAGGGAACATAGTCACGTCAGTCTGGGTGGACATGTAAAGGGAACATAGTCACTTCAGTCTGGGTGTACATGTAAAGGGAACATAGTCACATCGGTCTGGTTAGATATGTACAGTGCACATATTCAGGTCAGTCTGGATGGACATGTAAAGGGAACATAGTGACGTCAGTCTGGATGGACATGTAAAGGGAACAGTCACGTCAGTCTGGATGGACATGTAAAGGGAACATAGTGACGTCAGTCTGGATGGACATGCAAAGGGAACATAGTGACGTCAGTCTGGGTGGAAATGTAAAGAGAACATAGTGACATCATTCTGGATGGACATGCAAAGGGAACAATCACGTCAGTCTGGATGGACATGTAAAGGGAACATAATCACGTCAGTCTGGATGGACATGTAAAGGGAACATAGTCACGTCAGTCTGGATGGACATGTAAAGGGAACATAGTCACGTCAGTCTGGATGGACATGTAAAGGGAACATAGTCACGTCAATCTGGATGGAGATGTAAAGGGAACATAGTGACGTCAGTCTGGATGGACATGTAAAGGGAACCGTCACGTCAGTCTGGATGGACATGTAAAGGGAACATAGTGACGTCAGTCTGGATGGACACGTAAAGACAAAAGTCACCTCAGTCTAGATGGACATGTAAAGGGAACATAGTCACGTCAGTCTGGATGGACATGTAAGGGGAACATAGTGACGTCAGTCTGGATGGACATGTAAAGGGAACATAGTCACGTCAGTCTGGGTGGACATGTAAAGGGAACATAGTCACGTCAGTCTGGACGTACATGTAAAGGGAACATAGTCACATCGGCCTGGTTAGATATGTACAGTGCACATATTCAGGTCAGTCTGGATGGACATGTAAAGGGAACAGTCACGTCAGTCTGGATGGACATGTAAAGGGAACATAGTGACGCAGTCTGGATGGACATGTGAAGGGAACAGTCACGTCAGTCTGGATGGACATGTAAAGGGAACATAGTCGCGTCAGTCTGGATGGACATGTAAAGGGAACATAGTCACGTCAGTCTGGATGGACATGTAAAAGAAACATAGTGACGTCAGTCTGGATGGACATGTAAAGGAAACATAGTAACGTCAGTCTGGATGGACATGTAAAGGAAACATAGTGACGTCAGTCTTGATGGACATGTAAAGGGAACATAGTAACGTCAGTCTGGATGGACATGTAAAGGGAACATATTCACGTCAGTCTGGATGGACATGTAAAGGGAACATAGTGACGTCAGTCTGGATGGACATATAAAGGGAAGATAGTGACGTTAGTCTGGATGGACATGTAAAGGGAACATAGTGACGTCAGTCTGGATGGACACGTAAAGGGAATAGTCACGTCAGTCTGGATGGACATGTAAAGGGAACATAGTCACGTCAGTCTGGATGGACATGTAAAGGGAACATAGTCACGTCAGTCTGGATGGACATGTAAAGGGAATATAGTGACGTCAGTCTGGACGGACATGTAAAGGGAACAGTCAGGTCAGTCTGGATAGAAATGTAAAGGAAACATAGTGAACACAGTGAGGTCAGTCTTGATGGAAATGTAAAGGGAATATAGTGACGTTAGCTTTAATGGCCATGTAAAGGAAACATAGTGAGGTGAGTCTGGATGGACATGTAAAGGAAACATAGTCACGTCAGTCTGGATGGACATGTAAAGGGAACATAGTGGCGTCAGTCTGGATGGACATGTAAAGGGAACAGTGACGTCAGTCTGGATGGACATGTAAAGGGAACATAGTAACGTCAGTCTGGATGGACATGTTAAGGAAAGATAGTGACGTCAGTCTGGATGGACATGCAAAGGGAACATAGTGACGTCAGTCTGGATGGACACGTAAAGGGAAAAGTCACCTCAGTCTAGATGGACATGTAAAGGGAACATAGTCACGTCAGTCTGGATGGACATGTAAGGGGAACATAGTGACGTCAGTCTGGATGGACATGTAAAGGGAACATAGTCACGTCAGTCTGGGTGGACATGTAAAGGGAACATAGTCACGTCAGTCTGGATGTACATGTAAAGGGAACATAGTCACATCGGCCTGGTTAGATATGTACAGTGCACATATTCAGGTCAGTCTGGATGGACATGTAAAGGGAACAGTCACGTCAGTCTGGATGGACATGTAAAGGGAACATAGTGACGCAGTCTGGATGGACATGTGAAGGGAACAGTCACGTCAGTCTGGATGGACATGTAAAGGGAACATAGTCGCGTCAGTCTGGATGGACATGTAAAGGGAACATAGTCACGTCAGTCTGGATGGACATGTAAAAGAAACATAGTGACGTCAGTCTGGATGGACATGTAAAGGAAACATAGTAACGTCAGTCTGGATGGACATGTAAAGGAAACATAGTGACGTCAGTCTTGATGGACATGTAAAGGGAACATAGTGACGTCAGTCTGGATGGACATGTAAAGGGAACATATTCACGTCAGTCTGGACGGACATGTAAAGGGAACATAGTGACGTCAGTCTGGATGGACATATAAAGGGAAGATAGTGACGTCAGTCTGGATGGACATGTAAAGGGAACATAGTGACGTCAGTCTGGATGGACACGTAAAGGGAACAGTCACGTCAGTCTGGATGGACATGTAAAGGGAACATAGTCACGTCAGTCTGGATGGACATGTAAAGGGAACATAGTCACGTCAGTCTGGATGGACATGTAAAGGGAATATAGTGACGTCAGTCTGGACGGACATGTAAAGGGAACAGTCACGTCAGTCTGGATAGAAATGTAAAGGAAACATAGTGAACACAGTGAGGTCAGTCTTGATGGAAATGTAAAGGGAATATAGTGACGTTAGCTTTAATGGCCATGTAAAGGAAACATAGTGAGGTGAGTCTGGATGGACATGTAAAGGAAACATAGTCACGTCAGTCTGGATGGACATGTAAAGGGAACATAGTGGCGTCAGTCTGGATGGACATGTAAAGGGAACATAGTGACGTCAGTCTGGATGGACATGTAAAAGGAACATAGTGACGTCAGTCTGGATAGACATGTAAAGGGAACATAGTGACGCCAGTCTGGGTGGAAATGTAAAGAGAACATAGTGACGTCATTCTGGATGGACATGTAAAGAGAACATAGTGACGTCAGTCTGGATGGACATGTAAAGGGAACAGTCACGTCAGTCTGGATGGACATGTAAAGGGAACATAGTCGCGTCAGTCTAGATGGACATGTAAGGGGAACATAGTGACGTCAGTCTGGATGGACATGTAAAGGGAACATAGTCACGTCAGTCTGGGTGGACATGTAAAGGGAACATAGTCACGTCAGTCTGGGTGTACATGTAAAGGGAACATAGTCACATCGGTCTGGTTAGATATGTACAGTGCACATATTCAGGTCAGTCTGGATGGACATGTAAAGGGAACAGTCACATCAGTCTGGATGGACATGTAAAGGGAACATAGTGACGCAGTCTGGATGGACATGTGAAGGGAACAGTCACGTCAGTCTGGATGGACATGTAAAGGGAACATAGTCACGTCAGTCTGGATGGACATGTAAAGGGAACATAGTCACGTCAGTCTGGATGGACATGTAAAGGGAACATAGTCACGTCAGTCTGGATGGACATGTAAAGGGAACATAGTCACGTCAGTCTGGATGGACATGTAAAGGAAACATAGAGGCGTCAGTCTGGATGGACATGTAAAGGGAACAGTCACGTCAGTCTGGATGGACATGTAAAGGGAACATAGTAACGTCAGTCTGGATGGACATGTTAAGGAAACATAGTGACGTGAGTCTGGATGGATATGCAAAGGAAACATAGTGACGTCAGTCTTGATGGACATGTAAAGGAAACATCGTGACGTCAGTCTGGATGGACATGTAAAGGGAACATAGTCACGGCAGTCTGGATGGACATGTAAAGGGAACATAGTGACGTCAGTCTGGATGGGCATGTAAAGGGAACAGTCACGTCAGTCTGGATGGACATGTAAAGGAAACATTGTGACCACAGTGAGGTCAGTCTTGATGGAAATGTAAAGGGAATATAGTGACGTTAGCCTTAATGGCCATGTAAAGGGAACATAGTGACGTGAGTCTGGATGGACATGTAAAGGGAACATAGTGACGTCAGTCTGGATGGACATGTAAAGGGAACATAGTCATGTCAGTCTGGATGGACATGTAAAGGGAACATAGTGACGTCAGTCTGGATGGACATGTAAAGGGAACAGTCACGTCAGTCAGGATGGGCATGTAAAGGGAACATAGTGACGTCAGTCTGGATGGACATGTAAAGGGAACATAGTGACGTCAGTTTGGGTGGACATGTAAAGGGAACATAGTGACGTCAGTCTGGATGGACATGTAGAGGGAACAGTCACCTCAGCCTGGATGGACATGTAAAGCGAACAGGGTGACGTCAGTCTGGATAGACATGTAAAGAGAACATAGTGACGTCAGTCTGGATGGACATGTAAAGGGAACAGTCACGTCAGTCTGGATGGACATGTAAAGGGAACATAGTCACGTCAGTCTGGATGGACATGTAAAGGGAACATGGTGACGTCAGTCTGGATGGACATGTAAAGGGAAAAGTCACGTCAGTCTAGATGGACATGTAAAGGGAACATAGTCGCGTCAGTCTAGATGGACATGTAAGGGGAACATAGTGACGTCAGTCTGGATGGACATGTAAAGGGAACATAGTCACGTCAGTCTGGGTGGACATGTAAAGGGAACATAGTCACTTCAGTCTGGGTGTACATGTAAAGGGAACATAGTCACATCGATCTGGTTAGATATGTACAGTGCACATATTCAGGTCAGTCTGGATGGACATGTAAAGGGAACATAGTGACGTCAGTCTGGATGGACATGTAAAGGGAACAGTCACGTCAGTCTGGATGGACATGTAAAGGGAACATAGTGACGTCAGTCTGGATGGACATGCAAAGGGAACATAGTGACGTCAGTCTGGGTGGAAATGTAAAGAGAACATAGTGACGTCATTCTGGATGGACATGCAAAGGGAACAATCACGTCAGTCTGGATGGACATGTAAAGGGAACATAATCACGTCAGTCTGGATGGACATGTAAAGGGAACATAGTCACGTCAGTCTGGATGGACATGTAAAGGGAACATAGTCACGTCAGTCTGGATGGACATGTAAAGGGAACATAGTCACGTCAATCTGGATGGAGATGTAAAGGGAACATAGTGACGTCAGTCTGGATGGACATGTAAAGGGAACCGTCACGTCAGTCTGGATGGACATGTAAAGGGAACATAGTGACGTCAGTCTGGATGGACACGTAAAGACAAAAGTCACCTCAGTCTAGATGGACATGTAAAGGGAACATAGTCACGTCAGTCTGGATGGACATGTAAGGGGAACATAGTGACGTCAGTCTGGATGGACATGTAAAGGGAACATAGTCACGTCAGTCTGGGTGGACATGTAAAGGGAACATAGTCACGTCAGTCTGGACGTACATGTAAAGGGAACATAGTCACATCGGCCTGGTTAGATATGTACAGTGCACATATTCAGGTCAGTCTGGATGGACATGTAAAGGGAACAGTCACGTCAGTCTGGATGGACATGTAAAGGGAACATAGTGACGCAGTCTGGATGGACATGTGAAGGGAACAGTCACGTCAGTCTGGATGGACATGTAAAGGGAACATAGTCGCGTCAGTCTGGATGGACATGTAAAGGGAACATAGTCACGTCAGTCTGGATGGACATGTAAAGGGAACATAGTCACATCGGTCTGGTTAGATATGTACAGTGCACATATTCAGGTCAGTCTGGATGGACATGTAAAGGGAACATAGTGACGTCAGTCTGGATGGACATGTAAAGGGAACAGTCACGTCAGTCTGGATGGACATGTAAAGGGAACATAGTGACGTCAGTCTGGATGGACATGCAAAGGGAACATAGTGACGTCAGTCTGGGTGGAAATGTAAAGAGAACATAGTGACGTCATTCTGGATGGACATGCAAAGGGAACAATCACGTCAGTCTGGATGGACATGTAAAGGGAACATAATCACGTCAGTCTGGATCGACATGTAAAGGGAACATAGTCACGTCAGTCTGGATGGACATGTAAAGGGAACATAGTCACGTCAGTCTGGATGGACATGTAAAGGGAACATAGTCACGTCAATCTGGATGGAGATGTAAAGGGAACATAGTGACGTCAGTCTGGATGGACATGTAAAGGGAACCGTCACGTCAGTCTGGATGGACATGTAAAGGGAACATAGTGACGTCAGTCTGGATGGACACGTAAAGACAAAAGTCACCTCAGTCTAGATGGACATGTAAAGGGAACATAGTCACGTCAGTCTGGATGGACATGTAAGGGGAACATAGTGACGTCAGTCTGGATGGACATGTAAAGGGAACATAGTCACGTCAGTCTGGGTGGACATGTAAAGGGAACATAGTCACGTCAGTCTGGACGTACATGTAAAGGGAACATAGTCACATCGGCCTGGTTAGATATGTACAGTGCACATATTCAGGTCAGTCTGGATGGACATGTAAAGGGAACAGTCACGTCAGTCTGGATGGACATGTAAAGGGAACATAGTGACGCAGTCTGGATGGACATGTGAAGGGAACAGTCACGTCAGTCTGGATGGACATGTAAAGGGAACATAGTCGCGTCAGTCTGGATGGACATGTAAAGGGAACATAGTCACGTCAGTCTGGATGGACATGTAAAAGAAACATAGTGACGTCAGTCTGGATGGACATGTAAAGGAAACATAGTAACGTCAGTCTGGATGGACATGTAAAGGAAACATAGTGACGTCAGTCTTGATGGACATGTAAAGGGAACATAGTAACGTCAGTCTGGATGGACATGTAAAGGGAACATATTCACGTCAGTCTGGATGGACATGTAAAGGGAACATAGTGACGTCAGTCTGGATGGACATATAAAGGGAAGATAGTGACGTCAGTCTGGATGGACATGTAAAGGGAACATAGTGACGTCAGTCTGGATGGACACGTAAAGGGAATAGTCACGTCAGTCTGGATGGACATGTAAAGGGAACATAGTCACGTCAGTCTGGATGGACATGTAAAGGGAACATAGTCACGTCAGTCTGGATGGACATGTAAAGGGAATATAGTGACGTCAGTCTGGACGGACATGTAAAGGGAACAGTCAGGTCAGTCTGGATAGAAATGTAAAGGAAACATAGTGAACACAGTGAGGTCAGTCTTGATGGAAATGTAAAGGGAATATAGTGACGTTAGCTTTAATGGCCATGTAAAGGAAACATAGTGAGGTGAGTCTGGATGGACATGTAAAGGAAACATAGTCACGTCAGTCTGGATGGACATGTAAAGGGAACATAGTGGCGTCAGTCTGGATGGACATGTAAAGGGAACAGTGACGTCAGTCTGGATGGACATGTAAAGGGAACATAGTAACGTCAGTCTGGATGGACATGTTAAGGAAAGATAGTGACGTCAGTCTGGATGGACATGCAAAGGGAACATAGTGACGTCAGTCTGGATGGACACGTAAAGGGAAAAGTCACCTCAGTCTAGATGGACATGTAAAAGGAACATAGTCACGTCAGTCTGGATGGACATGTAAGGGGAGCATAGTGACGTCAGTCTGGATGGACATGTAAAGGGAACATAGTCACGTCAGTCTGGGTGGACATGTAAAGGGAACATAGTCACGTCAGTCTGGATGTACATGTAAAGGGAACATAGTCACATCGGCCTGGTTAGATATGTACAGTGCACATATTCAGGTCAGTCTGGATGGACATGTAAAGGGAACAGTCACGTCAGTCTGGATGGACATGTAAAGGGAACATAGTGACGCAGTCTGGATGGACATGTGAAGGGAACAGTCACGTCAGTCTGGATGGACATGTAAAGGGAACATAGTCGCGTCAGTCTGGATGGACATGTAAAGGGAACATAGTCACGTCAGTCTGGATGGACATGTAAAAGAAACATAGTGACGTCAGTCTGGATGGACATGTAAAGGAAACATAGTAACGTCAGTCTGGATGGACATGTAAAGGAAACATAGTGACGTCAGTCTTGATGGACATGTAAAGGGAACATAGTGACGTCAGTCTGGATGGACATGTAAAGGGAACATATTCACGTCAGTCTGGACGGACATGTAAAGGGAACATAGTGACGTCAGTCTGGATGGACATATAAAGGGAAGATAGTGACGTCAGTCTGGATGGACATGTAAAGGGAACATAGTGACGTCAGTCTGGATGGACACGTAAAGGGAACAGTCACGTCAGTCTGGATGGACATGTAAAGGGAACATAGTCACGTCAGTCTGGATGGACATGTAAAGGGAACATAGTCACGTCAGTCTGGATGGACATGTAAAGGGAATATAGTGACGTCAGTCTGGACGGACATGTAAAGGGAACAGTCACGTCAGTCTGGATAGAAATGTAAAGGAAACATAGTGAACACAGTGAGGTCAGTCTTGATGGAAATGTAAAGGGAATATAGTGACGTTAGCTTTAATGGCCATGTAAAGGAAACATAGTGAGGTGAGTCTGGATGGACATGTAAAGGAAACATAGTCACGTCAGTCTGGATGGACATGTAAAGGGAACATAGTGGCGTCAGTCTGGATGGACATGTAAAGGGAACATAGTGACGTCAGTCTGGATGGACATGTAAAAGGAACATAGTGACGTCAGTCTGGGTGTACATGTAAAGGGAACATAGTCACATCGGTCTGGTTAGATATGTACAGTGCACATATTCAGGTCAGTCTGGATGGACATGTAAAGGGAACAGTCACATCAGTCTGGATGGACATGTAAAGGGAACATAGTGACGCAGTCTGGATGGACATGTGAAGGGAACAGTCACGTCAGTCTGGATGGACATGTAAAGGGAACATAGTCACGTCAGTCTGGATGGACATGTAAAGGGAACATAGTCACGTCAGTCTGGATGGACATGTAAAGGGAACATAGTCACGTCAGTCTGGATGGACATGTAAAGGGAACATAGTCACGTCAGTCTGGATGGACATGTAAAGGAAACATAGAGGCGTCAGTCTGGATGGACATGTAAAGGGAACAGTCACGTCAGTCTGGATGGACATGTAAAGGGAACATAGTAACGTCAGTCTGGATGGACATGTTAAGGAAACATAGTGACGTGAGTCTGGATGGATATGCAAAGGAAACATAGTGACGTCAGTCTTGATGGACATGTAAAGGAAACATCGTGACGTCAGTCTGGATGGACATGTAAAGGGAACATAGTCACGGCAGTCTGGATGGACATGTAAAGGGAACATAGTGACGTCAGTCTGGATGGGCATGTAAAGGGAACAGTCACGTCAGTCTGGATGGACATGTAAAGGAAACATTGTGACCACAGTGAGGTCAGTCTTGATGGAAATGTAAAGGGAATATAGTGACGTTAGCCTTAATGGCCATGTAAAGGGAACATAGTGACGTGAGTCTGGATGGACATGTAAAGGGAACATAGTGACGTCAGTCTGGATGGACATGTAAAGGGAACATAGTCATGTCAGTCTGGATGGACATGTAAAGGGAACATAGTGACGTCAGTCTGGATGGACATGTAAAGGGAACAGTCACGTCAGTCAGGATGGGCATGTAAAGGGAACATAGTGACGTCAGTCTGGATGGACATGTAAAGGGAACATAGTGACGTCAGTTTGGGTGGACATGTAAAGGGAACATAGTGACGTCAGTCTGGATGGACATGTAGAGGGAACAGTCACCTCAGCCTGGATGGACATGTAAAGCGAACAGGGTGACGTCAGTCTGGATAGACATGTAAAGAGAACATAGTGACGTCAGTCTGGATGGACATGTAAAGGGAACAGTCACGTCAGTCTGGATGGACATGTAAAGGGAACATAGTCACGTCAGTCTGGATGGACATGTAAAGGGAACATGGTGACGTCAGTCTGGATGGACATGTAAAGGGAAAAGTCACGTCAGTCTAGATGGACATGTAAAGGGAACATAGTCGCGTCAGTCTAGATGGACATGTAAGGGGAACATAGTGACGTCAGTCTGGATGGACATGTAAAGGGAACATAGTCACGTCAGTCTGGGTGGACATGTAAAGGGAACATAGTCACTTCAGTCTGGGTGTACATGTAAAGGGAACATAGTCACATCGGTCTGGTTAGATATGTACAGTGCACATATTCAGGTCAGTCTGGATGGACATGTAAAGGGAACATAGTGACGTCAGTCTGGATGGACATGTAAAGGGAACAGTCACGTCAGTCTGGATGGACATGTAAAGGGAACATAGTGACGTCAGTCTGGATGGACATGCAAAGGGAACATAGTGACGTCAGTCTGGGTGGAAATGTAAAGTGAACATAGTGACGTCATTCTGGATGGACATGCAAAGGGAACAATCACGTCAGTCTGGATGGACATGTAAAGGGAACATAATCACGTCAGTCTGGATGGACATGTAAAGGGAACATAGTCACGTCAGTCTGGATGGACATGTAAAGGGAACATAGTCACGTCAGTCTGGATGGACATGTAAAGGGAACATAGTCACGTCAATCTGGATGGAGATGTAAAGGGAACATAGTGACGTCAGTCTGGATGGACATGTAAAGGGAACCGTCACGTCAGTCTGGATGGACATGTAAAGGGAACATAGTGACGTCAGTCTGGATGGACACGTAAAGACAAAAGTCACCTCAGTCTAGATGGACATGTAAAGGGAACATAGTCACGTCAGTCTGGATGGACATGTAAGGGGAACATAGTGACGTCAGTCTGGATGGACATGTAAAGGGAACATAGTCACGTCAGTCTGGGTGGACATGTAAAGGGAACATAGTCACGTCAGTCTGGACGTACATGTAAAGGGAACATAGTCACATCGGCCTGGTTAGATATGTACAGTGCACATATTCAGGTCAGTCTGGATGGACATGTAAAGGGAACAGTCACGTCAGTCTGGATGGACATGTAAAGGGAACATAGTGACGCAGTCTGGATGGACATGTGAAGGGAACAGTCACGTCAGTCTGGATGGACATGTAAAGGGAACATAGTCGCGTCAGTCTGGATGGACATGTAAAGGGAACATAGTCACGTCAGTCTGGATGGACATGTAAAAGAAACATAGTGACGTCAGTCTGGATGGACATGTAAAGGAAACATAGTAACGTCAGTCTGGATGGACATGTAAAGGAAACATAGTGACGTCAGTCTTGATGGACATGTAAAGGGAACATAGTAACGTCAGTCTGGATGGACATGTAAAGGGAACATATTCACGTCAGTCTGGATGGACATGTAAAGGGAACATAGTGACGTCAGTCTGGATGGACATATAAAGGGAAGATAGTGACGTCAGTCTGGATGGACATGTAAAGGGAACATAGTGACGTCAGTCTGGATGGACACGTAAAGGGAATAGTCACGTCAGTCTGGATGGACATGTAAAGGGAACATAGTCACGTCAGTCTGGATGGACATGTAAAGGGAACATAGTCACGTCAGTCTGGATGGACATGTAAAGGGAATATAGTGACGTCAGTCTGGACGGACATGTAAAGGGAACAGTCAGGTCAGTCTGGATAGAAATGTAAAGGAAACATAGTGAACACAGTGAGGTCAGTCTTGATGGAAATGTAAAGGGAATATAGTGACGTTAGCTTTAATGGCCATGTAAAGGAAACATAGTGAGGTGAGTCTGGATGGACATGTAAAGGAAACATAGTCACGTCAGTCTGGATGGACATGTAAAGGGAACATAGTGGCGTCAGTCTGGATGGACATGTAAAGGGAACAGTGACGTCAGTCTGGATGGACATGTAAAGGGAACATAGTAACGTCAGTCTGGATGGACATGTTAAGGAAAGATAGTGACGTCAGTCTGGATGGACATGCAAAGGGAACATAGTGACGTCAGTCTGGATGGACACGTAAAGGGAAAAGTCACCTCAGTCTAGATGGACATGTAAAGGGAACATAGTCACGTCAGTCTGGATGGACATGTAAGGGGAACATAGTGACGTCAGTCTGGATGGACATGTAAAGGGAACATAGTCACGTCAGTCTGGGTGGACATGTAAAGGGAACATAGTCACGTCAGTCTGGATGTACATGTAAAGGGAACATAGTCACATCGGCCTGGTTAGATATGTACAGTGCACATATTCAGGTCAGTCTGGATGGACATGTAAAGGGAACAGTCACGTCAGTCTGGATGGACATGTAAAGGGAACATAGTGACGCAGTCTGGATGGACATGTGAAGGGAACAGTCACGTCAGTCTGGATGGACATGTAAAGGGAACATAGTCGCGTCAGTCTGGATGGACATGTAAAGGGAACATAGTCACGTCAGTCTGGATGGACATGTAAAAGAAACATAGTGACGTCAGTCTGGATGGACATGTAAAGGAAACATAGTAACGTCAGTCTGGATGGACATGTAAAGGAAACATAGTGACGTCAGTCTTGATGGACATGTAAAGGGAACATAGTGACGTCAGTCTGGATGGACATGTAAAGGGAACATATTCACGTCAGTCTGGACGGACATGTAAAGGGAACATAGTGACGTCAGTCTGGATGGACATATAAAGGGAAGATAGTGACGTCAGTCTGGATGGACATGTAAAGGGAACATAGTGACGTCAGTCTGGATGGACACGTAAAGGGAACAGTCACGTCAGTCTGGATGGACATGTAAAGGGAACATAGTCACGTCAGTCTGGATGGACATGTAAAGGGAACATAGTCACGTCAGTCTGGATGGACATGTAAAGGGAATATAGTGACGTCAGTCTGGACGGACATGTAAAGGGAACAGTCACGTCAGTCTGGATAGAAATGTAAAGGAAACATAGTGAACACAGTGAGGTCAGTCTTGATGGAAATGTAAAGGGAATATAGTGACGTTAGCTTTAATGGCCATGTAAAGGAAACATAGTGAGGCGAGTCTGGATGGACATGTAAAGGAAACATAGTCACGTCAGTCTGGATGGACATGTAAAGGGAACATAGTGGCGTCAGTCTGGATGGACATGTAAAGGGAACATAGTGACGTCAGTCTGGATGGACATGTAAAAGGAACATAGTGACGTCAGTCTGGATAGACATGTAAAGGGAACATAGTGACGCCAGTCTGGGTGGAAATGTAAAGAGAACATAGTGACGTCATTCTGGATGGACATGTAAAGGGAACATAGTGACGTCAGTCTGGATGGACATGTAAAGGGAACAGTCACGTCAGTCTGGATGGACATGTAAAGGGAACATAGTCGCGTCAGTCTAGATGGACATGTAAGGGGAACATAGTGACGTCAGTCTGGATGGACATGTAAAGGGAACATAGTCACGTCAGTCTGGGTGGACATGTAAAGGGAACATAGTCACGTCAGTCTGGGTGTACATGTAAAGGGAACATAGTCACATCGGTCTGGTTAGATATGTACAGTGCACATATTCAGGTCAGTCTGGATGGACATGTAAAGGGAACAGTCACATCAGTCTGGATGGACATGTAAAGGGAACATAGTGACGCAGTCTGGATGGACATGTGAAGGGAACAGTCACGTCAGTCTGGATGGACATGTAAAGGGAACATAGTCACGTCAGTCTGGATGGACATGTAAAGGGAACATAGTCACGTCAGTCTGGATGGACATGTAAAGGGAACATAGTCACGTCAGTCTGGATGGACATGTAAAGGGAACATAGTCACGTCAGTCTGGATGGACATGTAAAGGAAACATAGAGGCGTCAGTCTGGATGGACATGTAAAGGGAACAGTCACGTCAGTCTGGATGGACATGTAAAGGGAACATAGTAACGTCAGTCTGGATGGACATGTTAAGGAAACATAGTGACGTGAGTCTGGATGGATATGCAAAGGAAACATAGTGACGTCAGTCTTGATGGACATGTAAAGGAAACATCGTGACGTCAGTCTGGATGGACATGTAAAGGGAACATAGACACGGCAGTCTGGATGGACATGTAAAGGGAACATAGTGACGTCAGTCTGGATGGGCATGTAAAGGGAACAGTCACGTCAGTCTGGATGGACATGTAAAGGAAACATTGTGACCACAGTGAGGTCAGTCTTGATGGAAATGTAAAGGGAATATAGTGACGTTAGCCTTAATGGCCATGTAAAGGGAACATAGTGACGTGAGTCTGGATGGACATGTAAAGGGAACATAGTGACGTCAGTCTGGATGGACATGTAAAGGGAACATAGTCATGTCAGTCTGGATGGACATGTAAAGGGAACATAGTGACGTCAGTCTGGATGGACATATAAAGGGAATAGTCACGTCAGTCAGGATGGGCATGTAAAGGGAACATAGTGACGTCAGTCTGGATGGACAGTAAACCGAACAGTCACGTCAGTCTGGATGGACATGTAAAGGGAACATAGTCGCGTCAGTCTGTATGGACATGTAAAGGGAACATAGTCACGTCAGTCTGGATGGACATGTAAAGGGAACATAGTCACATCAGTCTGGATGGACAAGTAAAGGGAACATAATGACGTCAGTCTGGATGGACATGTAAAGAGAACATAGTGACGTCAGTCTGTATGGACATGTAGACGGAACAGTGACGTCAGTCTGGATGGACATGTAAAGGGAACATGATGACGTCAGTCTGGATGGACATGTAAAGAGAACATAGTGACGTCAGTCTGGATGGACATGTAAAGGGAACAGTCACGTCAGTCTGGATGGACATGTAAAGGGAACTTAGTGACGTCAGGCTGGATGGACATGTAGAGGGAACAGTCACGTCAGTCTGGATGGACA
Organism: Arenicola marina; assembly: GCA_964019135.1. NCBI lineage: Eukaryota > Metazoa > Annelida > Polychaeta > Arenicolidae > Arenicola > Arenicola marina. The sequence goes on along the minus strand of OZ025249.1, from coordinate 55,256,078 downwards.
TGTAAAGGGAACATAGTCACGTCAGTCTGGATGGACATGTAAAGGGAACATAGTCACGTCAGTCTGGATGGACATGTAAAGGGAAAAGTCACCTCAGTCTAGATGGACATGTAAAGGGAACATAGTCGCGTCAGTCTAGATGGACATGTAAGGGGAACATAGTGACGTCAGTCTGGATGGACATGTAAAGGGAACATAGTCACGTCAGTCTGGGTGGACATGTAAAGGGAACATAGTCACGTCAGTCTGGATGGACATGTAAAGGGAACATAGTGACGTCAGTCTGGATGGACATGTAAAGGGAACATAGTGACGTCAGTCTGGATGGACATGTAAAGGAAACAGTCACGTCTGTCAGGATGGACATGTAAAGGGAACATAGTGACGTCAGTCTGGATGGACATGTAAAGGGAAAAGTCACCTCAGTCTAGATGGACATGTAAAGGGAACATAGTCGCGTCAGTCTAGATGGACATGTAAGGGGAACATAATGACGTCAGTCTGGATGGACATGTAAAGGGAACATAGTCACGTCAGTCTGGGTGGACATGTAAAGGGAACATAGTCACGTCAGTCTGGGTGTACATGTAAAGGGAACATAGTCACATCGGTCTGGTTAGATATGTACAGTGCACATATTCAGGTCAGTCTGGATGGACATGTAAAGGGAACAGTCACGTCAGTCTGGATGGACATGTAAATGGAACATAGTGACGCAGTCTGGATGGACATGTGAAGGGAACAGTCACGTCAGTCTGGATGGACATGTAAAGGGAACATAGTCACGTCAGTCTGGATGGACATGTAAAGGGAACATAGTCACGTCAGTCTGGATGGACATGTAAAGGGAACATAGTCACGTCAGTCTGGATGGACATGTAAAGGGAACATAGTCACGTCAGTCTTGATGGACATGTAAAGGGAACATAGAGGCGTCAGTCTGGATGGACATGTAAAGGGAACAGTCACGTCAGTCTGGATGGACATGTAAAGGGAACATAGTAACGTCAGTCTGGATGGACATGTTAAGGAAACATAGTGACGTGAGTCTGGATGGATATGCAAAGGAAACATAGTGACGTCAGTCTTGATGGACATGTAAAGGAAACATCGTGACGTCAGTCTGGATGGACATGTAAAGGGAACATAGTCACGGCAGTCTGGATGGACATGTAAAGGGAACATAGTGACGCCAGTCTGGATGGACATGTAAAGGGAACAGTCACGTCAGTCTGGATGGACATGTAAAGGAAACATAGTGACCACAGTGAGGTCAGTCTTGATGGAAATGTAAAGGGAATATAGTGACGTTAGCCTTAATGGCCATGTAAAGGGAACATAGTGACGTGAGTCTGGATGGACATGTAAAGGGAACATAGTGACGTCAGTCTGGATGGACATGTAAAGGGAACATAGTCATGTCAGTCTGGATGGACATGTAAAGGGAACATAGTCACGTCAGTCTGGATGGACATGTAAAGGGAACAGTCACGTCAGTCAGGATGGGCATGTAAAGGGAACATAGTGACGTCAGTCTGGATAGACAGTAAAGGGAACAGTCACGTCAGTCTGGATGGACATGTAAAGGGAACATAGTCACGTCAGTCTGTATGGACATGTAAAGGGAACATAGTCACGTCAGTCTGGATGGACATGTAAAGGGAACATAGTCGCGTCAGTCTAGATAGACATGTAAGGGGAACATAGTGACGTCAGTCTGGATGGACATGTAAAGGGAACATAGTCACGTCAGTCTGGATGGACATGTAAAGGGAACATAGTGACGTCAGTCTGGATGGACATGTAAAGGGAACATAGTGACGTCAGTCTGGATGGACATGTAAAGGGAACATAGTCACGTCAGTCTGGATGGACATGTAAAGGGAACATAGTGACGTCAGTCTGGATGGACATGTAAAGGGAACATAGTGACGTCAGTCTGGATGGACATGTAAAGGGAACAGTCACGTCTGTCAGGATGGACATGTAAAGGGAACATAGTGACGTCAGTCTGGATGGACATGTAAAGGGAAAAGTCACCTCAGTCTAGATGGACATGTAAAGGGAACATAGTCGCGTCAGTCTAGATGGACATGTAAGGGGAACATAGTGACGTCAGTCTGGATGGACATGTAAAGGGAACATAGTCACGTCAGTCTTGGTGGACATGTAAAGGGAACATAGTCACGTCAGTCTGGGTGTACATGTAAAGGGAACATAGTCACATCGGTCTGGTTAGATATGTACAGTGCACATATTCAGGTCAGTCTGGATGGACATGTAAAGGGAACAGTCACGTCAGTCTGGATGGACATGTAAAGGGAACATAGTGACGCAGTCTGGATGGACATGTGAAGGGAACAGTCACGTCAGTCTGGATGGACATGTAAAGGGAACATAGTCACGTCAGTCTGGATGGACATGTAAAGGGAACATAGTCACGTCAGTCTGGATGGACATGTAAAGGGAACATAGTCACGTCAGTCTGGATGGACATGTAAAGGGAACATAGTCACGTCAGTCTGGATGGACATGTAAAGGGAACATAGAGGCGTCAGTCTGGATGGACATGTAAAGGGAACAGTCACGTCAGTCTGGATGGACATGTAAAGGGAACATAGTAACGTCAGTCTGGATGGACATGTTAAGGAAACATAGTGACGTGAGTCTGGAAGGATATGCAAAGGAAACATAGTGACATCAGTCTTGATGGACATGTAAAGGAAACATCGTGACGTCAGTCTGGATGGACATGTAAAGGGAACATAGTCACGGCAGTCTGGATGGACATGTAAAGGGAACATAGTGACGTCAGTCTGGATGGACATGTAAAGGGAACAGTCACGTCAGTCTGGATGGACATGTAAAGGAAACATAGTGACCACAGTGAGGTCAGTCTTGATGGAAATGTAAAGGGAATATAGTGACGTTAGCCTTAATGGCCATGTAAAGGGAACATAGTGACGTGAGTCTGGATGGACATGTAAAGGGAACATAGTGACGTCAGTCTGGATGGACATGTAAAGGGAACATAGTCATGTCAGTCTGGATGGACATGTAAAGGGAACATAGTCACGTCAGTCTGGATGGACATGTAAAGGGAACAGTCACGTCAGTCAGGATGGGCATGTAAAGGGAACATAGTGACGTCAGTCTGGATGGACAGTAAAGGGAACAGTCACGTCAGTCTGGATGGACATGTAAAGGGAACATAGTCACGTCAGTCTGTATGGACATGTAAAGGGAACATAGTCACGTCAGTCTGGATGGACATGTAAAGGGAACATAGTGACGTCAGTCTGGATGGACATGTAAAGGGAACATAGTGACGTCAGTCTGGATGGACACGTAAAGGGAACAGTCACGTCAGTCTGGATGGACATGTAAAGGGAACATAGTCACGTCAGTCTGGATGGACATGTAAAGGGAACATAGTCACGTCAGTATGGATGGACATGTAAAGGGAATATAGTGACGTCAGTCTGGATGGACATGTAAAGGGAACAGTCACGTCAGTCTGGATGGAAATGTCAAGGAAACATAGTGAACACAGTGAGGTCAGTCTTGATGGAAATGTAAAGGGAATATAGTGACGTTAGCGTTAATGGCCATGTAAAGGAAACGTAGTGAGGTGAGTCTGGATGAACATGTAAAGGGAACATAGTGACGTCAGTCTGGATGGACATGTAAAGGGAACATAGTGACGTCAGTCTGGATGGACATGTAAAGGGAACATAGTCACGTCAGTCTGGATGAACATGTAGAAGAGAACATACTCATGTCAGTCTGGTTGGACATGTAAAGGGAACATAGTGACGTCACTTTGGGTGGACATGTAAAGGGAACATAGTGACGTCAGTCTGGATGGACATGTAGAGGGAACAGTCACCTCAGCCTGGATGGACATGTAAAGCGAACAGGGTGACGTCAGTCTGGATAGACATGTAAAGAGAACATAGTGACGTCAGTCTGGATGGACATGTAAAGGGAACAGTCACGTCAGTCTGGATGGACATGTAAAGGGAACATAGTCACGTCAGTCTGGATGGACATGTAAAGGGAACATGGTGACGTCAGTCTGGATGGACATGTAAAGGGAAAAGTCACGTCAGTCTAGATGGACATGTAAAGGGAACATAGTCGCGTCAGTCTAGATGGACATGTAAGGGGAACATAGTGACGTCAGTCTGGATGGACATGTAAAGGGAACATAGTCACGTCAGTCTGGGTGGACATGTAAAGGGAACATAGTCACTTCAGTCTGGGTGTACATGTAAAGGGAACATAGTCACATCGGTCTGGTTAGATATGTACAGTGCACATATTCAGGTCAGTCTGGATGGACATGTAAAGGGAACATAGTGACGTCAGTCTGGATGGACATGTAAAGGGAACAGTCACGTCAGTCTGGATGGACATGTAAAGGGAACATAGTGACGTCAGTCTGGATGGACATGCAAAGGGAACATAGTGACGTCAGTCTGGGTGGAAATGTAAAGAGAACATAGTGACGTCATTCTGGATGGACATGCAAAGGGAACAATCACGTCAGTCTGGATGGACATGTAAAGGGAACATAATCACGTCAGTCTGGATGGACATGTAAAGGGAACATAGTCACGTCAGTCTGGATGGACATGTAAAGGGAACATAGTCACGTCAGTCTGGATGGACATGTAAAGGGAACATAGTCACGTCAATCTGGATGGAGATGTAAAGGGAACATAGTGACGTCAGTCTGGATGGACATGTAAAGGGAACCGTCACGTCAGTCTGGATGGACATGTAAAGGGAACATAGTCACGTCAGTCTGGATGGACATGTAAGGGGAACATAGTGACGTCAGTCTGAATGGACATGTAAAGGGAACATAGTCACGTCAGTCTGGGTGGACATGTAAAGGGAACATAGTCACGTCAGTCTGGACGTACATGTAAAGGGAACATAGTCACATCGGCCTGGTTAGATATGTACAGTGCACATATTCAGGTCAGTCTGGATGGACATGTAAAGGGAACAGTCACGTCAGTCTGGATGGACATGTAAAGGGAACATAGTGACGCAGTCTGGATGGACATGTGAAGGGAACAGTCACGTCAGTCTGGATGGACATGTAAAGGGAACATAGTCGCGTCAGTCTGGATGGACATGTAAAGGGAACATAGTCACGTCAGTCTGGATGGACATGTAAAAGAAACATAGTGACGTCAGTCTGGATGGACATGTAAAGGAAACATAGTAACGTCAGTCTGGATGGACATGTAAAGGAAACATAGTGACGTCAGTCTTGATGGACATGTAAAGGGAACATAGTAACGTCAGTCTGGATGGACATGTAAAGGGAACATATTCACGTCAGTCTGGATGGACATGTAAAGGGAACATAGTGACGTCAGTCTGGATGGACATATAAAGGGAAGATAGTGACGTCAGTCTGGATGGACATGTAAAGGGAACATAGTGACGTCAGTCTGGATGGACACGTAAAGGGAATAGTCACGTCAGTCTGGATGGACATGTAAAGGGAACATAGTCACGTCAGTCTGGATGGACATGTAAAGGGAACATAGTCACGTCAGTCTGGATAGACATGTAAAGGGAATATAGTGACGTCAGTCTGGACGGACATGTAAAGGGAACAGTCACGTCAGTCTGGATAGAAATGTAAAGGAAACATAGTGAACACAGTGAGGTCAGTCTTGATGGAAATGTAAAGGGAATATAGTGACGTTAGCTTTAATGGCCATGTAAAGGAAACATAGTGAGGTGAGTCTGGATGGACATGTAAAGGAAACATAGTCACGTCAGTCTGGATGGACATGTAAAGGGAACATAGTGGCGTCAGTCTGGATGGACATGTAAAGGGAACAGTGACGTCAGTCTGGATGGACATGTAAAGGGAACATAGTAACGTCAGTCTGGATGGACATGTTAAGGAAAGATAGTGACGTCAGTCTGGATGGACATGCAAAGGGAACATAGTGACGTCAGTCTGGATGGACACGTAAAGGGAAAAGTCACCTCAGTCTAGATGGACATGTAAAGGGAACATAGTCACGTCAGTCTGGATGGACATGTAAGGGGAACATAGTGACGTCAGTCTGGATGGACATGTAAAGGGAACATAGTCACGTCAGTCTGGGTGGACATGTAAAGGGAACATAGTCACGTCAGTCTGGATGTACATGTAAAGGGAACATAGTCACATCGGCCTGGTTAGATATGTACAGTGCACATATTCAGGTCAGTCTGGATGGACATGTAAAGGGAACAGTCACGTCAGTCTGGATGGACATGTAAAGGGAACATAGTGACGCAGTCTGGATGGACATGTGAAGGGAACAGTCACGTCAGTCTGGATGGACATGTAAAGGGAACATAGTCGCGTCAGTCTGGATGGACATGTAAAGGGAACATAGTCACGTCAGTCTGGATGGACATGTAAAAGAAACATAGTGACGTCAGTCTGGATGGACATGTAAAGGAAACATAGTAACGTCAGTCTGGATGGACATGTAAAGGAAACATAGTGACGTCAGTCTTGATGGACATGTAAAGGGAACATAGTGACGTCAGTCTGGATGGACATGTAAAGGGAACATATTCACGTCAGTCTGGACGGACATGTAAAGGGAACATAGTGACGTCAGTCTGGATGGACATATAAAGGGAAGATAGTGACGTCAGTCTGGATGGACATGTAAAGGGAACATAGTGACGTCAGTCTGGATGGACACGTAAAGGGAACAGTCACGTCACTCTGGATGGACATGTAAAGGGAACATAGTCACGTCAGTCTGGATGGACATGTAAAGGGAACATAGTCACGTCAGTCTGGATGGACATGTAAAGGGAATATAGTGACGTCAGTCTGGACGGACATGTAAAGGGAACAGTCACGTCAGTCTGGATAGAAATGTAAAGGAAACATAGTGAACACAGTGAGGTCAGTCTTGATGGAAATGTAAAGGGAATATAGTGACATTAGCTTTAATGGCCATGTAAAGGAAACATAGTGAGGTGAGTCTGGAGGGACATGTAAAGAGAACATAGTGACGTCAGTCGGGATGGACATGTAAAGGGAACAGTCACGTCAGTCTGGATGGACATGTAAAGGGAACATAGTCGCGTCAGTCTAGATGGACATGTAAGGGGAACATAGTGACGTCAGTCTGGATGGACATGTAAAGGGAACATAGTCACGTCAGTCTGGGTGGACATGTAAAGGGAACATAGTCACGTCAGTCTGGGTGTACATGTAAAGGGAACATAGTCACATCGGTCTGGTTAGATATGTACAGTGCACATATTCAGGTCAGTCTGGATGGACATGTAAAGGGAACAGTCACATCAGTCTGGATGGACATGTAAAGGGAACATAGTGACGCAGTCTGGATGGACATGTGAAGGGAACAGTCACGTCAGTCTGGATGGACATGTAAAGGGAACATAGTCACGTCAGTCTGGATGGACATGTAAAGGGAACATAGTCACGTCAGTCTGGATGGACATGTAAAGGGAACATAGTCACGTCAGTCTGGATGGACATGTAAAGGGAACATAGTCACGTCAGTCTGGATGGAGATGTAAAGGAAACATAGAGGCGTCAGTCTGGATGGACATGTAAAGGGAACAGTCACGTCAGTCTGGATGGACATGTAAAGGGAACATAGTAACGTCAGTCTGGATGGACATGTTAAGGAAACATAGTGACGTGAGTCTGGATGGATATGCAAAGGAAACATAGTGATGTCAGTCTTGATGGACATGTAAAGGAAACATCGTGACGTCAGTCTGGATGGACATGTAAAGGGAACATAGTCACGGCAGTCTGGATGGACATGTAAAGGGAACATAGTGACGTCAGTCTGGATGGGCATGTAAAGGGAACAGTCACGTCAGTCTGGATGGACATGTAAAGGAAACATTGTGACCACAGTGAGGTCAGTCTTGATGGAAATGTAAAGGGAATATAGTGACGTTAGCCTTAATGGCCATGTAAAGGGAACATAGTGACGTGAGTCTGGATGGACATGTAAAGGGAACATAGTGACGTCAGTCTGGATGGACATGTAAAGGGAACATAGTCATGTCAGTCTGGATGGACATGTAAAGGGAACATAGTGACGTCAGTCTGGATGGACATGTAAAGGGAACAGTCACGTCAGTCAGGATGGGCATGTAAAGGGAACATAGTGACGTCAGTCTGGATGGACAGTAAACCGAACAGTCACGTCAGTCTGGATGGACATGTAAAGGGAACATAGTCGCGTCAGTCTGTATGGACATGTAAAGGGAACATAGTCACGTCAGTCTGGATGGACATGTAAAGGGAACATAGTCACATCAGTCTGGATGGACAAGTAAAGGGAACATAATGACGTCAGTCTGGATGGACATGTAAAGAGAACATAGTGACGTCAGTCTGTATGGACATGTAGACGGAACAGTGACGTCAGTCTGGATGGACATGTAAAGGGAACATGATGACGTCAGTCTGGATGGACATGTAAAGAGAACATAGTGACGTCAGTCTGGATGGACATGTAAAGGGAACAGTCACGTCAGTCTGGATGGACATGTAAAGGGAACTTAGTGACGTCAGGCTGGATGGACATGTAGAGGGAACAGTCACGTCAGTCTGGATGGACATGTAAAGGGAACATAGTCACGTCAGTCTGGATGGACATGTAAAGGGAACATAGTCACGTCAGTCTGGATGGACATGTAAAGGGAAAAGCCACCTCAGTCTAGATGGACATGTAAAGGGAACATAGTCGCGTCAGTCTAGATGGACATGTAAGGGGAACATAGTCACGTCAGTCTGGATGGACATGTAAAGGGAACATAGTCACATCAGTCTGGATGGACAAGTAAAGGGAACATAATGACGTCAGTCTGGATGGACATGTAAAGAGAACATAGTGACGTCAGTCTGTATGGACATGTAGACGGAACAGTGACGTCAGTCTGGATGGACATGTAAAGGGAACATGATGACGTCAGTCTGGATGGACATGTAAAGAGAACATAGTGACGTCAGTCTGGATGGACATGTAAAGGGGACAGTCACGTCAGTCTGGATGGACATGTAAAGGGAACTTAGTGACGTCAGGCTGGATGGACATGTAGAGGGAACAGTCACGTCAGTCTGGATGGACATGTAAAGGGAACATAGTCACGTCAGTCTGGATGGACATGTAAAGGGAACATAGTCACGTCAGTCTGGATGGACATGTAAAGGGAAAAGTCACCTCAGTCTAGATGGACATGTAAAGGGAACATAGTCGCGTCAGTCTAGATGGACATGTAAGGGGAACATAGTGACGTCAGTCTGGATGGACATGTAAAGGGAACATAGTCACGTCAGTCTGGGTGGACATGTAAAGGGAACATAGTCACGTCAGTCTGGATGGACATGTAAAGGGAACATAGTGACGTCAGTCTGGATGGACATGTAAAGGGAACATAGTGACGTCAGTCTGGATGGACATGTAAAGGGAACAGTCACGTCTGTCAGGATGGACATGTAAAGGGAACATAGTGACGTCAGTCTGGATGGACATGTAAAGGGAAAAGTCACCTCAGTCTAGATGGACATGTAAAGGGAACATAGTCGCGTCAGTCTAGATGGACATGTAAGGGGAACATAATGACGTCAGTCTGGATGGACATGTAAAGGGAACATAGTCACGTCAGTCTGGGTGGACATGTAAAGGGAACATAGTCACGTCAGTCTGGGTGTACATGTAAAGGGAACATAGTCACATCGGTCTGGTTAGATATGTACAGTGCACATATTCAGGTCAGTCTGGATGGACATGTAAAGGGAACAGTCACGTCAGTCTGGATGGACATGTAAAGGGAACATAGTGACGCAGTCTGGATGGACATGTGAAGGGAACAGTCACGTCAGTCTGGATGGACATGTAAAGGGAACATAGTCACGTCAGTCTGGATGGACATGTAAAGGGAACATAGTCACGTCAGTCTGGATGGACATGTAAAGGGAACATAGTCACGTCAGTCTGGATGGACATGTAAAGGGAACATAGTCACGTCAGTCTTGATGGACATGTAAAGGGAACATAGAGGCGTCAGTCTGGATGGACATGTAAAGGGAACAGTCACGTCAGTCTGGATGGACATGTAAAGGGAACATAGTAACGTCAGTCTGGATGGACATGTTAAGCAAACATAGTGACGTGAGTCTGGATGGATATGCAAAGGAAACATAGTGACGTCAGTCTTGATGGACATGTAAAGGAAACATCGTGACGTCAGTCTGGATGGACATGTAAAGGGAACATAGTCACGGCAGTCTGGATGGACATGTAAAGGGAACATAGTGACGTCAGTCTGGATGGACATGTAAAGGGAACAGTCACGTCAGTCTGGATGGACATGTAAAGGAAACATAGTGACCACAGTGAGGTCAGTCTTGATGGAAATGTAAAGGGAATATAGTGACGTTAGCCTTAATGGCCATGTAAAGGGAACATAGTGACGTGAGTCTGGATGGACATGTAAAGGGAACATAGTGACGTCAGTCTGGATGGACATGTAAAGGGAACATAGTCATGTCAGTCTGGATGGACATGTAAAGGGAACATAGTCACGTCAGTCTGGATGGACATGTAAAGGGAACAGTCACGTCAGTCAGGATGGGCATGTAAAGGGAACATAGTGACGTCAGTCTGGATGGACAGTAAAGGGAACAGTCACGTCAGTCTGGATGGACATGTAAAGGGAACATAGTCACGTCAGTCTGTATGGACATGTAAAGGGAACATAGTCACGTCAGTCTGGATGGACATGTAAAGGGAACAGTCACGTCAGTCTTGATGGACATGTAAAGGGAACATAGTAACGTCAGTCTGGATGGACATGTTAAGGAAACATAGTGACGTGAGTCTGGATGGATATGCAAAGGAAACATAGTGACGTCAGTCTTGATGGACATGTAAAGGAAACATCGTGACGTCAGTCTGGATGGACATGTAAAGGGAACATAGACACGGCAGTCTGGATGGACATGTAAAGGGAACATAGTGACGTCAGTCTGGATGGGCATGTAAAGGGAACAGTCACGTCAGTCTGGATGGACATGTAAAGGAAACATTGTGACCACAGTGAGGTCAGTCTTGATGGAAATGTAAAGGGAATATAGTGACGTTAGCCTTAATGGCCATGTAAAGGGAACATAGTGACGTGAGTCTGGATGGACATGTAAAGGGAACATAGTGACGTCAGTCTGGATGGACATGTAAAGGGAACATAGTCATGTCAGTCTGGATGGACATGTAAAGGGAACATAGTGACGTCAGTCTGGATGGACATGTAAAGGGAACAGTCACGTCAGTCAGGATGGGCATGTAAAGGGAACATAGTGACGTCAGTCTGGATGGACAGTAAACCGAACAGTCACGTCAGTCTGGATGGACATGTAAAGGGAACATAGTCGCGTCAGTCTGTATGGACATGTAAAGGGAACATAGTCACGTCAGTCTGGATGGACATGTAAAGGGAACATAGTCACATCAGTCTGGATGGACAAGTAAAGGGAACATAATGACGTCAGTCTGGATGGACATGTAAAGAGAACATAGTGACGTCAGTCTGTATGGACATGTAGACGGAACAGTGACGTCAGTCTGGATGGACATGTAAAGGGAACATGATGACGTCAGTCTGGATGGACATGTAAAGAGAACATAGTGACGTCAGTCTGGATGGACATGTAAAGGGAACAGTCACGTCAGTCTGGATGGACATGTAAAGGGAACTTAGTGACGTCAGGCTGGATGGACATGTAGAGGGAACAGTCACGTCAGTCTGGATGGACATGTAAAGGGAACATAGTCACGTCAGTCTGGATGGACATGTAAAGGGAACATAGTCACGTCAGTCTGGATGGACATGTAAAGGGAAAAGTCACCTCAGTCTAGATGGACATGTAAAGGGAACATAGTCGCGTCAGTCTAGATGGACATGTAAGGGGAACATAGTGACGTCAGTCTGGATGGACATGTAAAGGGAACATAGTCACGTCAGTCTGGGTGGACATGTAAAGGGAACATAGTCACGTCAGTCTGGATGGACATGTAAAGGGAACATAGTGACGTCAGTCTGGATGGACATGTAAAGGGAACATAGTGACGTCAGTCTGGATGGACATGTAAAGGAAACAGTCACGTCTGTCAGGATGGACATGTAAAGGGAACATAGTGACGTCAGTCTGGATGGACATGTAAAGGGAAAAGTCACCTCAGTCTAGATGGACATGTAAAGGGAACATAGTCGCGTCAGTCTAGATGGACATGTAAGGGGAACATAATGACGTCAGTCTGGATGGACATGTAAAGGGAACATAGTCACGTCAGTCTGGGTGGACATGTAAAGGGAACATAGTCACGTCAGTCTGGGTGTACATGTAAAGGGAACATAGTCACATCGGTCTGGTTAGATATGTACAGTGCACATATTCAGGTCAGTCTGGATGGACATGTAAAGGGAACAGTCACGTCAGTCTGGATGGACATGTAAATGGAACATAGTGACGCAGTCTGGATGGACATGTGAAGGGAACAGTCACGTCAGTCTGGATGGACATGTAAAGGGAACATAGTCACGTCAGTCTGGATGGACATGTAAAGGGAACATAGTCACGTCAGTCTGGATGGACATGTAAAGGGAACATAGTCACGTCAGTCTGGATGGACATGTAAAGGGAACATAGTCACGTCAGTCTTGATGGACATGTAAAGGGAACATAGAGGCGTCAGTCTGGATGGACATGTAAAGGGAACAGTCACGTCAGTCTGGATGGACATGTAAAGGGAACATAGTAACGTCAGTCTGGATGGACATGTTAAGGAAACATAGTGACGTGAGTCTGGATGGATATGCAAAGGAAACATAGTGACGTCAGTCTTGATGGACATGTAAAGGAAACATCGTGACGTCAGTCTGGATGGACATGTAAAGGGAACATAGTCACGGCAGTCTGGATGGACATGTAAAGGGAACATAGTGACGCCAGTCTGGATGGACATGTAAAGGGAACAGTCACGTCAGTCTGGATGGACATGTAAAGGAAACATAGTGACCACAGTGAGGTCAGTCTTGATGGAAATGTAAAGGGAATATAGTGACGTTAGCCTTAATGGCCATGTAAAGGGAACATAGTGACGTGAGTCTGGATGGACATGTAAAGGGAACATAGTGACGTCAGTCTGGATGGACATGTAAAGGGAACATAGTCATGTCAGTCTGGATGGACATGTAAAGGGAACATAGTCACGTCAGTCTGGATGGACATGTAAAGGGAACAGTCACGTCAGTCAGGATGGGCATGTAAAGGGAACATAGTGACGTCAGTCTGGATAGACAGTAAAGGGAACAGTCACGTCAGTCTGGATGGACATGTAAAGGGAACATAGTCACGTCAGTCTGTATGGACATGTAAAGGGAACATAGTCACGTCAGTCTGGATGGACATGTAAAGGGAACATAGTCGCGTCAGTCTAGATAGACATGTAAGGGGAACATAGTGACGTCAGTCTGGATGGACATGTAAAGGGAACATAGTCACGTCAGTCTGGATGGACATGTAAAGGGAACATAGTGACGTCAGTCTGGATGGACATGTAAAGGGAACATAGTGACGTCAGTCTGGATGGACATGTAAAGGGAACATAGTCACGTCAGTCTGGATGGACATGTAAAGGGAACATAGTGACGTCAGTCTGGATGGACATGTAAAGGGAACATAGTGACGTCAGTCTGGATGGACATGTAAAGGGAACAGTCACGTCTGTCAGGATGGACATGTAAAGGGAACATAGTGACGTCAGTCTGGATGGACATGTAAAGGGAAAAGTCACCTCAGTCTAGATGGACATGTAAAGGGAACATAGTCGCGTCAGTCTAGATGGACATGTAAGGGGAACATAGTGACGTCAGTCTGGATGGACATGTAAAGGGAACATAGTCACGTCAGTCTTGGTGGACATGTAAAGGGAACATAGTCACGTCAGTCTGGGTGTACATGTAAAGGGAACATAGTCACATCGGTCTGGTTAGATATGTACAGTGCACATATTCAGGTCAGTCTGGATGGACATGTAAAGGGAACAGTCACGTCAGTCTGGATGGACATGTAAAGGGAACATAGTGACGCAGTCTGGATGGACATGTGAAGGGAACAGTCACGTCAGTCTGGATGGACATGTAAAGGGAACATAGTCACGTCAGTCTGGATGGACATGTAAAGGGAACATAGTCACGTCAGTCTGGATGGACATGTAAAGGGAACATAGTCACGTCAGTCTGGATGGACATGTAAAGGGAACATAGTCACGTCAGTCTTGATGGACATGTAAAGGGAACATAGAGGCGTCAGTCTGGATGGACATGTAAAGGGAACAGTCACGTCAGTCTGGATGGACATGTAAAGGGAACATAGTAACGTCAGTCTGGATGGACATGTTAAGGAAACATAGTGACGTGAGTCTGGAAGGATATGCAAAGGAAACATAGTGACATCAGTCTTGATGGACATGTAAAGGAAACATCGTGACGTCAGTCTGGATGGACATGTAAAGGGAACATAGTCACGGCAGTCTGGATGGACATGTAAAGGGAACATAGTGACGTCAGTCTGGATGGACATGTAAAGGGAACAGTCACGTCAGTCTGGATGGACATGTAAAGGAAACATAGTGACCACAGTGAGGTCAGTCTTGATGGAAATGTAAAGGGAATATAGTGACGTTAGCCTTAATGGCCATGTAAAGGGAACATAGTGACGTGAGTCTGGATGGACATGTAAAGGGAACATAGTGACGTCAGTCTGGATGGACATGTAAAGGGAACATAGTCATGTCAGTCTGGATGGACATGTAAAGGGAACATAGTCACGTCAGTCTGGATGGACATGTAAAGGGAACAGTCACGTCAGTCAGGATGGGCATGTAAAGGGAACATAGTGACGTCAGTCTGGATGGACAGTAAAGGGAACAGTCACGTCAGTCTGGATGGACATGTAAAGGGAACATAGTCACGTCAGTCTGTATGGACATGTAAAGGGAACATAGTCACGTCAGTCTGGATGGACATGTAAAGGGAACATAGTGACGTCAGTCTGGATGGACATGTAAAGGGAACATAGTGACGTCAGTCTGGATGGACACGTAAAGGGAACAGTCACGTCAGTCTGGATGGACATGTAAAGGGAACATAGTCACGTCAGTCTGGATGGACATGTAAAGGGAACATAGTCACGTCAGTATGGATGGACATGTAAAGGGAATATAGTGACGTCAGTCTGGATGGACATGTAAAGGGAACAGTCACGTCAGTCTGGATGGAAATGTCAAGGAAACATAGTGAACACAGTGAGGTCAGTCTTGATGGAAATGTAAAGGGAATATAGTGACGTTAGCGTTAATGGCCATGTAAAGGAAACGTAGTGAGGTGAGTCTGGATGAACATGTAAAGGGAACATAGTGACGTCAGTCTGGATGGACATGTAAAGGGAACATAGTGACGTCAGTCTGGATGGACATGTAAAGGGAACATAGTCACGTCAGTCTGGATGAACATGTAGAAGAGAACATACTCATGTCAGTCTGGTTGGACATGTAAAGGGAACATAGTGACGTCACTTTGGGTGGACATGTAAAGGGAACATAGTGACGTCAGTCTGGATGGACATGTAGAGGGAACAGTCACCTCAGCCTGGATGGACATGTAAAGCGAACAGGGTGACGTCAGTCTGGATAGACATGTAAAGAGAACATAGTGACGTCAGTCTGGATGGACATGTAAAGGGAACAGTCACGTCAGTCTGGATGGACATGTAAAGGGAACATAGTCACGTCAGTCTGGATGGACATGTAAAGGGAACATGGTGACGTCAGTCTGGATGGACATGTAAAGGGAAAAGTCACGTCAGTCTAGATGGACATGTAAAGGGAACATAGTCGCGTCAGTCTAGATGGACATGTAAGGGGAACATAGTGACGTCAGTCTGGATGGACATGTAAAGGGAACATAGTCACGTCAGTCTGGGTGGACATGTAAAGGGAACATAGTCACTTCAGTCTGGGTGTACATGTAAAGGGAACATAGTCACATCGGTCTGGTTAGATATGTACAGTGCACATATTCAGGTCAGTCTGGATGGACATGTAAAGGGAACATAGTGACGTCAGTCTGGATGGACATGTAAAGGGAACAGTCACGTCAGTCTGGATGGACATGTAAAGGGAACATAGTGACGTCAGTCTGGATGGACATGCAAAGGGAACATAGTGACGTCAGTCTGGGTGGAAATGTAAAGAGAACATAGTGACGTCATTCTGGATGGACATGCAAAGGGAACAATCACGTCAGTCTGGATGGACATGTAAAGGGAACATAATCACGTCAGTCTGGATGGACATGTAAAGGGAACATAGTCACGTCAGTCTGGATGGACATGTAAAGGGAACATAGTCACGTCAGTCTGGATGGACATGTAAAGGGAACATAGTCACGTCAATCTGGATGGAGATGTAAAGGGAACATAGTGACGTCAGTCTGGATGGACATGTAAAGGGAACCGTCACGTCAGTCTGGATGGACATGTAAAGGGAACATAGTCACGTCAGTCTGGATGGACATGTAAGGGGAACATAGTGACGTCAGTCTGAATGGACATGTAAAGGGAACATAGTCACGTCAGTCTGGGTGGACATGTAAAGGGAACATAGTCACGTCAGTCTGGACGTACATGTAAAGGGAACATAGTCACATCGGCCTGGTTAGATATGTACAGTGCACATATTCAGGTCAGTCTGGATGGACATGTAAAGGGAACAGTCACGTCAGTCTGGATGGACATGTAAAGGGAACATAGTGACGCAGTCTGGATGGACATGTGAAGGGAACAGTCACGTCAGTCTGGATGGACATGTAAAGGGAACATAGTCGCGTCAGTCTGGATGGACATGTAAAGGGAACATAGTCACGTCAGTCTGGATGGACATGTAAAAGAAACATAGTGACGTCAGTCTGGATGGACATGTAAAGGAAACATAGTAACGTCAGTCTGGATGGACATGTAAAGGAAACATAGTGACGTCAGTCTTGATGGACATGTAAAGGGAACATAGTAACGTCAGTCTGGATGGACATGTAAAGGGAACATATTCACGTCAGTCTGGATGGACATGTAAAGGGAACATAGTGACGTCAGTCTGGATGGACATATAAAGGGAAGATAGTGACGTCAGTCTGGATGGACATGTAAAGGGAACATAGTGACGTCAGTCTGGATGGACACGTAAAGGGAATAGTCACGTCAGTCTGGATGGACATGTAAAGGGAACATAGTCACGTCAGTCTGGATGGACATGTAAAGGGAACATAGTCACGTCAGTCTGGATAGACATGTAAAGGGAATATAGTGACGTCAGTCTGGACGGACATGTAAAGGGAACAGTCACGTCAGTCTGGATAGAAATGTAAAGGAAACATAGTGAACACAGTGAGGTCAGTCTTGATGGAAATGTAAAGGGAATATAGTGACGTTAGCTTTAATGGCCATGTAAAGGAAACATAGTGAGGTGAGTCTGGATGGACATGTAAAGGAAACATAGTCACGTCAGTCTGGATGGACATGTAAAGGGAACATAGTGGCGTCAGTCTGGATGGACATGTAAAGGGAACAGTGACGTCAGTCTGGATGGACATGTAAAGGGAACATAGTAACGTCAGTCTGGATGGACATGTTAAGGAAAGATAGTGACGTCAGTCTGGATGGACATGCAAAGGGAACATAGTGACGTCAGTCTGGATGGACACGTAAAGGGAAAAGTCACCTCAGTCTAGATGGACATGTAAAGGGAACATAGTCACGTCAGTCTGGATGGACATGTAAGGGGAACATAGTGACGTCAGTCTGGATGGACATGTAAAGGGAACATAGTCACGTCAGTCTGGGTGGACATGTAAAGGGAACATAGTCACGTCAGTCTGGATGTACATGTAAAGGGAACATAGTCACATCGGCCTGGTTAGATATGTACAGTGCACATATTCAGGTCAGTCTGGATGGACATGTAAAGGGAACAGTCACGTCAGTCTGGATGGACATGTAAAGGGAACATAGTGACGCAGTCTGGATGGACATGTGAAGGGAACAGTCACGTCAGTCTGGATGGACATGTAAAGGGAACATAGTCGCGTCAGTCTGGATGGACATGTAAAGGGAACATAGTCACGTCAGTCTGGATGGACATGTAAAAGAAACATAGTGACGTCAGTCTGGATGGACATGTAAAGGAAACATAGTAACGTCAGTCTGGATGGACATGTAAAGGAAACATAGTGACGTCAGTCTTGATGGACATGTAAAGGGAACATAGTGACGTCAGTCTGGATGGACATGTAAAGGGAACATATTCACGTCAGTCTGGACGGACATGTAAAGGGAACATAGTGACGTCAGTCTGGATGGACATATAAAGGGAAGATAGTGACGTCAGTCTGGATGGACATGTAAAGGGAACATAGTGACGTCAGTCTGGATGGACACGTAAAGGGAACAGTCACGTCACTCTGGATGGACATGTAAAGGGAACATAGTCACGTCAGTCTGGATGGACATGTAAAGGGAACATAGTCACGTCAGTCTGGATGGACATGTAAAGGGAATATAGTGACGTCAGTCTGGACGGACATGTAAAGGGAACAGTCACGTCAGTCTGGATAGAAATGTAAAGGAAACATAGTGAACACAGTGAGGTCAGTCTTGATGGAAATGTAAAGGGAATATAGTGACATTAGCTTTAATGGCCATGTAAAGGAAACATAGTGAGGTGAGTCTGGAGGGACATGTAAAGAGAACATAGTGACGTCAGTCGGGATGGACATGTAAAGGGAACAGTCACGTCAGTCTGGATGGACATGTAAAGGGAACATAGTCGCGTCAGTCTAGATGGACATGTAAGGGGAACATAGTGACGTCAGTCTGGATGGACATGTAAAGGGAACATAGTCACGTCAGTCTGGGTGGACATGTAAAGGGAACATAGTCACGTCAGTCTGGGTGTACATGTAAAGGGAACATAGTCACATCGGTCTGGTTAGATATGTACAGTGCACATATTCAGGTCAGTCTGGATGGACATGTAAAGGGAACAGTCACATCAGTCTGGATGGACATGTAAAGGGAACATAGTGACGCAGTCTGGATGGACATGTGAAGGGAACAGTCACGTCAGTCTGGATGGACATGTAAAGGGAACATAGTCACGTCAGTCTGGATGGACATGTAAAGGGAACATAGTCACGTCAGTCTGGATGGACATGTAAAGGGAACATAGTCACGTCAGTCTGGATGGACATGTAAAGGGAACATAGTCACGTCAGTCTGGATGGAGATGTAAAGGAAACATAGAGGCGTCAGTCTGGATGGACATGTAAAGGGAACAGTCACGTCAGTCTGGATGGACATGTAAAGGGAACATAGTAACGTCAGTCTGGATGGACATGTTAAGGAAACATAGTGACGTGAGTCTGGATGGATATGCAAAGGAAACATAGTGATGTCAGTCTTGATGGACATGTAAAGGAAACATCGTGACGTCAGTCTGGATGGACATGTAAAGGGAACATAGTCACGGCAGTCTGGATGGACATGTAAAGGGAACATAGTGACGTCAGTCTGGATGGGCATGTAAAGGGAACAGTCACGTCAGTCTGGATGGACATGTAAAGGAAACATTGTGACCACAGTGAGGTCAGTCTTGATGGAAATGTAAAGGGAATATAGTGACGTTAGCCTTAATGGCCATGTAAAGGGAACATAGTGACGTGAGTCTGGATGGACATGTAAAGGGAACATAGTGACGTCAGTCTGGATGGACATGTAAAGGGAACATAGTCATGTCAGTCTGGATGGACATGTAAAGGGAACATAGTGACGTCAGTCTGGATGGACATGTAAAGGGAACAGTCACGTCAGTCAGGATGGGCATGTAAAGGGAACATAGTGACGTCAGTCTGGATGGACAGTAAACCGAACAGTCACGTCAGTCTGGATGGACATGTAAAGGGAACATAGTCGCGTCAGTCTGTATGGACATGTAAAGGGAACATAGTCACGTCAGTCTGGATGGACATGTAAAGGGAACATAGTCACATCAGTCTGGATGGACAAGTAAAGGGAACATAATGACGTCAGTCTGGATGGACATGTAAAGAGAACATAGTGACGTCAGTCTGTATGGACATGTAGACGGAACAGTGACGTCAGTCTGGATGGACATGTAAAGGGAACATGATGACGTCAGTCTGGATGGACATGTAAAGAGAACATAGTGACGTCAGTCTGGATGGACATGTAAAGGGAACAGTCACGTCAGTCTGGATGGACATGTAAAGGGAACTTAGTGACGTCAGGCTGGATGGACATGTAGAGGGAACAGTCACGTCAGTCTGGATGGACATGTAAAGGGAACATAGTCACGTCAGTCTGGATGGACATGTAAAGGGAACATAGTCACGTCAGTCTGGATGGACATGTAAAGGGAAAAGCCACCTCAGTCTAGATGGACATGTAAAGGGAACATAGTCGCGTCAGTCTAGATGGACATGTAAGGGGAACATAGTCACGTCAGTCTGGATGGACATGTAAAGGGAACATAGTCACATCAGTCTGGATGGACAAGTAAAGGGAACATAATGACGTCAGTCTGGATGGACATGTAAAGAGAACATAGTGACGTCAGTCTGTATGGACATGTAGACGGAACAGTGACGTCAGTCTGGATGGACATGTAAAGGGAACATGATGACGTCAGTCTGGATGGACATGTAAAGAGAACATAGTGACGTCAGTCTGGATGGACATGTAAAGGGAACAGTCACGTCAGTCTGGATGGACATGTAAAGGGAACTTAGTGACGTCAGGCTGGATGGACATGTAGAGGGAACAGTCACGTCAGTCTGGATGGACATGTAAAGGGAACATAGTCACGTCAGTCTGGATGGACATGTAAAGGGAACATAGTCACGTCAGTCTGGATGGACATGTAAAGGGAAAAGTCACCTCAGTCTAGATGGACATGTAAAGGGAACATAGTCGCGTCAGTCTAGATGGACATGTAAGGGGAACATAGTGACGTCAGTCTGGATGGACATGTAAAGGGAACATAGTCACGTCAGTCTGGGTGGACATGTAAAGGGAACATAGTCACGTCAGTCTGGATGGACATGTAAAGGGAACATAGTGACGTCAGTCTGGATGGACATGTAAAGGGAACATAGTGACGTCAGTCTGGATGGACATGTAAAGGGAACAGTCACGTCTGTCAGGATGGACATGTAAAGGGAACATAGTGACGTCAGTCTGGATGGACATGTAAAGGGAAAAGTCACCTCAGTCTAGATGGACATGTAAAGGGAACATAGTCGCGTCAGTCTAGATGGACATGTAAGGGGAACATAATGACGTCAGTCTGGATGGACATGTAAAGGGAACATAGTCACGTCAGTCTGGGTGGACATGTAAAGGGAACATAGTCACGTCAGTCTGGGTGTACATGTAAAGGGAACATAGTCACATCGGTCTGGTTAGATATGTACAGTGCACATATTCAGGTCAGTCTGGATGGACATGTAAAGGGAACAGTCACGTCAGTCTGGATGGACATGTAAAGGGAACATAGTGACGCAGTCTGGATGGACATGTGAAGGGAACAGTCACGTCAGTCTGGATGGACATGTAAAGGGAACATAGTCACGTCAGTCTGGATGGACATGTAAAGGGAACATAGTCACGTCAGTCTGGATGGACATGTAAAGGGAACATAGTCACGTCAGTCTGGATGGACATGTAAAGGGAACATAGTCACGTCAGTCTTGATGGACATGTAAAGGGAACATAGAGGCGTCAGTCTGGATGGACATGTAAAGGGAACAGTCACGTCAGTCTGGATGGACATGTAAAGGGAACATAGTAACGTCAGTCTGGATGGACATGTTAAGCAAACATAGTGACGTGAGTCTGGATGGATATGCAAAGGAAACATAGTGACGTCAGTCTTGATGGACATGTAAAGGAAACATCGTGACGTCAGTCTGGATGGACATGTAAAGGGAACATAGTCACGGCAGTCTGGATGGACATGTAAAGGGAACATAGTGACGTCAGTCTGGATGGACATGTAAAGGGAACAGTCACGTCAGTCTGGATGGACATGTAAAGGAAACATAGTGACCACAGTGAGGTCAGTCTTGATGGAAATGTAAAGGGAATATAGTGACGTTAGCCTTAATGGCCATGTAAAGGGAACATAGTGACGTGAGTCTGGATGGACATGTAAAGGGAACATAGTGACGTCAGTCTGGATGGACATGTAAAGGGAACATAGTCATGTCAGTCTGGATGGACATGTAAAGGGAACATAGTCACGTCAGTCTGGATGGACATGTAAAGGGAACAGTCACGTCAGTCAGGATGGGCATGTAAAGGGAACATAGTGACGTCAGTCTGGATGGACAGTAAAGGGAACAGTCACGTCAGTCTGGATGGACATGTAAAGGGAACATAGTCACGTCAGTCTGTATGGACATGTAAAGGGAACATAGTCACGTCAGTCTGGATGGACATGTAAAGGGAACAGTCACGTCAGTCTTGATGGACATGTAAAGGGAACATAGTAACGTCAGTCTGGATGGACATGTTAAGGAAACATAGTGACGTGAGTCTGGATGGATATGCAAAGGAAACATAGTGACGTCAGTCTTGATGGACATGTAAAGGAAACATCGTGACGTCAGTCTGGATGGACATGTAAAGGGAACATAGTCACGGCAGTCTGGATGGACATGTAAAGGGAACATAGTGACGTCAGTCTGGATGGACATGTAAAGGGAACAGTCACGTCAGTCTGGATGGACATGTAAAGGAAACATAGTGACCACAGTGAGGTCAGTCTTGATGGAAATGTAAAGGGAATATAGTGACGTTAGCCTTAATGGCCATGTAAAGGGAACATAGTGACGTGAGTCTGGATGGACATGTAAAGGGAACATAGTGACGTCAGTCTGGATGGACATGTAAAGGGAACATAGTCATGTCAGTCTGGATGGACATGTAAAGGGAACATAGTC
Source organism: Arenicola marina (assembly GCA_964019135.1). Lineage (NCBI taxonomy): Eukaryota > Metazoa > Annelida > Polychaeta > Arenicolidae > Arenicola > Arenicola marina. The sequence continues at coordinate 55,232,912 of OZ025249.1, read as the reverse complement.
ACGTCAGTCTGGATGGACATGTAAAGGGAACAGTCACGTCAGTCAGGATGGGCATGTAAAGGAACATAGTGACGTCAGTCTGGATGGAAAGTAAAGGGAACAGTCACGTCAGTCTGGATGGACATGTAAAGGGAACATAGTCACGTCAGTCTGTATGGACATGTAAAGGGAACATAGTCACGTCAGTCTGGATGGACATGTAAAGGGAACATAGTCGCGTCAGTCTAGATGGACATGTAAGGGGAACATAGTGACGTCAGTCTGGATGGACATGTAAAGGGAACATAGTCACGTCAGTCTGGATGGACATGTAAAGGGAACATAGTGACGTCAGTCTGGATGGACATGTAAAGGGAACATAGTGACGTCAGTCTGGATGGACATGTAAAGGGAACATAGTCACGTCAGTCTGGATGGACATGTAAAGGGAACATAGTGACGTCAGTCTGGATGGACATGTAAAGGGAACATAGTGACGTCAGTCTGGATGGACATGTAAAGGGAACAGTCACGTCTGTCAGGATGGACATGTAAAGGGAACATAGTGACGTCAGTCTGGATGGACATGTAAAGGGAAAAGTCACCTCAGTCTAGATGGACATGTAAAGGGAACATAGTCGCGTCAGTCTAGATGGACATGTAAGGGGAACATAGTGACGTCAGTCTGGATGGACATGTAAAGGGAACATAGTCACGTCAGTCTGGGTGGACATGTAAAGGGAACATAGTCACGTCAGTCTGGGTGTACATGTAAAGGGAACATAGTCACATCGGTCTGGTTAGATATGTACAGTGCACATATTCAGGTCAGTCTGGATGGACATGTAAAGGGAACAGTCACGTCAGTCTGGATGGACATGTAAAGGGAACATAGTGACGCAGTCTGGATGGACATGTGAAGGGAACAGTCACGTCAGTCTGGATGGACATGTAAAGGGAACATAGTCACGTCAGTCTGGATGGACATGTAAAGGGAACATAGTCACGTCAGTCTGGATGGACATGTAAAGGGAACATAGTCACGTCAGTCTGGATGGACATGTAAAGGGAACATAGTCACGTCAGTCTTGATGGACATGTAAAGGGAACATAGAGGCGTCAGTCTGGATGGACATGTAAAGGGAACAGTCACGTCAGTCTGGATGGACATGTAAAGGGAACATAGTAACGTCAGTCTGGATGGACATGTTAAGGAAACATAGTGACGTGAGTCTGGAAGGATATGCAAAGGAAACATAGTGACATCAGTCTTGATGGACATGTAAAGGAAACATCGTGACGTCAGTCTGGATGGACATGTAAAGGGAACATAGTCACGGCAGTCTGGATGGACATGTAAAGGGAACATAGTGACGTCAGTCTGGATGGACATGTAAAGGGAACAGTCACGTCAGTCTGGATGGACATGTAAAGGAAACATAGTGACCACAGTGAGGTCAGTCTTGATGGAACTGTAAAGGGAATATAGTGACGTTAGCCTTAATGGCCATGTAAAGGGAACATAGTGACGTGAGTCTGGATGGACATGTAAAGGGAACATAGTGACGTCAGTCTGGATGGACATGTAAAGGGAACATAGTCATGTCAGTCTGGATGGACATGTAAAGGGAACATAGTCACGTCAGTCTGGATGGACATGTAAAGGGAACAGTCACGTCAGTCAGGATGGGCATGTAAAGGGAACATAGTGACGTCAGTCTGGATGGACAGTAAAGGGAACAGTCACGTCAGTCTGGATGGACATGTAAAGGGAACATAGTCACGTCAGTCTGTATGGACATGTAAAGGGAACATAGTCACGTCAGTCTGGATGGACATGTAAAGGGAACATAGTCACATCAGTCTGGATGGACAAGTAAAGGGAACATAATGACGTCAGTCTGGATGGACATGTAAAGAGAACATAGTGACGTCAGTCTGTATGGACATATAGACGGAACAGTTACGTCAGTCTGGATGGACATGTAAAGGGAACATGATGACGTCAGTCTGGATGGACATGTAAAGAGAACATAGTGACGCCAGTCTGGATGGACATGTAAAGGGAAGAGTCACGTCAGTCTGGATGGACATGTAAAGGGAACTTAGTGACGTCAGGCTGGATGGACATGTAGAGGGAACAGTCACGTCAGTCTGGATGGACATGTAAAGGGAACATAGTCACGTCAGTCTGGATGGACATGTAAAGGGAACATAGTGACGTCAGTCTGGATGGACATGTAAAGGGAAAAGTCACCTCAGTCTAGATGGACATGTAAAGGGAACATAGTGACGTCAGTCTGGATGGACATGTAAAGGGAACATAGTCACGTCAGTCTGGGTGGACATGTAAAGGGAACATAGTCACGTCAGTCTGGATGGACATGTAAAGGGAACATAGTGACGTCAGTCTGGATGGACATGTAAAGGGAACATAGTGACGTCAGTCTGGATGGACACGTAAAGGGAACAGTCACGTCAGTCTGAATGGACATGTAAAGGGAACATAGTCACGTCAGTCTGGATGGACATGTAAAGGGAACATAGTGACGTCAGTCTGGATGGACATGTAAAGGGAACAGTCACGTCAGTCTGGATGGACATGTAAAGGAAACATAGTGAACACAGTGAGGTCAGTCTTGATGGAAATGTAAAGGGAATATAGTGAGGTTAGCCTTCCTGGCCATGTAAAGGAAACATAGTGACGTGAGTCTGGATGGACATGTAAAGGGAACATAGTGACGTCAGTCTGGATGGACATGTAAAGGGAACATAGTGACGTCAGTCTTGATGGACATGTAAAGGGAACATAGTCACGTCAGTCTGGATGGACATGTAAAGGGAACATAGTCACGTCAGTCTGAGTGGACATGTAAAGGGAACATAGTGACGTCGGTCTGGATGGACATGTAAAGGGAACAGTCACGGCTGTCAGGATGGACATGTGAAGGGAACATAGTGACGTCAGTCTGGATGGACATGTAAAGGGAACAGTCACGTCAGTCTGGATGGACATGTAAAGGGAACATAGTGACGCAGTATGGATGGACATGTGAAGGGAACAGTCACGTCAGTCTGGATGGACATGTAAAGGGAACATAGTCACATCGGTCTGGTTAGATATGTAAAGTGCGCATATTCAGGTCAGTCTGGATGGACATGTAAAGGGAACATAGTGACGTCAGTCAGGATGGACATGTGAAGGGAACATAGTGACGCAGTCTGGATGGATATGTGAAGGGAACAGTCACGTCAGTCTGGATGGACATGTAAAGGGAACATAGTCGCGTCAGTTTGGATGGACATGTAAAGAGAACATAGTCACGTCAGCCTGGATGGACATGTAAAAAGAACATTGTGACGTCAGTCTGGATGGACATGTAAAGGGAACATAGTGACGTCAATCTGGATGGACATGTAAAGGGAACAGTCATGTCCGTCTGTATGGACATGTAAAGGGAACATAGTCACGTCAGTCTGGAGGGACATGTAAAGGGAACATAGTGACGTCAGTCTGGATGGACATGTAAAGGGAAAAGTCACGTCTGTCTAGATGGACATGTAAAGGGAACATAGTCGCGTCAGTCTAGATGGACATGTAAGGGGAACATAGTGACGTCAGTCTGGATGGACATGTAAAGGGAACATAGTCACGTCAGTCTGGGTGGACATGTAAAGGGAACATAGTCACGTCAGTCTGGATGTACATGTAAAGGGAACATAGTCACATCGCTCTGGTTAGATATGTACAGTGCACATATTCAGGTCAGTCTGGATGGACATGTAAAGGGAACAGTCACGTCAGTCTGGATGGACATGTAAAGGGAACATAGTGACGCAGTCTGGATGGGCATGTGAAGGGAACAGTCACGTCAGTCTGGATGGACATGTAAAGGGAACATAGTCACGTCAGTCTGGATGGACATGTAAAGGGAACATAGTCACGTCAGTCTGGATGGACATGTAAAGGGAACATAGTGACGTCAGTCTGGATGGGCATGTAAAGGGAACAGTCACGTCAGTCTGGATGGACATGTAAAGGGAACATAGTGACGTCAGTCTGGATGGACATGTAAAGAGAACAGTCACGTCAGTCTGGATGGACATGCAAAGGGAACATAGTAACGTCAGTCTGGATGGACATGTAAAGGAAACATAGTGACGTCAGTCTGGATGGACATGTAAAGGAAACATAGTGACGTCAGTCTTGATGGACATGTAAAGGAAACATAGTGACGTCAGTCTGGATGGACATGTAAAGGAAACATAGTGACGTCAGTCTTGATGGGCATGTAAAGGAAACATAGTGACGTCAGTCTGGATGGACATGTAAAGGGAACATATTCACGTCAGTCTGGATGGACATGTAAAGGGAACATAGTGACGTCAGTCTGGATGGACATGTAAAGGGAACATAGTGACGTCAGTCTGGATGGACATGTAAAGGGAACATAGCGACGTCAGTCTGGATGGACACGTAAAGGGAACAGTCACGTCAGTCTGGATGGACATGTAAAGGGAACATAGTCACGTCAGTCTGGATGGACATGTAAAGGGAACATAGTCACGTCAGTCTGGATAGACATGTAAAGGGAATATAGTGACGTCAGTCTGGATGGACATGTAAAGGGAACTGTCACGTCAGTCTGGATGGAAATGTAAAGGAAACACAGTGAACACAATGAGGTCAGTCTTGATGGAAATGTAAAGGGAATATAGTGACGTTAGCTTTAATGGCCATGTAAAGGAAACATAGTGACGTGGGTCTGGATGGACATGTAAAGGGAACATAGTCACGTCAGTCTGGATGGACATGTAAAGGGAACATAGTGGCGTCAGTCCGGATGGACATGTAAAGGGAACAGTGACGTCAGTCTGGATGGACATGTAAAGGGAACATAGTAACGTCAGTCTGGATGGACATGTTAAGGAAACATAGTGACGTCAGTCTGGATGGACATGTAAAGGAAACATGGTGACGTCAGTCTTGATGGACATGTAAAGGAAACATCGTGACGTCAGTCTGGATGGACATGTAAAGGGAACATAGTGACGCAGTATGGATGGACATGTGAAGGGAACAGTCACGTCAGTCTGGATGGACATGTAAAGGGAACATAGTCACATCGGTCTGGTTAGATATGTAAAGTGCGCATATTCAGGTCAGTCTGGATGGACATGTAAAGGGAACATAGTGACGTCAGTCAGGATGGACATGTGAAGGGAACATAGTGACGCAGTCTGGATGGATATGTGAAGGGAACAGTCACGTCAGTCTGGATGGACATGTAAAGGGAACATAGTCGCGTCAGTTTGGATGGACATGTAAAGAGAACATAGTCACGTCAGCCTGGATGGACATGTAAAAAGAACATTGTGACGTCAGTCTGGATGGACATGTAAAGGGAACATAGTGACGTCAATCTGGATGGACATGTAAAGGGAACAGTCATGTCCGTCTGTATGGACATGTAAAGGAAACATAGTCACGTCAGTCTGGAGGGACATGTAAAGGGAACATAGTGACGTCAGTCTGGATGGACATGTAAAGGAAAAAATCACGTCTGTCTAGATGGACATGTAAAGGGAACATAGTCGCGTCAGTCTAGATGGACATGTAAGGGGAACATAGTGACGTCAGTCTGGATGGACATGTAAAGGGAACATAGTCACGTCAGTCTGGGTGGACATGTAAAGGGAACATAGTCACGTCAGTCTGGATGTACATGTAAAGGGAACATAGTCACATCGCTCTGGTTAGATATGTACAGTGCACATATTCAGGTCAGTCTGGATGGACATGTAAAGGGAACAGTCACGTCAGTCTGGATGGACATGTAAAGGGAACATAGTGACGCAGTCTGGATGGGCATGTGAAGGGAACAGTCACGTCAGTCTGGATGGACATGTAAAGGGAACATAGTCACGTCAGTCTGGATGGACATGTAAAGGGAACATAGTCACGTCAGTCTGGATGGACATGTAAAGGGAACATAGTGACGTCAGTCTGGATGGGCATGTAAAGGGAACAGTCACGTCAGTCTGGATGGACATGTAAAGGGAACATAGTGACGTCAGTCTGGATGGACATGTAAAGAGAACAGTCACGTCAGTCTGGATGGACATGCAAAGGGAACATAGTAACGTCAGTCTGGATGAACATGTAAAGGAAACATAGTGACGTCAGTCTGGATGGACATGTAAAGGAAACATAGTGACGTCAGTCTTGATGGACATGTAAAGGAAACATAGTGACGTCAGTCTGGATGGACATGTAAAGGAAACATAGTGACGTCAGTCTTGATGGGCATGTAAAGGAAACATAGTGACGTCAGTCTGGATGGACATGTAAAGGGAACATATTCACGTCAGTCTGGATGGACATGTAAAGGGAACATAGTGACGTCAGTCTGGATGGACATGTAAAGGGAACATAGTGACGTCAGTCTGGATGGACATGTAAAGGGAACATAGCGACGTCAGTCTGGATGGACACGTAAAGGGAACATTGTCACGTCAGTCTGGATGGACATGTGAAGGGAACAGTCACGTCAGTCTGGATGGACATGTAAAGGGAAAATAGTCACGTCAGTCTGGATAGACATGTAAAGGGAATATAGTGACGTCAGTCTGGATGGACATGTAAAGGGAACTGTCACGTCAGTCTGGATGGAAATGTAAAGGAAACATAGTGAACACAATGAGGTCAGTGTTGATGGAAATGTAAAGGGAATATAGTGACGTTAGTCTTAATGGCCATGTAAAGGGAATATAGTGACGTGAGTCTGGATGGACGTGTAAAGGGAACATAGTGACGTCAGTCTTGATGGGCATGTAAAGGGAACATAGTGACGTGAGTCTGGATGGACATGTAAAGGGAACATAGTGACGTCAGTCTGGATGGACATGTAAAGGGAACATAGTCATGTCAGTCTGGATGGACATGTAAAGGGAACATAGTGACGTCAGTCTGGATGGACATGTAAAGGGAACAGTCACGTCAGTCAGGATGGGCATGTGAAGGGAACATAGTGACGTCAGTCTGGATGGACAGTAAACCGAACAGTCACGTCAGTCTGGATGGACATGTAAAGGGAACATAGTCGCGTCAGTCTGTATGGACATGTAAAGGGAACATAGTCACGTCAGTCTGGATGGACATGTAAAGGGAACATAGTCACATCAGTCTGGATGGACAAGTAAAGGGAACATAATGACGTCAGTCTGGATGGACATGTAAAGAGAACATAGTGACGTCAGTCTGTATGGACATGTAGACGGAACAGTGACGTCAGTCTGGATGGACATGTAAAGGGAACATGATGACGTCAGTCTGGATGGACATGTAAAGAGAACATAGTGACGTCAGTCTGGATGGACATGTAAAGGGAACAGTCACGTCAGTCTGGATGGACATGTAAAGGGAACTTAGTGACGTCAGGCTGGATGGACATGTAGAGGGAACAGTCACGTCAGTCTGGATGGACATGTAAAGGGAACATAGTCACGTCAGTCTGGATGGACATGTAAAGGGAACATAGTCACGTCAGTCTGGATGGACATGTAAAGGGAAAAGCCACCTCAGTCTAGATGGACATGTAAAGGGAACATAGTCGCGTCAGTCTAGATGGACATGTAAGGGGAACATAGTCACGTCAGTCTGGATGGACATGTAAAGGGAACATAGTCACATCAGTCTGGATGGACAAGTAAAGGGAACATAATGACGTCAGTCTGGATGGACATGTAAAGAGAACATAGTGACGTCAGTCTGTATGGACATGTAGACGGAACAGTGACGTCAGTCTGGATGGACATGTAAAGGGAACATGATGACGTCAGTCTGGATGGACATGTAAAGAGAACATAGTGACGTCAGTCTGGATGGACATGTAAAGGGAACAGTCACGTCAGTCTGGATGGACATGTAAAGGGAACTTAGTGACGTCAGGCTGGATGGACATGTAGAGGGAACAGTCACGTCAGTCTGGATGGACATGTAAAGGGAACATAGTCACGTCAGTCTGGATGGACATGTAAAGGGAACATAGTCACGTCAGTCTGGATGGACATGTAAAGGGAAAAGTCACCTCAGTCTAGATGGACATGTAAAGGGAACATAGTCGCGTCAGTCTAGATGGACATGTAAGGGGAACATAGTGACGTCAGTCTGGATGGACATGTAAAGGGAACATAGTCACGTCAGTCTGGGTGGACATGTAAAGGGAACATAGTCACGTCAGTCTGGATGGACATGTAAAGGGAACATAGTGACGTCAGTCTGGATGGACATGTAAAGGGAACATAGTGACGTCAGTCTGGATGGACATGTAAAGGGAACAGTCACGTCTGTCAGGATGGACATGTAAAGGGAACATAGTGACGTCAGTCTGGATGGACATGTAAAGGGAAAAGTCACCTCAGTCTAGATGGACATGTAAAGGGAACATAGTCGCGTCAGTCTAGATGGACATGTAAGGGGAACATAATGACGTCAGTCTGGATGGACATGTAAAGGGAACATAGTCACGTCAGTCTGGGTGGACATGTAAAGGGAACATAGTCACGTCAGTCTGGGTGTACATGTAAAGGGAACATAGTCACATCGGTCTGGTTAGATATGTACAGTGCACATATTCAGGTCAGTCTGGATGGACATGTAAAGGGAACAGTCACGTCAGTCTGGATGGACATGTAAAGGGAACATAGTGACGCAGTCTGGATGGACATGTGAAGGGAACAGTCACGTCAGTCTGGATGGACATGTAAAGGGAACATAGTCACGTCAGTCTGGATGGACATGTAAAGGGAACATAGTCACGTCAGTCTGGATGGACATGTAAAGGGAACATAGTCACGTCAGTCTGGATGGACATGTAAAGGGAACATAGTCACGTCAGTCTTGATGGACATGTAAAGGGAACATAGAGGCGTCAGTCTGGATGGACATGTAAAGGGAACAGTCACGTCAGTCTGGATGGACATGTAAAGGGAACATAGTAACGTCAGTCTGGATGGACATGTTAAGCAAACATAGTGACGTGAGTCTGGATGGATATGCAAAGGAAACATAGTGACGTCAGTCTTGATGGACATGTAAAGGAAACATCGTGACGTCAGTCTGGATGGACATGTAAAGGGAACATAGTCACGGCAGTCTGGATGGACATATAAAGGGAACATAGTGACGTCAGTCTGGATGGACATGTAAAGGGAACAGTCACGTCAGTCTGGATGGACATGTAAAGGAAACATAGTGACCACAGTGAGGTCAGTCTTGATGGAAATGTAAAGGGAATATAGTGACGTTAGCCTTAATGGCCATGTAAAGGGAACATAGTGACGTGAGTCTGGATGGACATGTAAAGGGAACATAGTGACGTCAGTCTGGATGGACATGTAAAGGGAACATAGTCATGTCAGTCTGGATGGACATGTAAAGGGAACATAGTCACGTCAGTCTGGATGGACATGTAAAGGGAACAGTCACGTCAGTCAGGATGGGCATGTAAAGGGAACATAGTGACGTCAGTCTGGATGGACAGTAAAGGGAACAGTCACGTCAGTCTGGATGGACATGTAAAGGGAACATAGTCACGTCAGTCTGTATGGACATGTAAAGGGAACATAGTCACGTCAGTCTGGATGGACATGTAAAGGGAACAGTCACGTCAGTCTTGATGGACATGTAAAGGGAACATAGTAACGTCAGTCTGGATGGACATGTTAAGGAAACATAGTGACGTGAGTCTGGATGGATATGCAAAGGAAACATAGTGACGTCAGTCTTGATGGACATGTAAAGGAAACATCGTGACGTCAGTCTGGATGGACATGTAAAGGGAACATAGTCACGGCAGTCTGGATGGACATGTAAAGGGAACATAGTGACGTCAGTCTGGATGGACATGTAAAGGGAACAGTCACGTCAGTCTGGATGGACATGTAAAGGAAACATAGTGACCACAGTGAGGTCAGTCTTGATGGAAATGTAAAGGGAATATAGTGACGTTAGCCTTAATGGCCATGTAAAGGGAACATAGTGACGTGAGTCTGGATGGACATGTAAAGGGAACATAGTGACGTCAGTCTGGATGGACATGTAAAGGGAACATAGTCATGTCAGTCTGGATGGACATGTAAAGGGAACATAGTCACGTCAGTCTGGATGGACATGTAAAGGGAACAGTCACGTCAGTCAGGATGGGCATGTAAAGGAACATAGTGACGTCAGTCTGGATGGACAGTAAAGGGAACAGTCACGTCAGTCTGGATGGACATGTAAAGGGAACATAGTCACGTCAGTCTGTATGGACATGTAAAGGGAACATAGTCACGTCAGTCTGGATGGACATGTAAAGGGAACATAGTCGCGTCAGTCTAGATGGACATGTAAGGGGAACATAGTGACGTCAGTCTGGATGGACATGTAAAGGGAACATAGTCACGTCAGTCTGGATGGACATGTAAAGGGAACATAGTGACGTCAGTCTGGATGGACATGTAAAGGGAACATAGTGACGTCAGTCTGGATGGACATGTAAAGGGAACATAGTCACGTCAGTCTGGATGGACATGTAAAGGGAACATAGTGACGTCAGTCTGGATGGACATGTAAAGGGAACATAGTGACGTCAGTCTGGATGGACATGTAAAGGGAACAGTCACGTCTGTCAGGATGGACATGTAAAGGGAACATAGTGACGTCAGTCTGGATGGACATGTAAAGGGAAAAGTCACCTCAGTCTAGATGGACATGTAAAGGGAACATAGTCGCGTCAGTCTAGATGGACATGTAAGGGGAACATAGTGACGTCAGTCTGGATGGACATGTAAAGGGAACATAGTCACGTCAGTCTGGGTGGACATGTAAAGGGAACATAGTCACGTCAGTCTGGGTGTACATGTAAAGGGAACATAGTCACATCGGTCTGGTTAGATATGTACAGTGCACATATTCAGGTCAGTCTGGATGGACATGTAAAGGGAACAGTCACGTCAGTCTGGATGGACATGTAAAGGGAACATAGTGACGCAGTCTGGATGGACATGTGAAGGGAACAGTCACGTCAGTCTGGATGGACATGTAAAGGGAACATAGTCACGTCAGTCTGGATGGACATGTAAAGGGAACATAGTCACGTCAGTCTGGATGGACATGTAAAGGGAACATAGTCACGTCAGTCTGGATGGACATGTAAAGGGAACATAGTCACGTCAGTCTTGATGGACATGTAAAGGGAACATAGAGGCGTCAGTCTGGATGGACATGTAAAGGGAACAGTCACGTCAGTCTGGATGGACATGTAAAGGGAACATAGTAACGTCAGTCTGGATGGACATGTTAAGGAAACATAGTGACGTGAGTCTGGAAGGATATGCAAAGGAAACATAGTGACATCAGTCTTGATGGACATGTAAAGGAAACATCGTGACGTCAGTCTGGATGGACATGTAAAGGGAACATAGTCACGGCAGTCTGGATGGACATGTAAAGGGAACATAGTGACGTCAGTCTGGATGGACATGTAAAGGGAACAGTCACGTCAGTCTGGATGGACATGTAAAGGAAACATAGTGACCACAGTGAGGTCAGTCTTGATGGAACTGTAAAGGGAATATAGTGACGTTAGCCTTAATGGCCATGTAAAGGGAACATAGTGACGTGAGTCTGGATGGACATGTAAAGGGAACATAGTGACGTCAGTCTGGATGGACATGTAAAGGGAACATAGTCATGTCAGTCTGGATGGACATGTAAAGGGAACATAGTCACGTCAGTCTGGATGGACATGTAAAGGGAACAGTCACGTCAGTCAGGATGGGCATGTAAAGGGAACATAGTGACGTCAGTCTGGATGGACAGTAAAGGGAACAGTCACGTCAGTCTGGATGGACATGTAAAGGGAACATAGTCACGTCAGTCTGTATGGACATGTAAAGGGAACATAGTCACGTCAGTCTGGATGGACATGTAAAGGGAACATAGTCACATCAGTCTGGATGGACAAGTAAAGGGAACATAATGACGTCAGTCTGGATGGACATGTAAAGAGAACATAGTGACGTCAGTCTGTATGGACATATAGACGGAACAGTTACGTCAGTCTGGATGGACATGTAAAGGGAACATGATGACGTCAGTCTGGATGGACATGTAAAGAGAACATAGTGACGCCAGTCTGGATGGACATGTAAAGGGAAGAGTCACGTCAGTCTGGATGGACATGTAAAGGGAACTTAGTGACGTCAGGCTGGATGGACATGTAGAGGGAACAGTCACGTCAGTCTGGATGGACATGTAAAGGGAACATAGTCACGTCAGTCTGGATGGACATGTAAAGGGAACATAGTGACGTCAGTCTGGATGGACATGTAAAGGGAAAAGTCACCTCAGTCTAGATGGACATGTAAAGGGAACATAGTGACGTCAGTCTGGATGGACATGTAAAGGGAACATAGTCACGTCAGTCTGGGTGGACATGTAAAGGGAACATAGTCACGTCAGTCTGGATGGACATGTAAAGGGAACATAGTGACGTCAGTCTGGATGGACATGTAAAGGGAACATAGTGACGTCAGTCTGGATGGACACGTAAAGGGAACAGTCACGTCAGTCTGAATGGACATGTAAAGGGAACATAGTCACGTCAGTCTGGATGGACATGTAAAGGGAACATAGTGACGTCAGTCTGGATGGACATGTAAAGGGAACAGTCACGTCAGTCTGGATGGACATGTAAAGGAAACATAGTGAACACAGTGAGGTCAGTCTTGATGGAAATGTAAAGGGAATATAGTGAGGTTAGCCTTCCTGGCCATGTAAAGGAAACATAGTGACGTGAGTCTGGATGGACATGTAAAGGGAACATAGTGACGTCAGTCTGGATGGACATGTAAAGGGAACATAGTGACGTCAGTCTTGATGGACATGTAAAGGGAACATAGTCACGTCAGTCTGGATGGACATGTAAAGGGAACATAGTCACGTCAGTCTGAGTGGACATGTAAAGGGAACATAGTGACGTCGGTCTGGATGGACATGTAAAGGGAACAGTCACGGCTGTCAGGATGGACATGTGAAGGGAACATAGTGACGTCAGTCTGGATGGACATGTAAAGGGAACAGTCACGTCAGTCTGGATGGACATGTAAAGGGAACATAGTGACGCAGTATGGATGGACATGTGAAGGGAACAGTCACGTCAGTCTGGATGGACATGTAAAGGGAACATAGTCACATCGGTCTGGTTAGATATGTAAAGTGCGCATATTCAGGTCAGTCTGGATGGACATGTAAAGGGAACATAGTGACGTCAGTCAGGATGGACATGTGAAGGGAACATAGTGACGCAGTCTGGATGGATATGTGAAGGGAACAGTCACGTCAGTCTGGATGGACATGTAAAGGGAACATAGTCGCGTCAGTTTGGATGGACATGTAAAGAGAACATAGTCACGTCAGCCTGGATGGACATGTAAAAAGAACATTGTGACGTCAGTCTGGATGGACATGTAAAGGGAACATAGTGACGTCAATCTGGATGGACATGTAAAGGGAACAGTCATGTCCGTCTGTATGGACATGTAAAGGGAACATAGTCACGTCAGTCTGGAGGGACATGTAAAGGGAACATAGTGACGTCAGTCTGGATGGACATGTAAAGGGAAAAGTCACGTCTGTCTAGATGGACATGTAAAGGGAACATAGTCGCGTCAGTCTAGATGGACATGTAAGGGGAACATAGTGACGTCAGTCTGGATGGACATGTAAAGGGAACATAGTCACGTCAGTCTGGGTGGACATGTAAAGGGAACATAGTCACGTCAGTCTGGATGTACATGTAAAGGGAACATAGTCACATCGCTCTGGTTAGATATGTACAGTGCACATATTCAGGTCAGTCTGGATGGACATGTAAAGGGAACAGTCACGTCAGTCTGGATGGACATGTAAAGGGAACATAGTGACGCAGTCTGGATGGGCATGTGAAGGGAACAGTCACGTCAGTCTGGATGGACATGTAAAGGGAACATAGTCACGTCAGTCTGGATGGACATGTAAAGGGAACATAGTCACGTCAGTCTGGATGGACATGTAAAGGGAACATAGTGACGTCAGTCTGGATGGGCATGTAAAGGGAACAGTCACGTCAGTCTGGATGGACATGTAAAGGGAACATAGTGACGTCAGTCTGGATGGACATGTAAAGAGAACAGTCACGTCAGTCTGGATGGACATGCAAAGGGAACATAGTAACGTCAGTCTGGATGGACATGTAAAGGAAACATAGTGACGTCAGTCTGGATGGACATGTAAAGGAAACATAGTGACGTCAGTCTTGATGGACATGTAAAGGAAACATAGTGACGTCAGTCTGGATGGACATGTAAAGGAAACATAGTGACGTCAGTCTTGATGGGCATGTAAAGGAAACATAGTGACGTCAGTCTGGATGGACATGTAAAGGGAACATATTCACGTCAGTCTGGATGGACATGTAAAGGGAACATAGTGACGTCAGTCTGGATGGACATGTAAAGGGAACATAGTGACGTCAGTCTGGATGGACATGTAAAGGGAACATAGCGACGTCAGTCTGGATGGACACGTAAAGGGAACAGTCACGTCAGTCTGGATGGACATGTAAAGGGAACATAGTCACGTCAGTCTGGATGGACATGTAAAGGGAACATAGTCACGTCAGTCTGGATAGACATGTAAAGGGAATATAGTGACGTCAGTCTGGATGGACATGTAAAGGGAACTGTCACGTCAGTCTGGATGGAAATGTAAAGGAAACACAGTGAACACAATGAGGTCAGTCTTGATGGAAATGTAAAGGGAATATAGTGACGTTAGCTTTAATGGCCATGTAAAGGAAACATAGTGACGTGGGTCTGGATGGACATGTAAAGGGAACATAGTCACGTCAGTCTGGATGGACATGTAAAGGGAACATAGTGGCGTCAGTCCGGATGGACATGTAAAGGGAACAGTGACGTCAGTCTGGATGGACATGTAAAGGGAACATAGTAACGTCAGTCTGGATGGACATGTTAAGGAAACATAGTGACGTCAGTCTGGATGGACATGTAAAGGAAACATGGTGACGTCAGTCTTGATGGACATGTAAAGGAAACATCGTGACGTCAGTCTGGATGGACATGTAAAGGGAACATAGTGACGCAGTATGGATGGACATGTGAAGGGAACAGTCACGTCAGTCTGGATGGACATGTAAAGGGAACATAGTCACATCGGTCTGGTTAGATATGTAAAGTGCGCATATTCAGGTCAGTCTGGATGGACATGTAAAGGGAACATAGTGACGTCAGTCAGGATGGACATGTGAAGGGAACATAGTGACGCAGTCTGGATGGATATGTGAAGGGAACAGTCACGTCAGTCTGGATGGACATGTAAAGGGAACATAGTCGCGTCAGTTTGGATGGACATGTAAAGAGAACATAGTCACGTCAGCCTGGATGGACATGTAAAAAGAACATTGTGACGTCAGTCTGGATGGACATGTAAAGGGAACATAGTGACGTCAATCTGGATGGACATGTAAAGGGAACAGTCATGTCCGTCTGTATGGACATGTAAAGGAAACATAGTCACGTCAGTCTGGAGGGACATGTAAAGGGAACATAGTGACGTCAGTCTGGATGGACATGTAAAGGAAAAAGTCACGTCTGTCTAGATGGACATGTAAAGGGAACATAGTCGCGTCAGTCTAGATGGACATGTAAGGGGAACATAGTGACGTCAGTCTGGATGGACATGTAAAGGGAACATAGTCACGTCAGTCTGGGTGGACATGTAAAGGGAACATAGTCACGTCAGTCTGGATGTACATGTAAAGGGAACATAGTCACATCGCTCTGGTTAGATATGTACAGTGCACATATTCAGGTCAGTCTGGATGGACATGTAAAGGGAACAGTCACGTCAGTCTGGATGGACATGTAAAGGGAACATAGTGACGCAGTCTGGATGGGCATGTGAAGGGAACAGTCACGTCAGTCTGGATGGACATGTAAAGGGAACATAGTCACGTCAGTCTGGATGGACATGTAAAGGGAACATAGTCACGTCAGTCTGGATGGACATGTAAAGGGAACATAGTGACGTCAGTCTGGATGGGCATGTAAAGGGAACAGTCACGTCAGTCTGGATGGACATGTAAAGGGAACATAGTGACGTCAGTCTGGATGGACATGTAAAGAGAACAGTCACGTCAGTCTGGATGGACATGCAAAGGGAACATAGTAACGTCAGTCTGGATGAACATGTAAAGGAAACATAGTGACGTCAGTCTGGATGGACATGTAAAGGAAACATAGTGACGTCAGTCTTGATGGACATGTAAAGGAAACATAGTGACGTCAGTCTGGATGGACATGTAAAGGAAACATAGTGACGTCAGTCTTGATGGGCATGTAAAGGAAACATAGTGACGTCAGTCTGGATGGACATGTAAAGGGAACATATTCACGTCAGTCTGGATGGACATGTAAAGGGAACATAGTGACGTCAGTCTGGATGGACATGTAAAGGGAACATAGTGACGTCAGTCTGGATGGACATGTAAAGGGAACATAGCGACGTCAGTCTGGATGGACACGTAAAGGGAACATTGTCACGTCAGTCTGGATGGACATGTGAAGGGAACAGTCACGTCAGTCTGGATGGACATGTAAAGGGAACATAGTCACGTCAGTCTGGATAGACATGTAAAGGGAATATAGTGACGTCAGTCTGGATGGACATGTAAAGGGAACTGTCACGTCAGTCTGGATGGAAATGTAAAGGAAACATAGTGAACACAATGAGGTCAGTGTTGATGGAAATGTAAAGGGAATATAGTGACGTTAGTCTTAATGGCCATGTAAAGGGAATATAGTGACGTGAGTCTGGATGGACGTGTAAAGGGAACATAGTGACGTCAGTCTTGATGGGCATGTAAAGGAAACATAGTCACGTCAGTCTGGATGGACATGTAAAGTGACATAGTCACGTCAGTCTGGATGGACATGTAAAGGGAACATAGTGACGTCAGTCTAGATGGACATGTAAAGGGAACATAGTGACGTCAGTCAGGATGGACATGTGAAGGGAACATAGTGACGCAGTCTGGATGGATATGTGAAGGGAACAGTCACGTCAGTCTGGATGGACATGTAAAGGGAACATAGTCGCGTCAGTTTGGATGGACATGTAAAGAGAACATAGTCACGTCAGCCTGGATGGACATGTAAAAAGAACATTGTGACGTCAGTCTGGATGGACATGTAAAGGGAACATAGTGACGTCAATCTGGATGGACATGTAAAGGGAACAGTCATGTCCGTCTGTATGGACATGTAAAGGGAACATAGTCACGTCAGTCTGGAGGGACATGTAAAGGGAACATAGTGACGTCAGTCTGGATGGACATGTAAAGGGAAAAGTCACGTCTGTCTAGATGGACATGTAAAGGGAACATAGTCGCGTCAGTCTAGATGGACATGTAAGGGGAACATAGTGACGTCAGTCTGGATGGACATGTAAAGGGAACATAGTCACGTCAGTCTGGGTGGACATGTAAAGGGAACATAGTCACGTCAGTCTGGATGTACATGTAAAGGGAACATAGTCACATCGCTCTGGTTAGATATGTACAGTGCACATATTCAGGTCAGTCTGGGTGGACATGTAAAGGGAACAGTCACGTCAGTCTGGATGGACATGTAAAGGGAACATAGTGACGCAGTCTGGATGGGCATGTGAAGGGAACAGTCACGTCAGTCTGGATGGACATGTAAAGGGAACATAGTCACGTCAGTCTGGATGGACATGTAAAGGGAACATAGTCACGTCAGTCTGGATGGACATGTAAAGGGAACATAGTGACGTCAGTCTGGATGGGCATGTAAAGGGAACAGTCACGTCAGTCTGGATGGACATGTAAAGGGAACATAGTGACGTCAGTCTGGATGGACATGTAAAGAGAACAGTCACGTCAGTCTGGATGGACATGCAAAGGGAACATAGTAACGTCAGTCTGGATGGACATGTAAAGGAAACATAGTGACGTCAGTCTGGATGGACATGTAAAGGAAACATAGTGACGTCAGTCTTGATGGACATGTAAAGGAAACATAGTGACGTCAGTCTGGATGGACATGTAAAGGAAACATAGTGACGTCAGTCTTGATGGGCATGTAAAGGAAACATAGTGACGTCAGTCTGGATGGACATGTAAAGGGAACATATTCACGTCAGTCTGGATGGACATGTAAAGGGAACATAGTGACGTCAGTCTGGATGGACATGTAAAGGGAACATAGTGACGTCAGTCTGGATGGACATGTAAAGGGAACATAGCGACGTCAGTCTGGATGGACACGTAAAGGGAACAGTCACGTCAGTCTGGATGGACATGTAAAGGGAACATAGTCACATCGGTCTGGTTAGATATGTAAAGTGCGCATATTCAGGTCAGTCTGGATGGACATGTAAAGGGAACATAGTGACGTCAGTCAGGATGGACATGTGAAGGGAACATAGTGACGCAGTCTGGATGGATATGTGAAGGGAACAGTCACGTCAGTCTGGATGGACATGTAAAGGGAACATAGTCGCGTCAGTTTGGATGGACATGTAAAGAGAACATAGTCACGTCAGCCTGGATGGACATGTAAAAAGAACATTGTGACGTCAGTCTGGATGGACATGTAAAGGGAACATAGTGACGTCAATCTGGATGGACATGTAAAGGGAACAGTCATGTCCGTCTGTATGGACATGTAAAGGGAACATAGTCACGTCAGTCTGGAGGGACATGTAAAGGGAACATAGTGACGTCAGTCTGGATGGACATGTAAAGGGAAAAGTCACGTCTGTCTAGATGGACATGTAAAGGGAACATAGTCGCGTCAGTCTAGATGGACATGTAAGGGGAACATAGTGACGTCAGTCTGGATGGACATGTAAAGGGAACATAGTCACGTCAGTCTGGGTGGACATGTAAAGGGAACATAGTCACGTCAGTCTGGATGTACATGTAAAGGGAACATAGTCACATCGCTCTGGTTAGATATGTACAGTGCACATATTCAGGTCAGTCTGGATGGACATGTAAAGGGAACAGTCACGTCAGTCTGGATGGACATGTAAAGGGAACATAGTGACGCAGTCTGGATGGGCATGTGAAGGGAACAGTCACGTCAGTCTGGATGGACATGTAAAGGGAACATAGTCACGTCAGTCTGGATGGACATGTAAAGGGAACATAGTCACGTCAGTCTGGATGGACATGTAAAGGGAACATAGTGACGTCAGTCTGGATGGGCATGTAAAGGGAACAGTCACGTCAGTCTGGATGGACATGTAAAGGGAACATAGTGACGTCAGTCTGGATGGACATGTAAAGAGAACAGTCACGTCAGTCTGGATGGACATGCAAAGGGAACATAGTAACGTCAGTCTGGATGGACATGTAAAGGAAACATAGTGACGTCAGTCTGGATGGACATGTAAAGGAAACATAGTGACGTCAGTCTTGATGGACATGTAAAGGAAACATAGTGACGTCAGTCTGGATGGACATGTAAAGGAAACATAGTGACGTCAGTCTTGATGGGCATGTAAAGGAAACATAGTGACGTCAGTCTGGATGGACATGTAAAGGGAACATATTCACGTCAGTCTGGATGGACATGTAAAGGGAACATAGTGACGTCAGTCTGGATGGACATGTAAAGGGAACATAGTGACGTCAGTCTGGATGGACATGTAAAGGGAACATAGCGACGTCAGTCTGGATGGACACGTAAAGGGAACAGTCACGTCAGTCTGGATGGACATGTAAAGGGAACATAGTCACGTCAGTCTGGATGGACATGTAAAGGGAACATAGTCACGTCAGTCTGGATAGACATGTAAAGGGAATATAGTGACGTCAGTCTGGATGGACATGTAAAGGGAACTGTCACGTCAGTCTGGATGGAAATGTAAAGGAAACACAGTGAACACAATGAGGTCAGTCTTGATGGAAATGTAAAGGGAATATAGTGACGTTAGCTTTAATGGCCATGTAAAGGAAACATAGTGACGTGGGTCTGGATGGACATGTAAAGGGAACATAGTCACGTCAGTCTGGATGGACATGTAAAGGGAACATAGTGGCGTCAGTCCGGATGGACATGTAAAGGGAACAGTGACGTCAGTCTGGATGGACATGTAAAGGGAACATAGTAACGTCAGTCTGGATGGACATGTTAAGGAAACATAGTGACGTCAGTCTGGATGGACATGTAAAGGAAACATGGTGACGTCAGTCTTGATGGACATGTAAAGGAAACATCGTGACGTCAGTCTGGATGGACATGTAAAGGGAACATAGTGACGCAGTATGGATGGACATGTGAAGGGAACAGTCACGTCAGTCTGGATGGACATGTAAAGGGAACATAGTCACATCGGTCTGGTTAGATATGTAAAGTGCGCATATTCAGGTCAGTCTGGATGGACATGTAAAGGGAACATAGTGACGTCAGTCAGGATGGACATGTGAAGGGAACATAGTGACGCAGTCTGGATGGATATGTGAAGGGAACAGTCACGTCAGTCTGGATGGACATGTAAAGGGAACATAGTCGCGTCAGTTTGGATGGACATGTAAAGAGAACATAGTCACGTCAGCCTGGATGGACATGTAAAAAGAACATTGTGACGTCAGTCTGGATGGACATGTAAAGGGAACATAGTGACGTCAATCTGGATGGACATGTAAAGGGAACAGTCATGTCCGTCTGTATGGACATGTAAAGGAAACATAGTCACGTCAGTCTGGAGGGACATGTAAAGGGAACATAGTGACGTCAGTCTGGATGGACATGTAAAGGAAAAAGTCACGTCTGTCTAGATGGACATGTAAAGGGAACATAGTCGCGTCAGTCTAGATGGACATGTAAGGGGAACATAGTGACGTCAGTCTGGATGGACATGTAAAGGGAACATAGTCACGTCAGTCTGGGTGGACATGTAAAGGGAACATAGTCACGTCAGTCTGGATGTACATGTAAAGGGAACATAGTCACATCGCTCTGGTTAGATATGTACAGTGCACATATTCAGGTCAGTCTGGATGGACATGTAAAGGGAACAGTCACGTCAGTCTGGATGGACATGTAAAGGGAACATAGTGACGCAGTCTGGATGGGCATGTGAAGGGAACAGTCACGTCAGTCTGGATGGACATGTAAAGGGAACATAGTCACGTCAGTCTGGATGGACATGTAAAGGGAACATAGTCACGTCAGTCTGGATGGACATGTAAAGGGAACATAGTGACGTCAGTCTGGATGGGCATGTAAAGGGAACAGTCACGTCAGTCTGGATGGACATGTAAAGGGAACATAGTGACGTCAGTCTGGATGGACATGTAAAGAGAACAGTCACGTCAGTCTGGATGGACATGCAAAGGGAACATAGTAACGTCAGTCTGGATGAACATGTAAAGGAAACATAGTGACGTCAGTCTGGATGGACATGTAAAGGAAACATAGTGACGTCAGTCTTGATGGACATGTAAAGGAAACATAGTGACGTCAGTCTGGATGGACATGTAAAGGAAACATAGTGACGTCAGTCTTGATGGGCATGTAAAGGAAACATAGTGACGTCAGTCTGGATGGACATGTAAAGGGAACATATTCACGTCAGTCTGGATGGACATGTAAAGGGAACATAGTGACGTCAGTCTGGATGGACATGTAAAGGGAACATAGTGACGTCAGTCTGGATGGACATGTAAAGGGAACATAGCGACGTCAGTCTGGATGGACACGTAAAGGGAACATTGTCACGTCAGTCTGGATGGACATGTGAAGGGAACAGTCACGTCAGTCTGGATGGACATGTAAAGGGAACATAGTCACGTCAGTCTGGATAGACATGTAAAGGGAATATAGTGACGTCAGTCTGGATGGACATGTAAAGGGAACTGTCACGTCAGTCTGGATGGAAATGTAAAGGAAACATAGTGAACACAATGAGGTCAGTGTTGATGGAAATGTAAAGGGAATATAGTGACGTTAGTCTTAATGGCCATGTAAAGGGAATATAGTGACGTGAGTCTGGATGGACGTGTAAAGGGAACATAGTGACGTCAGTCTTGATGGGCATGTAAAGGAAACATAGTCACGTCAGTCTGGATGGACATGTAAAGTGACATAGTCACGTCAGTCTGGATGGACATGTAAAGGGAACATAGTGACGTCAGTCTAGATGGACATGTAAAGGGAACATAGTGACGTCAGTCAGGATGGACATGTGAAGGGAACATAGTGACGCAGTCTGGATGGATATGTGAAGGGAACAGTCACGTCAGTCTGGATGGACATGTAAAGGGAACATAGTCGCGTCAGTTTGGATGGACATGTAAAGAGAACATAGTCACGTCAGCCTGGATGGACATGTAAAAAGAACATTGTGACGTCAGTCTGGATGGACATGTAAAGGGAACATAGTGACGTCAATCTGGATGGACATGTAAAGGGAACAGTCATGTCCGTCTGTATGGACATGTAAAGGGAACATAGTCACGTCAGTCTGGAGGGACATGTAAAGGGAACATAGTGACGTCAGTCTGGATGGACATGTAAAGGGAAAAGTCACGTCTGTCTAGATGGACATGTAAAGGGAACATAGTCGCGTCAGTCTAGATGGACATGTAAGGGGAACATAGTGACGTCAGTCTGGATGGACATGTAAAGGGAACATAGTCACGTCAGTCTGGGTGGACATGTAAAGGGAACATAGTCACGTCAGTCTGGATGTACATGTAAAGGGAACATAGTCACATCGCTCTGGTTAGATATGTACAGTGCACATATTCAGGTCAGTCTGGATGGACATGTAAAGGGAACAGTCACGTCAGTCTGGATGGACATGTAAAGGGAACATAGTGACGCAGTCTGGATGGGCATGTGAAGGGAACAGTCACGTCAGTCTGGATGGACATGTAAAGGGAACATAGTCACGTCAGTCTGGATGGACATGTAAAGGGAACATAGTCACGTCAGTCTGGATGGACATGTAAAGGGAACATAGTGACGTCAGTCTGGATGGGCATGTAAAGGGAACAGTCACGTCAGTCTGGATGGACATGTAAAGGGAACATAGTGACGTCAGTCTGGATGGACATGTAAAGAGAACAGTCACGTCAGTCTGGATGGACATGCAAAGGGAACATAGTAACGTCAGTCTGGATGGACATGTAAAGGAAACATAGTGACGTCAGTCTGGATGGACATGTAAAGGAAACATAGTGACGTCAGTCTTGATGGACATGTAAAGGAAACATAGTGACGTCAGTCTGGATGGACATGTAAAGGAAACATAGTGACGTCAGTCTTGATGGGCATGTAAAGGAAACATAGTGACGTCAGTCTGGATGGACATGTAAAGGGAACATATTCACGTCAGTCTGGATGGACATGTAAAGGGAACATAGTGACGTCAGTCTGGATGGACATGTAAAGGGAACATAGTGACGTCAGTCTGGATGGACATGTAAAGGGAACATAGCGACGTCAGTCTGGATGGACACGTAAAGGGAACAGTCACGTCAGTCTGGATGGACATGTAAAGGGAACATAGTCACGTCAGTCTGGATGGACATGTAAAGGGAACATAGTCACGTCAGTCTGGATAGACATGTAAAGGGAATATAGTGACGTCAGTCTGGATGGACATGTAAAGGGAACTGTCACGTCAGTCTGGATGGAAATGTAAAGGAAACACAGTGAACACAATGAGGTCAGTCTTGATGGAAATGTAAAGGGAATATAGTGACGTTAGCTTTAATGGCCATGTAAAGGAAACATAGTGACGTGGGTCTGGATGGACATGTAAAGGGAACATAGTCACGTCAGTCTGGATGGACATGTAAAGGGAACATAGTGGCGTCAGTCCGGATGGACATGTAAAGGGAACAGTGACGTCAGTCTGGATGGACATGTAAAGGGAACATAGTAACGTCAGTCTGGATGGACATGTTAAGGAAACATAGTGACGTCAGTCTGGATGGACATGTAAAGGAAACATGGTGACGTCAGTCTTGATGGACATGTAAAGGAAACATCGTGACGTCAGTCTGGATGGACATGTAAAGGGAACATAGTGACGCAGTATGGATGGACATGTGAAGGGAACAGTCACGTCAGTCTGGATGGACATGTAAAGGGAACATAGTCACATCGGTCTGGTTAGATATGTAAAGTGCGCATATTCAGGTCAGTCTGGATGGACATGTAAAAGGAACATAGTGACGTCAGTCAGGATGGACATGTGAAGGGAACATAGTGACGCAGTCTGGATGGATATGTGAAGGGAACAGTCACGTCAGTCTGGATGGACATGTAAAGGGAACATAGTCGCGTCAGTTTGGATGGACATGTAAAGAGAACATAGTCACGTCAGCCTGGATGGACATGTAAAAAGAACATTGTGACGTCAGTCTGGATGGACATGTAAAGGGAACATAGTGACGTCAATCTGGATGGACATGTAAAGGGAACAGTCATGTCCGTCTGTATGGACATGTAAAGGAAACATAGTCACGTCAGTCTGGAGGGACATGTAAAGGGAACATAGTGACGTCAGTCTGGATGGACATGTAAAGGAAAAAGTCACGTCTGTCTAGATGGACATGTAAAGGGAACATAGTCGCGTCAGTCTAGATGGACATGTAAGGGGAACATAGTGACGTCAGTCTGGATGGACATGTAAAGGGAACATAGTCACGTCAGTCTGGGTGGACATGTAAAGGGAACATAGTCACGTCAGTCTGGATGTACATGTAAAGGGAACATAGTCACATCGCTCTGGTTAGATATGTACAGTGCACATATTCAGGTCAGTCTGGATGGACATGTAAAGGGAACAGTCACGTCAGTCTGGATGGACATGTAAAGGGAACATAGTGACGCAGTCTGGATGGGCATGTGAAGGGAACAGTCACGTCAGTCTGGATGGACATGTAAAGGGAACATAGTCACGTCAGTCTGGATGGACATGTAAAGGGAACATAGTCACGTCAGTCTGGATGGACATGTAAAGGGAACATAGTGACGTCAGTCTGGATGGGCATGTAAAGGGAACAGTCACGTCAGTCTGGATGGACATGTAAAGGGAACATAGTGACGTCAGTCTGGATGGACATGTAAAGAGAACAGTCACGTCAGTCTGGATGGACATGCAAAGGGAACATAGTAACGTCAGTCTGGATGAACATGTAAAGGAAACATAGTGACGTCAGTCTGGATGGACATGTAAAGGAAACATAGTGACGTCAGTCTTGATGGACATGTAAAGGAAACATAGTGACGTCAGTCTGGATGGACATGTAAAGGAAACATAGTGACGTCAGTCTTGATGGGCATGTAAAGGAAACATAGTGACGTCAGTCTGGATGGACATGTAAAGGGAACATATTCACGTCAGTCTGGATGGACATGTAAAGGGAACATAGTGACGTCAGTCTGGATGGACATGTAAAGGGAACATAGTGACGTCAGTCTGGATGGACATGTAAAGGGAACATAGCGACGTCAGTCTGGATGGACACGTAAAGGGAACATTGTCACGTCAGTCTGGATGGACATGTGAAGGGAACAGTCACGTCAGTCTGGATGGACATGTAAAGGGAACATAGTCACGTCAGTCTGGATAGACATGTAAAGGGAATATAGTGACGTCAGTCTGGATGGACATGTAAAGGGAACTGTCACGTCAGTCTGGATGGAAATGTAAAGGAAACATAGTGAACACAATGAGGTCAGTGTTGATGGAAATGTAAAGGGAATATAGTGACGTTAGTCTTAATGGCCATGTAAAGGGAATATAGTGACGTGAGTCTGGATGGACGTGTAAAGGGAACATAGTGACGTCAGTCTTGATGGGCATGTAAAGGAAACATAGTCACGTCAGTCTGGATGGACATGTAAAGTGACATAGTCACGTCAGTCTGGATGGACATGTAAAGGGAACATAGTGACGTCAGTCTAGATGGACATGTAAAGGGAACAGTCACGTCAGTCAGGATGGACATGTAAAGGGAACATAGTGACGTCAGTCTGGATGGACATGTAAAGGGAACAGTCACGTCAGTCTGGATGGACATGTAAAGGGAACATAGTCACGTCAGTCTGGAAGGACATGCAAAGGGAACATAGTGACGTCAGTCTGGGTGGAAATGTAAAGAGAACATAGTGACGTCATTCTGGATGGACATGCAAAGGGAACAGTCACGTCAGTCTGGATGGACAAGTAAAGGGAACACAGTCACGTCAGTCTGGATGGACACGTAAAGGGAACATAGTCACGTCAGTCAGTCTGGACATGTAAAGGGGACAGAGTCACGTCAGTCTGGATGGACATGTAAAGGGAACATAGTCACGTCAGTCTGGATGGACATGTAAAGGGAACATAGTGACGTCAGTCTGGATGGACATGTAAAGGGAACAGTCACGTCAGTCTGGATGGACATGTAAAGGGAACATAATCTCGTCAGTCTGGATAGACATGTAAAGGGAACATAGTAACGCCAGCCTTGATGGACATGTACAGGGAGCATAGTGACGTCAGTCTGGATGGACACGTCAGGGAAACATAGTGACGTCAGTCTTGATGGACATGTAAAGGGAACATAGTGACGTCAGTCTGGATGGAGATGTAAAGGGAACAGTCACGTCAGTCTTGATGGACATGTAAAGGGAATATAGTCACGTCCGTCTGGATGGACCGGTAAAGGAAACATAGTGAACACAGTGAGGTCAGTCTTGATGGAAATGTAAAGGGAATATAGTGACGTTAGCCTTAATGGCCATGTAATGGGAACATAGTGACGTCAGTCTTGATGGACATGTAAAGGGAACATAGTCACGTCAGTCCGGATGGACATGTAAAGGGAACATAGTGACGTCAGTCTGGATGGACATGTAAAGGGAACATAGTCACGTCAGTCAGGATGGACATGTAAAGGGAACATAGTGACGTCAGTCTGGATGGACAGTAAAGGAACAGTCACGTCAGTCTGGATGGACATGTAAAGGGAACATAGTCACGTCAGTCTGGATGGACATGTAAAGGGAACATAGTCACGTCAGTCTGGATGGACATGTAAAGGGAACATAGTCACGTCAGTCTGGATGGACAAGTAAAGGGAACATAGTGACGTCAGTCTGGATGGACATGTAAAGGGAACATAGTGACGTCAGTCTGGATGGACATGTAGAGGGAACAGTCACGTCAGTCTGGATGGACATGTAAAGGGAACATGGTGACGTCAGTCTGGATGGACATGTAAAGGGAACATAGTCACGTCAGTCTGGATGGACATGTAAAGGGAACATAGTCACGTCAGTTTGGATGGACATGTAAAGGGAACATTGTCACGTCAGTCTGGATGGACATGTGAAGGGAACAGTCACGTCAGTCTGGATGGACATGTAAAGGGAACATAGTCGCGTCAGTCTGGATGGACATGTAAAGGGAACATAGTCACGTCAGTCTGGATGGACATGTAAAGGGAACAGTCAAGTCAGTCTGGATGGACATGTAAAGAAAACATAGTGAACACAGTGAGGTCAGTGTTGATGGAAATGTAAAGGGAATATAGTGACGTTAGTCTTAATGGCCATGTAAAGGGAATATAGTGACGTGAGTCTGGATGGACGTGTAAAGGGAACATAGTGACGTCAGTCTTGATGGGCATGTAAAGGAAACATAGTCACGTCAGTCTGGATGGACATGTAAAGTGACATAGTCACGTCAGTCTGGATGGACATGTAAAGGGAACATAGTGACGTCAGTCTAGATGGACATGTAAAGGGAACAGTCACGTCAGTCAGGATGGACATGTAAAGGGAACATAGTGACGTCAGTCTGGATGGACATGTAAAGGGAACAGTCACGTCAGTCTGGATGGACATGTAAAGGGAACATAGTCACGTCAGTCTGGAAGGACATGCAAAGGGAACATAGTGACGTCAGTCTGGGTGGAAATGTAAAGAGAACATAGTGGCGTCATTCTGGATGGACATGCAAAGGGAACAGTCACGTCAGTCTGGATGGACAAGTAAAGGGAACACAGTCACGTCAGTCTGGATGGACACGTAAAGGGAACATAGTCACGTCAGTCAGTCTAGACATGTAAAGGGGACAGAGTCACGTCAGTCTGGATGGACATGTAAAGGGAACATAGTCACGTCAGTCTGGATGGACATGTAAAGGGAACATAGTGACGTCAGTCTGGATGGACATGTAAAGGGAACAGTGACGTCAGTCTGGATGGACATGTAAAGGGAACATAGTGACGGCAGTCTGGATGGACATGTAAAGAGAACATAGTGACGTCAGTCTGGATGGACATGTAAAGGGAACAGTCACGTCAGTCTGGATCGATATGTTAAGGGAACATAGTCACGTCAGTCTGGATGGACATGTAAAGGGAACATAGTGACGTCAGTCTGGATGGACATGTAAAGGGAACAGTTACGTCAGTCTAGATGGACATGTAAAGGGAACATAGTCGCGTCAGCCTACATGGACATGTAAGGGGAACATAGTGACGTCAGTCTGGATGGACATGTAAAGGGAACATAGTCACGTCAGTCTGGGTGGACATGTAAAGGGAACATAGTCACGTCAGTCTGGATGTACACGTAAAGGGAACATAGTCACATCGGTCTGGTTAGATATATACCGTGCACATATTCAGGTCAGTCTGGATGGACAAGTAAAGGGATCATACCCACGACAGTCTTGACGAACATGTAAAGCGAACATAGTCACGTCAGTCTTGATGGACATGTAAATGGAACATAGTGAGGTCACTCTTGATGGACATACACAGGGAACATAGTCACGTCAGTCTGGATAGATATGTAAATGGAACATAATCTCGTCAGTCTGGATGGACATGTAAAGGGAACATAGTAACGCCAGGCTAGATGGACATGTACAGGGAGCATAGTGACGTCAGTCTGGATGGACACGTCAGGGAAACATAGTGACGCCAGTCTTGATGGACATGTAAAGGGAACATAGTGACGTCAGTCTGGATGGACATGTAAAGGGAACAGTCACGTCAGTCTTGATGGACATGTAAAGGGAATATAGTCACGTCCGTCTGGATGGACCGGTAAAGGAAACATAGTGAACACAGTGAGGTCAGTCTTGATGGAAATGTAAAGGGAATATGGTGACGTTAGCCTTAATGGCCATGTAAAGGGAACATATTGACGTCAGTCTTGATGGACATGTAAAGGGAACAGTCACGTCAGTCAGGATGGACATATAAAGGGAACATAGTGACGTCAGTCTGGATGGACAGTAAAGGAACAGTCACGTCAGTCTGGATGGACATGTAAAGGGAACATAGTCACGTCAGTCTGGATGGACATGTAAAGGGAACATAGTCACGTCAGTCTGGATGGACATGTAAAGGGAACATAGTCACGTCAGTCTGGATGGACAAGTAAAGGGAACATAGTGACGTCAGTCCGAATGGACATGTAAAGGGAACATAGTGACGTCAGTCTGGATGGACATGTAGAGGGAACAGTCACGTCAGTCTGGATGGAGATGTAAAGGGAACATAGTCGCGTCAGCCTACATGGACATGCAAGGGGAACATAGTCACGTCAGTCTGGGTGGACATGTAAAGGGAACATAGTCACGTCAGTCTGGATGTACACGTAAAGGGAACATAGTCACATCGGTCTGGTTAGATATATACCGTGCACATATTCAGGTCAGTCTGGATGGACAAGTAAAGGGATCATACCCACGACAGTCTTGACAAACATGTAAAGCGAACATAGTCACGTCAGTCTTGATGGACATGTAAATGGAACATAGTGAGGTCACCCTTGATGGACATACACAGGGAACATAGTCACGTCAGTCTGGATAGATATGTAAATGGAACATAATCTCGTCAGTCTGGATGGACATGTAAAGGGAACATAGTAACGCCAGGCTTGATGGACATGTACAGGGAGCATAGTGACGTTAGTCTGGATGGACACGTCAGGGAAACATAGTGACGCCAGTCTTGATGGACATGTAAAGGGAACATAGTGACGTCAGTCTGGATGGACATGTAAAGGGAACAGTCACGTCAGTCTTGATGGACATGTAAAGGGAATATAGTCACGTCCGTCTGGATGGACCGGTAAAGGAAACATAGTGAACACAGTGAGGTCAGTCTTGATGGAAATGTAAAGGGAATATGGTGACGTTAGCCTTAATGGCCATGTAAAGGGAACATATTGACGTCAGTCTTGATGGACATGTAAAGGGAACATAGTCACGTCAGTCTGGATGGACATGTAAAGGGAACATAGTGACGTCAGTCTGGATGGACATGTAAAGGGAACAGTCACGTCAGTCTGGATGGACATGTAAAGGGAACATAGTCACGTCAGTCTGGATGGACATGTAAAGGGAACATAGTCACGTCAGTCTGGATGGACATGTAAAGGGAACATAGTCACGTCAGTCTGGATGGACAAGTAAAGGGAACATAGTGACGTCAGTCTGGATGGACATGTAAAGGGAACATAGTGACGTCAGTCTGGATGGACATGTAAAGGGAACATAGTGACGTCAGTCTGGATGGACATGTAGAGGGAACAGTCGCGTCAGTCTGGATGGACTTGTAAAGGGAACATGGTGACGTCAGTCTGGATGGACATGTAAAGGGAATATAGTGACGTCAGTCTGGATGGACATGTAAAGGGAACATAGTCACGTCAGTCTGGATGGACATGCAAAGGGAACATAGTCACGTCAGTCTGGATGGACATGTGAAGGGAACAGTCACGTCAGTCTGGATGGACATGTAAAGGGAACATAGTCGCGTCATTCTGGATGGACATGTAAAGGGAACATAGTCACGTCAGTCTGGATGGACATGTAAAGGGAACAGTCAAGTCAGTCTGGATGGACATGTAAAGAAAACATAGTGAACACAGTGAGGTCAGTCTTGATGGAAATGTAAAGGGAATATAGTGACGTTAGCCTTAATGGCCATGTAAAGGGAATATAGTGACGTGAGTCTGGATGGACGTGTAAAGGGAACATAGTGACGTCAGTCTTGATGGGCATGTAAAGGAAACATAGTCACGTCAGTCTGGATGGACATGTAAAGGGAACATATTCACGTCAGTCTGGATGGACATGTAAAGGGAACATAGTGACGTCAGTCTAGATGGACATGTAAAGGGAACAGTCACGTCAGTCAGGATGGACATGTAAAGGGAACATAGTGACGTCAGTCTGGATGGACATGTAAAGGGAACAGTCACGTCAGTCTGGATGGACATGTAAAGGGAACATAGTCACGTAAGTCTGGATGGACATGCAAAGGGAACATAGTGACGTCAGTCTGGGTGGAAATGTAAAGAGAACATAGTGACGTCATTCTGGATGGACATGCAAAGGGAACAGTCACGTCAGTCTGGATGGACAAGTAAAGGGAACACAGTCACGTCAGTCTGGATGGACACGTAAAGGGAACATAGTCACGTCAGTCAGTCTGGACATGTAAAGGGGACAGAGTCACGTCAGTCTGGATGGACATGTAAAGGGAACATAGTCACGTCCGTATGGATGGACATGTAAAGGGAACATAGTGACGTCAGTCTGGATGGACATGTAAAGGGAACAGTCACGTCAGTCTGGATGGACATGTAAAGGGAACATAGTGACGGCAGTCTGGATGGACATGTAAAGAGAACATAGTGACGTCAGTCTGGATGGACATGTAAAGGGAACAGTCACGTCAGTCTGGATCGATATGTAAAGGGAACATAGTCACGTCAGTCTGGATGGACATGTAAAGGGAACATAGTCACCTCAGTCTGGATGGACATGTAAAGGGAACAGTCACGCCAGTCTAGATGGACATGTAAAGGGAACATAGTCACGTCAGCCTACATGGACATGTAAGGGGAACATAGTGACGTCAGTCTGGATGGACATGTAAAGGGAACATAGTCACGTCAGTCTGGGTGGACATGTAAAGGGAACATAGTCACGTCAGTCTGGATGTAGATGTAAAGGGAACATAGTCACATCGGTCTGGTTAGATATATACAGTGCACATATTCAGGTCAGTCTGGATGGACAAATAAAGGGAACATACTCACGTCAGTCTTGACGAATATGTAAAGCGAACATAGTCACGTCAGTCTTGATGGACATGTAAATGGAACATAGTGAGGTCACTCTTGATGGACATGCACAGGGAACATAGTCACGTCAGTCTGGATAGATATGTAAATGGAACATAATCACGTCAGTCTGGATGGACATGTAAAGGGAACATAGTGACGTCAGTCTAGATGAACATGTAAATGGAACATAGTGAGGTCACTCTTGATGGACATGCACAGGAAACATAGTCACGTCAGTCTGGATAGATATGTAAATGGAACATAATCACGTCAGTCTGGATGGACATGTAAAGGGAACATAGTCACGTCAGTCTGGATGGACATGTAAAGGGAATATAGTCACGTCAGTCTGGATGGACATGTAAAGGGAACATAGTGACGTCAGTCTAGATGGACATGTAAAGGGAACAGTCACGTCAGTCAGGATGGACATGCAAAGGGAACATAGTGACGTCAGTCTGGATGGAAATGTAAAGGGAACAGTCACGTCAGTCTGGATGGACATGTAAAGGGAACATAGTCACGTCAGTCTTGATGGATATGCAAAGGGAACAAAGTGACGTCAGTCTGGGTGGAAATGTAAAGAGAACATATTGACGTCATTCTGGATGGACATGCAAAGGGAACAGTCACGTCAGTCTGGATGGGCAAGTAAAGGGAACACAGTCACGTCAGTCTGGATGGACACGTAAAGGGAACATAGTCACGTCAGTCAGTCTGGACATGTAAAGGGGACAGAGTCACGTCAGTCTGGATGGACATGTAAAGGGAACATAGTCACGTCAGTCTGGATCGACATGTAAAGGAAACATAGTGACGTCAGTCTGGATGGACATGTAAAGGGAACAGTCACGTCAGTCTGGATGGACATGTAAAGGGAACATAGTGACGGCAGCCTGGATGGACATGTAAAGAGAACATAGTGACGTCAGTCTGGATGGACATGTAAAGGGAACAGTCACGTCAGTCTGGATCGACATGTAAAGGGAACATAGTCACGTCAGTCTGGATGGACATGTAAAGGGAACATAGTCACGTCAGTCTGGATGGACATGCAAAGGGAACAGTCACGTCAGTCTAGATGGACATGTAAAGGGAACATAGTCACGTCAGCCTACATGGACATGTAAGGGGAACATAGTGACGTCAGTCTGGATGGACATGTAAAGGGAACATAGTCACGTCAGTCTGGGTGGACATGTAAAGGGAACATAGTCACGTCAGTCTGGATGTACATGTAAAGGGAACATAGTCACATCGGTCTGGTTAGATATATACAGTGCACATATTCAGGTCAGTCTGGATGGACAAGTAAAGGGAACATACTCACGTCAGTCTTGACGAATATGTAAAGCGAACATAGTCACGTCAGTCTTGATGGACATGTAAATGGAACATAGTGGGGTCACTCTTGATGGACATGCACAGGGAACATAGTCACGTCAGTCTGGATAGATATGTAAATGGAACATAATCACGTCAGTCTGGATGGACATGTAAAGGGAACATAGTGACGTCAGTCTAGATGGACATGTAAATGGAACATAGTGAGGTCACTCTTGATGGACATGCACAGGAAACATAGTCACGTCAGTCTGGATAGATATGTAAATGGAACATAATCACGTCAGTCTGGATGGACATGTAAAGGGAACATAGTGACGTCCGTCTAGATGGACATGTAAAGGGAACATAGTAACGCCAGCCTTGATGGACATGTACAGGGAGCATAGTGACGTCAGTCTGGATGGACATGTAAGGGAAACATAGTGACGTCAGTCTTGATGGACATGTAAAGGGAACATAGTGACGTCAGTCTGGATGGACATGTAAAGGGAACAGTCACGTCAGTCTTGATGGACATGTAAAGGGAACATAGTCACGTCCGTCTGGATGGACATGTAAAGGAAACATAGTGGACACAGTGAGGTCAGTCTTGATGGAAATGTAAAGGGAATATATTGACGTTAGCCTTAATGGCCATGTAAAGGGAACATAGTGACGTGAGTCTGGATGGACATGTAAAGGGAACATAGTGACGTCAGTCTTGATGGACATGTAAAGGGAACATAGTCACGTCAGTCTGGATGGACATGTAAAGGGAACATAGTGACGTCAGTCTGGATGGACACGTAAAGGGAACAGTCACGTCAGTCTGGATGGACATGTAAAGGGAACATAGTCACGTCAGTCTGGATGGACATGTAAAGGGAACATAGTTACGTCAGTCTGGATGGACATGTAAAGGGAATATAGTGACGTCAGTCTGGATGGACATGTAAAGGGAACAGTCACGTCAGTTTGGATGGACATGTAAAGGAAACATAGTGAACACAGTGAGGTCAGTCTTGATGGAAATGTAAAGGGAATATAGTGACGTTAGCCTTAATGGCCATGTAAAGGAAACATAGTGACGTCAGTCTGGATGGACATGTAAAGGGAACAGTCACGTCAGTCTTGATGGACATGTAAAGGGAACATAGTCACGTCCGTCTGGATGGACATGTAAAGGAAACATAGTGGACACAGTGAGGTCAGTCTTGATGGAAATGTAAAGGGAATATATTGACGTTAGCCTTAATGGCCATGTAAAGGGAACATAGTGACGTGAGTCTGGATGGACATGTAAAGGGAACATAGTGACGTCAGTCTTGATGGACATGTAAAGGGAACATAGTCACGTCAGTCTGGATGGACATGTAAAGGGAACATAGTGACGTCAGTCTGGATGGACACGTAAAGGGAACAGTCACGTCAGTCTGGATGGACATGTAAAGGGAACATAGTCACGTCAGTCTGGATGGACATGTAAAGGGAACATAGTTACGTCAGTCTGGATGGACATGTAAAGGGAATATAGTGACGTCAGTCTGGATGGACATGTAAAGGGAACAGTCACGTCAGTTTGGATGGACATGTAAAGGAAACATAGTGAACACAGTGAGGTCAGTCTTGATGGAAATGTAAAGGGAATATAGTGACGTTAGCCTTAATGGCCATGTAAAGGAAACATAGTGACGTGAGTCTGGATGGACATGTAAAGGGAACATAGTGACGACAGTCTTGATGGACATGCAAAGGGAACATAGTCACGTCAGTCTGGATGGACATGTAAAGGGAACATAGTCACGTCAGTCTTAATGGACATGTAAAGGGAACATAGTGACGTCAGTCTTGATGGACATGTAAAGGGAACAGTCACGTCAGTCAGGATGGACATGTAAAGGGAACATAGTGACGTCAGTCTGGATGGACATGTAAAGGGAACAGTCACGTCAGTCTGGATGGACATGTAAAGGGAACATAGTCACGTCAGTCTGGATGGACATGTAAAGGGAACATAGTGACGTCAGTCTGGGTGGAAATGTAAAGAGAACGTCCGTCTGGATGGACATGTAAAGGAAACATAGTGAACACAGTGAGGTCAGTCTTGATGGAAATGTAAAGGGAATATAGTGACGTTAGCCTTAATGGCCATGTAAAGGGAACAAAGTGACGTGAGTCTGGATGGACATGTAAAGGGAACATAGTGACGTCAGTCTTGATGGACATGTAAAGGGAACATAGTCACGTCAGTCTGGATGGACATGTAAAGGGAACATAGTGACGTCAGTCTGGATGGACACGTAAAGGGAACAGTCACGTCAGTCTGGATGGACATGTAAAGGGAACATAGTCACGTCAGTCTGGATGGACATGTAAAGGGAACATAGTGACGTCAGTCTGGATGGACATGTAGAAGGAACAAAGTGACGTCAGTCTTGATGGACATGTAAAGGGAGCAGTCACGTCAGTCTAGATGGACATTGAAAGGGAACATAGTCACGACAGTCTAGATGGAAATGTAAGGGGAACATAGTGACGTCAGTCTGGATGGACATGTAAAGGGAACAGTCACGTCAGTCTGGATGGACATGTAAAGGGAACAGTCACGTCAGTCTGGATGGACATGTAAAGGGAACAGTCACGTCAGTTTTGATGGACATGTAAAGGGAACAGTCACGTCAGTCTGGATGGACATGTAAAGGGAACAGTCACGTCAGTCTTGATGGACATGTAAAGGATGAATATGTTAGCTCCTAACTACCTTGCCGCATTCACACACGTATGCTTTACATGTGACACCTAAGCTAATTGTATGCCACTTGAATTAGGACTTTAGAATTTGGAAACTAGTACAAGTTGTTTGTACTAAATTGGTTGATATTATCTCAGCAGTGATGTCACTATAGCGGAGGGCAGGGCTGGGCGGAGTAGTGGAAGACGAACCGCTGGTTAATAATGCAAAACATCAATCATTGAAACGAAGGGGCGTGTTGGTGAAACCTTGGGTGACATGTTTATGTTGGCAGGTGTAGGACATGTTTACCTTGATCGAACTGATAAGACGCCAGTGTTATAGCGCTGGTAGAGCAGACGGGTCCGCAGTCGGCCAGATTAAGCCCTGTACCGGTGGGTGTTACAGACATTAAACCGGCGGATTGCCTGCTGCACAGCGTGAATTCGGATGGTCAATGGGTAAGAGATGAAAGACACAGCAGATATACATATAACACCGTTGGATTTATATTGTGGCCTGAGTTGGTGTGAACAGCGCAGCGGTCCTCTCCGGAAGTCCGCTGGTGTTCCATGGCGGAGTCCTTCCCGGTCTTCATAGTAAGGTGCGATCACTGGATGGAGTTAAATCAAAGTATTTGAATGTTCCGGTAATGTGCGCAGTTTATTGCTATTTAAACTAATCGTGTTGGTATTACCAAGGAGGTTGAGGAAGCTTGGCGTGACACCAGCGATAGAAATGTCATACCTAACGAGTGTTGTAGTGGCCATGACTTGGACTTTGATCACATTATCTGTGGCTAAAGGCGCGTTCACCCGCCGCGCTCAGGTCTACACTGCGGGACAAAAGTACCGCACCCACGGAGAATACCTCGTCGTGCTAAGACCAGAGGCCGAGCGAAATGCAGCGGCGAGAACGAGCGTCGCCCTCGAGAAGGGAATTCAAGATTTGCTGTCTCGCTTTGAGGAGAAGCACGGCATAACACCGCTCAGGCGGTTCCGTATCGGCCAGTGGAAGGCACTCCTCATAACAGCCAATATGTCTAAAATCACCGACATGCTCGAGGATCGTGACATTGATTTCATCGAGAGCAATCAGGTCGTGCGCGCCACCGACGGGCTGGGCGTGCACTACTCCGGGAGAATGGACCAACAGAGTGCCGTGGATACCCCGCATGAAGACACGTGCTGCGAGCAGTCGTCAGGGAGCTCCATGTGGGGCCTCACCCGGATCAGCGCCAGGGGGACCCCCAAATACAAGTCCGGGTCGTACCAGTACACTCCTGGAGACGACGGGGCGGGCACTGACATCTACGTGGTGGACAGCGGCATCAACACGGACCACGAGGAGTTCGGGGGCCGCGCCCGGTGGGGGTACCTGGCGTCCGGTCTGGCGGGCGAAGGCAACGGAGACCTCAACGGCCACGGCACGAACGTCGCCAGCATCGCCGTCGGCAAAACAACGGGGGTTGCTAAGGCCAGCCGCGTCATATCCGTGAAAGCTCTGGGGAAGGACGGATCAGGGCAGATCAGCTGGGCCATCGAGGGTCTGGAGTGGATCGTCAATGACGTCATGGCTAAAAATAGCGGCGGAGGATACCCCCGCGCGGTCATCAACCTCTCCCTAGGCTCGGAGACGGTGGTGTACTCCATGGACCAGGCGGTTCAGGCCGCGGTGGCCGCCGGGATATCAGTCGTCGTGGCCGCCGGAAATGAGTTTCGAGACGCGTGCGAGGTGAGTCCCGCCCGCGTGTCCTCCGCCGTTACCGTGGCCGCCACCAACGACGGCGACTACATGACATCATTCAGCAACTACGGTCCGTGCGTGGACATCCTGGCTCCCGGGGAGGACATCTTGGGGGCCTCGGGCGGCGGCACGGCGTCGCTCGCCTCGGTGAGCGGCACCTCCCAGGCCGCCCCCTTCGTCACTGGCGTCCTGGCGCGCTACCTCAGCTCGGTGGACCCTGCCCTGTACGACGTCCCTTCGCCCGCCTTCCTCAAGGCCGTCCTCACCGACACCGCGACCGAGGGCCGCGTCAAGTACCGTGACGTCATCGAGAGCTCCACGCCCAACCTGTTGTTGTACCGAGGCTGTGACTTCCTCAACGACACGCACGTGTTCCCGCCCATGCCAGACTACATAGACTCTGGGGCCGGGGCGACGCCACCCTGGGGTCTCTACCTTACTGTGGGGCTTATTATGCTACCACATATGGCGCACAGCAACTATATGTGATACGGACAATATGGACAAACAGGGTACCCACACAAACGAAGCTAAAATGTAAACGGTTGCACCGTCAACTTATTTAGCGCTCCGTGTACGCCAATAGCCATGCTCATGTGCTTGTATCTGCAGAGTGCTGCAGTTTCTTTTATATTTGTATGCGGGGAACCGACGAGGCACTTACGTAATTCAGTACTATCTACACGCCGCTGCCTCGAACGGTAAGGCGGATTCAGTCCGTGTTGCCAGATAACAATCCAATTTGGGAAAATATTAGCTTTGTGATATTGTTGGTGAGTATGATTTTGGGCCGATCAAGAGTTCATATGACATGCCGCCAGTGGGAAGATACAAGAATAGAAATTCGCCGACTGCTCGGAAACGCTACCGCGCACTCCCACGGGAGTGCGCGGTAGCGTGTAGTTTGCCGATTGGAAGCACCAACAGTTTCCGAGCAGTCGGCGAATTTCTATTCTTGTATCTTCCCAATGGCGGAATGTCATATGAACTCTTGATCAGCTCAAAATCATACTCACCAACAATATCACAAAGCTAATATTTTCCCAAATTGGATTATTAATCATGATTTACGTTATCCAGTTCCGAATACTTTGTAATGTTAGTGATCACCATGCATTGCCAAATACACTTGTCACCCTGTCAGTGTACTGGTCACCCTGTCAGTGTACTAGTCACCATGTCAGTGGGCTGGTCACATGGTCAGTGTACTGGTCGTCTTGTAAGTGAATTGGTCACCCTGTCAGTGTACTGGTCACCCTGTCTGTGTACTGGTCACCCTGTCTGTGTATTGGTCACCTTGCCTGTGTACTGGTCACCTTGCCAATCTACTGGTCACACTATCTGTGTACTGGTCACCTTTTCAGGGTACTGATCACCTTGTCAGTGCACTGGTCACCTTGACAGTGTACTGGTCACCTTTACAGTGTACTGGTCGCCTTGACAGTGTACTGATCTCCCTGTCTGGGTACTGGTCACCTTGACAGTGTACTGGTCACATTGACAGTGTACTGGTTACCTTGGCAGTGTACTGGGCAGCTTGACAGTGTATTGGACACCTTGACAGTGTACTGGTCGCCTTGACAGTGTACTGATCACCCTGTCTGTGTACTGATCACCTTTACAGTGTACTGGTCACCTTGACAGTGAACTGGTCAGCTTGGCACTCTACTGGTCACCTTGACAGTGTACTGGCCACCTTGGCTGTGTACTGGTCACCATGACAGTGTACTGGTCACCTTGACAGTTTACTGGTCACCTTGACAGTGTACTGGTCACCTTCTCAGTGTATTGCTCACCTTGGCAGTGTACTGGTCAGCTTGACAGTATGCTTGTCACATTGGCAGTCTAATGGTAACCCTGTCAGTGTACTGATCACCTTGTCAGTGTACTGCTCACCCTGTCTGTGTACTGGTCACCTTGACAATATGCTTGTCACCTTGGCAGTCTAATGGTCCCCTTGACAGTGTATTGGTCACATCGACAGTGTACTGGACACCCTGTCTGTGTACTGGTCACCTTGACAGTATGCTTGTCACCTTGGCAGTCTAATGGTCACCTTGACAGTGTACTGGTCACATCGACAGTGTACTGGACACCCTGTCTGTGTAGTGGTCACCCTGTCCGTGTACTGGTCATCTTGACAGTGTACTGGTCACCTTGACAGTATACTGGTCACCTTGGCGGTGTACTGGTCACCTTGACAGTGTACTGGTCACCTTGACAGTGTACTGGTCACCCTGTCTGTGTACTGGTCACCCTGTCAGTGTACTGGTTACCTTATCAGTGTTCTAGTCACCCTGCCTATGTACTGGTCACCTTGTAAGTGTACTGATCAGCTTGTCAGTGTACTGGTCACCTTGTCTGTGTACTGGTCACCTTGTAAGTGTACTGGTCACATTGTAAGTGTACTGATCAGCTTGTCAGTGTACTGGTCACCTTGTCAGTGTACTGGTCGCACTGTCCGTGTACTGGTCACCTTGTCAGTCTACTGATCACACTGTCTGTGTAATGGTCACCTTGTCAGTGTACTGGTCACCTTGACAGTGTACTGGTCACCTTGACAGTGTACTGGTCACTTTGACAGTGTACTGGTCATCTTGGGAGTTTACTGGTCACCATGACAGTGTACTGATCACCCTGTCTGTGTAATGGTCACCTTGGCAGTGTGCTGGTCACCTTGGCAGTGTACTGGTCACATTGACAGGGTACTGGTCGCCTTGACAGTACACTGGTCACCTTGACAGTGCCTTGGTCACCTTGACAGTGTACTGATCACCCTCTCTGTGTACTGGTCACCTTCTCAGGTTATTGGTCCGCTTGGCAGTGTACTGGTTAGCTTGACAGTGTACTGGTCACCTTGGCAGTCTAATGGTCACCATGTCGGTGTACTGTTAACCCTGTCAGTGTACTGATCACCTTGTCAGTGTACTGGTCACCCTGTCTGTGTACTGGTCACCCTGTCTGTGTACTGGTCACCTTGACATTGTACTGGCCACCCTATCGGTGTACTGGAGACCTTGAAAGCGTACTGATCACCCTGTCTGTACACTGGTCACCTTTTTGACAGTGTACTGGTCACCTTGGCAGTGTACTGGTCACTTTGACAATGTACTGGTCATCTTGGCAGTGTACTGGTCACCATGACAGTGTACTGATCACCCTGTCTATGTACTGGTTGTCAGGTTAAAAAAAACAGTAAACAGAATTCACTGTTCAAGGGAAAAAATCTGTCCAAGAAAGCAACACAGATTCTTTTGCACAATCGTTTTCATTTAAAAATTATATCCACCCAGTGTTTTTGCTTTCTTTCCTGGACCGTGTTATTTGTTCTCGAATAAATTTCTTCTTGACCCATCAATGTTTTCTTCCAACAAATATGTTTTTACAACGTATATGAGGGAGAAATTGTCATGTGTGTAGGAATATAAGTCCGTTTGTGGCTTTCAAGGCTTTCCATACTTGAAGCTCGAGACTGCGTTGTTGCTTGGCAGATCTATCGTCTGCCCAGAGTCGTCTGCCGGTCTGGTGGTTGTGTGTCGGGGGTGCATGTTCTGTCCTGGGGTGATTATCAAAAGGTACCAGTGAAAAAGTAGCTCCTAACGTGGTATGCAGTGTTCACCTACTCCTTCGAACGCCTTCGGAGCTGAAGCTAGGAGGGCCGATTGTCGGATCGGCGTGACTCAGGGACAGCGTCAGTCCGACAGTCGGGACACTGTCACTGCATGACGTTGGCGCAAATGATCCAAGCAAGCCCGCTTCTCTAGGGGCCTCAACGGTGTCAATGTTAAAATCCTTAGACGTTAGTAGGGAATCGACTGAAGCTTGTATTATAATGTGTACGCGTATAATCATAGTGTTTACGTAATTCTATATACCTTGTTCTATCTTCTGACATCAAGAAAGTGTGTCGACACTGGGTTGTTTCGGTTATATTTTCGCGAACAAATGTTGGAGCATACGACCTTTCCCGGCCAACCGTCCGATCCGGGCGCCATATTTGTTTTGGGCGCATGCTAGTAGTGAATGCAACTTGGTTCATCTGCTCCGCTACAAGCTCCATGCAGGGTGGCGCTACGCAAGCTAGCTTTTACCGCTGCTGTCGGCCGGGGGCAAATTTCAAGATTCTTGAAAAACGATCAAATCAACTGTAATTTCTTGCGACATTATAATTTCCAAGCACAAAACATAAAAATAACGAGCTCTGTGTATTTAATGCAGCAAAAACATCTTGTACCCTTTCAGAAAAGTTATAATTATGACTGAACTCTTTCTTTTCATCACCTGATACCGTGTGTTGCATGCATATAGCGGGGCGTCATGCAGTGTATACATATAGCGTGGCGTCAT
The DNA here is from genome assembly GCA_964019135.1 of Arenicola marina. Taxonomy (NCBI): domain Eukaryota; kingdom Metazoa; phylum Annelida; class Polychaeta; family Arenicolidae; genus Arenicola; species Arenicola marina. The sequence goes on along the minus strand of OZ025249.1, from coordinate 55,190,545 downwards.
GCAGTGTATACATATAGCGTGGCGTCATGCAGTGTATATATATAGGCACCAATTATATATTCTGTGCGATCTATATTTCTGAATTAGATTTTTCATAAAAATCTCTAGACCAAATAGATAGCAGAAATATTATTTCCGCATTGAAGAATAGCAGCAAACCGAGTATATGGCTGATTTCCTGCTATGCACAGCGTAGTGAAAGTCGTGACATTCGCCGACATTTCTTCGATTTACTTTGACAGGCAAATACAAGTCACCCCTGAATCAGCTTAAAATCAAAATTGTGATAATGCTGATCGAGCATGCAGACATTTGCCAGCTATTCTGCATGAGATTGAGTCCTATATGGGCAAAGTCAAGACATGTTCAGATATTCTAATACCATGGACTAACTAAGCACACCAATCAGACGAGTCTGTTGAAATCAGTAAACTGGTTACTAATAAAAGGTCCTGTGATATTGTAGCACATGCAAGGTGTTTTGTTTATTGTTTGATGCTGTTTACTTTGTTTGCTTTCGTAACTTCCATACTATCAATATTCATGGATGTTAGAGTTGGAACAGTTTACTGTTGGACTGATGCTCTTTAGATATTTAATACAGACAGCAGATCTAGGAGTAAATATTAGATGGGCTAAGGCTTAATTATGCTGAAGTACATAGTATTTTATGAAGAAACTATTTTTGATTGAAGACAAGAATTTTGACACATGAATTATGATAAATATGCAATAATTTTTTTCATTGGTAGATTCAAATGAACAGCTGCTATCTCCAGACCCTGTGTCAGGTAAAAAAGTATGGTAAAAAAAAAAGGTTGGATATTCACAAATACATTAAAAAGGGCTCATTTTACAGCAGTGTCTATTTCTGACGATAGATGTTGCCAGGGGTTTCTGGAACAGTCTATTGGATCGCAGTGTATGGTATCAAAGTACCATCTGTTATTAGACGTGGACTTCGTGCAGTTATGTGTAAACGTTCAATTATACGAGAGTAAGATTTTGCACTAGAAGAATCAATTTCTTCAGAAATTAAGGGCAAAGATCGGCGCTCTTCGTGCAGTTTGCTTTCTCCACAGATGTATTACATTGTGATGAATGCTCGCCTGCTAGACACACAGTCCGACAGGAAGATTTCTAACGTGAGGAATCTATTATACGATATACGCAGTAAGATATATAACGAGACACGAAAGGATGAAGACGTTGTTAAACAACGGTATTTACCAATGTCCATATATTCTTGATGGAACTGTGCGTTGCGGTTCCACGTCAGTTTCACCGGGAGGGCTACTTGGAAATGGGATCAAACATGGACAACAGTTCCACATAAAGCAGGTTATTTTTCTCATTTCCCGCCAATACCGGCCCTGACCCACCACTGACCACGTAAATGACAAGTCTTAGGCGGAGGGACATCAGTCTTACTTCCCCGTGAAAGACCAAGCTAATGACAAGTCTTTGGCGGGGGGACATCAGTTTTACTTCACCGTGAATGCTGGCCGGGGACCTGGCTCAGGCCTCGGCCAATAAGATTAGGTCGTGTCAAGCCACGTGGCATGGTTCAAGTCACGATACAGTTACCGGATGAATAGGACGCTTTGAGGCGCTGGTTATAGATATGCTCCTATCGCAAACAACGGAATCATGTTGTGTCCCTGCATGGCGAGGTTATTGACGGGTGCCTAGAACATAAAGTTCATGCTGACCTTGGATCGATAATAAAATCTAATGCGGGATTCTACAGGCCAAGGTGAGGAAAGTTCTACCTATGTAATCACACACGGCTAAGGCATTTAAGAAAGAATATTTACCGATGAGGTTTATTAGCACTTCTTGACTCGTGATACAACCAGGTCCGCGAAAATAATGATGATACTAGTAATTATTACCGTATTAATGAGGGGATTGCATGACTATTGAACAAGAAAATGAAAGAACAAGACAGCCGTAGGCTGAAGTTTCAGCGTCAATATTGAGCGGGCGGTGGCTATTCTAACCAAGGAAATGCCCGGAGTCGATTTCCCCATTTACTCACCATGGGCGACCGAGCGCATATGACGGGCACTTTAGGCTAATTGGCGCGTTAAACGGGCAAATTGGACTGATTACGGCTTTCAGCGGCCAATTTGGGTTAAAATTGGCCTTTAATTTGCAATTTGGGCTAAAAATGGCCTTCAATCGGCAATTTGGGCTTACTAGAGTATTCAACGGGCACTGTACGCACTTTAGACGTTATGAGGGGCAAACTGGGCGCTGTAGGCACTATTTTGAATCATGTGTGCACTGTATAAATCGATATTAACATAATTATAGGTAAAACCGTGCTTTTACTGCCGTCACTCCTGGAACCGGAAGTAAGGTTGGAACGTATTGTTTTTATTATTCAGATGGCCATTCCGCAACTCTGGATAAATTCAAAATATCTGAAGGCGTTCGAGCCCAAATTGCCCACTGTAGGCTGTATTGGGCTCGCTGAAAGCGCAATTTAACCCAAATTGGACCCCTAGGATCCGGATGCTAGATGAGCACAATCTAACGGCTGCTGTTCAACACGGGCTGTTTTCCCAGAAAGAGGGCGCCGTTTTGAGTGAATACGCCCAAATCCCAAAAACTTTCTACGTGTGCTTTCTCACGCCTTAATACCTGTTCTCAGACTCATCATTGCTAAATTACGGAGCCCTCTGGCGTCGAAACTAAGAGTGCTAGGCTGTGAGCAAATGCGGATTTCTTACCCAAGTCGACGTTTGCCCGCTATTTGCAACCAATCCTGACTCTCTAGCGTCGCTATTAAGCGAACGGCGGCCATCGCAACCCGAAGCAGTGCCGGTCGATATCACCGTTGACTCATAATGGGAGCCTCAGCAGGGGGGTGCACCTCTTGCGAGCGCTCTAGCCGCCAAACTAAGCGTCCGAGGGCAATTCTGTAACGATTTATTTATTTTTCAAAAATGGACAGAATCTGTGTGCACTATCATTGGGCAAATGTTCCGTTACTATGGAAACATAATTGTGATTTGCTTTTCGCATTGTTCTGGCATGGGGTCTCTTGCACTCGTCAACATTTTCCTCTCTTGAGAAGGAAATTGAAATGACCGAAACGGAAGTACGTCAAATTGAACGAAGTTCCATTATCTCCATAGGGTCCCATGTTACACGTTTTCGACTATATGCCGAAAAGTAATTGGGCTATGTCACCATGTTTGCATTTGGTGGCTCAGCTCACTATTATCCATCTACGACTGCAAGCATAGGGTAATGGTTTGAATAGGACGCCCGAGAGAGCCCCTGGAGCCCCCTAGCACCAAGAATCACTATCGTTCACCATTGACCAATTTCAAAAAATTCCCTTGACGTCATTGAATACTCGAATTACATGTGACGTCATTTCAAGTGCCTTTCCTCAAACACTACCTTCTATTGCTGTGTAATTCCTTTCAAAACAGCGCCCATTAAAACGCTATTCCAGATATTTTGAATTCAACACATTGTACACCTACCGGTTACCTCCTTTCTCATAAACATTAATTCATCTAAGCCTTTGCATAAACCACCTTCCTGCCTATATTTAGCAATTAAACCAGAACCTTCATCGACGTCACTTGACGGGAGAATTACGGCTCTGGTCGTTCAGAGATGATGCCCGAGTCCGTACGCTTTCGTGACAAAAACGCGCCACGCTTACCAAGCTATGAGCTACACAACCACCCAACCCTTCTGTGGGTATATCATGTTAATGTTACGTATTAATTTACCCAGAAAGTGTCCTGTAACGTTTCCTTTTGTTTGAATCTGTCGCTCGACCCAGCATTAACATGTATCAAGACGCATTCATAGTGAAATTGATTTAGGTTATAAGGCTAGTAAGCCTAGTAAGCTGCCTTCAGCCAGCATCCAGCAATTGATTCTTTGGTGGTGTAATACAATACAAAGACAGGGGTCATGTTCCGGCAAGGTTGGTTTCGAGATGGGGTGGGATCGGGTGTGTAGTCTGGTATGAACCTACCCGACATTCACTGGCATCCTGCAGGTGTTCGACCAACAATATCCATCATTGTCGCCTTTACGAGTGAAAAACCGAACGTCCAATTGATTTCTACTAGATTATTACATGTGTGTTTTGGTTCCATTTTCCTCGGGCACGGACGCAACCAGATTAATCACACAGCGTGTACTGCCTCACAGCCAGCTACATAAACCAATTGGTGAGACCGTTTCTTTCCTCAACTAAAGAACGTAAAACATATGCAGCTTCCTCAGACACATAATTTTGCCTCACATATCAATAAAACAGGACCGTACCAATTCCAATTGAAACAGCAGTTGGAGGCCTAAGCCTTCCCGTGATGCTTTTGCCCCGGTCTTCTCACGTACCATGGGGCGAGTGATGCGGTCTTCCGCGGGCAGGCTACTCTAGTTTTTCCTGCCTCCTCATCACCGCTTTCCTCCCTCCAGTGAACTTTTGGACCCCGGCTGCATCCAACAAACCACTCACAGCAGCTTACGTTATGGCAGCGTCCGACGCGACAACCAGTAGTGACGTAGACCTAGGTTTTGCAACATGACTGATTGAGGCAATCTTGAACTGGTAACCTTATGTTTTGTATGCCGCAACCGATGGTTGGTTTCGTTGGTCTGGTCGCTGTTATCCCCATCAACCACCTCCGCTCCTGTGCAGCCGAGAAGCGGAGTGACTGAGAGCGACAGGACGATGGGACGGCGCACCACGAGCCGTGGCTACTTGCAGCTTGTTGTCAGTCTCTTCTAGTCGTTCTCAACAGGTCAATCTAGGCTTCCTACGTCTGAATTCAGAGACTTTCTCTTGGGTGTCGGAGACGTATACGGTACTGTGTTTGTAGCACCCGGCCATTCACCTGCTGTGGAAGTCGCATCGCTCCCACGCGCACGTGGAAGCCTGCTCATCAGTGTTGGTCAAAGCTTGTCTGGACGTGGCAATAACACTGATGCAGCTTTACTTTGTAAGGGTTTGGTGTTAAGTGTTTTTCGTGATGCTTTAGAGCAATGTGGTTCTTCCATGATTATAAGTTTAAAAAAACATCCCAGCAGCCAAAGCACCATCATGACGCTCCATCCTCGAAGAAAAAATTCAAACATCCACCAGAAGTCGAGTAAGCGTTGTTAAGCATTTTTCCCCAGATGTCGTGCTTCCACGCACGTTAATTTTGCACTCGTTATTGGTTCTTCTCTTCTGTATGCCACGAGGCACGGTATAAAATTCGTTGTTGTCAAGTCATCATTTTTATCGTAGTGCGAACAATTTACCCTAAAAGAAGCCATTTCTTCAGCGTAGGATGGACAATTATCAGTGACAAGTCTTTGGCGGAGGGACATCAGTCTTACTTCACTGCAAATCACCAAGTTAATGACAAGTCTTTGGCGGAGGGGCATTAGTCTTACTTCACCGTGAATGACCACGTTAATGACAAGTCTTTGGCGGAGGAACATCAGTCTTACTTCACTGTAAATGACCAAGTTAATGGCAAATGTTTGGCGGAGGCACATCAGTCTTACTTCACTGTGAATGACCAAGTTAATGACAAGTCTTTGGCGGAGGAACATCAGTTTTACTTTACCGTGAATCACCAAGTTAATGACAAGTCTTTGGCGGAGGGACATCAGTCTTACTTCACCGTGAATGACCAAGTTAATGGCAAGTGTTTGGCGGAGGGACATCAGTCTTAATTCACTGTGATTGACCAAGTTAATGACAAGTCTTTGGCTGAGGAACATCAGTCTTACTTGACCGTGCATCACCAAGTTAATGACAAGTCTTTGGCGGAGGGACATCAGTCTTACTTCACCGTGAATGACCAAGTTAATGACAAGTCTTTGGCGGTGGGACATCAGTCTTACTTCACCGTGAATGACCAAGTTAATGCCAAGTGTTTGGCGGAGGGACATCAGTCTTACATCGCAGTGAATGAACAAGTTCATGGCAAGTGTTTGGCGGAGGGACATCAGTCTTACTTCACGGTGAATGACCAAGTTTATGGCAAGTGTTTGGCGGAGAAACATCAGTCTTACTTCACAGTAAATGACCAAGTTAATGCCAAGTGTTTGGCGGAGGGACATCAGTCTTACTTCACTGTGAATGACCAAGTTAATGACAAGTCTTTGGCGGAGGGACATCAGTCATACATCGCAGTGAATGACCAAGTTCATGGCAAGTGTTTGGCGGAGGGACATCAGTCTTACTTCACAGTGAATGACCAAGTTAATGACAAGTCTTTGGCGGAGGGATATCAGTCTTACTTCACAGTAAATGACCAAGTTAATGGCAAGTGTTTGGCGGAGGGACATCAGTCTTACTTCACAGTGAATGACCAAGTTAATGGCAAATGTTTGGCGGAGGGACATCAGTCTTATTTCACTGTGAATGGCCAAGTTAATGACAAGTCTTTGGCTGAGGGACATCAGTCTTACTTCACAGTGAATGACCAAGTTAATGGCAAGTGTTTGGCGGAGGGACATCAGTCTTACTTCACAGTGAATGACCAAGTTAATGGCAAATGTTTGGCGGAGGGACATCAGTCTTACTTCACAGTGAATGACCAAGTTAATGACAAGTCTTTGGCTGAGGGACATCAGTCTTACTTCACCGTGAATGACCAAGTTAATGACAAGTCTTTGGCGGAGGGACATCAGTCTTACTTCACCGTGAATGACCAAGTTAATGACAAGTCTTTGGCGGGGGGACATCAGTTTTACTTCACCGTGAATGCTGGCCGGGGACCTGGCTCAGGCCTCCATCTTTCGATGGTATGGTTCATGATACGGCTACGCGGATGAATAGGACGCTTTGGTGCGCTGGTTATAAATATGATCCTATCGCAAACAACGAAATCACGGTGTGCATGGCGAGGTTGTTATTGACGGCTGGTGCGTGCAACATATAGATCATGCTGACCTTGGATTGATAATGATTGATCTAATGCGGGATTCGGAAGGCCGCCGACAGAGAAGTCACTCTGCCATCACACTAACTTAAGATAGGCTAAATAGCGTTTATTTACCAGGAAGGGAGACAATTTTCACTTGATGCACTTGACATGTGACACAACCGACTTGGCGGTCGAGTGGCTAATGAGGACACGTGTCAATATGACGAAGGTATGAATATGAATAAGTACGAAGGAGAGTATTGAACGGCCTTGAACAATACCATGAACGAATGATAGTTATGGGTAATGTCAAACGTCCTTTGAAGGCTACGATCAATCCTTCGTCTTTATTCATAATATTCGGGATATGTTCAATATATTTGAAGAAACCTGCAGGAAAAAAATGGACCATTAAAATACTTCCCCTTTTTGCGTTACCATTCGCTTCCGAAACGGCGATACGGACATAAAGTAGTTAATGCAAAGCTTTACGGTTCGCTAGAAGGTTGGTGAGTCGTCGAAAGAGGCCCCGGTATTAACAGAGATACAGGGATTAGAAGAACCCAAAGGGAAGGGCCTCGTAGACCAGGCCCTAACGAGGTCTCCTACCGACTGAGAAGCTGATGGCATGATTGCACTTGATTTGTTTGCAACTACCGCGTACAGGCACGTCGGCCATGTCAGCCATGGGGTCTCAGTCCGGCTAAATGGTCATCCCGGCAGCCGAAGCACCATCATGACATTCCATCATCGCTGAAAAAGCATCCATCTGAAATTGAATAAGTTTTAATGCCTTATGGATTTTGCGCTCTGCAAGCTATGATGTACAACTGATGATTTGTGATTGTCACATTGGATCATATTGCGCAGTGTCAAAGCACAATCTTTCGCTTCCGTGTAGACTCCTGGAAGTTGGGTGTAAATCTTCAATTAGACGGAAGATTTCACCTCCGGTGGACAGATGCTCAGTTTTCTATTCGGATAGCAACTTATAATAAATCTTCCATTCAGGACTTGATAGGCAAAAATTCGCCCCTTTCGTCGCAAATGTATTACATTGTGAGGAGTGCTCGCTTGCTCACAGTCCGACGGGAAGCAAGGAAAGCGCTGTTCATTTGTGACATGAAGAATCCGTTTAGTATTTTTCTTTTTACCCCATCGCAATCCCTTCTTTAACGCAATCCCTCTTATGTGTTCCCTGCCCTTGCATTCTCATGCGAGTTGCGGCATGGTGCTTCATATTTTTAATATAGATTCCTTTTCATTACGTGGACAGTACATTTGGCTCTGGTGGCATGCAAATTGACTATGTACTGAATTAGCACCCACAATCCATTTCACGACCAGTGTGCCGAGGAGACTTTTTTCCTACGCAACTAGTGTTGAAATAACGGGACGGTCATTGTGATAAATTAGTCCATTCCATGCAAGACGAAAGAAAACTGCGGCGGTAATGGCTTAATGCCGTTTTTCACTTGGTGAGTGGGAACCCACTGGACACATGGAAGCCTGTGGGATATGGGGCTGTAGTTTACTATGCTTTGGCCAAAGCCCATCACCCTATTCTAAAGCTCTTTCAGCTTCTCTGTGGGGAGGGCACCCCATTACCGTTAAGTACACGAGGCCCCTCCCTGTGGGATTCGCCCAATAACTATATCCCTATTAATACCATAGCCTGACATTAAGAGCGCCTCCTCCAATGACTCACAAGTCTTCGAACCCGAAAAACTATGCGTTAAAGGCTACGTTTACCAGAAGGCTGATCCATAAATAAATGCCAACCCGAAAGGAATTTTTTTTTTACCCTGGCTTTTTAATATAGGTTCCATTCGTAATATTTATGAGCTATTCCAAGGCGTTCTGAATAATGCCGATGGTGGCTTAGGTGAGTGCCTTTTTATTGATATTATTGCTTCATTATTGCTGTATTATTCTCGATATAAGTGTCACTATTATTACCGCTAATCTCGAGCTGGGTCGCATGTCAAATTACCTGGGATATCTACAACGACCTTCTTCAACTTACCTAAGGCAGCGACGGTTTCAACCAGTTTTCTACATCAATTTGTCAAGATACTCCACACGACATTCATAGCTCAGTATCGCCCCTGATGGTGTGAATCGGCATTAAATAACAAACGTGACACGAAAGACAACACCGGATGAAATATGACCTACAGCTAAAATTTCTGGTTGTAGACTAATCAATGTAACCTCACGAAGAACGCACTTTAGCCAAAGGTTAACCAGGTGCGTTGTCTAGTAATGACCTCTGATGCGAATTTCCCACAACATCGTTAAGGATACTGATGACAACTGTTCGCCGCCTGTCTATACACTGATACTAAATATAACGTGGATTCAAATCACTAATTGTTGCATGACAATTCACACACAGCTCGGCCATAACGTACTCGACGTCCAATTATGCCCCGGGAATACCATGAGCTACGTACGAGTAGTTTAGCCCCCATCACGTCTGTAGGCTAACTCTGTACTAAAGTTCTTCATGAGGTTAGCGTGTTTAATCGACAACCAGAAGCCGAAGTAGTACGTCATGTTTCATGTTTCAATCGGCGGTCTGGGAGAATAGTTGAAGGAATCGTGACACTTGGACAGAGAGTAATAAACGACAATGAATTATAGTTATAAAGCAATAGTATCGTAAAGTAGGTACCAACGTACGACACCTCCGACATTATTTAAAACGTCTTCATCAAGATGTCGGTTAAAAAATTTAAACCTTTTCCTTTCGCGTTGGCATTTATGTACGGATCAGCCATCTGGTCCTAAAATAGCTGTTAATGCAAAGCTTTCGGTCCGTTAGAAAGCTTGTAAGTCATTGAAGGAGGCGTTCGTAATATCAGGCCATGGTATTAACAGGGATATAGCGCTTGGGGGAATCCCACAGGGAGGGGCCTCGGTCATGGGGTGCCCTCCCTCCCCACACAGAAGCTGAAAGAGCTTTAGAATGGGATGGCGGGCTTCAGTTAACGCATTGTAAACAACAGCACAACATCCCAAAGGCTTCCATGGGTCCAATGGGGTTCCACTCGGCAATTAAACAACGCATTCCGAGCTTTTACTGCTGTAGCACTCTCTAATTACGCGTGGAGTGGAGCAATTAATCAAGCAGAGAATCCCATTATTTCAAGGTTACTTCCGCGCGAAAAAGTAATTTATTTACTTGGCCTACTGGTCATTAATTGCAATGTGGGTGCTAATTCAGTTCATGATTAATCTGCTTGTCACCGGAACCAGAACTAAATGTATTATCCGCGCAATGAGGTAACTAATCCATTCGCGGAATGAGGCGACGTTGCGCAGCTCGAGTCCAGAGAGTGTGAGGGCGGGCTGTTCCGGCATCTTCCCGCGCAAAACGGCTTCACTACTTTTACCGCTAGACTAAAGTCAAAGTCATAAATGCCGTAGACTCACGTTTCGGCCAATATTTTCCACGAATTTGACGCGATCCGTTGGTGAAAAGAAAGATAAATTATTCCTGTTGTGTGATTAATTATGAGAGATTTTGTGGGAGTGGTGTAAAACTGACGATATTAGGAACCCGGGTTCTTAAATTCGTCACAACGGGTGTCCAAATATCGTCAGGGAGACCCATTATCGTCATACCCGAAAGGTAAGGATCCAAAAACTATGTTGATTAAACTTAAAATGTTGATTGTCAAACTTAAACGACAAACTAAATTATTTAGACCTAACATGTTTCACAGATAATTATTTCGATCTTCTCTATCAGGTCTCACGGGTGACGGTTTATGACGGTTCAAATAACCCTTACTTGTTCTGCATCACGAGAAACGTGTGCATGATAAAGCGTATAATATACAACTACGATGCCTGACTACACACACTCCTTACATTTGATCAATAGCGCGGGCTCTAGTGAGAAACTACGTCTGTTAGAACCCAAAATGTCATAGTGATGAAAACCTCAGACCTTGGTAGAATGAAATCCACATTTTTTAATTTTGACTTCAACCATCCCGGTTATCGCCCACACAACCTTGCGTAACGTTTCTAAGAGTCTAATCGATTCAACTCTTCCAAGAAGAGAAGAGCTCATCCAAGAAGAGAGAATATGAGCGATTAATCGATCGCGTGTGACGAGTTGGAAGAGTATTTCCAATATGGCGAACGGGAACTCACTCATTGCTCAAACATTATCGCCCACATCCATATATTATCGCCCAACATTAACAGGCAGATACATGGGTAACATATGTGGGCCCTCATATACCCCGCACATGCCTTTCAAATAACGAAATAAGGTCTTACATATGTTCACATCATTTTATTCGTTGTTTTATTCATGTATTTCCCCCTTAAACCTATTTGATCACACTGAGCGAATATTGCATAGTTAAATTCCGCCACCTTGGAATCGCCTCTACCTCTTCTCTCTTCTACCTGCCTGGGCGGAAGAGCAGACGAGGTCTTCCAGGAAGAGTAGAGGCGAAACAATCGCATGGCAAGTGCTTTTCTAGAAGAGGTAGAGTTTGGAAGAGGCGAATCCATCACGCTCTCAAGCAGGCAGGGCAGGGCCACTTAAAGAAGTAATTGCTTGGCAATTAATATGAATAGGCATTGCCTAAGTTGCGAGCTCACCCAAGTCAAGTCAGTCAAGTCAAATATCATTTATTTAAACCCAAGTGTACAAAAATATGGCTGACAACAAAAATAAATAAATAAAAGAAATCGAATAATAATGTAGTTCTTGAAGCTGCTTATATCCACTGCAGCAGTTGTGATAGCCTTAATTATAGCTGCTGTATCAGCTGAAGTCGCTCTAGTTTATATTTTTAAAGCCTCTTAATTATACTGAAATATCTTATCTGTCTATAGAAATAATGTTTTTATATATATGTGTTTTACTTAAATAAGATGGATGGCTTAGTTGTTTAGCATTAATATATGGTCTTAGGATCATACACAGAAAAATATAAGAATAAGTAATTAATTGGGCTAATGATTCATTATATTATTTTTTGATAATTATTCTTTATTTATTTTTCTGTTACTCATTTGGATATTATTTCATGATAATTATTCCTTATTTAATTTTTCTGTTAGTTTTTGTTTTTTACTTATTTTAAATAGGGTAATGAGATATTTTAAGCCAAGGTTAAAGCTGGTCATTGATTTATAGCAATTTCCCACCCATTAAATGCATGCAATTTACTAAACATACTGGTAGTATAAATTATAACATGATCTTTCTAGTATTAACACTCTTTCAGTTGAGTGCATAGTTTATAATATCTGTGAAGCAGATATAAGTTGAAAGGTGAAATCTACAATAATGCATAGTTTATAATATCTATGTAGCAGATATAAGTTAAAAGATGAAATCTACAATAATGCTCAATGTTGGTGATTTTGTTTATCAGAAAGCTACACCGTTCCACAGAAAATGCCTAAATCTGGCTAAAATGATTGTATTGACAACATGCCCATCAATATTTCTAGTTCTATTAGAAGGACTACTCGTATCATATGCATTGAAATTATTCTGGAGTAAATCCTTGTTCATGAAGAACATATTTTCAGGGCCTGTTGTGACCAGTCCTGTTGCTATAGATACCATGACTAAGTTTCTTGAACAGTTACACCATGTCAGAAGTATTAGTTTTATCAGTTAATTTAGGTCCTTCTGCTATGCAATTCGCTACCAATGTAAGCACTGGTATGACGTACAAGAAATGCAGTTAGAAAATAAAGATAAAAATTATGGAGTAACTGCTTATATATGTTAGTTGCCTATTTAACCACTTTCACATGTTAAACCCCTGTTTATTATGCATACCCAGTATACCTATATTTGAAAGTAGTACATGTATAGTGGTCCAGACAGTATGCAGGTTCTCAAAATGGTGTCATATTTGTGTTGGTTATGATATGAGCTAATGAAACTGTTTTCTATATGGCTGCCTTTTTGATTACGTTGTAACGTTTGGTCAGCAAGGAGATGTTGACAATACAAAGTCCCACCATTTTTGTTTGTAAATATCTTCAAAGCCAGACATTTTAAGACAGGTTGTTGAGTTTAGGAAAAAGGGATTTCATTCAGTATTTGTTGGATTTTTGACATCTTAGCTATTTTTGTAATAAAATAGCTCGTGATATGTTTAATTTCTATGCCTAAATAGACTGAATATGAAAACACTTGTAGGTGCTGTATTGGTTTGCAATGGTAATCTAGATCTATATTTGTCTGGCAGGGAAAACCAGTTAATGACATTTTACATCGAAAATTATTATATTGGGACAATATTAAAATTAAAATGTTTGTTTAAGATGAATAAAATATATACATGCTGCATTTGATTAAAAATCGTAATAATGGCATTAATTTAAATAAGTTATACAGATTAAAATCTTCTGAAACTTAACAAAAATATCACTGAAAAAACGATGAGTGATATGGTTGTGAATAACTGAATTATTAGGTGTCAAAGTAGGCAAAATGTGTCAAAAATAGGAAATAGTAAGTCTTATGTGAACAATATATAAAAAAATATTCTTAAAATATTTACATTTTTGGTTTAAACTCCTGTTTAATTTGTCTCAATTAAACTCTTCAAATTACATATTTCAGGGGTGGAGGCTTTCCATACTTGAAGCTTAAAACATTGACAGTGAGTTGTACCTTGGCAGATCTATCATCTGGTGCTTGTGTAACAGGGATGTGTGCTGCGATGACTGTCAAAAGGTACCAGTGAAAAATAATGTGTTATTTAATGTTAACCTACCTATTTCGCCTTTGGAGCTGAAGCCGTATCCATCATTCGTTAGGCCAATTGAAACACTCGAAGTATCAGTGAAACTTAGCCTGTTGACTGACAATTCAATTGTTCAATCCGAAAAAGGCTACTCACGCTACCCGGAGCAGACAATGTAAATATACAAAGCCTGGTAATCGAACCAGCAGTTAATTTGTCAAGGACAATTAAGTTCGAAAAACCTGGGAAAGTTTGGACAAAAAGCACAGAACTTTGTTTACAAAACTTCAAAACATAACACTGTCACTGCAAGGTGGGCGATAATACCCCACGATGCCAATCGAAAAGCGGACGGTACCTTTCGTTGAAAAAGGCTTTTGTGCTATTCGTATCTTAGGCAGTTTTCTGAAGATGATATGGTTTAATCACGTAGTTGTTGAAACATTCGCCCAATCGGTTGTTTCTCACAGTCATCTAAATCGGATTCGAAGTGTTATAATTGTGCGGACAAAGCGTTACGTCCCACCCGGCAGTTCGAATTGACGCGCCGCCTACCGGCGAGAGTGTTTAATTCAGGTTAAATTTAAGCCAAACATAGAGTCCGGCACAGTCCGAAAAATCGGCCTGAGGGACCGGTATTATCGCTCATGTGTTCACGGTTTTTCAATCGCATGGACATATGAAATTGTCTAATGAATAAGTTATTGTCTCCTACACTTTGGTTCATCCATACGATTCCTAACCCATATTTCGTCAACAGTTCTCTCACACAACTGGCCAAGGTTCGTTTCCCCCTCTCATCTAATGACTTAAGGTAAGCCACCCATAATAGCAAGGTAAAAGAACTCTGTATTTGTGATTATTTTATGAAAGTATACCCAATTACACACCTTCTGGTGAATTTTTAGGATACTTTACCGTCCCGTTAAAAAAATATTCTCCATTTTCCAAGTATACCCCCATTTCACAAAATGTCCAAAACTTGACACCTACCACGAATATATAATTTTGCTACAACTCAGCTCAATATTAAGTCATTATCATCAGTAATAGCTCTTTGGAAAGCTTAAACCTAGTGCAATGCAGGAATGATATTCAACAATGTAAATAGTAGCCACAAAAAAATAACAGAATGGCAATAATAAAGTGCAGTTATGCAAAAACAGGACCGTTTTTGCCAAAATTCGAAATCACCACCTTTACAAAATTGGCTATAATTTCATCAAAAATGAAAATCTTGACACCAAACCACGTTTAAAAACTTCTAAAAACATTGTTCTTGTAATAAAAATAAAGAAAAATATAGGTAGCTGTGCAAATTTTCCGAGGAACACGTCCTGAAACTTGAAAATGTCATTTCAGAAATATTTTTTGGAGCAGCTTATTTCACACCAATTATCAGTAATTTACGCCTTGTGCTCACCTTTTAATAAATCTGGTTATATATAATGGTCTCCGATATAATTATGATCTACACGAATGTTTTCTTAACTATATACACGTTTTCCCCATGTTTTTTTCTTGAATATTCGGAATTTATCACGAAGAGCCATTCTCGGGGAAATACCCTGTGAATGACGTCACGAATTGGGGATTCCCTGTGAATGACGCAACGAGTTAGGGATTCCCCTTTCACTGACACCCGCCGATGTTTGTCGATGTTTACCGAGGTCTTCTCTAAATCACCGAAGCTTATTATACGATGTTTTATTTATTTTACCTATGTCACCACTTCTTTTGCTGTGTTTTATTCGTGCTTTGTTTCATTAAAACTGCTTAAAATATCAGGGCTACAGCCCGCCGAAGTTTGCCGATGTTTACCGAGGTCTGCCCAAAATCGTCGAGGCTCATTATGGGTGGCTTACCTTAAGTATATTGTAGCACGCCCCGCGGATATCTTTCTGGCGACACAGCTATCAGTCTCAATCAGAATTTGACAAGTCGGCTGCAAAACTGTATCTACAGCTAATGGGTAGCGCCCACACCACCACCACACCACCACAGGGACATTGGGGAGTGCCAAGCCTCGGCTACCACAGGGACATTAGGGAGTGCCATGCCTCGGCTACCACAGGGACATTGGGGAGTGCCATGACTCGGCTACCACAGGGACATTGGGGAGTGCCATGCTTCGGCTACCACAGGGACATTGGGGAGTGCCATGCCTCGGCTACCACAGGGACATTGGGGAGTGCCATGCCTCGGCTACCACAGGGACATTGGGGAGTGCCAACCCTCGGCTACCATAGGGACATTGGGGAGAGCCATTACTCGGCTACCACAGGGACATTGGGGAGTGCCATGCCTCGGCTACCACAGAGACATTGGGGAGTGCCATGCCTCGGCTACCACAGAGACATTGGGGAGTGCCATGCCTCGGCTACCACAGGGACATTGGGGAGTGCCGTGCCTCGGCTACCACAGAGACATTGGGGAGTGCCATGCCTCGGCTACCACAGGGACATTGGGGAGTGCCATGCTTCGGCTACCACAGGGACATTAGGGAGTGCCATGCCTCGGCTACCACAGGGACATTAGGGAGTGCCATGCATCGGCTACCACAGAGACATTAGGGAGTGCCATGACTCGGCTACCACAGGGACATTGGGGAGTGCCATGCTTCGGCTACCACAGGGACATTGGGGAGTGCCATGCCTCGGCTACCACAGGGACATTGGGGAGTGCCATGCCTCGGCTACCACAGGGACACTGGGAAGTGCCATGCCTCGGCTACCTCAGGGACATTGGGGAGTGCCATGCCTCGGCTACCACAGGGACATTGGGGAGTGCCATGCCTCGGCTACCACAGGGACATTGGGGAGTGCCATGCCTCGGCTACCACAGGGACATTGGGGAGTGCCATGCCTCGGCTACCACAGGGACATTGGGGAGTGCCAACCCTCGGCTACCATAGGGACATTGGGGAGTGCCAAGCCTCGGCTACCACAGGGACATTGGGGAGTGCCGTGCCTCGGCTACCACAGAGACATTGGGGAGTGCCATGCCTCGGCTACCACAGGGACATTGGGGAGTGCCATGCCTCGGCTACCACAGGGACATTAGGGAGTGCCATGCCACGGCTACCATAGGGACATTGGGGAGTGCCATGCCTCGGCTACCACAGGGACATTGGGGAGTGCCATGCCTCGGCTACCACAGGGACATTGGGGAGTGCCATGCCTCGGCTACCTCAGGGACATTGGGGAGTGCCAAGCCTCGGCTACCATAGGGACATTGGGGAGTGCCGTGCCTCGGCTACCACAGAGACATTGGGGAGTGCCATGCCTCGGCTACCACGGGGACATAAGGGAGTGCCATGCCTCGGCTACTTCAGGGACATTGGAGAGTTCCATGCCTCGGCTACCTCAGGGACATTGGGGAGTGCCATGCCTCGGCTACCACAGGGACATTGGGGAGTGCCATGCCTCGGCTGCCACAGGGACAGTGGGGAGTGCCATGTCTCGGCTACCACAGAGACATTAGAGAGTGCCATGCCTCGGCTACCACAGCGACAGTGTGGAGTGCCATGCCTCGGCTACCACAGGGACATTAGGGAGTGCCATGCCTCGGCTACCACAGGGACATTGGGGAGTGCCATGCCTCGGCTACCTCAGGGACATTGGGGAGTGCCATGCCTCGGCTACCACAGGGACATTGGGGAGTGCCAAGCCTCGGCTACCACAGGGACAGTGGGGAGTGCCATGCCTCGGCTACCACAGAGACATTAGAGAGTGCCATGCCTCAGCTACCACAGGGACATTGGGGAGTGCCATGCCTCGGCTACTACAGAGACATTGGGGAGTGCCAAGCCTCGGCTACCACAGGGACATTGGGGAGTGCCAAGCCTCGGCTACCACAGGGACATTGGGGAGTGCCATGCCTCGGCTACCACAGGGACATTGGGGAGTGCCATGCCTCGGCTACCACAGGGACAGTGGGGGGTGCCATGCCTCGGCTACCACAGAGACATTAGAGAGTGCCATGCCTCGGCTACCACAGGGACATTGGGGAGTGCCATGCCTCGGCTACTACAGAGACATTGGGGAGTGCCAAGCCTCGGCTACCACAGGGACATTGGGGAGTGCCAAGCCTCGGCTACCACAGGGACATTGGGGAGTGCCATGCCTCGGCTACCACAGGGACATTGGGGAGTGCCATGCCTCGGCTACCACAGGGACATTGGGGAGTGCCATGCCTCGGCTACCACAGGGACAGTGGGGAGTGCCATGCCTCGGCTACCACAGAGACATTAGAGAGTGCCATGCCTCGGCTACCTCAGGAACATTGGGGAGTGCCATGCCTCGGCTACCTCAGGGACATTGGGGAGTGCCATGCCTCGGCTACTACAGAGACATTGGGGAGTGCCAAGCCTCGGCTACTACAGAGACATTGGGGAGTGCCAAGCCTCGGCTACCACAGGGACATTGGGGAGTGCCATGCCTCGGCTACCACGCATACTATTTGTTTTCTAAATCTCTGTGTGGATTGCGCATGGCGACATAAAGAATCGATGTTGTCTCTGAATGGTCGCTTCTCTTCTTTACAGACACACATTAAAGGCTCTTGTTGACCTGATGACAATAATACGACAGTCTGAATCTGTAGATATCACTTTATTGTCGGATATTGATTTGTTAATGAAGAGTTAGTCACGTTTATGTCCCGTATTGTTCTCGATATGGTGACTGCGGTGCACTCCTGTAAAAAAAAAAGAGAATACATCGAGGTCCCCTCTGGGTGGTCGTACCCTCTGGGTACACATTCACTGTTGGTAACAGGCGACAGACTATGGCTCCGGGCTCCGGGCTATGGGTCTGGGTGCTAGACTCCGGGTTAATTTTACGAGCGTTGGGCTCCGGTCTCGGGTCCTGGCTCCGGTCTCGCGTCCTGGCTCCGGTGCCGGGTCCTGGCTATGGTCCCGGGCCCTGGCTCCGGGCTATGGCTCCGGTCCCGGGCCCTGGCTCCGGTTCCGGGCCCTGGCTCCGGTTCCGGGCCCTGGCTCCGGTTCCGGGCCCTGGCTCCGGGCCCTGGCTCGGGTCCCGGGCCCTGGCTAGATGTTTCGGGCCCTGGCTCCGGTCCCGGGCCATGGCTAGATGTTTTGGGCCCTGGCTCCGGTCCCGGGCCCTGGCTAGATGTTTCGGGCCCTGGCTCCGGTCCCGGGCCCTGGCTAGATGTTTTGGTCCCTGGCTCCGGTCCCGGGCCCTGGCTAGATGTTTCGGGCCCTGCCTACAGTTCCGGGCCCTGGCTCCGGTTCCGGGCCCTGGCTCCGGGCCCTGGCTCGGGTCCCGGGCCCTGGCTAGATGTTTCGGGCCCTGGCTCCGGTCCCGGGCCCTGGCTAGATGTTTCGGGCCCTGGCTCCGGTCCCGGGCCATGGCTAGATGTTTTGGTCCCTGGCTCCGGTCCCGGGCCCTGGCTAGATGTTTCGGGCCCTGCCTACGGTTCCGGGCCCCGGCTTCGGTCGCCGGCTCTGGCTCCAGGCTATTGCTCCGGACGCCGGGCCATGGATCCGTTCCCGGGCCCTGGCTCCGGGCCCTGCCTACGGTTCCGGGCCTTGGCTCCGGCCGCCGGCTCTGTTTCGGGCTATCGCTCTGGACGCCGGGCCATGGCTTCGTGGGCTGCGCCGAAGTCGAGGCGTCGGGAAACCAGAACGCGAGGGCGCTATCGCGACGGCAAGATAGCGGGAACGAGAACGCAAAGGCGAGAACGCGAGGGCGAGAGGGCGAGATAGCGAGGACGAGATAGCGACAACGCGAGGGCGACATAGCGAAAACGAAATCGTGAGGGCGAGATATCGAGAATGCAAGGGCGACATCGCGTAGTGTATAGTTATAGATGTTTGTATAGTTATAGATGTTTGTATAGTTATAGATGTTTGAATGGTTGTAGATGTATGTGTAGTTATAGATGTGTATGTTAGGTTATAGATGTTTGTATAGTAATAGATGTATGTAAGGTTATAGATGTTTGTATAGTTATAGATGTATGTAAGATTATAGATGTTTGCATAGTTATAGATGTTTGTATAGTTATAGATGTATGTAAGGTTATAGATGTAGGATGACTGCAAATGTTAAGAGGCTCATCAGGAAGAGAGATCGGTTATATAAGCGCTTTTCCAAATGCAAATCTGACCATCGCTACAGTTTATACGTACTTGTCGGCGTGAGGCTCATGTAGAGATTGATTGCGCCAAAGAGAACTATTACGCTAGACTCACTAGGCGTCTCCAAGATCCTGCCACTGTATCAAACGAATTCTTTCGGCTCTGTAAAGTGTTTTATAACGGCAAAGTCAATACTGGTATTCCATCAATACTAGATACTGGGGTTATGTACGCTGAGCCCCGAAGTAAGGCTAATCTATTTAACGATTTTTTTTCCTTGAACTCTACGTTACCCCTAGTAGACGACGGTTTTGCTTTACCACCCATGCAATTCAAGATATCTGCAAGACTTTTTGATGTACACTTTACATCCGCCAAAGTGTACTCTGTCTTAAACAATCTGAATATAAATAAGGCAAACGGTCCCGATAATATTAGTAATAGAATGTTAAAGGAATCAGCCGCTGCAATCTCACAACCCTTATCTGATCTGTACAATCGCAGTTTATTATCTAGGTCATTCCCGAGGTTATGGAGAGAAGTTAATGTTACCCCAGTGTTCAAGAAAGATGATCAGCAGTCTAAGAGCAACTACCGTCCAATCTCGTTATTGTCGTGTGTTGGGAAAGCCATGGAGCGCATTGTATATAACGAAGTCTATCACTATTTTATCAGACATAACTTATTGACCTGGAGGAACTCTGGTTTTAAACGAAACGACTCCACAGTTAATCAACTAACGTATATTACTCACAAAATTTACAGTTCCCTTGAAAAAAAAAGGAATGCGTCATGGTCTTTTTAGATGTATCCAAAGCATTTGATCAAGTATACCATTATGGGCTTCTGCATAAGCTACAGAGTTTTGGGATAACGGGAGATTTACTACACTGGCTTGAAAGCTATTTAAATAATCGCAGACAACGGGTAGTTTTAGATGGTGTTACCTCCGAGAGCAGATCGATCAATGCCGGTGTACCTCAGGGTTCCATATTGGGACCCCTGTTATTTTTAGTTTTTGTCAACGATATAGTCGAAGGCCTCGAATGTGACGTATTCTTGTACGCGGACGACACATCTCTGTTCTTTGTTCTCGACAGTGCTATCGACGCGCAGGTAATTAACCGCGACTTGAAACATTAATCAAATTGGGCCTCCCAGTGGAGAATAACTTTTAATCCAACGAAAACAGTGAATATGACTTTAAGTAAGAAGCTTCAGAGACCTAATGAACTGGATTTGTACCTGGGTTCAACCACAATACGGCGCGTAGACAGTCATATCCATCTAGGTGTCACTCTCACCAAAAACATGAACTGGGATACACAAGTTAACAACATGGTGTGCAGAGCTTCTAAGTCTGTTGCTCTATTGAAGCGTATGCCTAAGCAAGTTGATAGGAAAACCAAGTTATGCGTTTATAAAACGCATATTAGACCACTCTTAGAATACGCTACCCCTGTCTTTCCCGGCAACCTTACTAAGTATCAAAGCGAAAAACTAGAGGGCGTGCAGCGCCAGGTATTACTCACGGCGACGAGGGCATACGCCGGCACGTCTAATGCTAAACTGATTGCAGAAACTAGTGTTGAACTGTTATCTACCAGACGTACTTATTTTAGTCTCTGTCTGCTATATAAGATGATTACCAATTCATCTCCGAGTTACCTCTCGTCTCTCGTTCCACCTCAGACCTCAGATATTTCTCATCATGTGCTCCGCAGAAGTACTGATTTATACATTCTAAGCTGTAAAAAGAGTTATGTTATGAACACTTTCTTGTGGAGCACAGCTGAACTGAACTGAGGCAGTCGGGGTCATATATGTCATTTAAATCTTCATATACAGAACGTTTTTTCAATTCGCGCAATGTACTGTATGACATGTTTACGGGTTATGCAGCCGTCAATCATTGCAGACTGCGTCTTGGCCTTAGTGGCCTTAACGCTCATAGGTACAACTATGGTTTCATCCCCACCAAATACTGTCAAAACGGTTGTACTAAAAAACCTGAAGATTCAATCCACTACCTCCTACAATGTCCAACGTATAACAATCTTCGCAATGAACTGCTAAATGGTATCGCCTTCGTTGTTGAATATGGTTTTATCTTGGATCTTACGGCTGCGTCTAAGAATCAACTCGCTAGTCTCTGCAATTGCCTCTTATTCGGTTCCTCCAACATTAATCTTGAAGATAATACTAAATTATTTAAAGCAGTACAAATTTTCATTTCCGGAACAGGTCGGTTTATCTAAGAGCCATGCTGTCGATTTGATTTTCAGGGTTGTATGCCACTAAATCTTTGTCACTGTATTGAATTTGAACTTTCTGTATATTTGATCAACTGGAGTTGTTAATGGCTTAACCTCAACCCCACAACCACATTTTTTGTTACATGTTGAGGTGGCCGTTGATATGTGTATTCGCTATCGGTAACCTCGTTTACCATCGTATAGATGTTTTCAGATAACGTCAGTGTAGTATTAAAAATGGGCCTTCTGTGAGCAACAAATGCGTAAATGATGAATTAATTAGCAGCATGACTGTCAAAAACAATCAATTACATGTAGTTTTCATAATGTCGGAGGTTTGAGGTAACGTTACCTCAACGTCCACTCTCGACTTTTATATGGATAACAACTGCTTCACGAAGTCAATTTTTATTGGCCGTTGGCAAAGTTTTTAGTTTTATGGAATTTAGGCTAGAAAATATTAGTTTAATGTATGCGACAAAAGTTGTAACCTAATATTAACTTTGAGATGACGCGATGACAACCAAAAACCAACGTTGTGCAAACGTTGTGTTCTTGCTGGGATGTTTGTATAGTCATAGAAGTACTACCCGAGTGGTTGACCCTGGGCACAGGGACATTGGTTGGTGCCATGCTTCGGCTATAATGCAAAACAGTTATCTGGTTCTCTGTGTGGATTGCGCATGGCGACATAAAAATCCGATGACGTCTCAAGAATGGTCGCCTTTCATCTTTACAGACCTCCGTCGTCAACGGTTATATGACAGGCTGACTCCTGTAGATATCGCCTTGTTGTCGGATATTGGTTGATCCTGGTTTGTTAATGAAGTGTGATTCACGTTTATGTCTCATCCTTATCCGGTATGGGGTAAAGCATTTGCTATGTTGTGGTAATGGCTGACACGAACGAACATAATTTGGTGACCTACACTTGCAATCTCCCCTATTATTGTTCTTTTATGTTATAAAGCCATGAAGCTCCCTCCATGGCGCGAGGACAGTGGGAAGTGTAATGGGTGGAATAGTGAACGGTCCCCTTTCATAATGAATATAGCTAATGAGCTCTCCCTTCCAGTTACCCTCATGGACCGCACTGTAAGATAGCACCATGTACTGTGTTTTGGTGGGAATAGCTAAACTTTAATTATAGGCAAATGTATGGTGTTCAATAATGTAAGTGGATGTGCTAGATTGGTTTATGTGCTGTAGAACAATGGTCTCCTTACATACTTTTCAACATTCAAATATTGTTATTCTTTTATGCCTTTAATATGAAGAGAGATAGAGTGACTTATATATTGTTTTATGAGTTTAGGACAAACAAGATCAGACTATAATGGTATCAATGGATATGTTGTATTTAGGTTCTTTGTACATAAAGAAAAATAAATATAATGACCAATAATTAAAGGGCATGTTGTTAAACACATTTGTTTTGCCAGAGTGAGGGGTATATCTCTTAAGGAAATGTGCGGAGTCCTTTAATACCACTTTGTTTTTTTCTTGACATAGAAGTAGATATGACAAACATATAGGCCAAAACAGTTCTTTTTCATTCCATTTATCACATATTATCTCGAAATTGTTGATGGTATGCTAATTTTGTAGAAGCCAACATATGAGTGGGTATATGTGATGTTTGGAGTTGGTTGCATAATGTCAGTGACACGTTTCGCGACTGAACACTTCTGCCAAATAGAAGGGAGGTGTACCGAAAATGAGGAAAGAGCAGGTAGTAGAAGACACCGGCGTAGGTTTATGAACCATTTGGCAATTAGTGACTGGTTCGAATTGAGAATTGATTATCTTGTTTACCCACCGCTTTAACCATTATGTCCACAGCATTATTGTCAAACAAACCGTTTCACTTAGGTGATCAGTACCTTCGGCTGATGCTCCCGATTAGCCTGGATCGGTGGCTGGCGGTGCCTTCCCATTCCATCGTGAGATACTGTCTGAGAACAGCAAGGGCTCTAAGTGCATTCCAGTGTTCAATGGAGTCATGCAGAGGTTGTAGGCAGGACCGGGTTCCGTTTGCTCAATCTGATCTTCACCAAGAAAATTAATAGCAATGGGGGCCCGATGTAGACGGGCACATTGCCGTCCATCACGATGTCTGGCGGATGGCACAAGGGTGGGATGCCGTACCTCATCGATATACCGCTGAGCATTCATGTTGCCTCAACAGTCACAAGATCAGTCTCGGTAAGTGATTCCACCGCAAACCATGATGCTTCAACCTCTGCCTTGCCGTAAAGGCTGCACAAACCAACCTTGGAACCTTTTCCTATTTCTGCGCCATACACGACGGTGTCCGGTCCCTGTCAATGGTTGCTGTGCAAACTACTCAAAATTAGAGGGGGGAATAGGCGAAATGTTGCAATTTAAATTGTATGCCAAACATGTAATTATTGGTTATGTTAATGCTGCCAAGACTTCGGTGGCCCAGGTGGTTGCCCAAGGGGTGGCCCAGGCGGTGGCCCAGGCGGTGGCCCAGGCGGGGGCCCAGGTGGTGGCCCAGGCGGTGGCCCAGGCGGGGGCCCAGGCGGGGGCCCAGGGGGTGGCCCAGGCGGGGGTTCAGGCGGTGGCCCAGGCGGGGGCCCAGGCGGGGGCTCAGGCGGGGGCCCAGGTGGTGGCCCAGGCGGTGGCCCAGGCGGGGGCCCAGGTGGTGGCCCAGGCGATGGCCCAAGGGGTGGCCCAGGCGGTGGCCCAGGCGGGGGCCCAAGGGGTGGCCCAGGTGGTGGCCCAGGCGGGGCCCCAGGCGGTGGCCCAGGCGGTGGCCCAGGCGGGGGCCCAGGTGGTGGCCCAGGCGATGGCCCAAGGGGTGGCCCAGGCGGTGGCCCAGGCGGGGGCCCAAGGGGTGGCCCAGGTGGTGGCCCAGGCGGTGGCCCAGGTGGGGGCCCAGGTAGTGGCCAAGGCGGTGGCCCAGGCGGTGGCCCATGCGGGGGGGCCCAAGCGGGTCCCAGGTGGTGGCCCAGGCGGTGGCCCAGGCGGTGGCCCAGGTGATGGCCCAAGGGGTGGCCCAGGCGGTGGCCCAGGCGGGGACCCAAGGGGTGGCCCAGGTGGTGGCCCAGGCGGTGGCCCAAGCGGGTCCCAGGCGGTGGCCCAGGCGGGGGCCTAGGCGGTGGCCCAAGCGGGTCCCAGGCGGTGGCCCAGGCGGTGGCCCAGGCGGTGGCCCAGGCGGTGGCCCAAGCGTATCCCAGGCGGGGGCCCAAGCGGGTCCCAGGCGGTGGCCCAGGCGGGGGCCTAAGCGGGTCCCAGGCGGTGGCCCAGGCGGTGGCCCAGGCGGTGGCCCAGGCGGTGGCCCAGGCGGGGGCCCAAGCGCGTCCCAGGTGGTGGCCCAGGCGGTGGCCCAGGCGGTGGCCCAAGCGGGTCCCAGGCGGTGGCCCAGGCGGTGGCCCAGGCGGTGGCCCAGGCGGTGGCCCAGGCGGGGGCCCAAGCGCGTCCCAGGTGGTGGCCCAGGCGGTGGCCCAGGCGGTGGCCCAAGCGGGTCCCAGGCGGTGGCCCAAGCGGGTCCCAGGCGGTGGCCCAGGCGGGGGCCCAAGCGGGTCCTAGGTGGTGGCCCAGGCGGTGGCCTTGGCGGGGGCCCAGGCGGGGGCCCAGGCGGGGGCCCAGGCGGGTCCCAGGCGGGGGCCCAGTCGGTGGCCTAAGCGAATCCCAGGTTGTCGCCCAGGCGGTGGCCCAGGCGGTGGCCCAGGCGGGGTCCCAAGCGGGTCCCAGGCGGTGGCCCAGGCGGGGGCCCAAGCGGGTCCCAGGCGGTGGCCCAGGCGGGGGCCCAAGCGGTGGCCCAAGTGGTGGTCCAGGGGGGGCCCACGTGTAATTTCCGGGTACAATTCTTGCGTCCAGTTGCAATTGCAGTTGCAAAATTAGAGGGTGGAATAGGCGAAATGTTGCAATTTAAATTGTATGCCAAATATGTAATTATTGGTTATGTTAATGCTGCCAAGACTTCGGTGGCCCAGGTGGTTGCCCAAGGGGTGGCCCAGGCGGTGGCCCGGGCGGTGGCCCAGGCGGGGGCGCAGGTGGTGGCCCAGGCGGTGGCCCAGGCGGGGGCCCAGGCAGGGGCCTAGGGGGTGGCCCAGGCGGGGGCCCAGGCGGTGGCCCAGGCGGGGACCCAGGCGGAGGCCCAGGCGGGGGCCCAGGCGGGGGCCCAGGCGGTGGCCCAGGCGGTGGCCCAGGCGGGGGCCCAGGCGATGGCCCAAGGGGTGGCACAGGCGGTGGCCCAGGCGGGGGCCCAAGGGGTGGCCCAAGTGGTGGCCCAGGCGGGAGCCCAGGCGGTGGCCCAGGCGGTGGCCCAGGCGGGGGCCCAGGTGGTGGCCCAGGCGATGGCCCAAGGGGTGGCCCAGGCGGGTGCCCAGGCGGGTCCCAGGCGGGGGCCCAGTCGGTGGCCTAAGCGAGTCCCAGGAGGTGGCCCAGGCGGTGGCCCAGGCGGTGGCCCAGGCGGGGTCCCAAGCGGGTCCCAGGCGGTGGCCCAGGCGGGGGCCCAAGCGGGTCCCAGGCGGATGCCCAGGCGGGGGCCCAAGCGGTGGCCGAAGTGGTGGTCCAGGGGGGGCCCACGTGTAATTTCCGGGTACAATTCTTGCGTCCAGTTGCAATTGCAGTTGCAAAATTAGAAGGTGGAATAGGCGAAATGTTGCAATTTATATTGTATGCCAAGCATGTAATTATTGGTTATGTTAATGCTGCCAAGACTTCGGTGGCCCAGGTGGTTGCCCAAGGGGTGGCCCAGGCGGTGGCCCAGGCGGTGGCCCAGGCGGGGGCCCAGGTGGTGGCCCAGGCGGTGGCCCAGGCGGGGGCCCAGGCGGGGGCCCAGGGGGTGGCCCAGGCGGGGGCCCAGGCGGTGGCCCAGGCGGGGGCCAAGGCGGGGGCACAGGCGGGGGCCCAGGCGGGGGCCCAGGCGGTGGCCCAGGCGGTGGCCCAGGCGGTGGCCCAGGCGGGGGCCCAGGCGATGGCCCAAGGGGTGGCCCAGGCGGTGGCCCAGGCGGGGGCCCAAGGGGTGGCCCAGGTGGTGGCCCAGGCGGTGGCCCAGGCGGTGGCCCAAGCGGGTCCCAGGCGGTGGCCCAGGCGGGGGCCTAGGCGGTGGCCCAAGCGGGTCCCAGGCGGTGGCCCAGGCGGTGGCCCAGGCGGTGGCCCAGACGGTGGCCCAAGCGGGTCCCGGGCGGGGGCCCAAGCGGGTCCCAGGCGGTGGCCCAGGCGGTGGCCCAAGCGGGTCCCAGGCGGTGGCCCAGGCGGTGGCCCAGGCGGTGGCCCAGGCGGTGGCCCAGGCGGTGGCCCAAGCGGGTCCCAGGCGGTGGCCCAGGCGGGGGCCCAAGCGCGTCCCAGGTGGTGGCCCAGGCGGTGGCCCAGGCGGTGGCCCAGACGGTGGCCCAAGCGGGTCCCGGGCGGGGGCCCAAGCGGGTCCCAGGCGGTGGCCCAGGCGGTGGCCCAAGCGGGTCCCAGGCGGTGGCCCAGGCGGTGGCCCAGGCGGTGGCCCAGGCGGTGGCCCAGGCGAGTCCCAGGCGGGGGCCCAGTCGGTGGCCTAAGCGAGTCCCAGGTGGTGGCCCAGGCGGTGGCCCAGGCGGTGGCCCAGGCGGGGTCCCAAGCGGGTCCCAGGCGGTGGCCCAGGCGGGGGCCCAAGCGGGTCCCAGGCGGTGGCCCAGGCGGGGGCCCAAGCCGTGGCCCAAGTGGTGGTCCAAGGGGGGCCCACGTGTAATTTCCGGGTACAATTCTTGCGTCCAGTTGCAATCAGGAGGAGGTAAGAACTGGATACCGAGGTCATATCGCGTCAATGGTAGAAGGACGGGAAGAGCGAGGGCCATGTCCCCACCAAGGACTAAGATGTGAGCGTGAACCAATGAACGAATATCAGACAGGACAGGGCAATCGATAAGCTCATTGTCTCTGTGAGAGTACCCCGCTATCCACTGTTCAACTAATTCAATGAAATATCTTCACCAACTTGAATGTAGAAGTTTCATTGTCGAAGCCAGTCCATCAATAATTCCTTACAATGATGTGTGCCTGATTCTTAGCAGGACATCTATAAATCGGTGCCACCTCCGAAGTTGTAGGTCATTTGACGATTATTTGGTGACGGAATTTCATTTTGTGTGCAATCACACGAGTGTTTTCAGCAGATATGGTATGTTTTCATTTATTCTCCTCTCAATAACATCGGATTTATAGCATCAAGACCAGTGATATTAAAATCAAATTTAATGAAATCTCCACATGCTTTCCCTAATTATCATCGGCCGTAGACCGAGTATGCTGGCATCGATGATCATCAAATTAGAATTACGCATTATACCTTCGTATTGAAGAAATAAATGTAATAACAAAGAAAAACAAGAGCCGAAATCAGCCGGAGGCTGAGGCTTACTGACAGAAGTGACTTCATCTTTGACGCACACGTCTGTGGCACCATTTATGCGCCGAAACTATGGTACAGGCGATGACATGCAGAAACACATATACTATAAGCTGCTCCTGCCTCGTGCTGGCTACATGATGCCTTCAGTGGGCAGACTGGGTTAAACAGCTCCTTGAACGAACAATTTGGGCTAAATAGCGCTATAAACGGGCAAATTGGAATAGTTACCGCCTTCAGCGACCAATTTGGGCTAAACAGGGCCTTCAATGGCCAATTTGGGCTCAATAATGCCGATATCCGAAGGCGTTCTAGCCCACACTGCCCACTGAAAGCTGTATTGGGCTCGCTGAAAGCGCAATTTAGCCCAAATTGGACCTCTACGATGCGAATGCTGGATGAGCACAATCTAACCGCTGCTGTTCAACGCGGGCTGTTTTCCCAGATAGAGGGCGCCATTTTGAGTGAATTCGGCCAAATCCCGACTTTCTACGTGTGCTTGGTCCCGCCCTAATACCTGTTCTCGCACTCATCATTGCTAAATTACAGAGCCCTCCAGCGTCAAAACTAAGCGTGCTAGGCTAGAAGCGAAAGCGGATTCCTCACCAAAGTCGACGTTTGCCCCTCCTTTGAAACCAGTCCTGACTCTCTAGCGTCGCTATTAAGTAAACGGCGGCCATCGCAAAGCAGAGGCATTGCCGGTCGATATCGCCGTTGACTCATAATGGGAGCTTCAGCAAAGGGGGGTGCACCTCTTGCGAGCGCTCTAGCGGCCAAACTAAGCGTCCTAGAGCAATTCTATCGCGATTTACCAGATAACCTTACACTTGCGACTCTCGCTTCATGCCAAATATGGGCTCCCTAGCTCAAATATTAACCGAGCAAT
Organism: Arenicola marina; assembly: GCA_964019135.1. Lineage (NCBI taxonomy): Eukaryota > Metazoa > Annelida > Polychaeta > Arenicolidae > Arenicola > Arenicola marina. Next base: position 55,161,307 of record OZ025249.1, on the reverse strand, counting down.
GGCCCATTGAAGTTCAATACGCCGTTTAACGCTAGGTGCACGTCAGTTTTGACGCACACGTTTCGGTACCGCAAAAAACGTTACGCATACCACCAGTTGTCCCTTGATATAAGGTACAGCGTCAAATCAACCGCAAGTCGCTATGATTGATAATAGTCGAGTACTAGAGGTTATAAAATTATGACGTCATCACGTCATGGTGACGTCATGGCATGACGCACGGCAACGTCCAAATATCTAGACACAAACATGTGTGCCTTCAATCCAAAACGTTGATTAGAACGGCGGTAGGACTGTTAGTCCTTCAGATATAGCTTCACCTAATTACCGAAAATTGCTATTCTTCATCATTGCGAATAAATGAAAAACGAGCAGACGAAGAAAGGACTCTGCAGCTAAGAGGTAAAGGATAATAATGCTTTACCGCCAATAGTAATCTGGAGACATATCTTCCCTACCATTATACGCAAAGATTGGATGTCTAGTCAGTTTTTCCGATTTTTGACGATTTTTTAAAGTTAGACCCAATTTGCATACTTTATCATTGGGCAAATCTTCGGTTGCCATGGAAACGAAACTGAGACGTGCGTTCGCCGTGGGTATACCGTAGACCTCTTGCACTCGTCCACATCTCGCACCGTGGTAAAGCAAAGTGAGATCGCTCAGACGAAAGTACGTCATATTGAAGGAAGTTTGATTATCTCCATAGGGTCCCATGTTAAACTCGTTCGACTATATACCAAAAGGTTACAGGGATATATCACCGTGTTTATAGTTACTGGTCCATCTTACTGCTATCCTACTACGACTGTAAGCATAGAGCGATGACTTCAATAGGACGCTCGTGTGAGCCCCTGCAAACCCCAAAAATCCCTATCTTTCACAATGGGGAAAATTTCAACAAAATCCTGTGACGTCAATTCTTGTCTGAATTCCATCTAGTAAAGACCATGGCTACTGGGTACCATGTTTAACCAAAGAAAAAAACCGAAACTGTTTGATGCAGGCACCGATGAAATACGGGGCAAACAAATTTCCCCAGCCTGAGAGATTGAGGGCTTTAACATTGGAGGCCCCATAGGGAATTGCCGTCACCCCTGGAACCGGAAGTAAGATAGGAACATACTATTTTTATGATGCAGACGAACATCGGACCCCATTTCCTACAAAATGACGCCACTATCGATTTTGTATCATTTTTTGCAGATTTTTGACGATTTTTTTAAGGTACCGAAAGTGACGTCGTCGTGACGTCACGTGACGCACTGGAGAGACCTAAGATTCTACAGAGGTTATTCCTATTCATATTTCTATGACATGTCAGAACCTTAGAGCGATAACTTGGTTTTAAATATGTCTAAAAGCCACAAAACTGACAGAGGTGATTTAGTGTGTTTTCCGAAAAACCTATTATCTCATTTTGCTCGAAAATGGGTATGACGCGTCTAAAAGTGAACAATATACGAAAGATGCCTCTTGATGGGCAGCACATTCTGAAACTTACCCGAGATCTCTAACTCTAATATTAACGGAGATATATGCTTTGTAAACTTTTTTTATAAAAAATCGGTGACCTTGACCTTTGACCTACATATGCCATTAACGAACTTGACCGAGCCATTTTACCAATCTACCTTTTGGTAAAGACCGATGACCGTAGCTGTCGAATTACGACCTGTATCGATCGGACAAACAAGCTAGCTGACAAACAAACATACAAATTTACAAACCGAGCTGAGTAGTATACTGACAGAAGTCTTTAGACTTCTGTCAGTAATAAAAGCACATAACTGCTACCGTTATCTTGGTGACTATATCTCCCAAAGCTAACGATCTAACCTGTGGCCTCAATGCGCTACAACATAATCCTGCATTGACGTCAGCATGAATATTTACTCGTCCCTTATTTATCTCATATTGCGAAAATATACACGAAACACTTCTTGTATACCAAGATTATTCCAGTACAGCAGATCGCCACCTTAGGGGGGGGGGGGGCGCTAGCACATATGGACTGGAACTCCGTTTCTTCGAGACAATCTTGCGTTTGTGACGTGGTTGGGAGGTCTGGGACATAGCGCTAAGACTCTAAATTGATCATACTAACGACTCGGTAAACTAAGACCAACCGCGTTTCATGAGCAAAAAAAGCTGCCGATCGGCACTAAGACCGAAGAAAACCATCTATTTTTAGACATGACGGTGTTTCCCCGAAATTGCGTTACGCCCACTGTTTATGCCATCACAACATACAAGTCCTCTATGGTAGCATTTTTGTGCCACCCGCGATCTCGCCCTGGCGATCTTCCTCTCGCGTTCTCGCGTTCTCGCCCTCCCTTCCCGAAGCTCGACTATAGCCCTGGGCGCTGGGATATGGCTCCAAGCGCGGGCTATGGCTCTGGGCGCCGGCCTGTGGCTCCGGGCTATGCTTCGGGCTATGGCTCTGGGCGCCGGTGTAAGACTCCGGGCACCGGGGTAAAGCTCCGGGCGCCGGGATAAGGCTCCGGGCGTCGGGCTATGGCTCCGGGCGCCGGCCTGTGGCTCTGGGCTATGCTTCGGGCTATGGCTCTGGGCGCCGGTGTAAGGCTCCGGGCACCGGGGTAAAGCTCCGGGCGCCGGGATAAGGCTCCGGGCGTCGGGCTATGGCTCCGGGCGCCGGGCTATGGCTCCGGGCGCCGGGCTATGGCTCCGGGCGCCGGGATATGGCTCCGGGCGCCGGGGTAAGGCTCCGGGCGTCGGGCTATGGCTCCGGGCGTCGGTCTTTAGCTCTGGTTGATGGGCTATGACTATGCATTTAATGGCACACTATTAAAATACATTGTTGACTTTTACTTTTGCCCTAATATGTGCATAACCGTTTTACCGGTATCGTGATCCTGTAATATGCCAGCTTATTCACACTTGTACATGTTAACAACTGGCTCGTGCCCGGTCATAGCGTCGTTAAGACTGGGGGTAGCTGTCATAAGTTAAAATCGCCACAATGAACAATTTACTAAGTGTAAGCGGCTATGACCGCTACATAAAACCGAGATTTGGCGCTATGGCCGTGCCCGGTCGTAAACTGCGTTATGACTGCCTTATGACCGCTACATGAAACCGGCCCCTGGCTTTTTCCAAGCTGTGTGTGATTATTCTTTAGTGTTGCGCATGTTGCACCTAGGATAGCTTTGGGTATCTGATATTAATCGCTCTGTATTATTATTTTACTCACGATCAACTGGGAATCTTGACGCACTTCGCGACCCACTCACAACTGAAATGGACGACCGCTCAGACTGGTCGTGTCCCCGTGGCCGTCAAGGCCAGCGGTTAGCGGCCCGGGCTGAATGTCAATTTACGGCCAGTGCGCGGTCGCAGTCCGGTGCTTTTCCTACAGGCCTGCGACGGCGCCGGGAGTCCCCGGAGACACCATGGATAACGGATGATCATTCAGTGTCTCACAAAGTCCGGGAGAAAGTCCGGCGGCGCTTTAGGCTTAACCCGCAGATCTCACATGATACAATGATAATCTAACTAATCTAAGTAAGCCTTGCGTATCGTGTCATGAAACTGAACAAATAATCTGATCAGCACAAATTCGATATTCGGATACATTTATCGATTGACAAATATCCAGACAAAAATGCACGTATCCTCACAAAGAACCATTTTATTTCGCACACTGAGCTCTTTTTAAAATAGTCGATATTCATGAGTTACAGAGATAATCTCTCTGCATACTTTATTACCTCTTTCCATTTTTCACGTATATTAGACCTACATGAGCAGGACACCAGATGAACGCACAATACAATTATAGCCAGAACCAAGCACAAATTTGCCGAAAATTGCATCCGCTATTACTTGACCTATTTAATAAACCGAACTTCGAAAGAAAGTTTAACGAAGATATTTACCTATACAATAGCGGGATACTCAACATATATCTAAAATAGACTTTTCAGAATTGATAGATACTGTTAAAGGTTAATTGTTATGTCTGCCAAAAAGAATTATAAAGATATTACCTTTTATCTAGTCCTCCAAATTGTCCTTCTAATTTTGTATTTGTACTATCGAATTGTAATGGTCTCCCTCGGTAATTGTTTATCCAATTTGTCTTGTTCGCCGCGGTTATTATGTCGGGTCTTATTCGCGTCTTATGTCGGTGTGTTCGGTTAGCAGTTGTTTGTCACGCGGCGCATTATCATTCGAACGCCTTGAGATATCAACTTCCAAATTCACAGAAAGATGCGGAGTGGCAATCGTCAGACTAAGTTCGTAGATGGGCCATGTAGGTCAAAGGTCAAGGTCACAGGAATTTTTCGAAATTCGCTTAACCATTGAAAGATAGGACCAAAAATCGGCAAAATCGCTATAGCTCAAAATTAATTCACGCATTGGGTTCACAGGTACCTTGTATACGGTGTTTCAATTTTGAAAATCCTCCGAATAGTTCTTCTGCAAATAATTCCCAAAGTTTAACATGGGATCCCACGGCAGCATTTTGGCGGGAACATGGTCTCAATTTCTCCGTGAAGGTTACAAGTGAGACAAACGTCACCGGGCGTGATACATGACATCAGTAATTGGGCACGAATAACTATATTGGTCAAGGTCACGCTTCCAAGGTCAAGGTTACAGCAAGGTCAAAGTCACGAAACAGATTTTCCCGCGTTAATATCTGGTCTAGAGATTCGCTGTTTGTTTGAGAGTATTCGTCAGGGAGAGGCGGTGACGCAGTACTCGCTCAGATTTTTCCGGATACTGAACAATTTTCGAAACCACCTCAGAATTGCTCTAGGACGCTTAGTTTGGCCGCTAGAGCGCTCGCAAGAGGTGCACCCCCCTCCATGCCGACGCTCCCATAATGAGTCAACGGCGATATGGACCGGCACTCTTTCGGGGTTGCGATGGCCGCCGTTCGCTTAATAGCGACGCTAGAGTCAGGACCGGTTGCAAAAGACGGGCAAACGTCGACTTCGGTATGCAATCCGCCTTCGCTTTTAGCCTATCACGCTTAGTTCCGCCGCTAGGGGGCTCCGTAATTCAGCGATGACGAGTCCGAGAAGAGCGATTAGGGCGTGACCAAGGACACGTAGGAAGTCGGGATTTGAACGTATTCACTCTAAACGACGCCCTCGACCTGGAAAAATAGCCCGCGTTGAACAGCAGCCGTTAGATGGCGCTCGTCCAGCACATGACGATATTTGGGGTCCAATTTAGGCTAATTTGCGCTTTCAGCCAGCAATGTGGCCTGGCTACAGCTTTCAGTGGGCGATATGGTGTCGAACGCCAGGCCGAACAACCAATGAGCGAGCGGCCATGGGTCTTAAAATGGTCGAATCAGTCCCAAAACTCCCATTTTCGTCCCTTCTCAAGCTCTGCTTGACCGTCTAGTTATTATATGTGTCCGTTGGTGGCCACCATGCCAGCGACTCTGTCATAATGGGGGTCTCGTTGGCCGGAGAGCATAATCTTTCCCTTTTGCTGTATGTGGTAGTTTGTTGTTGTTTTCCTGGTCGAAATAAATGATGATGATGACAATTGTGGTGATGAGCAAACTAGGCCATTACTATAATGTATCTAATGATGAGCAAGCCACCCTGGCCAAGGTGACGGTGCGTAACATGGCGCGCAGTCCACAGTCCACAAGGGACCGTGACATTGGGAAGGAACAACCAATTCCCTTCAACCCAAGCTGCCCAAATAGAAAACAGAAGAGAGACAACGTTTTCAATTTAGTATGATTTATGTCCGCATGTTATCCAGCCACAATCTTGTCGGTACGAGGGGATAATGAAGTTCAGATGGGACATAAGGATCTCATGGGGACGATATGGAAAGGGCTAAACCTCCACTTCCTGTGTACGTCACATACCCATGGACGTGATTCACGGATTTCATGAACTTTCATGCACTCATTTTAACACTTTTATATGTGACCTATGTCTTGGCCAGAGTTCAAGCTCTTGAACTTACCAGTGAGACGTCAGCATTTCGAGGAAAGTGGCCTGGTTATTGTCTTTATTTGATGCTTTATTTGATCCCAGTACTCCAGGGGAACCTCTTCCGTAGTCTGCTGCTGAATATTGACTTGATAGGCAGATTGAAAACACAAAATCACACTTCCTCCACCGGGCATGGGCTGCAGGTTAGTATCAGCTGACACGCTAAGCCAATACTAGACCATCCACCGGGCATGAGCTGCAGGTTAGTATCAGCTGACACGCCAAGCCAATACAAGACCATCGACCGGGCATGGGCTGCAGGTTAGTATCAGCTGACACGCGAAGCCAATACTGGACCATCCACTGGGCATGGGCACTGCAGGTTAGTATCAGCTGACACGCCAAGCCAGTACTAGACCATCCACCGGGCATGGGCACTGCAGGTTAGTATCAGCTGACACGCCAAGCCAATACTAGACCATCCACCGGGCATGGGCTGCAGGTTAGTATCAGCTGACACGCCAAGCCAATACTAGACCATCCACCGGGCATGGGCTGCAGGTTAGTATCAGCTGATACGCCAAGCCAATACTGGACCATCCACCGGGCATGGGCACTGCAGGTTAGTATCAGCTGACACGCCAAGCCAATACTGGACCATCCACCGGGCATGGGCTGCAGGTTAGTATCAGCGGACACGCTAAGCCAATTCTGGACCATCCACCGGGCATGGGCGGCAGGTTGGTATCAGCTGACACGCCAAGCCAATACTGGACCATCCACCGGGCATGGGCACTGCAGGTTAGTATCAGCTGACACGCCAAGCTAATACTGGACCATCCAACGGGCATGGGCTGCAGGTTAGTATCAGCGGACACGCCAAGCCAATACTAGACCATCCACCGGGCATGGGCTGCAGGTTAGTATCAGCTGACACGCCAAGCCAATACTGGACCGTCCACCGGGCATGGGCTGCAGGTTAGTATCAGCTGACACGCCAAGCCAATACTGGACCATCCACCGGGCATGGGCTGCAGGTTTGTATCAGCGGACACGCCAAGCCAATACTAGACCATCCACCGGGCATGGGCTGCAGGTTAGTATCAGCTGACACGTCAAGCCAATACTGGACCATCCACCGGGCATGGGCTGCAGGTTTGTATCAGCTGACACGCCAAGCCAATACTGGACCATCCACCGGGCATGGGCTGCAGGTTAGTATCAGCTGACACGCCAAGCCAATACTAGACCATCCACCGGGCATGGGCTGCAGGTTAGTATCAGCTGACACGCCAAGCCAATACTGGACCATCCACCGGGCATGGGCTGCAGGTTAGTATCAGCGGACACGCCAAGCCAATACTGGACCATCCACCGGGCATGGGCTGCAGGTTAGTATCAGCGGACACGCCAAGCCAATACTGGACCATCCACCGGGCATGGGCAGGTTAGTATCAGCGGACACGCCAAGCCAATACTGGACCATCCACCGGGCATGGGCACTGCAGGTTAGTATCAGCGGACACGCCAAGCCAATACTGGACCATCCAACGGGCATGGGCACTGCAGGTTAGTATTAGCTGACACGCCAAGCTAATACTGGACCATCCAACGGGCATGGGCTGCAGGTTAGTATCAGCTGACACGCCAAGCCAATACTAGACCATCCACCGGGCATGGGCTGCAGGTTAGTATCAGCTGACACGCCAAACCAATACTGGACCATCCATCGGGCATGGGCTGCAGGTTAGTATCAACTGACACGCCAAGCCAATACTGGATCATCCACCGGGCATGGGCTGCAGGTTAGTATCAGCTGACACGCCAAGCCAATACTGGACCATCCACCGGGCATGGGCTGCAGGTTAGTATCAGCTGACACGCCAAGCCAATACTGGACCATCCACCGGGCATGGGCTGAAGGTTAGTATCAGCTGACACGCCAAGCCAATACTGGACCATCCACCGGGCATGGGCTGCAGGTTAGCATCAGCGGACACGCCAAGCCAATATTGGACCATCCACCGGGCATGGGCTGCAGGTTAGTATCAGCGGACACGCCAAGCCAATACTGGACCATCCACCGGGCATGGGCACTGCAGGTTAGTATCAGCTGACACGCCAAGCCAATACTAGACCATCCACCGGGCATGGGCTGCAGGTTAGTATCAGCTGACACGCCAAGCCAATACTAGACCATCCACCGGGCATGGGCGGCAGGTTAGTATCAGCTGACACGCCAAGCCAATACTGGACCATCCACCGGGCATGGGCACTGCAGGTTAGTATCAGCTGACATGCCAAGCCAATACTGGACCATCCAACGGGCATGGGCTGCAGGTTAGTATCAGCGGACACGCCAAGCCAATACTAGACCATCCACCGGGCATGGGCTGCAGGTTAGTATCAGCTGACACGCCAAGCCAATACTGGACCATCCACCGGGCATGGGCTGCAGGTTTGTATCAGCGGACACGCCAAGCCAATACTAGACCATCCACCGGGCATGGGCTGCAGGTTAGTATCAGCTGACACGTCAAGCCAATACTGGACCATCCACCGGGCATGGGCACTGCAGGTTAGTATTAGCTGACACGCCAAGCTAATACTGGACCATCCAACGGGCATGGGCTGCAGGTTAGTATCAGCGGACACGCCAAGCCAATACTAGACCATCCACCGGGCATGGGCGGCAGGTTAGTATCAGCTGACACGCCAAGCCAATACTGGACCATCCACCGGGCATGGGCACTGCAGGTTAGTATCAGCGGACACGCCAAGCCAATACTAGACCATCCACCGGGCATGGGCTGCAGGTTAGTATCAGCTGACACGCCAAGTCAATACTGGACCATCCACCGGGCATGGGCACTGCAGGTTAGTAATAGCTGACACGCCAAGCTAATACTGGACCATCCAACGGGCATGGGCTGCAGGTTAGTATCAGCGGACACGCCAAGCCAATACTAGACCATCCACCGGGCATGGGCTGCAGGTTAGTATCAACTGACACGCCAAGCTAATACTGGACCATCCAACGGGCATGGGCGGCAGGTTAGTATCAGCTGACACGCCAAGCCAATACTGGACCATCCAACGGGCATGGGCTGCAGGTTACTATCAGCTGACACGCCAAGCCAATACTGGACCATCCACCGGGCATGGACACTGCAGGTTAGTATCAGCTGACACGCCAAGCCAATACTGGACCATCCACCGGGCATGGGCTGCAGGTTAGTATCAGCTGACACGCCAAGCCAATACTGGATCATCCACCGGGCATGGGCACTACAGGTTAGTATCAGCTGACACGCCAAGCCAGTACTAGACCATCCACCGGGCATGGGCACTGCAGGTTAGTATCAGCTGACACGCCAAGCCAATACTAGACCATCCACCGGGCATGGGCTGCAGGTTAGTATCAGCGGACACGCCAAGCCAATACTAGACCATCCACCGGGCATGGGCTGCAGGTTAGTATCAGCTGACACGCCAAGCCAATACCGGACCATCCACCGGGCATGGGCACTGCAGGTTAGTATCAGCTGACACGCCAAGCCAATACTGGACCATCCACCGGGCATGGGCTGCAGGTTAGTATCAGCGGCCACGCTACGCCAATACTGGACCATCCACCGGGCATGGGCGGCAGGTTAGTATCAGCTGACACGCCAAGCCAATACTGGACCATCCACCGGGCATGGGCACTGCAGGTTAGTATCAGCTGACACGCCAAGCCAATACTGGACCATCCAACGGACATGGGCTGCAGGTTAGTATCAGCGGACACGCCAAGCCAATACTGGACCATCCACCGGGCATGGGCGGCCGGTTAGTATCAGCAGACACGCCAAGCCAATACTGGACCGTCCACCGGGCATGGGCTGCAGGTTAGTATCAGCTGACACGCCAAGCCAATACTGGACCATCCACCGGGCATGGGCTGCAGGTTTGTATGCGCGGGTACGCCAAGCCAATACTAGACCATCCACCGGGCATGGGCTGCAGGTTAGTATCAGCTGACACGCCAAGCCTATACTGGACCATCCACCGGGCATGGGCTGCAGGTTAGTATCAGCTGACACGCCAAGCCAATACTAGACCATCCACCGGGCATGGGCTGCAGGTTAGTATCAGCTGACACGTCAAGCCAATACTGGACCATCCACCGGGCATGGGCTGCAGGTTAGTATCAGCTGACACGCCAAGCCAATACTGAACCATCCACCGGGCATGGACACTGCAGTTTAGTATCAGCTGACACGCCAAGCCAATACTGATACTAACCTGCAGTGCCCATGCCCGGTGGATGGTCCAGTATTGGCTTGGCGTGTCAGCTGATATTAACATGCAGCCCATGCCCGGTGGATGATCTAGTATTGATCAGGTATGCAGGTTTGTATCAGCGGACACGCCAAGCCAATACTAGACCATCCACCGGGCATGGGCTGCAGGTTAGTATCAGCTGACACGCCAAGCCAATACTGGACCATCCACCGGGCATGGGCACTGCAGGTTAGTATTAGCTGACACGCCAAGCTAATACTGGACCATCCAACGGGCATGGGCTGCAGGTTAGCATCAGCGGACACGCCAAGCCAATACTAGACCATCCACCGGGCATGGGCTGCAGGTTAGTATCAACTGACACGCCAAGCTAATACTGGACCATCCAACGGGCATGGGCGGCAGGTTAGTATCAGCTGACACGCCAAGCCAATACTGGACCATCCAACGGGCATGGGCGGCAGGTTAGTATCAGCGGACACGCCAAGCCAATACTAGACCATCCACCGGGCATGGGCTGCAGGTTAGTATCAGTTGACACGCCAAGCCAATACTGGACCATCCATCGGGCATGGGCTGCAGGTCAGTATCAACTGACACGCCAAGCCAATACTAGGCCATCCACCGGGCATGGGCGGCAGGTTAGTATCAGCTGACACGCCAAGCCAATACTGGACCATCCACCGGGCATGGGGTCTGCAGGTTAGTATCAGCTGACACACCAAGCCAATACTGGACCATCCAACGGGCATGAGCTGCAGGTTAGTATCAACTGACACGCCAAGCCAATACTGGACCATCCACCGGGCATGGGCACTGCAGGTTAGTATTAGCTGACACGCCAAGCTAATACTGGACCATCCACCGGGCATAGGCTGCAGGTTAGTGTCAGCGGACACGCCAAGCCAATACTAGACCATCCACCGAGCATGGGCTGCAGGTTAGTATCAGCTGACACGCCAAGCCAATCCTGGACCATCCACCGGGCATGGGCTGCAGGTTAGTATCAACTGACACGCCAAGCCAATACTGGACCATCCACCGGGCATGGGCTGCAGGTTAGTATCAGCAGACACGCCAAGCCAATATTGGACCATCCACCGGGCATGGGCTGCAGGTTAGTATCAGCGGACACGCCAAGCCAATACTGGACCATCCACCGGGCATGGGCTGCAGATTATTATCAACTGACACGCCAAGCCAATACTGGACCATCCACCGGGCATGGGCTGCAGGTTAGTATCAGCTGACACGCCAAGCCAATACTGGACCATCCACCGGGCATGGGCTGCAGGTTAGCACCAGCGGACACGCCAAGCCAATATTGGACCATCCACCGGGCATGGGCTGCAGGTTAGTATCAGCGGACACGCCAAGCCAATACTGGACCATCCACCGGGCATGGACACTGCAGGTTAGTATCAGCTGACACGCCAAGCCAATACTGGACCATCCACCGGGCATGGACACTGCAGGTTAGTATCAGCTGACACGCCAAGCCAATACTGATACTAACCTGCAGTGCCCATGCCCGGTGGATAGTCCAGTATTGGCTTGGCGTGTCAGCTGATACTAACATGCAGCCCATGCCCGGTGGATGATCTAGTATTGATCAGGTATGCAGGTTTGTATCAGCGGACACGCCAAGCCAATACTAGACCATCCACCGGGCATGGGCTGCAGGTTAGTATCAACTGACACGCCAAGCTAATACTGGACCATCCAACGGGCATGGGCGGCAGGTTAGTATCAGCTGACACGCCAAGCCAATACTGGCCCATCCAACGGGCATGGGCGGCAGGTTAGTATCAGCGGACACGCCAAGCCAATACTAGACCATCCACCGGGCATGGGCTGCAGGTTAGTATCAGCTGACACGCCAAGCCAATACTGGACCATCCATCGGGCATGGGCTGCAGGTTAGTATCAACTGACACGCCAAGCCAATACTAGGCCATCCACCGGGCATGGGCGGCAGGTTAGTATCAGCTGACACGCCAAGCCAATACTGGACCATCCACCGGGCATGGGCACTGCAGGTTAGTATCAGCTGACATGCCAAGCCAATACTGGACCATCCAACGGGCATGGGCTGCAGGTTAGTATCAGCGGACACGCCAAGCCAATACTAGACCATCCACCGGGCATGGGCTGCAGGTTAGTATCAGCTGACACGCCAAGCCAATACTGGACCATCCACCGGGCATGGGCTGCAGGTTTGTATCAGCGGACACGCCAAGCCAATACTAGACCATCCACCGGGCATGGGCTGCAGGTTAGTATCAGCTGACACGTCAAGCCAATACTGGACCATCCACCGGGCATGGGCACTGCAGGTTAGTATTAGCTGACACGCCAAGCTAATACTGGACCATCCAACGGGCATGGGCTGCAGGTTAGTATCAGCGGACACGCCAAGCCAATACTAGACCATCCACCGGGCATGGGCGGCAGGTTAGTATCAGCTGACACGCCAAGCCAATACTGGACCATCCACCGGGCATGGGCTGCAGGTTAGTATCAGTTGACACGCCAAGCCAATACTGGACCATCCACCGGGCATGGGCTGTAGGTTAGTATCAGCTGACACGCCAAGCCAATACTGGACCATCCACCGGGCATGGGCACTGCAGGTTAGTATTAGCTGACACGCCAAGCTAATACTGGACCATCCAACGGGCATGGGCTGCAGGTTAGCATCAGCGGACACGCCAAGCCAATACTAGACCATCCACCGGGCATGGGCTGCAGGTTAGTATCAACTGACACGCCAAGCTAATACTGGACCATCCAACGGGCATGGGCGGCAGGTTAGTATCAGCTGACACGCCAAGCCAATACTGGACCATCCAACGGGCATGGGCGGCAGGTTAGTATCAGCGGACACGCCAAGCCAATACTAGACCATCCACCGGGCATGGGCTGCAGGTTAGTATCAGTTGACACGCCAAGCCAATACTGGACCATCCATCGGGCATGGGCTGCAGGTCAGTATCAACTGACACGCCAAGCCAATACTAGGCCATCCACCGGGCATGGGCGGCAGGTTAGTATCAGCTGACACGCCAAGCCAATACTGGACCATCCACCGGGCATGGGGTCTGCAGGTTAGTATCAGCTGACACACCAAGCCAATACTGGACCATCCAACGGGCATGAGCTGCAGGTTAGTATCAACTGACACGCCAAGCCAATACTGGACCATCCACCGGGCATGGGCACTGCAGGTTAGTATTAGCTGACACGCCAAGCTAATACTGGACCATCCACCGGGCATAGGCTGCAGGTTAGTATCAGCGGACACGCCAAGCCAATACTAGACCATCCACCGAGCATGGGCTGCAGGTTAGTATCAGCTGACACGCCAAGCCAATCCTGGACCATCCACCGGGCATGGGCTGCAGGTTAGTATCAACTGACACGCCAAGCCAATACTGGACCATCCACCGGGCATGGGCTGCAGGTTAGTATCAGCAGACACGCCAAGCCAATATTGGACCATCCACCGGGCATGGGCTGCAGGTTAGTATCAGCGGACACGCCAAGCCAATACTGGACCATCCACCGGGCATGGGCTGCAGATTATTATCAACTGACACGCCAAGCCAATACTGGACCATCCACCGGGCATGGGCTGCAGGTTAGTATCAGCTGACACGCCAAGCCAATACTGGACCATCCACCGGGCATGGGCTGCAGGTTAGCACCAGCGGACACGCCAAGCCAATATTGGACCATCCACCGGGCATGGGCTGCAGGTTAGTATCAGCGGACACGCCAAGCCAATACTGGACCATCCACCGGGCATGGACACTGCAGGTTAGTATCAGCTGACACGCCAAGCCAATACTGGACCATCCACCGGGCATGGACACTGCAGGTTAGTATCAGCTGACACGCCAAGCCAATACTGATACTAACCTGCAGTGCCCATGCCCGGTGGATAGTCCAGTATTGGCTTGGCGTGTCAGCTGATACTAACATGCAGCCCATGCCCGGTGGATGATCTAGTATTGATCAGGTATGCAGGTTTGTATCAGCGGACACGCCAAGCCAATACTAGACCATCCACCGGGCATGGGCTGCAGGTTAGTATCAACTGACACGCCAAGCTAATACTGGACCATCCAACGGGCATGGGCGGCAGGTTAGTATCAGCTGACACGCCAAGCCAATACTGGCCCATCCAACGGGCATGGGCGGCAGGTTAGTATCAGCGGACACGCCAAGCCAATACTAGACCATCCACCGGGCATGGGCTGCAGGTTAGTATCAGCTGACACGCCAAGCCAATACTGGACCATCCATCGGGCATGGGCTGCAGGTTAGTATCAACTGACACGCCAAGCCAATACTAGGCCATCCACCGGGCATGGGCGGCAGGTTAGTATCAGCTGACACGCCAAGCCAATACTGGACCATCCACCGGGCATGGGCACTGCAGGTTAGTATCAGCTGACATGCCAAGCCAATACTGGACCATCCAACGGGCATGGGCTGCAGGTTAGTATCAGCGGACACGCCAAGCCAATACTAGACCATCCACCGGGCATGGGCTGCAGGTTAGTATCAGCTGACACGCCAAGCCAATACTGGACCATCCACCGGGCATGGGCTGCAGGTTTGTATCAGCGGACACGCCAAGCCAATACTAGACCATCCACCGGGCATGGGCTGCAGGTTAGTATCAGCTGACACGTCAAGCCAATACTGGACCATCCACCGGGCATGGGCACTGCAGGTTAGTATTAGCTGACACGCCAAGCTAATACTGGACCATCCAACGGGCATGGGCTGCAGGTTAGTATCAGCGGACACGCCAAGCCAATACTAGACCATCCACCGGGCATGGGCGGCAGGTTAGTATCAGCTGACACGCCAAGCCAATACTGGACCATCCACCGGGCATGGGCACTGCAGGTTAGTATCAGCGGACACGCCAAGCCAATACTAGACCATCCACCGGGCATGGGCTGCAGGTTAGTATCAGATGACACGCCAAGTCAATACTGGACCATCCACCGGGCATGGGCACTGCAGGTTAGTATTAGCTGACACGCCAAGCTAATCCTGGACCATCCAACGGGCATGGGCTGCAGGTTAGTATCAGCGGACACGCCAAGCCAATACTAGACCATCCACCGGGCATGGGCTGCAGGTTAGTATCAACTGACACGCCAAGCTAATACTGGACCATCCAACGGGCATGGGCGGCAGGTTAGTATCAGCTGACACGCCAAGCCAATACTGGACCATCCAACGGGCATGGGCGGCAGGTTAGTATGAGCTGACACGCCAAGCCAATACTGGACCATCCACCGGGCATGGACACTGCAGGTTAGTATCAGCTGACACGCCAAGCCAATACTGGACCATCCACCGGGCATGGGCTGCAGGTTAGTATCAGTTGACACGCCAAGCCAATACTGGACCATCCACCGGGCATGGGCACTGCAGGTTAGTATCAGCTGACACGCCAAGCCAGTACTAGACCATCCACCGGGCATGGGCACTGCAGGTTAGTATCAGCTGACACGCCAAGCCAATACTAGACCATCCACCGGGCATGGGCTGCAGGTTAGTATCAGCGGACACGCCAAGCCAATACTAGACCATCCACCGGGCATGGGCTGCAGGTTAGTATCAGCTGACACGCCAAGCCAATACCGGACCATCCACCGGGCATGGGCACTGCAGGTTAGTATCAGCTGACACGCCAAGCCAATACTGGACCATCCACCGGGCATGGGCTGCAGGTTAGTATCAGCGGCCACGCTACGCCAATACTGGACCATCCACCGGGCATGGGCGGCAGGTTAGTATCAGCTGACACGCCAAGCCTATACTGGACCATCCACCGGGCATGGGCACTGCAGGTTAGTATCAGCTGACACGCCAAGCCAATACTGGACCATCCAACGGACATGGGCTGCAGGTTAGTATCAGCGGACACGCCAAGCCAATACTGGACCATCCACCGGGCATGGGCGGCAGGTTAGTATCAGCAGACACGCCAAGCCAATACTGGACCGTCCACCGGGCATGGGCTGCAGGTTAGTATCAGCTGACACGCCAAGCCAATACTGGACCATCCACCGGGCATGGGCTGCAGGTTTGTATCAGCGGACACGCCAAGCCAATACTAGAATATCCACCGGGCATGGGCTGCAGGTTAGTATCAGCTGACACGCCAAGCCTATACTGGACCATCCACCGGGCATGGGCTGCAGGTTAGTATCAGCTGACACGCCAAGCCAATACTAGACCATCCACCGGGCATGGGCTGCAGGTTAGTATCAGCTGACACGTCAAGCTAATACTGGACCATCCACCGGGCATGGGCTGCAGGTTAGTATCAGCTGACACGCCAAACCAATACTGAACCATCCACCGGGCATGGACACTGCAGTTTAGTATCAGCTGACACGCCAAGCCAATACTGATACTAACCTGCAGTGCCCATGCCCGGTGGATGGTCCAGTATTGGCTTGGCGTGTCAGCTGATATTAACATGCAGCCCATGCCCGGTGGATGATCTAGTATTGATCAGGTATGCAGGTTTGTATCAGCGGACACGCCAAGCCAATACTAGACCATCCACCGGGCATGGGCTGCAGGTTAGTATCAGCTGACACGCCAAGCCAATACTGGACCATC
Source organism: Arenicola marina (assembly GCA_964019135.1). Classification (NCBI taxonomy): domain Eukaryota; kingdom Metazoa; phylum Annelida; class Polychaeta; family Arenicolidae; genus Arenicola; species Arenicola marina. The sequence continues at coordinate 55,144,430 of OZ025249.1, read as the reverse complement.
CACCGGGCATGGGCACTGCAGGTTAGTATCAGCGGACACGCCAAGCCAATACTAGACCATCCACCGGGCATGGGCTGCAGGTTAGTATCAACTGACACGCCAAGCTAATACTGGACCATCCAACGGGCATGGGCGGCAGGTTAGTATCAGCTGACACGCCAAGCCAATACTGGACCATCCAACGGGCATGGGCGGCAGGTTAGTATCAGCGGACACGCCAAGCCAATACTAGACCATCCACCGGGCATGGGCTGCAGGTTAGTATCAGCTGACACGCCAAGCCAATACTGGACCATCCATCGGGCATGGGCTGCAGGTCAGTATCAACTGACACGCCAAGCCAATACAAGGCCATCCACCGGGCATGGGCGGCAGGTTAGTATCAGCTGACACGCCAAGCCAATACTGGACCATCCACCGGGCATGGGCTCTGCAGGTTAGTATCAGCTGACACACCAAGCCAATACTGGACCATCCAACGGGCATGAGCTGCAGGTTAGTATCAACTGACACGCCAAGCCAATACTGGACCATCCACCGGGCATGGGCACTGCAGGTTAGTATTAGCTGACACGCCAAGCTAATACTGGACCATTTACCGGGCATAGGCTGCAGGTTAGTATCAGCGGACACGCCAAGCCAATACTAGACCATCCACCGGGCATGGGCTGCAGGTTAGTATCAGCTGACACGCCAAGCCAATCCTGGACCATCCACCGGGCATGGGCTGCAGGTTAGTATCAACTGACACGCCAAGCCAATACTGGACCATCCACCGGGCATGGGCTGCAGGTTAGTATCAGCAGACACGCCAAGCCAATATTGGACCATCCACCGGGCATGGGCTGCAGGTTAGTATCAGCGGACACGCCAAGCCAATACTGGACCATCCACCGGGCATGGGCTGCAGATTATTATCAACTGACACGCCAAGCCAATACTGGACCATCCACCGGGCATGGGCTGCAGGTTAGTATCAGCTGACACGCCAAGCCAATACTAGACCATCCACCGGGCATGGGCTGCAGGTTAGCATCAGCGGACACGCCAAGCCAATATTGGACCATCCACCGGGCATGGGCTGCAGGTTAGTATCAGCGGACACGCCAAGCCAATACTGGACCATCCACCGGGCATGGACACTGCAGGTTAGTATCAGCTGACACGCCAAGCCAATACTGGACCATCCACCGGGCATGGGCACTGCAGGTTAGTATTAGCTGACACGCCAAGCTAATACTGGACCATCCAACGGGCATGGGCTGCAGGTTAGCATCAGCGGACACGCCAAGCCAATACTAGACCATCCACCGGGCATGGGCTGCAGGTTAGTATCAACTGACACGCCAAGCTAATACTGGACCATCCAACGGGCATGGGCGGCAGGTTAGTATCAGCTGACACGCCAAGCCAATACTGGACCATCCAACGGGCATGGGCGGCAGGTTAGTATCAGCGGACACGCCAAGCCAATACTAGACCATCCACCGGGCATGGGCTGCAGGTTAGTATCAGTTGACACGCCAAGCCAATACTGGACCATCCATCGGGCATGGGCTGCAGGTCAGTATCAACTGACACGCCAAGCCAATACTAGGCCATCCACCGGGCATGGGCGGCAGGTTAGTATCAGCTGACACGCCAAGCCAATACTGGACCATCCACCGGGCATGGGGTCTGCAGGTTAGTATCAGCTGACACACCAAGCCAATACTGGACCATCCAACGGGCATGAGCTGCAGGTTAGTATCAACTGACACGCCAAGCCAATACTGGACCATCCACCGGGCATGGGCACTGCAGGTTAGTATTAGCTGACACGCCAAGCTAATACTGGACCATCCACCGGGCATAGGCTGCAGGTTAGTATCAGCGGACACGCCAAGCCAATACTAGACCATCCACCGAGCATGGGCTGCAGGTTAGTATCAGCTGACACGCCAAGCCAATCCTGGACCATCCACCGGGCATGGGCTGCAGGTTAGTATCAACTGACACGCCAGACCAATACTGGACCATCCACCGGGCATGGGCTGCAGGTTAGTATCAGCAGACACGCCAAGCCAATATTGGACCATCCACCGGGCATGGGCTGCAGGTTAGTATCAGCGGACACGCCAAGCCAATACTGGACCATCCACCGGGCATGGGCTGCAGATTATTATCAACTGACACGCCAAGCCAATATTGGACCATCCACCGGGCATGGGCTGCAGGTTAGTATCAGCTGACACGCCAAGCCAATACTGGACCATCCACCGGGCATGGGCTGCAGGTTAGCACCAGCGGACACGCCAAGCCAATATTGGACCATCCACCGGGCATGGGCTGCAGGTTAGTATCAGCGGACACGCCAAGCCAATACTGGACCATCCACCGGGCATGGACACTGCAGGTTAGTATCAGCTGACACGCCAAGCCAATACTGGACCATCCACCGGGCATGGACACTGCAGGTTAGTATCAGCTGACACGCCAAGCCAATACTGATACTAACCTGCAGTGCCCATGCCCGGTGGATAGTCCAGTATTGGCTTGGCGTGTCAGCTGATACTAACATGCAGCCCATGCCCGGTGGATGATCTAGTATTGATCAGGTATGCAGGTTTGTATCAGCGGACACGCCAAGCCAATACTAGACCATCCACCGGGCATGGGCTGCAGGTTAGTATCAACTGACACGCCAAGCTAATACTGGACCATCCAACGGGCATGGGCGGCAGGTTAGTATCAGCTGACACGCCAAGCCAATACTGGCCCATCCAACGGGCATGGGCGGCAGGTTAGTATCAGCGGACACGCCAAGCCAATACTAGACCATCCACCGGGCATGGGCTGCAGGTTAGTATCAGCTGACACGCCAAGCCAATACTGGACCATCCATCGGGCATGGGCTGCAGGTTAGTATCAACTGACACGCCAAGCCAATACTAGGCCATCCACCGGGCATGGGCGGCAGGTTAGTATCAGCTGACACGCCAAGCCAATACTGGACCATCCACCGGGCATGGGCACTGCAGGTTAGTATCAGCTGACATGCCAAGCCAATACTGGACCATCCAACGGGCATGGGCTGCAGGTTAGTATCAGCGGACACGCCAAGCCAATACTAGACCATCCACCGGGCATGGGCTGCAGGTTAGTATCAGCTGACACGCCAAGCCAATACTGGACCATCCACCGGGCATGGGCTGCAGGTTTGTATCAGCGGACACGCCAAGCCAATACTAGACCATCCACCGGGCATGGGCTGCAGGTTAGTATCAGCTGACACGTCAAGCCAATACTGGACCATCCACCGGGCATGGGCACTGCAGGTTAGTATTAGCTGACACGCCAAGCTAATACTGGACCATCCAACGGGCATGGGCTGCAGGTTAGTATCAGCGGACACGCCAAGCCAATACTAGACCATCCACCGGGCATGGGCGGCAGGTTAGTATCAGCTGACACGCCAAGCCAATACTGGACCATCCACCGGGCATGGGCACTGCAGGTTAGTATCAGCGGACACGCCAAGCCAATACTAGACCATCCACCGGGCATGGGCTGCAGGTTAGTATCAGCTGACACGCCAAGTCAATACTGGACCATCCACCGGGCATGGGCACTGCAGTTTAGTATTAGCTGACACGCCAAGCTAATACTGGACCATCCAACGGGCATGGGCTGCAGGTTAGTATCAGCGGACACGCCAAGCCAATACTAGACCATCCACCGGGCATGGGCTGCAGGTTAGTATCAACTGACACGCCAAGCTAATACTGGACCATCCAACGGGCATGGGCGGCAGGTTAGTATCAGCTGACACGCCAAGCCAATACTGGACCATCCAACGGGCATGGGCGGCAGGTTAGTATCAGCTGACACGCCAAGCCAATACTGGACCATCCACCGGGCATGGACACTGCAGGTTAGTATCAGCTGACACGCCAAGCCAATACTGGACCATCCACCGGGCATGGGCTGCAGGTTAGTATCAGCTGACACGCCAAGCCAATACTGGACCATCCACCGGGCATGGGCACTGCAGGTTAGTATCAGCTGACACGCCAAGGCAGTACTAGACCATCCACCGGGCATGGGCACTGCAGGTTAGTATCAGCTGACACGCCAAGCCAATACTAGACCATCCACCGGGCATGGGCTGCAGGTTAGTATCAGCGGACACGCCAAGCCAATACTAGACCATCCACCGGGCATGGGCGGCAGGTTAGTATCAGCTGACACGCCAAGCCAATACTGGACCATCCAACGGGCATGGGCGGCAGGTTAGTATCAGCTGACACGCCAAGCCAATACTGGACCATCCACCGGGCATGGACACTGCAGGTTAGTATCAGCTGACACGCCAAGCCAATACTGGACCATCCACCGGGCATGGGCTGCAGGTTAGTATCAGCTGACACGCCAAGCCAATACCGGACCATCCACCGGGCATGGGCACTGCAGGTTAGTATCAGCTGACACGCCAAGCCAATACTGGACCATCCACAGGGCATGGGCTGCAGGTTAGTATCAGCGGCCACGCTACGCCAATACTGGACCATCCACCGGGCATGGGCGGCAGGTTAGTATCAGCTGACACGCCAAGCCTATACTGGACCATCCACCGGGCATGGGCACTGCAGGTTAGTATCAGCTGACACGCCAAGCCAATACTGGACCATCCAACGGACATGGGCTGCAGGTTAGTATCAGCGGACACGCCAAGCCAATACTGGACCATCCACCGGGCATGGGCGGCAGGTTAGTATCAGCAGACACGCCAAGCCAATACTGGACCGTCCACCGGGCATGGGCTGCAGGTTAGTATCAGCTGACACGTCAAGCCAATACTGGACCATCCACCGGGCATGGGCTGCAGGTTAGTATCAGCTGACACGCCAAGCCAATACTGAACCATCCACCGGGCATGGACACTGCAGTTTAGTATCAGCTGACACGCCAAGCCAATACTGATACTAACCTGCAGTGCCCATGCCCGGTGGATGGTCCAGTATTGGCTTGGCGTGTCAGCTGATATTAACATGCAGCCCATGCCCGGTGGATGATCTAGTATTGATCAGGTATGCAGGTTTGTATCAGCGGACACGCCAAGCCAATACTAGACCATCCACCGGGCATGGGCTGCAGGTTAGTATCAGCTGACACGCCAAGCCAATACTGGACCATCCACCGGGCATGGGCACTGCAGGTTAGTATCAGCGGACACGCCAAGCCAATACTAGACCATCCACCGGGCATGGGCTGCAGGTTAGTATCAACTGACACGCCAAGCTAATACTGGACCATCCAACGGGCATGGGCGGCAGGTTAGTATCAGCTGACACGCCAAGCCAATACTGGACCATCCAACGGGCATGGGCGGCAGGTTAGTATCAGCGGACACGCCAAGCCAATACTAGACCATCCACCGGGCATGGGCTGCAGGTTAGTATCAGCTGACACGCCAAGCCAATACTGGACCATCCATCGGGCATGGGCTGCAGGTCAGTATCAACTGACACGCCAAGCCAATACTAGGCCATCCACCGGGCATGGGCGGCAGGTTAGTATCAGCTGACACGCCAAGCCAATACTGGACCATCCACCGGGCATGGGCTCTGCAGGTTAGTATCAGCTGACACACCAAGCCAATACTGGACCATCCAACGGGCATGAGCTGCAGGTTAGTATCAACTGACACGCCAAGCCAATACTGGACCATCCACCGGGCATGGGCACTGCAGGTTAGTATTAGCTGACACGCCAAGCTAATACTGGACCATTTACCGGGCATAGGCTGCAGGTTAGTATCAGCGGACACGCCAAGCCAATACTAGACCATCCACCGGGCATGGGCTGCAGGTTAGTATCAGCTGACACGCCAAGCCAATCCTGGACCATCCACCGGGCATGGGCTGCAGGTTAGTATCAACTGACACGCCAAGCCAATACTGGACCATCCACCGGGCATGGGCTGCAGGTTAGTATCAGCAGACACGCCAAGCCAATATTGGACCATCCACCGGGCATGGGCTGCAGGTTAGTATCAGCGGACACGCCAAGCCAATACTGGACCATCCACCGGGCATGGGCTGCAGATTATTATCAACTGACACGCCAAGCCAATACTGGACCATCCACCGGGCATGGGCTGCAGGTTAGTATCAGCTGACACGCCAAGCCAATACTAGACCATCCACCGGGCATGGGCGGCAGGTTAGCATCAGCGGACACGCCAAGCCAATATTGGACCATCCACCGGGCATGGGCTGCAGGTTAGTATCAGCGGACACGCCAAGCCAATACTGGACCATCCACCGGGCATGGACACTGCAGGTTAGTATCAGCGGACACGCCAAGCCAATACTAGACCATCCACCGGGCATGGGCTGCAGGTTAGTATCAGCTGACATGCCAAGCCAATACTGGACCATCCAACGGGCATGGGCTGCAGGTTAGTATCAGCGGACACGCCAAGCCAATACTAGACCATCCACCGGGCATGGGCTGCAGGTTAGTATCAGCTGACACGCCAAGCCAATACTGGACCATCCACCGGGCATGGGCTGCAGGTTTGTATCAGCGGACACGCCAAGCCAATACTAGACCATCCACCGGGCATGGGCTGCAGGTTAGTATCAGCTGACACGTCAAGCCAATACTGGACCATCCACCGGGCATGGGCACTGCAGGTTAGTATTAGCTGACACGCCAAGCTAATACTGGACCATCCAACGGGCATGGGCTGCAGGTTAGTATCAGCGGACACGCCAAGCCAATACTAGACCATCCACCGGGCATGGGCGGCAGGTTAGTATCAGCTGACACGCCAAGCCAATACTGGACCATCCACCGGGCATGGGCACTGCAGGTTAGTATCAGCGGACACGCCAAGCCAATACTAGACCATCCACCGGGCATGGGCTGCAGGTTAGTATCAGCTGACACGCCAAGTCAATACTGGACCATCCACCGGGCATGGGCACTGCAGTTTAGTATTAGCTGACACGCCAAGCTAATACTGGACCATCCAACGGGCATGGGCTGCAGGTTAGTATCAGCGGACACGCCAAGCCAATACTAGACCATCCACCGGGCATGGGCTGCAGGTTAGTATCAACTGACACGCCAAGCTAATACTGGACCATCCAACGGGCATGGGCGGCAGGTTAGTATCAGCTGACACGCCAAGCCAATACTGGACCATCCAACGGGCATGGGCGGCAGGTTAGTATCAGCTGACACGCCAAGCCAATACTGGACCATCCACCGGGCATGGACACTGCAGGTTAGTATCAGCTGACACGCCAAGCCAATACTGGACCATCCACCGGGCATGGGCTGCAGGTTAGTATCAGCTGACACGCCAAGCCAATACTGGACCATCCACCGGGCATGGGCACTGCAGGTTAGTATCAGCTGACACGCCAAGGCAGTACTAGACCATCCACCGGGCATGGGCACTGCAGGTTAGTATCAGCTGACACGCCAAGCCAATACTAGACCATCCACCGGGCATGGGCTGCAGGTTAGTATCAGCGGACACGCCAAGCCAATACTAGACCATCCACCGGGCATGGGCGGCAGGTTAGTATCAGCTGACACGCCAAGCCAATACTGGACCATCCAACGGGCATGGGCGGCAGGTTAGTATCAGCTGACACGCCAAGTCAATACTGGACCATCCACCGGGCATGGGCACTGCAGGTTAGTATTAGCTGACACGCCAAGCTAATACTGGACCATCCAACGGGCATGGGCTGCAGGTTAGTATCAGCGGACACGCCAAGCCAATACTAGACCATCCACCGGGCATGGGCTGCAGGTTAGTATCAACTGACACGCCAAGCTAATACTGGACCATCCAACGGGCATGGGCGGCAGGTTAGTATCAGCTGACACGCCAAGCCAATACTGGACCATCCAACGGGCATGGGCGGCAGGTTAGTATGAGCTGACACGCCAAGCCAATACTGGACCATCCACCGGGCATGGACACTGCAGGTTAGTATCAGCTGACACGCCAAGCCAATACTGGACCATCCACCGGGCATGGGCTGCAGGTTAGTATCAGTTGACACGCCAAGCCAATACTGGACCATCCACCGGGCATGGGCACTGCAGGTTAGTATCAGCTGACACGCCAAGCCAGTACTAGACCATCCACCGGGCATGGGCACTGCAGGTTAGTATCAGCTGACACGCCAAGCCAATACTAGACCATCCACCGGGCATGGGCTGCAGGTTAGTATCAGCGGACACGCCAAGCCAATACTAGACCATCCACCGGGCATGGGCTGCAGGTTAGTATCAGCTGACACGCCAAGCCAATACCGGACCATCCACCGGGCATGGGCACTGCAGGTTAGTATCAGCTGACACGCCAAGCCAATACTGGACCATCCACCGGGCATGGGCTGCAGGTTAGTATCAGCGGCCACGCTACGCCAATACTGGACCATCCACCGGGCATGGGCGGCAGGTTAGTATCAGCTGACACGCCAAGCCTATACTGGACCATCCACCGGGCATGGGCACTGCAGGTTAGTATCAGCTGACACGCCAAGCCAATACTGGACCATCCAACGGACATGGGCTGCAGGTTAGTATCAGCGGACACGCCAAGCCAATACTGGACCATCCACCGGGCATGGGCGGCAGGTTAGTATCAGCAGACACGCCAAGCCAATACTGGACCGTCCACCGGGCATGGGCTGCAGGTTAGTATCAGCTGACACGCCAAGCCAATACTGGACCATCCACCGGGCATGGGCTGCAGGTTTGTATCAGCGGACACGCCAAGCCAATACTAGAATATCCACCGGGCATGGGCTGCAGGTTAGTATCAGCTGACACGCCAAGCCTATACTGGACCATCCACCGGGCATGGGCTGCAGGTTAGTATCAGCTGACACGCCAAGCCAATACTAGACCATCCACCGGGCATGGGCTGCAGGTTAGTATCAGCTGACACGTCAAGCCAATACTGGACCATCCACCGGGCATGGGCTGCAGGTTAGTATCAGCTGACACGCCAAACCAATACTGAACCATCCACCGGGCATGGACACTGCAGTTTAGTATCAGCTGACACGCCAAGCCAATACTGATACTAACCTGCAGTGCCCATGCCCGGTGGATGGTCCAGTATTGGCTTGGCGTGTCAGCTGATATTAACATGCAGCCCATGCCCGGTGGATGATCTAGTATTGATCAGGTATGCAGGTTTGTATCAGCGGACACGCCAAGCCAATACTAGACCATCCACCGGGCATGGGCTGCAGGTTAGTATCAGCTGACACGCCAAGCCAATACTGGACCATCCACCGGGCATGGGCACTGCAGGTTAGTATCAGCGGACACGCCAAGCCAATACTAGACCATCCACCGGGCATGGGCTGCAGGTTAGTATCAACTGACACGCCAAGCTAATACTGGACCATCCAACGGGCATGGGCGGCAGGTTAGTATCAGCTGACACGCCAAGCCAATACTGGACCATCCAACGGGCATGGGCGGCAGGTTAGTATCAGCGGACACGCCAAGCCAATACTAGACCATCCACCGGGCATGGGCTGCAGGTTAGTATCAGCTGACACGCCAAGCCAATACTGGACCATCCATCGGGCATGGGCTGCAGGTCAGTATCAACTGACACGCCAAGCCAATACAAGGCCATCCACCGGGCATGGGCGGCAGGTTAGTATCAGCTGACACGCCAAGCCAATACTGGACCATCCACCGGGCATGGGCTCTGCAGGTTAGTATCAGCTGACACACCAAGCCAATACTGGACCATCCAACGGGCATGAGCTGCAGGTTAGTATCAACTGACACGCCAAGCCAATACTGGACCATCCACCGGGCATGGGCACTGCAGGTTAGTATTAGCTGACACGCCAAGCTAATACTGGACCATTTACCGGGCATAGGCTGCAGGTTAGTATCAGCGGACACGCCAAGCCAATACTAGACCATCCACCGGGCATGGGCTGCAGGTTAGTATCAGCTGACACGCCAAGCCAATCCTGGACCATCCACCGGGCATGGGCTGCAGGTTAGTATCAACTGACACGCCAAGCCAATACTGGACCATCCACCGGGCATGGGCTGCAGGTTAGTATCAGCAGACACGCCAAGCCAATATTGGACCATCCACCGGGCATGGGCTGCAGGTTAGTATCAGCGGACACGCCAAGCCAATACTGGACCATCCACCGGGCATGGGCTGCAGATTATTATCAACTGACACGCCAAGCCAATACTGGACCATCCACCGGGCATGGGCTGCAGGCTATTATCAGCTGACACGCCAAGCCAATACTAGACCATCCACCGGGCATGGGCTGCAGGTTAGCATCAGCGGACACGCCAAGCCAATATTGGACCATCCACCGGGCATGGGCTGCAGGTTAGTATCAGCGGACACGCCAAGCCAATACTGGACCATCCACCGGGCATGGACACTGCAGGTTAGTATCAGCTGACACGCCAAGCCAATACTGGACCATCCACCGGGCATGGGCACTGCAGGTTAGTATTAGCTGACACGCCAAGCTAATACTGGACCATCCAACGGGCATGGGCTGCAGGTTAGCATCAGCGGACACGCCAAGCCAATACTAGACCATCCACCGGGCATGGGCTGCAGGTTAGTATCAACTGACACGCCAAGCTAATACTGGACCATCCAACGGGCATGGGCGGCAGGTTAGTATCAGCTGACACGCCAAGCCAATACTGGACCATCCAACGGGCATGGGCGGCAGGTTAGTATCAGCGGACACGCCAAGCCAATACTAGACCATCCACCGGGCATGGGCTGCAGGTTAGTATCAGTTGACACGCCAAGCCAATACTGGACCATCCATCGGGCATGGGCTGCAGGTCAGTATCAACTGACACGCCAAGCCAATACTAGGCCATCCACCGGGCATGGGCGGCAGGTTAGTATCAGCTGACACGCCAAGCCAATACTGGACCATCCACCGGGCATGGGGTCTGCAGGTTAGTATCAGCTGACACACCAAGCCAATACTGGACCATCCAACGGGCATGAGCTGCAGGTTAGTATCAACTGACACGCCAAGCCAATACTGGACCATCCACCGGGCATGGGCACTGCAGGTTAGTATTAGCTGACACGCCAAGCTAATACTGGACCATCCACCGGGCATAGGCTGCAGGTTAGTATCAGCGGACACGCCAAGCCAATACTAGACCATCCACCGAGCATGGGCTGCAGGTTAGTATCAGCTGACACGCCAAGCCAATCCTGGACCATCCACCGGGCATGGGCTGCAGGTTAGTATCAACTGACACGCCAGACCAATACTGGACCATCCACCGGGCATGGGCTGCAGGTTAGTATCAGCAGACACGCCAAGCCAATATTGGACCATCCACCGGGCATGGGCTGCAGGTTAGTATCAGCGGACACGCCAAGCCAATACTGGACCATCCACCGGGCATGGGCTGCAGATTATTATCAACTGACACGCCAAGCCAATATTGGACCATCCACCGGGCATGGGCTGCAGGTTAGTATCAGCTGACACGCCAAGCCAATACTGGACCATCCACCGGGCATGGGCTGCAGGTTAGCACCAGCGGACACGCCAAGCCAATATTGGACCATCCACCGGGCATGGGCTGCAGGTTAGTATCAGCGGACACGCCAAGCCAATACTGGACCATCCACCGGGCATGGACACTGCAGGTTAGTATCAGCTGACACGCCAAGCCAATACTGGACCATCCACCGGGCATGGACACTGCAGGTTAGTATCAGCTGACACGCCAAGCCAATACTGATACTAACCTGCAGTGCCCATGCCCGGTGGATAGTCCAGTATTGGCTTGGCGTGTCAGCTGATACTAACATGCAGCCCATGCCCGGTGGATGATCTAGTATTGATCAGGTATGCAGGTTTGTATCAGCGGACACGCCAAGCCAATACTAGACCATCCACCGGGCATGGGCTGCAGGTTAGTATCAACTGACACGCCAAGCTAATACTGGACCATCCAACGGGCATGGGCGGCAGGTTAGTATCAGCTGACACGCCAAGCCAATACTGGCCCATCCAACGGGGATGGGCGGCAGGTTAGTATCAGCGGACACGCCAAGCCAATACTAGACCATCCACCGGGCATGGGCTGCAGGTTAGTATCAGCTGACACGCCAAGCCAATACTGGACCATCCATCGGGCATGGGCTGCAGGTTAGTATCAACTGACACGCCAAGCCAATACTAGGCCATCCACCGGGCATGGGCGGCAGGTTAGTATCAGCTGACACGCCAAGCCAATACTGGACCATCCACCGGGCATGGGCACTGCAGGTTAGTATCAGCTGACATGCCAAGCCAATACTGGACCATCCAACGGGCATGGGCTGCAGGTTAGTATCAGCGGACACGCCAAGCCAATACTAGACCATCCACCGGGCATGGGCTGCAGGTTAGTATCAGCTGACACGCCAAGCCAATACTGGACCATCCACCGGGCATGGGCTGCAGGTTTGTATCAGCGGACACGCCAAGCCAATACTAGACCATCCACCGGGCATGGGCTGCAGGTTAGTATCAGCTGACACGTCAAGCCAATACTGGACCATCCACCGGGCATGGGCACTGCAGGTTAGTATTAGCTGACACGCCAAGCTAATACTGGACCATCCAACGGGCATGGGCTGCAGGTTAGTATCAGCGGACACGCCAAGCCAATACTAGACCATCCACCGGGCATGGGCGGCAGGTTAGTATCAGCTGACACGCCAAGCCAATACTGGACCATCCACCGGGCATGGGCACTGCAGGTTAGTATCAGCGGACACGCCAAGCCAATACTAGACCATCCACCGGGCATGGGCTGCAGGTTAGTATCAGCTGACACGCCAAGTCAATACTGGACCATCCACCGGGCATGGGCACTGCAGTTTAGTATTAGCTGACACGCCAAGCTAATACTGGACCATCCAACGGGCATGGGCTGCAGGTTAGTATCAGCGGACACGCCAAGCCAATACTAGACCATCCACCGGGCATGGGCTGCAGGTTAGTATCAACTGACACGCCAAGCTAATACTGGACCATCCAACGGGCATGGGCGGCAGGTTAGTATCAGCTGACACGCCAAGCCAATACTGGACCATCCAACGGGCATGGGCGGCAGGTTAGTATCAGCTGACACGCCAAGCCAATACTGGACCATCCACCGGGCATGGACACTGCAGGTTAGTATCAGCTGACACGCCAAGCCAATACTGGACCATCCACCGGGCATGGGCTGCAGGTTAGTATCAGCTGACACGCCAAGCCAATACTGGACCATCCACCGGGCATGGGCACTGCAGGTTAGTATCAGCTGACACGCCAAGGCAGTACTAGACCATCCACCGGGCATGGGCACTGCAGGTTAGTATCAGCTGACACGCCAAGCCAATACTAGACCATCCACCGGGCATGGGCTGCAGGTTAGTATCAGCGGACACGCCAAGCCAATACTAGACCATCCACCGGGCATGGGCGGCAGGTTAGTATCAGCTGACACGCCAAGCCAATACTGGACCATCCAACGGGCATGGGCGGCAGGTTAGTATCAGCTGACACGCCAAGCCAATACTGGACCATCCACCGGGCATGGACACTGCAGGTTAGTATCAGCTGACACGCCAAGCCAATACTGGACCATCCACCGGGCATGGGCTGCAGGTTAGTATCAGCTGACACGCCAAGCCAATACCGGACCATCCACCGGGCATGGGCACTGCAGGTTAGTATCAGCTGACACGCCAAGCCAATACTGGACCATCCACAGGGCATGGGCTGCAGGTTAGTATCAGCGGCCACGCTACGCCAATACTGGACCATCCACCGGGCATGGGCGGCAGGTTAGTATCAGCTGACACGCCAAGCCTATACTGGACCATCCACCGGGCATGGGCACTGCAGGTTAGTATCAGCTGACACGCCAAGCCAATACTGGACCATCCAACGGACATGGGCTGCAGGTTAGTATCAGCGGACACGCCAAGCCAATACTGGACCATCCACCGGGCATGGGCGGCAGGTTAGTATCAGCAGACACGCCAAGCCAATACTGGACCGTCCACCGGGCATGGGCTGCAGGTTAGTATCAGCTGACACGTCAAGCCAATACTGGACCATCCACCGGGCATGGGCTGCAGGTTAGTATCAGCTGACACGCCAAGCCAATACTGAACCATCCACCGGGCATGGACACTGCAGTTTAGTATCAGCTGACACGCCAAGCCAATACTGATACTAACCTGCAGTGCCCATGCCCGGTGGATGGTCCAGTATTGGCTTGGCGTGTCAGCTGATATTAACATGCAGCCCATGCCCGGTGGATGATCTAGTATTGATCAGGTATGCAGGTTTGTATCAGCGGACACGCCAAGCCAATACTAGACCATCCACCGGGCATGGGCTGCAGGTTAGTATCAGCTGACACGCCAAGCCAATACTGGACCATCCACCGGGCATGGGCACTGCAGGTTAGTATCAGCGGACACGCCAAGCCAATACTAGACCATCCACCGGGCATGGGCTGCAGGTTAGTATCAACTGACACGCCAAGCTAATACTGGACCATCCAACGGGCATGGGCGGCAGGTTAGTATCAGCTGACACGCCAAGCCAATACTGGACCATCCAACGGGCATGGGCGGCAGGTTAGTATCAGCGGACACGCCAAGCCAATACTAGACCATCCACCGGGCATGGGCTGCAGGTTAGTATCAGCTGACACGCCAAGCCAATACTGGACCATCCATCGGGCATGGGCTGCAGGTCAGTATCAACTGACACGCCAAGCCAATACTAGGCCATCCACCGGGCATGGGCGGCAGGTTAGTATCAGCTGACACGCCAAGCCAATACTGGACCATCCACCGGGCATGGGCTCTGCAGGTTAGTATCAGCTGACACACCAAGCCAATACTGGACCATCCAACGGGCATGAGCTGCAGGTTAGTATCAACTGACACGCCAAGCCAATACTGGACCATCCACCGGGCATGGGCACTGCAGGTTAGTATTAGCTGACACGCCAAGCTAATACTGGACCATTTACCGGGCATAGGCTGCAGGTTAGTATCAGCGGACACGCCAAGCCAATACTAGACCATCCACCGGGCATGGGCTGCAGGTTAGTATCAGCTGACACGCCAAGCCAATCCTGGACCATCCACCGGGCATGGGCTGCAGGTTAGTATCAACTGACACGCCAAGCCAATACTGGACCATCCACCGGGCATGGGCTGCAGGTTAGTATCAGCAGACACGCCAAGCCAATATTGGACCATCCACCGGGCATGGGCTGCAGGTTAGTATCAGCGGACACGCCAAGCCAATACTGGACCATCCACCGGGCATGGGCTGCAGATTATTATCAACTGACACGCCAAGCCAATACTGGACCATCCACCGGGCATGGGCTGCAGGTTAGTATCAGCTGACACGCCAAGCCAATACTAGACCATCCACCGGGCATGGGCTGCAGGTTAGCATCAGCGGACACGCCAAGCCAATATTGGACCATCCACCGGGCATGGGCTGCAGGTTAGTATCAGCGGACACGCCAAGCCAATACTGGACCATCCACCGGGCATGGACACTGCAGGTTAGTATCAGCGGACACGCCAAGCCAATACTAGACCATCCACCGGGCATGGGCTGCAGGTTAGTATCAGCTGACATGCCAAGCCAATACTGGACCATCCAACGGGCATGGGCTGCAGGTTAGTATCAGCGGACACGCCAAGCCAATACTAGACCATCCACCGGGCATGGGCTGCAGGTTAGTATCAGCTGACACGCCAAGCCAATACTGGACCATCCACCGGGCATGGGCTGCAGGTTTGTATCAGCGGACACGCCAAGCCAATACTAGACCATCCACCGGGCATGGGCTGCAGGTTAGTATCAGCTGACACGTCAAGCCAATACTGGACCATCCACCGGGCATGGGCACTGCAGGTTAGTATTAGCTGACACGCCAAGCTAATACTGGACCATCCAACGGGCATGGGCTGCAGGTTAGTATCAGCGGACACGCCAAGCCAATACTAGACCATCCACCGGGCATGGGCGGCAGGTTAGTATCAGCTGACACGCCAAGCCAATACTGGACCATCCACCGGGCATGGGCACTGCAGGTTAGTATCAGCGGACACGCCAAGCCAATACTAGACCATCCACCGGGCATGGGCTGCAGGTTAGTATCAGCTGACACGCCAAGTCAATACTGGACCATCCACCGGGCATGGGCACTGCAGTTTAGTATTAGCTGACACGCCAAGCTAATACTGGACCATCCAACGGGCATGGGCTGCAGGTTAGTATCAGCGGACACGCCAAGCCAATACTAGACCATCCACCGGGCATGGGCTGCAGGTTAGTATCAACTGACACGCCAAGCTAATACTGGACCATCCAACGGGCATGGGCGGCAGGTTAGTATCAGCTGACACGCCAAGCCAATACTGGACCATCCAACGGGCATGGGCGGCAGGTTAGTATCAGCTGACACGCCAAGCCAATACTGGACCATCCACCGGGCATGGACACTGCAGGTTAGTATCAGCTGACACGCCAAGCCAATACTGGACCATCCACCGGGCATGGGCTGCAGGTTAGTATCAGCTGACACGCCAAGCCAATACTGGACCATCCACCGGGCATGGGCACTGCAGGTTAGTATCAGCTGACACGCCAAGGCAGTACTAGACCATCCACCGGGCATGGGCACTGCAGGTTAGTATCAGCTGACACGCCAAGCCAATACTAGACCATCCACCGGGCATGGGCTGCAGGTTAGTATCAGCGGACACGCCAAGCCAATACTAGACCATCCACCGGGCATGGGCGGCAGGTTAGTATCAGCTGACACGCCAAGCCAATACTGGACCATCCAACGGGCATGGGCGGCAGGTTAGTATCAGCTGACACGCCAAGCCAATACTGGACCATCCACCGGGCATGGACACTGCAGGTTAGTATCAGCTGACACGCCAAGCCAATACTGGACCATCCACCGGGCATGGGCTGCAGGTTAGTATCAGCTGACACGCCAAGCCAATACCGGACCATCCACCGGGCATGGGCACTGCAGGTTAGTATCAGCTGACACGCCAAGCCAATACTGGACCATCCACAGGGCATGGGCTGCAGGTTAGTATCAGCGGCCACGCTACGCCAATACTGGACCATCCACCGGGCATGGGCGGCAGGTTAGTATCAGCTGACACGCCAAGCCTATACTGGACCATCCACCGGGCATGGGCACTGCAGGTTAGTATCAGCTGACACGCCAAGCCAATACTGGACCATCCAACGGACATGGGCTGCAGGTTAGTATCAGCGGACACGCCAAGCCAATACTGGACCATCCACCGGGCATGGGCGGCAGGTTAGTATCAGCAGACACGCCAAGCCAATACTGGACCGTCCACCGGGCATGGGCTGCAGGTTAGTATCAGCTGACACGTCAAGCCAATACTGGACCATCCACCGGGCATGGGCTGCAGGTTAGTATCAGCTGACACGCCAAGCCAATACTGAACCATCCACCGGGCATGGACACTGCAGTTTAGTATCAGCTGACACGCCAAGCCTATACTGATACTAACCTGCAGTGCCCATGCCCGGTGGATGGTCCAGTATTGGCTTGGCGTGTCAGCTGATATTAACATGCAGCCCATGCCCGGTGGATGATCTAGTATTGATCAGGTATGCAGGTTTGTATCAGCGGACACGCCAAGCCAATACTAGACCATCCACCGGGCATGGGCTGCAGGTTAGTATCAGCTGACACGCCAAGCCAATACTGGACCATCCACCGGGCATGGGCACTGCAGGTTAGTATCAGCGGACACGCCAAGCCAATACTAGACCATCCACCGGGCATGGGCTGCAGGTTAGTATCAACTGACACGCCAAGCTAATACTGGACCATCCAACGGGCATGGGCGGCAGGTTAGTATCAGCGGACACGCCAAGCCAATACTGGACCATCCAACGGGCATGGGCGGCAGGTTAGTATCAGCGGACACGCCAAGCCAATACTAGACCATCCACCGGGCATGGGCTGCAGGTTAGTATCAGCTGACACGCCAAGCCAATACTGGACCATCCATCGGGCATGGGCTGCAGGTCAGTATCAACTGACACGCCAAGCCAATACTAGGCCATCCACCGGGCATGGGCGGCAGGTTAGTATCAGCTGACACGCCAAGCCAATACTGGACCATCCACCGGGCATGGGCTCTGCAGGTTAGTATCAGCTGACACACCAAGCCAATACTGGACCATCCAACGGGCATGAGCTGCAGGTTAGTATCAACCGACACGCCAAGCCAATACTGGACCATCCACCGGGCATGGGCACTGCAGGTTAGTATTAGCTGACACGCCAAGCTAATACTGGACCATTTACCGGGCATAGGCTGCAGGTTAGTATCAGCGGACACGCCAAGCCAATACTAGACCATCCACCGGGCATGGGCTGCAGGTTAGTATCAGCTGACACGCCAAGCCAATCCTGGACCATCCACCGGGCATGGGCTGCAGGTTAGTATCAACTGACACGCCAAGCCAATACTGGACCATCCACCGGGCATGGGCTGCAGGTTAGTATCAGCAGACACGCCAAGCCAATATTGGACCATCCACCGGGCATGGGCTGCAGGTTAGTATCAGCGGACACGCCAAGCCAATACTGGACCATCCACCGGGCATGGGCTGCAGATTATTATCAACTGACACGCCAAGCCAATACTGGACCATCCACCGGGCATGGGCTGCAGGTTAGTATCAGCTGACACGCCAAGCCAATACTAGACCATCCACCGGGCATGGGCTGCAGGTTAGCATCAGCGGACACGCCAAGCCAATATTGGACCATCCACCGGGCATGGGCTGCAGGTTAGTATCAGCGGACACGCCAAGCCAATACTGGACCATCCACCGGGCATGGACACTGCAGGTTAGTATCAGCTGACACGCCAAGCCAATACTGGACCATCCACCGGGCATGGACACTGCAGGTTAGTATCAGCTGACACGCCAAGCCAATACTGATACTAACCTGCAGTGCCCATGCCCGGTGGATAGTCCAGTATTGGCTTGGCGTGTCAGCTGATACCAACATGCAGCCCATGCCCGGTGGATGATCTAGTATTGATCAGGTATGCAGGTTTGTATCAGCGGACACGCCAAGCCAATACTAGACCATCCACCGGGCATGGGCTGCAGGTTAGTATCAACTGACACGCCAAGCTAACACTGGACCATCCAACGGGCATGGGCGGCAGGTTAGTATCAGCTGACACGCCAAGCCAATACTGGACCATCCAACGGGCATGGGCGGCAGGTTAGTATCAGCGGACACGCCAAGCCAATACTAGACCATCCACCGGGCATGGGCTGCAGGTTAGTATCAGCTGACACGCCAAGCCAATACTGGACCATCCATCGGGCATGGGCTGCAGGTTAGTATCAACTGACACGCCAAGCCAATACTAGGCCATCCACCGGGCATGGGCGGCAGGTTAGTATCAGCTGACACGCCAAGCCAATACTGGACCATCCACCGGGCATGGGCTCTGCAGGTTAGTATCAGCTGACACACCAAGCCAATCCTGGACCACCCACCGGGCATGGGCTGCAGGTTAGTATCAACTGACAGGCCAAGCCAATACTGGACCATCCACCGGGCATGGGCTGCAGGTTAGTATCAGCGGACACGCCAAGCCAATACTAGACCATCCACCGGGCATGGGCGGCAGGTTAGTATCAGCTGACACGCCAAGCCAATACTGGACCATCCACCGGGCATGGGCTGCAGGTTAGTATCAGCTGACACGCCAAGCCAATACTGGAACATCCACCGGGCATGGGCTGCAGGTTAGTATCAGCTGACACGCCAAGCCGATACTGGACCATCCACCGGGCATGGGCTGCAGGTTAGTATCAGCAGACACGCCAAGCCAATATTGGACCATCCACCGGGCATGGGCTGCAGGTTAGTATCAGCGGACACGCCAAGCCAATACTAGACCATCCACCGGGCATGGGCTGCAGGTTATTATCAACTGACACGCCAAGCCAATACTGGACCATCCACCGGGCATGGGCTGCAGGTTAGTATCAGCTGACACGCCAAGCCAATACTGGACCATCCACCGGGCATGGGCTGCAGGTTAGCATCAGCGGACACGCCAAGCCAATATTGGACCATCCACCGGGCATGGGCTGCAGGTTAGTATCAGCGGACACGCCTAGCCAATACTGGACCATCCACCGGGCATGGGCTGCAGGTTAGTATCAGCTGAAACGCCAAGCCAATACTGGACCATCCACCGGGCATGGGCTGCAGGTTAGCATCAGCGGACACGCCAAGCCAATATTGGACCATCCACCGGGCATGGGCTGCAGGTTAGTATCAGCGGACACGCCAAGCCAATACTAGACCATCCACCGGGCATGGGCCTCAGGTTAGTATCAGCTGACACGCCAAGCCAATACTGGACCATCCATCGGGCATGGGCTGCAGGTTAGTATCAACTGACACGCCAAGCCAATACTAGGCCATCCACCGGGCATGGGCGGCAGGTTAGTATCAGCTGACACGCCAAGCCAATACTGGACCATCCACCGGGCATGGGCTCTGCAGGTTAGTATCAGCTGACACACCAAGCCAATACTGGACCATCCAACGGGCATGAGCTGCAGGTTAGTATCAACTGACACGCCAAGCCAATACTGGACCATCCACCGGGCATGGGCACTGCAGGTTAGTATTAGCTGACACGCCAAGCTAATACTGGACCATCCACCGGGCATGGGCTGCAGGTTAGTATTAGCGGACACGCCAAGCCAATACTAGACCATCCACCGGGCATGGGCTGCAGGTTAGTATCAGCTGACACGCCAAGCCAATCCTGGACCATCCACCGGGCATGGGCTGCAGGTTAGTATCAACTGACAGGCCAAGCCAATACTGGACCATCCACCGGGCATGGGCTGCAGGTTAGTATCAGCGGACACGCCAAGCCAATACTAGACCATCCACCGGGCATGGGCGGCAGGTTAGTATCAGCTGACACGCCAAGTCAATACTGGACCATCCACCGGGCATGGGCTGCAGGTTAGTATCAGCTGACACGCCAAGCCAATACTGGAACATCCACCGGGCATGGGCTGCAGGTTAGTATCAGCTGACACGCCAAGCCGATACTGGACCATCCACCGGGCATGGGCTGCAGGTTAGTATCAGCAGACACGCCAAGCCAATATTGGACCATCCACCGGGCATGGGCTGCAGGTTAGTATCAGCGGACACGCCAAGCAAATACTAGACCATCCACCGGGCATGGGCTGCAGGTTATTATCAACTGACACGCCAAGCCAATACTGGACCATCCACCGGGCATGGGCTGCAGGTTAGTATCAGCTGACACGCCAAGCCAATACTGGACCATCCACCGGGCATGGGCTGCAGGTTAGCATCAGCGGACACGCCAAGCCAATATTGGACCATCCACCGGGCATGGGCTGCAGGTTAGTATGAGCGGACACGCCTAGCCAATACTGGACCATCCACCGGGCATGGATTGCAGGTTAGTATCAGCTGACACGCCAAGCCAATACTGGACCATCCACCGGGCATGGACACTGCAGGTTAGTATCAGCTGACACGCCAAGCCAATACTGATACTAACCTGCAGTGCCCATGCCCGGTGGATAGTCCAGTATTGGCTTGGCGTGTCAGCTGATACTAACATGCAGCCCATGCCCGGTGGATGATCTAGTATTGATCAGGTATGCAGGTTTGTATCAGCGGACACGCCAAGCCAATACTAGACCATCCACCGAGCATGGGCTGCAGGTTAGTATCAGCTGACACGCCAAGCCAATACTGGACCATCCACCGGGCATGGGCACTGCAGGTTAGTATCAGCTGACACGCCAAGCCAATACTGGACCATCCACCGGGCATGGGCTGCAGGTTTGTATCAGCGGACACGCCAAGCCAATACTAGACTATCCACCGGGCATGGGCTGCAGGTTAGTATCAGCTGACACGCCAAGCCAATACTGGACCATCCACCGGGCATGGACACTGCAGTTTAGTATCAGCTGACACGCCAAGCCAATACTGATACTAACCTGCAGTGCCCATGCCCGGTGGATGGTCCAGTATTGGCTTGGCGTGTCAGCTGATATTAACATGCAGCCCATGCCCGGTGGATGATCTAGTATTGATCAGGTATGCAGGTTTGTATCAGCGGACACGCCAAGCCAATACTAGACCATCCACCGGGCATGGGCTGCAGGTTAGTATCAGCTGACACGCCAAGCCAATACTGGACCATCCACCGGGCATGGGCACTGCAGGTTAGTATTAGCTGACACGCCAAGCTAATACTGGACCATCCAACGGGCATGGGCTGCAGGTTAGTATCAGCGGACACGCCAAGCCAATACTAGACCATCCACCGGGCATGGGCTGCAGGTTAGTATCAACTGACACGCCAAGCCATTACTAGGCCATCCACCGGGCATGGGCGGCAGGTTAGTATCAGCTGACACGCCAAGCCAATACTGGACCATCCACCGGGCATGGGCTCTGCAGGTTAGTATCAGCTGACACACCAAGCCAATACTGGACCATCCAACGGGCATGAGCTGCAGGTTAGTATCAACTGACACGCCAAGCCAATACTGGACCATCCACCGGGCATGGGCACTGCAGGTTAGTATTAGCTGACACGCCAAGCTAATACTGGACCATCCACCGGGCATAGGCTGCAGGTTAGTATCAGCGGACACGCCAAGCCAATACTAGACCATCCACCGGGCATGGGCTGCAGGTTAGTATCAGTGACACGCCAAGCCAATCCTGGACCATCCACCGGGCATGGGCTGCAGGTTAGTATCAACTGACACGCCAAGCCAATACTGGACCATCCACCGGGCATGGGCTGCAGGTTAGCATCAGCAGACACGCCAAGCCAATATTGGACCATCCACCGGGCATGGGCTGCAGGTTAATATCAGCGGACACGCCAAGCCAATACTGGACCATCCACCGGGCATGGGCTGCAGATTATTATCAACTGACACGCCAAGCCAATACTGGACCATCCACCGGGCATGGGCTGCAGGTTAGTATCAGCTGACACGCCAAGCCAATACTGGACCATCCACCGGGCATGGGCTGCAGGTTAGCATCAGCGGACACGCCAAGCCAATATTGGACCATCCACCGGGCATGGGCTGCAGGTTAGTATCAGCGGACACGCCAAGCCAATACTGGACCATCCACCGGGCATGGACACTGCAGGTTAGTATCAGCTGACACGCCAAGCCAATACTGGACCATCCACCGGGCATGGACACTGCAGGTTAGTATCAGCTGACACGCCAAGCCAATACTGATACTAACCTGCAGTGCCCATGCCCGGTGGATAGTCCAGTATTGGCTTGGCGTGTCAGCTGATACTAACATGCAGCCCATGCCCGGTGGATGATCTATTATTGATCAGGTATGCAGGTTTGTATCAGCGGACACGCCAAGCCAATACTAGACCATCCACCGGGCATGGGCTGCAGGTTAGTATCAACTGACACGCCAAGCTAATACTGGACCATCCAACGGGCATGGGCGGCAGGTTAGTATCAGCTGACACGCCAAGCCAATACTGGACCATCCAACGGGCATGGGCGGCAGGTTAGTATCAGCGGACACGCCAAGCCAATACTAGGACCATCCACCGGGCATGGGCTGCAGGTTAGTATCAGCTGACACGCCAAGCCAATACTGGACCATCCATCGGGCATGGGCTGCAGGTTAGTATCAACTGACACGCCAAGCCAATACTAGGCCATCCACCGGGCATGGGCGGCAGGTTAGTATCAGCTGACACGCCAAGCCAATACTGGACCATCCAACGGGCATGAGCTGCAGGTTAGTATCAACTGACACGCCAAGCCAATACTGGACCATCCACCGGGCATGGGCACTGCAGGTTAGTATTAGCTGACACGCCAAGCTAATACTGGACCATCCACCGGGCATGGGGTGCAGGTTAGTATTAGCGGACACGCCAAGCCAATGCTAGACCATCCACCGGGCATGGGCGGCAGGTTAATATCAGCTGACACGCCAAGCCAATACTGGAACATCCACCGGGCATGGGCTGCAGGTTAGTATCAGCTGACACGCCAAGTCGATACTGGACCATCCACCGGGCATGGGCTGCAGGTTAGTATCAGCAGACACGCCAAGCCAATATTGGACCATCCACCGGGCATGGGCTGCAGGTTAGTATCAGCGGACACGCCAAGCCAATACTGGACCATCCACCGGGCATGGGCTGCAGGTTAGTATCAACTGACACGCCAAGCTAATACTGGACCATCCAACGGGCATGGGCGGCAGGTTAGTATCAGCTGACACGCCAAGCCAATACTGGACCATCCAACGGGCATGGGCGGCAGGTTAGTATCAGCGGACACGCCAAGCCAATACTAGGACCATCCACCTGGCATGGGCTGCAGGTTAGTATCAGCTGACACGCCAAGCCAATACTGGACCATCCATCGGGCATGGGCTGCAGGTTAGTATCAACTGAC
This sequence comes from Arenicola marina, assembly GCA_964019135.1. Lineage (NCBI taxonomy): Eukaryota > Metazoa > Annelida > Polychaeta > Arenicolidae > Arenicola > Arenicola marina. Next base: position 55,119,777 of record OZ025249.1, on the reverse strand, counting down.
ACGCCAAGCCAATACTAGGCCATCCACCGGGCATGGGCGGCAGGTTAATATCAGCTGACACGCCAAGCCAATACTGGACCATCCAACGGGCATGAGCTGCAGGTTAGTATCAACTGACACGCCAAGCCAATACTGGACCATCCACCGGGCATGGGCACTGCAGGTTAGTATTAGCTGACACGCCAAGCTAATACTGGACCATCCACCGGGCATGGGGTGCAGGTTAGTATTAGCGGACACGCCAAGCCAATACTAGACCATCCACCGGGCATGGGCGGCAGGTTAATATCAGCTGACACGCCAAGCCAATACTGGAACATCCACCGGGCATGGGCTGCAGGTTAGTATCAGCTGACACGCCAAGTCGATACTGGACCATCCACCGGGCATGGGCTGCAGGTTAGTATCAGCAGACACGCCAAGCCAATATTGGACCATCCACCGGGCATGGGCTGCAGGTTAGTATCAGCGGACACGCCAAGCCAATACTGGACCATCCACCGGGCATGGGCTGCAGGTTATTATCAACTGACACGCCAAGCCAATACTGGACCATCCACCGGGCATGGGCTGCAGGTTAGTATCAGCTGACACGCCAAGCCAATACTGGACCATCCACCGGGCATGGGCTGCAGGTTAGCATCAGCGGACACGCCAAGCCAATATTGGACCATCCACCGGGCATGGGCTGCAGGTTAGTATCAGCGGACACGCCTAGCCAATACTGGACCATCCACCGGGCATGGGCACTGCAGGTTAGTATCAGCTGACACGCCAAGCCAATACTGGACCATCCACCGGGCATGGGCTGCAGGTTTGTATCAGCGGACACGCCAAGCCAATACTAGACTATCCACCGGGCATGGGCTGCAGGTTAGTATCAGCTGACACGCCAAGCCAATACTGGACCATCCACCGGGCATGGGCTGCAGGTTTGTATCAGCGGACACGCCAAGCCAATACTAGACCATCCACCGGGCATGGGCTGCAGGTTAGTATCAGCTGACACGCCAAGCCAATACTGGACCATCCACCGGGCATGGGCACTGCAGGTTAGTATTAGCTGACACGCCAAGCTAATACTGGACCATCCAACGGGCATGGGCTGCAGGTTAGTATCAGCTGACACGCCAAGCCAATACTGGACCATCCACCGGGCATGGGCTGCAGGTTAGTATTAGCTGACACGCCAAGCCAATACTAGACCATCCACCGGGCATGGGCTGCAGGTTAGTATCAGCTGACACGCCAAGCCAATACTAGACCATCCACCGGGCATGGGCTGCAGGTTAGTATCAGCTGACACGCCAAGCCAATACTGGACCATCCATCGGGCATGGGCTACAGGTTAGTATCAACTGACACGCCAAGCCAATACTAGACCACCCACCGGGCATGGGCGGCAGGTTAGTATCAGCTGACACGCCAAGCCAATACTGGACCATCCACCGGGCATGGGCACTGCAGGTTAGTATCAGCTGACACGCCAAGCCAATACTGGACCATCCAACGGGCATGGGCTGCAGGTTAGTATCAGTGGACACGCCAAGCCAATACTAGATCATCCACCGGGCATGGGCTGCAGGTTAGTATCAGCTGACACGCCAAGCCAATCCTGGACCATCCACCGGGCATGGGCTGCAGGTCAGTATCAACTGACACGCCAAGCCAATACTGGACCATCCACCGGGCATGGGCTGCAGGTTAGTATCAGCGGACACGCCAAGCCAATACTAGACCATCCACCGGGCATGGGCGGCAGGTTAGTATCAGCTGACACGCCAAGCCAATACTGGACCATCCACCGGGCCTGGGCTGCAGGTTAGTATCAGCTGACACGCCAAGCCAATACTGGACCATCCACCGGGCATGGGCTGCAGGTTAGTATCAGCTGACACGCCAAGCCAATACTGGACCATCCACCGGGCATGGGCTGCAGGTTAGTATCAGCGGACACGCCAAGCCAATATTGGACCATCCACCGGGCATGGGCTGCAGGTTAGTATCAGCGGACACGCCAAGCCAATACTGGACCATCCACCGGGCATGGGCTGCAGGTTAGTATCAACTGACACGCCAAGCCAATACTGGACCATCCACCGGGCATGGGCACTGCAGGTTAGTATCAGCTGACACGCCAAGCTAATACTGGACCATCCAACGGGCATGGGCTGCAGGTTAGTATCAGCGGACACGCCAAGCCAATACTGGACCACCCACCGGGCATGGGCTGCAGGTTAGTATCAGCTGACACGCCAAGCTAATACTGGACCATCCAACGGGCATGGGCTGCAGGTTAGTATCAGCGGACACGCCAGGCCAATACTGGACCATCCACCGGGCATGGGCTGCAGGTTAGTATCAGCTGACACGCCAAGCCAATACGCGACCATCCACCGGGCATGGGCACTGCAGGTTAGTATCAGCTGACACGCCAAGCCAATACTCGACCATCCACCGGGCATGGGCACTGCAGGTTAGTACCAGCTGACACGCCAAGCCAATACTAGACCATCCACCGGTCATGAGCTGCAGGTTAGTATCAGCTGACACGCCAAGCCAATACTGGACCATCCACCGGGCATGGGCTGCAGGTTAGTATCAGCTGACACGCCAAGCCAATACTGGACCATCCACCGGGCATGGGCTGCAGGTTAGTATCAGCTGACACGCCAAGCCAATACTAGACCATCCACCGGGCATGAGCTGCAGGTTAGTATCAGCTGACAAGCCAAGCCAATACTGGACCATCCACCGGGCATGGGCTGCAGGTTAGTATCAGCTGACACGCCAAGCCAATACTAGACCATCCACCGGGCATGGGCACTGCAGGTTAGTATCAGCTGACACGCCAAGCCAATACTAGACCATCCACCGGGCATGGGCTGCAGGTTAGTATCAGCTGACACGCCAAGCCAATACTGGACCATCCACCGGGCATGGGCTGCAGGTTAGTATCAGCTGACACGCCAAGCCAATACTAGACCATCCACCGGGCATGGGCTGCAGGTTAGTATCAGCTGACACGCCAAGCCAAAACTGGACCATCCACCTGGCATGGGCTGCAGGTTAGTATCAGCTGACATGCCAAGCCAATACTAGACCATCCACCGGGCATGGGCTGCAGGTTAGTATCAGCTGACACGCCAAGCCAATACTGGACCATCCACCGGGCATGGGCTGCAGGTTAGTATCAGCTGACACGCCAAGCCAATACTGGACCATCCACCGGGCATGGGATGCAGGTTAGTATCAGCTGACAGGCCAATCCAATACTAGACCATCCACCGGGCATGGGCTGCAGGTTAGTATCAGCTGACACGCCAAGCCAATATTGGACCATCCACCGGGCATGGGCACTGCAGGTTAGTATCAGCTGACGCGCCAAGCTAATACTGGACCATCCACCGGGCATGGGCTGCAGGTTTGAATCAGCGGACACGCCAAGCCAATACTAGACCATCCAACGGGCATGGGCTGCAGGTTAGTATTAGCTGACACGCCAAGCCAATACTAGACCATCCAACGGGCATGGGCTGCAGGTTAGTATTAGCTGACACGCCAAGCCAATACTGGACCATCCAACGGGCATGGGCTGCAGGTTAGTATCAGCTGACACGCCAAGCCAATACTAGACCATCCACCGGGCATGGGCTGCAGGTTAGTATCAGCTGACACGCCAAGCCAATACTGGACCATCCACCGGGCATGGGCACTGCAGGTTAGTATTAGCTGACACGCCAAGCTAATACTGGACCATTCAACGGGCATGGGCTGCAGGTTAGTATCAGCTGACACGCCAAGCCAATACTTGACCATCCACCGGGCATGGGCTGCAGGCTAGTATCAAATGACACGCCAAGGCAATACTGGACCATCCACCGGGCATGGGCTGCAGGTTAGTATCAGCGGACACGCCAAGCCAATACTAGACCATCCACCGGGCATGGGCGGCAGGTTAGTATCAGCTGACACGCCAAGCCAATACTGGACCATCCACCGGGCATGGGCTGCAGGTTAGTATCAGCTGACACGCCAAGCCAATACTGGACCATCCACCGGGCATGGGCTGCAGGTTAGTATCAGGTGACACGCCAAGCCAACACTGGACCATCCACCGGGCATGGGCTGCAGGTTAGTATCAACTGACACGCCAAGCCAATACTGGACCATCCACCGGGCATGGGCTGCAGGTTTGTATCAGCTGACACGCCAAGCCAATACTGGACCGTCCACCGGGCATGGGCTGCAGGTTAGTATCAGCTGACACGCCAAGCTAATACTGGACCATCCAACGGGCATGGGCTGCAGGTTAGTATCAGCGGACACGCCAGGCCAATACTGGACCATCCACCGGGCATGGGCTGCAGGTTAGTATCAGCTGACACGCCAAGCCAATACTCGACCATCCACCGGGCATGGGCACTGCAGGTTAGTATCAGCTGACACGCCAAGCCAATACTCGACCATCCACCGGGCATGGGCACTGCAGGCTAGTATCAGCTGACGCGCCAAGCCAATACTAGACCATCCACCGGGCATGGGCTGCAGGTTAGTATCAGCTGACACGCCAAGCCAATACTGGACCATCCACCGGGCATGGGCACTGCAGGTTAGTATCAGTTGACACGCCAAGCCAATACTGGACCATTCACCGGGCATGGGCTGCATGTTAGTACCAGCTGACACGCCAAGCCAATACTAGACCATCCACCGGTCATGAGCTGCAGGTTAGTATCAGCTGACACGCCAAGCCAATACTGGACCATCCACCGGGCATGGGCTGCAGGTTAGTATCAGCTGACACGCCAAGCCAATACTGGACCATCCACCGGGCATGGGCTGCAGGTTAGTATCAGCTGACACGCCAAGCCAATACTAGACCATCCACCGGGCATGGGCACTGCAGGTTAGTATCAGCTGACACGCCAAGCCAATACTAGACCATCCACCGGGCATGGGCTGCAGGTTAGTATCAGCTGACACGCCAAGCCAATACTGGACCATCCACCGGGCATGGGCTGCAGGTTAGTATCAGCTGACACGCCAAGCCAATACTAGACCATCCACCGGGCATGGGCTGCAGGTTAGTATCAGCCGACACGCCAAGCCAAAACTGGACCATCCACCTGGCATGGGCTGCAGGTTAGTATCAGCTGACACGCCAAGCCAATACTAGACCATCCACCGGGCATGGGCTGCAGGTTAGTATCAGCTGACACGCCAAGCCAATACTGGACCATCCACCGGGCATGGGCTGCAGGTTAGTATCAGCTGACACGCCAAGCCAATACTAGACCATCCACCGGGCATGGGCTGCAGGTTAGTATCAGCTGACACGCCAAGCCAAAACTGGACCATCCATCTGGCATGGGCTGCAGGTTAGTATCAGCTGACACGCCAAGCCAATACTAGACCATCCACCGGGCATGGGCTGCAGTTTAGTATCAGCTGACACGCCAAGCCAATACTAGACCATCCACCGGGCATGGGCTGCAGGTTAGTATCAGCTGACACGCCAAGCCAATACTAGACCATCCACCGGGCATGGGCTGCAGGTTAGTATCAGCTGACACGCCAAGCCAATACTAGACCATCCACCGGGCATGGGCACTGCAGGTTAGTATCAGCTGACACGCCAAGCCAATACTAGACCATCCACCGGGCATGGGCTGCAGGTTAGTATCAGCTGACACGCCAAGCCAATACTGGACCATCCACCGGGCATGGGCACTGCAGGTTAGTATCAGCTGACACGCCAAGCCAATACTAGACCATCCACCGGGCATGGGCTGCAGGTTAGTATCAGCTGACACGCCAAGCCAATACTAGACCATCCACCGGGCATGGGCTGCAGTTTAGTATCAGCTGACACGCCAAGCCAATACTAGACCATCCACCGGGCATGGGCTGCAGGTTAGTATCAGCTGACACGCCAAGCCAATACTAGACCATCCACCGGGCATGGGCACTGCAGGTTAGTATCAGCTGACACGCCAAGCCAATACTAGACCATCCACCGGGCATGGGCTGCAGGTTAGTATCAGCTGACACGCCAAGCCAATACTGGACCATCCACCGGGCATGGGCACTGCAGGTTAGTATCAGCTGACACGCCAAGCCAATACTAGACCATCCACCGGGCATGGGCTGCAGGTTAGTATCAGCTGACACGCCAAGCCAATACTAGACCATCCTCCGGGCATGGGCTGCAGGTTTTTATCAGCTGACACGCCAAGCCAATACTGGACCAAACACGACTCAAGGGGCAGGACGGTATTTTATTACCACATACATTCAAACTCATATCACGACTGGTCGGTCCTGCCTTACTCTAGGCGGGTACCAGTGTCACAACGCATGTGCAACATTAAATACACGCTTTACAAGCATTAGAGACATGTTCAAGTCGATCATAATGCCGCATCCTTATATTGCAGTCGGCTCTCTGGTTCTGCAAGTGACTTTAGATCCCTCGTAGCTAGGAGGATCGTTACCCTTTATCAGAACCCTTTGACCTGTTGAACCCGTCCGCCGATACCAACCCATCTGGTTTATATGACGATAAACCTGAGAGGGCCATTCACGTTTAGATGGCGCTTAGCGTGGGTATTTGAAGACTTACAACGTGCCCTGCCGCCCGCTATAATGCCGCTCAACGGTTATACGGTGTCACGACAAAACAGTTGGGGCCGCAATTGTGCACATTGCTGCTATCCGATGCCGATTCACATATAACAGTATAAAATAAAAATCTGCTTCATACGCAGGGAGCGTCTCATAAGTAATTTTCCCCCATCTGGAGTCCCGGGTCCTCCCATCCCCCCATCGGGAGCCCCGGGATTTAAGTCACGTGGACGATGAGTCACGCGGCTTCAAATGACCCACGCACACTTGTTTTCCATCCGCCATTTTGCTATTTCACCAAGAAAGATAGAAATTTTGTTGGCACCCGAACAAAACCTCCCACTACCTCGGTTATTGCGCATTACAAGGCAGAATGTTAACGGAAATCACCTACTAGGTACGTAGATACAGACATGTTTTTTTTCCGTATGTTGCGTTGGTCATTCCTTTCTGTCAGGTTTTGAAACATATTTGCGCAACCAGTGCCGCGGCCGTTCGTCCCCCGCTCTGTGGCCCAGTTTCTGAGGGTCGACAAGTGGTGCAGTTCACTGCCAAATCAGGGCATGAAAACTGAGGCACTGCTGCGTAGTGCGGCATCACGGCGTCGTACGGCGCATATCGTAATAGTTGATGTAGGCTCCAATCATGAGCGCTCGACTCCATAATATATTCGAGGACCCCGCCCGCCATACAATACCTTATTAATATACATAAGAGTACGCAACTCGCCATAGCTGCCGCCCAGGGTGCCCTCGCTTCGACCCCTCTCACAGTCTTAATAAATATATTTCAAACTCCACGTAGCTTTGTAACATTACACAAGTGTTCATTCTTCCTAAATCCGCTCACCTCAGTCCTCATTACTGACACAAACGCCAACAACGAGACATTTTGCCCGAGTGAAGCCGTAGCGGACGGACTTCCCCATATGCCGAAAGCGGAAGTAGAATGCGGTGTCTTGTGATTGGTCGATATTTTGCAAATTTTGAAAAGTCATTCCTAATCAAGGGGGACGTTAACCAGATATGTCACTGGAGAAAATAACTAGACTTCTATATAAATAAATTTTACATATGTGAAAATCAATTTGGCATATTTGTTTTTATTAATTGCATATATGTGCAATTAGGTAATAAAGTCCATTTTCACTTGCTATAGTTCCGGATATATATCTTTTAGGGTCCTTTTAAACTGCAAATCCTTATGTATTGACTTAAATGCTGGCTATATAATAAAACTATAATGAGGATATTGCATGTCCGCTTTACCTTATAACAAATACTGTATGCAATTACAAATATCAACCAATAACGGTCACCTTAGTACCAATCTGGATTCCAGACCAACTGTGTAACGTTTTGTCACATTGCCCACCGCTGTACTACAAGGGAGGGGGTGGGGGGGGGGTTACAAGCGGTATTTACGTTCCTCGAGAACGGGCTTTTCATTTCACCGTAAAACGGGAATGAGGAAAATTATATTATATTAGCCAGCGCTCGTATAATCAATAATTTTCATCAATCGTGAACTGTGAATTTAATACTAAATAACCGTGAATTGGAAAATCGCCAATTTATATCATGTACGAGGAATCCTCCATTTAAGTAATCGTGACACGGGAATAAAGAAATTTATTATTCGTGATGTGGGAACACGATCGCCCCCCCCCCCCCCCCCTGCAAGGTGGCTATGCCTGTTGCGGCAGTAAGAGCAACCCGCTGGCCGTTTTCTCGGAGGTGTTTGGCTGCAGAGGAAATCAGGGTAGATTTGCCTGTGCCGGCTTGGCCAGTTACAAGCAAATTATGGCGCTGTTCTATGAGGTCAAGTGCCTCTTCCGAAATTTGTGCCATCTCGCACCGTCTCGATCAAATAATGCGCAGTTCTGAGTGCGGCCTATATCAGTATATAGCGATCGTTCCTGCCCTAGCTGGGCGCGGCCAAACGCAATAGCCTGCGTCATCCGAATATTGTTTGACGCAGCCTGGTCTAAGATGAACTGTTGATACGTTGCTCGATGATGAAAAACTTCATGCTGTCACATATCACAAATTAAAAAGGCCCCAGACGTTCACGTCATTAAATGCTATTTTTTTTTATCGACCTGTCTTTAAGCATTTCATAGTAAATGACAGGTCTCCACCGTATTCGACGGCCTTGACCCCGCACATCGCCTTCTACTTCCGCTTCCGGCATATGGGGAAGTCCGTCCGCTACGGCTTCACTCGGGCAAAATGTCTCGTTGTTGGCGTTTGGGTCAGTGATGAGGACTGAGGTGAGCGGATTTAGGAAGAATGAACACTTGTATAATGTTACAAAGCTACGTGGAGTTTGAAATATATTTATTAAGACTGTGAGAGGGGTCGAAGCGAGGGCACCCTGGGCGGCAGCTCTGGCGAGTTGCGTACTCTTATGCATATTAGGTATTGTATGGCGGGCGGGGTCCTTGAATATATTATGGAGTCGAGCGCTCATGGCTCCAATGACCTCCTTGATGCTGACCAGTCCTCTGTAAATTGCTTGCAAAATGCATGAGGTCGCCCAGGCCATGCTGAGAGCAGGAGCAGGACATGTGTGTGTGAGCTCTGCATTGCACAGGGCCAACCACATCGGCAGGTTTACACCTGAACAATTTGATGGACTAGTTCAGGACTTCAATAAATACCTGTCAGTATTCTGTGAATGTGAAGACCGGATTTCTTTTTGGTTGCATACGGGGTTTTGGCGAAAGGCTGATAGGACACAGTTACAGGTGTCGGAATGGTCTTTCGACGGTATCCATCCTAATCGTAGAGAGGGCCGCCAAAAATATACTACTTGAATTCGGCAAGCTATATTTCATGCTTCCTCTCAGATCAGAAAACAATAATATACACTATATATTTATTACCAGGTTAAACAAGATCAAATCATATAATTTATTTCACTCAGATCTACGGCCACCTATAAATACGCTGTCATTATCCAAAATCATTGAATACCACACTATGATCTTGAGCCTTATTACAGGAAACCAAGGTTTTGCCTGTCATGTTTGTTGTGACCCAAGGCAAGGGTCAATGTCTACGCTTGACTAGTGGGCCTGTCATGCTATGCAAGGTGACCCAAGGCCGGTAATATCCCATAATTGTTTGGCCTGTCACTGTAGTCATGACACAAGGCATATGAAAAGGCCCCATGATTGACTAGTTCGCCTGCCACGCTATGCAAGGTAATTCAAGGCAAGCCACAACCCATATTAAACCACATTTTCGCCTGTCACTCTACTTGTGATGCAAGGGATGGGAACAAACCTACCATTGACTAGTGGGCCTGTCATGCTATGGAAGGTGACCCAAGGCCGGTAATATCCCACATTAGACAAAAGTCTGGCCTGTCACTGTATTTGTGACCCAAGGCAGGTGAAAAAGTACTGTGATTATTTGGCTTGCCATTGCGCAGGTGGCCCAACGCGTATCGTAACAGTATAATTGACTCAACGCTGGACATTCTGAGTGTCACAATATGGGTGACTCAAGGCAAGCAAGAAATTGTTGTTTTCGACTTGGCATACCACTTGTTTCCTCAATGTTCCAAGTAATCTGCCGTATACGTAAAGTGGTTCCTTGGGGTCACGGCGCTTATACAACACAAAAATCATGCTCTGCCGGTGGTATTCGCCGTCACTGTGCTTCTCTATTTTCTTAAACAGTACCTCACACGGCACCCAAACCCAAGCCGCAGCATGCGGCCCCGCAACCACAGTCCAGCCAAAAGAGAGGGCGCATCAGTAGCAAGAAGGCCAGCACGCCGTCGACTACAGGCAGCAGGGCAACCAGCGCCCCGCTTGCCACAGCCAGCCAGGCATCCACCACACAAGCGACCACTCGCAGCGCAGCGGATGACGTCCTGCGCAAGACGTCCGACATGTTGTCCTAAGTGATGACGTGCATGGAAAACATGTCCTCGCTCACAGCGTCCTTGACCGCAGCCCAAGAAAACAACCCAACGCCAGGGGCCGCCCCAACCTCCGTCTTCCCAGACATTGGGGGGCGGGGGGGCTGCATGACGCAGGGCCCTGTATCAGCGGCAATCGGCTCCACCAGGCAGAAGAGGACAGCCACCCAGCTGCGGAAGACATCGACCAGATCTTTACCGGCCGCCACGCCGAAGGCGACCAAGGTGAGCTGCCTCTTGGCGCCGTGTTGTTCCAGGAGCCGATACGACCACGCCCGGTGGTGTCGGCAAGTGCTGCCATCGGTCAAAACATTGACCTCAAGGTCAAACAAAAAATCTGGTGCCACAAGTACATTGATGTCAATGAGCTACTCCATCACCGTCAGCAGGCCACCTACACCCTCTCCCTACACATGGACCAGCAGCAGCCGGCGCTTAAGGTCAAGCAGGCCCGACACCGAGCTCCTACCATACGGGATTGGGGAAGGGCCTGGGACATATCTACGGCTATATACGTTCAAAAGTTCCCAGGGCAACTCAATGACATCCTAACTTATGCAAGGGACGTGAAGAACCTCGCGGAGCAGGGAGCGCATTGGTTATTTTATGACGAGCAATTCCGCTTAGACAGGGAGTTCACCAATTGCGCATGGTCCACAGTCAGGCAGGATCTGTACCATCAGTCAACCACCAGGACGTCGTCATTCACCCCAGCTAGGAATGTTCATCCCTCATACAATAACACCAACTACAACAAGAGATCTAACCCCTTCAGCCAAACCCCTACCTTCACACAACATCGCAACGCCACCCCACCAGGCTATGCTTCGCATTTCATGCCCGGGAACAGAGATGCATCGCGTGGCCAATGCAGGTTTAAGCACAGTTGTTACCGTTGCCAGCAGCCACACCCCGCCTTCAAATGCCACACCTCACGCCCCGCAGCCACCCGTCCCCCCACTACCCACCCCCGTAAAGATTAGGGCACTTGCCCATCCCCTAGAAGGATACCCACCTGAGCTCAAAGCCGTCATAGAAAGCGGCTTCGCCAGGGTTTAGGGTTGGGTTCGAAGGGGAAGAGTGTGACTTACGCTCCAAGAATTCCCAATCAGCTCTCGTTAATCCTGCAGCTGTCGGAGCAAAACTCAAGCAGGAGTTAGAGGCTGGGCGTATAGCTTGCCCCTTTACCAAACCACCCTTCCATCACTTCAAGTGTTCCCCATTAGCACTGCGGGAAAAGACAATACCTGGTAAATATAGGCTCTTACACAACCTGTCATCCCTACGACTCTCGGTCGGTCAACAAAGGCATTCCCTCACAAACCACCACTGTTACATACCAGAACATATCCAACGCTATTTAACAGATTCAACACTTACACCACCTCACAGGCTACGTCTTCATGGCAAAATCCGACATAAGCAACGCTTTTAGGATTTCACCCCTTCACCCGTCACAATACCATCTGATGGGGTTCACCTAGGAGGGTGCGTACTACTATGACAAATGCCTTCCCATGGGGTGCGCAGCAGCCTGTGCCATCATGTTCTCTGACGCCATTCAATGGATCCGTGAAACAAAGCTACACATCAGTCACATAACCAACATATTAGATGACTTCCTCTTCTTACACCCTACACACACAGGTTGCCAGACACAATTATCAGCCTTCGTGCAGCTTACAAACTAAATTGGGGCACCTGAAAAGACCGTAGGACCCGCGCAGACCATTACCTTCCTAGGCATCGAGCTGGATACGAAAAAAACTCGACGCCCGATTGCCAAAAGAAAAAACTCAAAACTATTGTCATGGGGTGACATCTGGTTGGGAAGAGGCGGCGCCTTCTCTGGAGCTAGCGGCCGTGGCGCCCCAGGAGACTCGTTCTTCCTGGATTCATAGCTCTCCAGATATCTACGGATACTTTATATCAAGATTAAATCGTGAATTTCAGCAAACAGCCTTCAGGCTTCCAAACAGGTTGTGTCCATTGATATATCAGCCGAAGCAGACCCGCACCATTGAGCTTTACAGGCACATCCAGACGCGTGTCACGTCGAGAAGTGTGCCTGTTTGCTATGGACTAAAGCCTGGGTTAGTTATAATGTGGTTTCTGTGTTGAGCGTCTGGCTGGATCGCCCTCAGCCTGCGCCATTCGCCAGATGGCACTCTGCTTTTCGCCCAGATCGCGGGAGGCCCTAGCGGCAATTCTTTATCTGTGAAAGCACCAGATCTTTTTCATTTTCTGATTGTGACATGAGTGTTGTTTTTGACGTAATGCATTACACACGTTGTATCGGACGTATAACTCATAGGACCTACGGTTTTATGTCATCGGCGTGTTATGTGCCACGAGGTTTCCGAACCTCATTTGGTACATGCGGCCTTTGATGGGTCACCGTAAAATATAGCGAGCGATGTCGGACTGTATCCGGTTCGCCGCATCACTGGAAGGGGGCGAGGGCCGGTGCCGGGGTGCCGGGGTGCGGGGGGAGGGGCGGGGGGGCTTTCATGCCCCGATCCTGCTCAGGGTTAGAGGGAGCTCGGAGGTACCGCGCCGCGGAGAATTTATTGCGCCAGGTTGCAAGTTTTGCCCGTAAAATGAGAAACAGAGAGAACAAAGAGTTCCTCATTTAAAAAAAAATTATTTCATAACAATGCGCGATGTGTTTTACAATGGACCTGTCATGACGTGCAAAAGGTTTAGATTTCGATACATGATACGAACACGTCAGGGCGACTTGTCACAACAGATTTGATATAAATTTACGATTACGACGTTATATTAATCACAACAATAACATGTGCTGTCTAGAAAAAATGCACCATGACAAAAGAACTGCCTCTGCCATTAATCTAGAGTGCTTTAGATATGCAACGCCGCCTTCTTGTGAGTAATGGAATCATTTCAAGATCAAGATCGCACAACTTCATGAAGCAATAACACTATGCGACAGAAACTCATTTCCGAAATATACGAACCAGCCACCACCCGGCTTGTCACTGATCTTGGACGCATCATGACTGGTGTGGAGTGATCACAATATATGTCGTGACTTTTGTGTGAAGATAACATCACTACTTTCTTTTAACGTGTCCGTAAGATAATTGGAAAGGCTTACCCTGAAAAGCCTGGTGTGTCCGTGGGATAACTAGAAAGGCTTACCCTGAATACTGGTGAAATGTAGGCATTAACAAATTCCTTAATATGGAACGAACGGCAGCAATGTTGAAATTATGATGATGTAGTACACATTAAAATCACACTTTCCAGTCAAAAATGGACCAGTCTGGGAACGAGTGTGTGTTTAACAACATACCCGTTTATTGATTGCTGATGAAATATGAATATTATCAATAAAAATCTAGCGCTTAACTGCTACCGTGTACAAAACAAAAGCTTGGCATTGGGATAGAATTCTTGGTGAAGATATCTCCAGAATGTCTAGGTTGTAAAAACCACTTTGTTACAACAAATTCCTGCATTTATAACAACATGAATATTTGCTGATCCACCGTTTTTATCCCATTGTACAATATTTCCTCTAGGAAAACACACAATGCATAGTTCTTGTGTGCATGCTCACCCGATCGCAACCTCGGAAGGCTGGAACAAATGGATTGGTATCCCGTTCGGGCGTCGGCGAGGGTCCATGTGGGATTACAACTGACACCCCCTGTGGTATGTAGCCCTCTCTCTGACATAAACGACGTCACTGATTGAAAAGCGAAAACAACCTTCTCTTCGGCAACGACAATATTAACATAAAATGTGAAGCAAAATATGAAAAAACTAAAATATGTAAGTTTTTTAAGCAATGGTTAAGAACTCACACCACATCTATGCAGTTCTATTGTTGTTATGTTTGATGCTGCACGTGGTCTGGTGTTTTCCAAGCTGTGTGTGATTATTCTTTAGTGTTGCACATGTTGCACCTAGGATCTCTTTGGGTATCTGACAAGGCGGACATTAGTCGCTCTGCATTATTATTGGACTCTCGACCAACTGGGACTTTTGACGGCGACGGCGTTTTGGGCGTAAACTGCAGATTATGCCACATTGCACGATACTCTAACATACTAAGCCGTGCGTATCATTTCTTGAAATATCGAATATCAGAAGTCAATATGGTGATGATTTGAATTTAGATAAATTGCGTGGTTCTCATTGAGTACTGTTCGCTTTGACGATTGGTGAAGTGGTCTTCGCCATTGTTATTGCTACGATTGTTAAAGCCAGGAGATATATAGGAGACATTGTCTTACGATTAAATGGTCAATTAACAACCTTATTAATCGCAGGTAGTCAGCGTCTCCAATTTGTAGAGTGAATTATGCATGGGACGCACAATGGTAAAATGTTATTTCTTGGACAGCGGCTCCTTTAAAAAAAAATTATCCCGCAAATTCATGGTCCATTATCTGTATATACTGATGAGCAAGCCGCCCTGGATGAGGTGACGGTGCGTAACATGGTCCGTTGTCCACACTACACAATGGACAGTGACATTCGGGAGGAACAACCAATTCTCTTCAGCCCAAGCTGCCAAAATAGATAACCACGTTAGCAATTTAGTAAGAATTATTTCTCAGTATGTTATCCAGTCATATCATAATCCTGTTCAAAAGGGACACAACGGCTTCACGGGGAACATTATGGAAGGTGTTTCGTCCATTTCGTCTGTACGTCACGTAAACAGGGACGTGAGTGACGGATACGAGCCCTCCTGACATTTATCACGTCTCCCTAACAGTCATAACTTGTTCGTTGATCGGTATTGACGAATATGCCAACTGCGACATTCAACTTTGTTGAAGGTTATTGCTGCATGTAAACTGAATAAAACAATTATTGACCTATGTATTGACCAGAGCTCAAGCTCTTAAGCGTACCAGTATTCTGTAGGAAAGTAGTTTTCTTAATAGTGTCTCTACTTGATGACAGTGGTCTAGGGAACCTCTGCCAGTTTAATGGGAATCACAGTTGACCTTAGTGGTCCACCCTGGTATGAGACCCACGGACCAGCGGTCCTCAGCTGGAGCCACACGAAGTGCCTATTTACAAACTCCACGTTGAGTCTTGACAAATGAAGTAACGACCGCGTTTGATGCCTGATCTGGCGGCCACAATCTGTTTGTTATCGCGTTGTCGCGGCGCCGCATTATCATAATCAGGTCACCGACACGATGACCATGTAGCTCCACCCATGCTAAAGTGGCTATTGATGACCCTAACAGAACAGAAACGCACAGTGCTACCACCTACCGAGTTTCGTAGAGAGGATAGGTGCATAGTAAGGGGAGGAGTGGCCCTGCAAGGTGCAACTCTCCACTTTCTGAGATAAACCGACGATATTTTGGGTAAACGTTGTTTAAATTTTATTGGCGGTTTTGTGCATTTAGCGGCCCTTTTTTATCAGGAACATATTTACGTGTACAACGTATAAACGCACGCCCCTTTTCCAAATAAGTCATATGGCGCTAAATGACTGTATTCGGGAGTGGGGGGGCGTGGGGGAGGGGGGAGGGTTAGAGCCCCTTCGTACTAGGAACAGTATAAAACGTATAAACGCACGGCTCTTTTTCAAATGTGTCCTATAGACCTACATGGGTGTGCGGGAGAGTGAAACGGGGTGGAAGAAGGGGTTGGGGAGGGGGGGGGGGGGGGGGGGGGCGGGGGGCGTTACCGCCTCGACGTACTGGGAACAGATTAACGTATACGGCTTAATTGCACCAAAGAATTAAACGCAAGTTATTTTTCATGCCCTGCGCAAAGTCTTTGTGAAAAATGCTACCAACGCCGGTTACTAAACATTACCACGACAATTTGGTATGCCGTCGTGGGTTCCTTGTCTACATACAGTTGAAATGTGTTACAGTAGGTCAAAGTTCAATCGTCGAGGAGTGCGCTGGCCCACCTCAATTTCAGCAAACAACATTCAGGATTCCGTGGTTAATTGAATCCGGACGCCGCCAGCCTGTAGCCGGCTTTCCCTGCGGCCCTGGCTCATCCATTACGGACCGCTGCAGTCATGGAGCGAGTCTATTGTCCGCTGATAGCAGGCTGCCTAACACATCGGACCCGGCTTGAACTCCGCCTCATAGATATCCCAGCAATAATCGTGTATAACTGAGATTTTAGCCGTATTCCAAACCAGGCAACACTAAAAAGTGTTATGTATACCTTAAAAGCAAGATTCGACAAGACAACGCATGCAAAATCTGTAGCATGCAAAGTTCCTAGAAAATAGCATCATCAAAACTTTTAAAGTGGTAATAAATTATATGCTAAATATCGATGCAAGATGCGAGCGGGATCAGTAAGTTGCGTCCATTGAGATAGCAGACCCGAACCATTGCGATCTACAGGCACAGCCAGACGCGTGTCACGTTGAGAAGTGTGCCTGTTTGCTATGGACATTAGTTATAATGTGGTTTCTGTGTTGGGCGTCTGGCTGGGTCGCCCTCAGCCTGCGCCATTCGCCAGATGGCACTCCGCTTTTCGCCCAGATCGCGGGAGGCCCTAGCGGCGATTCTATATCTGTGAAAGCTCCAGATCGTTTTAACTTTCTGATGGTGGCATGAATGTTGTTTGACGTCTGCGTGAATATAGCAAGCGACTGGGTTTTCGGATGTCGGACTGTATGCGGTTCGCCGCGTCACTGGGAGTGAGAGGATCGAAGCGAGGGCCGGGGCGGGGGTGCGTGGGGGGGGGGGGGGGGAGGGTAGGGGTAGAGCTACCGCGCTGTGGATCATTTATCACGCCAGGTTACGCAGTTTTGCCGATAAAATGCAAAGGGATCCTCAAGTTTTTCAAAATATAATTCCATGACAAGGCGCGATGTGTGTTACAATGGACCTGTCATGACGTGCAAAAGGTTCAGATTTCTTCATGTTCTCTGACAATTCTATGATACGAACAGGACGACCTGTCACAGCATCTTTTATATAAACCTACGATTATGACGTTATATTAATCACAACAATAACATGTGCTGTCTACAAAAATGCACCATGACAAAAGAACTGCCCCATTTATTTAGAGTGCTTCGTGTCGTTAGCGATATGCAACGCCACCTTCTGGTGAGTAATGGAATCATTTGCGCCGCAATATCTCATAACTTCATCAAGCAATAACTCTACGCGACAGAAAGTCGTTTCCGTTTTTAATATAGCTGGGTTGGCGCGATACCCGACACCCGCTCCCGTAGGCAGCTATGTTATGACCTTCAATAATATCAAAACATCTTAATGACCTCCAACGACCGCTGTCCGCAGCCGCCGAGTGACATTGACCTTGACATCACAGGCACAAACCACCTTTTACCACACTGTACGCAGAGAGTGACACTCATGATCCAATTGAGCTATTCTTAAATTGTAGAAACATGGAGAGGTTGAACGATACAGGGAGAGGCGTGGATACATACATATATACATACATATATGCATAGATATATGCATACATATATGCATACATATATGCATACATATATGCATACATACATAAATGCACGCATACATGCACGCATACATGCACGCATACATGCACGCATACATGCACGCATACATACACGCATACATACACGCATACATACACGCATGCAGACACGCATGCATACACGCATACATACACGCATACATACACGCATGAGTACTCTTGTTAGCATCCAACTGTGATCTACAAGTTGACTTCACCTGCCTTTTACGGTTAAGGTTCACCCACGGTTTTGACCACTCGACGCATTTTGGCTATTTGCTGGCCACGCGTACCTAAATTATTGTGTGTGGGGTTCCCGTCATCCCATAGTCTGAGGCTCCGATCCAATAACGGACGGTATTTACCTGGTAAGTAAATAATACGCCTCGCCTTCCATATTATCGCTACTTCGTCTGTAGTCGGTCCTTTGTTGTATTAGTTTGTATTATGAATTGGCCCACGCGCCCCATCCCAGCTTGTACATAACCATCGTTTTAGGCCTTATTCCTCACTGCGACCACTCCTTGGTTTGGCCTTCTCATTCTATGCTCACATTTTGGCTCTGAATTACTCATTTGCAGTTTTAGTTTTGCGTGCACAGAACACACGGTGGGTCGGTATAAAAGGCAGTAGCCTTCTTGGCGACTTCACTCGATGCCTCTGCCACGCCAGGTAACCAAGACTCTATAGGTTCACTGAACTAGGTATGATTTTCTATACCGTTTCAGTATTTTCACCAAGCCTATTGCTATCAGAGTCTGGTAGATCGCTGTTGGGCCATTACGCCGCCATGCTAGCTGATCGGGGCCGCCTTCTCGACTGGGGTTTGTTATGAATCCTATGTTGTGGGGCGGCGACTCGATCGGCTAGTTTGGTGTGCGATCAGAAACAGCGATGAGACGGGAACGGCCCCTGATGAAGACACGTCTTATTCGGTCCCCTGAAACCTTGGTTTCAGTGTTCATCTCATATTTACCCTCACGGGGTCTCCATTTTCATTCATAAGTGTGCAATGTGGCAATTGTTCACGATTGTTCACTGTTGTTTTGGACTATTTTTGATCTATTCTCGTTTTGGCCTGTTTTGAGCCATTTCATTTTCCCCAGACCTGTTTTCATCTGTTACATATGTTTTCCCCAGATCTGTTTTTGGCCTGTTTTTATCTATTATATTGTTATCCTGGACTTACCTACAGCTTGTGGTTTACCCTGTGCCCGTGCGTTTCTTTTTTACACACATACATACATAGCCAGTGCCTGGGTTACAAGAGGGCTTTTGCCCCCTGCCTGCTTGTATGGTAAGCCTTTACGTTCATATTCGAGGACGAAATTTCACCTATGGTAAGTGCGAATTGGTTTGAGGTTGGCTCTGGGCATATGCAGTCTATTGACATTCAGGCCAGTGTGTGTATCATGATGCCTAATCTATGCCCTGATACGGTAGTTATTGCCTGAATATCTTGTCAAGTTACCGGGAGTAGCATCTGTCAGAAGTACTCTTGTTAGCATCCAACTGTGAGCTACAAGTTGACTTCACCTGCCTTTTACAGTTAAGGTTCACCCACGGTTTTGACCATTCGACGCATTTTGGCTATTGGCTAGCCACGCGTACCTAAATTATTTGTGTGGGGTTCCCGTCATCCCATAGTCTGAGGCTCCGATCCAATAACGGACGGTATTTACCTGGTAAGTAAATAATACGCCTCGCCTTCCATATATTATCGCTACTTCGTCTGTAGTCGGTCCTTTGTTGACCGAGCGACTGTATTCAGTTTGTATTATGAGTTGGCCCACGCGCCCCATCCCAGCTTGTACATAACCATCGTTTTAGGCCTTATTCCTCACTGCGACCACTCCTTGGTTTGGCCTTCTCATTCTATGCTCACATTTTGGCTCTGAATTACTCATTTGCAGTTTTAGTTTTGCGTGCACAGAACACACGGTGGGTCGGTATAAAAGGCAGTAGCCTTCTTGGCGACTTCACTCGATGCCTCTGCCACGCCAGGTAACCAAGACTCTATAGGTTCACTGAACTAGGTATGATTTTCTATACCGTTTCAGTATTTTCACCAAGCCTATTGCTATCAGAGTCTGGTAGATCGCTGTTGGGCCATTTCGCCGCCATGCTAGCTGATCGGGGCCGCCTTCTCGACTGGGGTTTGTTATGAATCCTATGTTGTGGGGCGGCGACTCGATCGGCTAGTTTGGTGTGCGATCAGAAACAGCGATGAGACGTGAACGGCCCCTGATGAAGACACGTCTTATTCGGTCCCCTGAAACCTTGGTTTCAGTGTCCATCTCATATTTACCCTCACGGGGTCTCCATTTTCATTCATAAGTGTGCAATGTGGCAATTGTTCACGATTGTTCACTGTTGTTTTGGCCTATTTTTGATCTATTCTCGTTTTGGCCTGTTTTGATCCATTTCATTTTCCCCAGACCTGTTTTCATCTGTTATATGTTTTCCCCAGATCTGTTTTTGGCCTGTTTTTATCTATTATATTGTTATCCTGGACTTACCTACAGCTTGTGGTTTACCCTGTGCCCGTGCGTTTCTTTTTTACACACATACATACATAGCCAGTGCCTGGGTTACAAGAGGGCTTTAGCCCCCTGCCTGCTTGTATGGTAAGCCTTTACGTTCATATTCGAGGACGAAATTTCACCTATGGTAAGTGCGAATTGGTTTGAGGTTGGCTCTGGGCATATGCAGTCTATTGACATTCAGGCCAGTGTGTGTATCATGATGCCTAATCTAGGCCCTGATACGGTAGTTATTGCCTGAATATCTTGTCAAGTTACCGGGAGTAGCATCTGTCAGAAGTACTCTTGTTAGCATCCAACTGTGAGCTACAAGTTGACTTCACCTGCCTTTTACAGTTAAGGTTCACCCACGGTTTTGACCATTCGACGCATTTTGGCTATTGGCTAGCCACGCGTACCTAAATTATTTGTGTGGGGTTCCCGTCATCCCATAGTCTGAGGCTCCGATCCAATAACGGACGGTATTTACCTGGTAAGTAAATAATACGCCTCGCCTTCCATATTATCGCTACTTCGTCTGTAGTCGGTCCTTTGTTGACCGAGCGACTGTATTCAGTTTGTATTATGAGTTGGCCCACGCGCCCCATCCCAGCTTGTACATAACCATCGTTTTAGGCCTTATTCCTCACTGCGACCACTCCTTGGTTTGGCCTTCTCATTCTATGCTCACATTTTGGCTCTGAATTACTCATTTGCAGTTTTAGTTTTGCGTGCACAGAACACACGGTGGGTCGGTATAAAAGGCAGTAGCCTTCTTGGCGACTTCACTCGATGCCTCTGCCACGCCAGGTAACCAAGACTCTATAGGTTCACTGAACTAGGTATGATTTTCTATACTGTTTCAGTATTTTCACCAAGCCTATTGCTATCAGAGTTTGGTAGATCGCTGTTGGGCCATTTCGCCGCCATGCTAGCTGATCGGGGCCGCCTTCTCGACTGGGGTTTGTTATGAATCCTATGTTGTGGGGCGGCGACTCGATCGGCTAGTTTGGTGTGCGATCAGAAACAGCGATGAGACGTGAACGGCTGCTGATGAAGACACGTCTTATTCGGTCCCCTGAAACCTTGGTTTCAGTGTTCATCTCATATTTACCCTCACGGGGTCTCCATTTTCATTCATAAGTGTGCAATGTGGCAATTGTTCACGATTGTTCACTGTTGTTTTGGCCTATTTTTGATCTATTCTCGTTTTGGCCTGTTTTGATCCATTTCATTTTCCCCAGACCTGTTTTCATCTGTTATATATGTTTTCCCCAGATCTGTTTTTGGCCTGTTTTTATCTATTATATTGTTATCCTGGACTTACCTACAGCTTGTGGTTTACCCTGTGCCCGTGCGTTTCTTTTTTACACACATGCATACATACTACATGTACATGTGGCATACCGCCAGACTACTGCACCATCACTCCCCCTTCCTCGTCTGTCCTATCACATGACTCGTTAGCCACCCGACCTGTAAACCCCGTCACACTCCCTGACTCCAAGGAGGACCTACCATCTTCATTTTCACTTCCCTCTTCACCACAGACACGAGGACGGCACGTGACACAGACAGTGACGACCCCAGCTCCCACCCCTGCCAATGACTCGGCCGCGACTGACCTAGACTACCCACCACTTTCCCCCATTCATAGCACAGACACACCTCTACCACAGTCCAATTTGACACAATCATAGGCAAACGCACTGACCACTCCCATAAACCTGACACCCAACTCCTTACCAGTGTCGACCAAGGGTTTCTTTGGACCCAGGAACATCCTCTCCACACTTACACCTCTTAGACACATGTTGTCTGCCACACCTAAACGCCACACGCCTCCTTCACCAGATAGCCCAACGAGCCCTTCATCACACCCACCAGCACACAAGAAATCCAGACACATCTCACCGAAAAACTCAGGCACGCGCATACACAACATTTAAGTCAACAGACACAGCGGAGGGACCAAAATGAAACATTCATGGCACTTACCCACTATTGGAAAACCAACGTTGGTCATTGGCGACTCCAACCTGTCAAATATCACTCACAGCCCCACACCAGATATACAGATTGAAAGTTATCCGGGGGCTCAATTCAGACACATGTCTACACTGGTCAGACAGAACGAACACACCGAAACACCGGACAATGTCATACTCAGCGTCGGCATTAACAACAGGCACTCCAAAACACAAACAACCTCATTACCTGAGCTTAGAACCCTACTAACGACAACACAAAAAACATTCCCTCAAGCCAAAGTTTACATGGCCCACATTAACTTCTCAGACGGGCTAACCGACTCGGACAAACGCAACTTGTCACTCATAAACGAAGCCATACAAACACATAAGTCTGTCATCGCACTGCCACCCGTACACCACACGAAATTCACCATAGACAGAAATGACACTCCGCCATACACTGGACAACAGACACAGCAAATACATTGCTGCGCCATTGGCTACAACATTTAAACTAGGTCACACAGAGGGTGATGATCACCACAACCAACAAAAACAACCACATAACATAATCAACTTATCTAAGTTGCAATTAACTCCAGGAGACATCTCGCTCTTAGATAAAGGTTTATCTTTCGTCCCTACACCCAAAGTACAATCCACGCCCATCTTACAAGCCGTGCACAGTTTCAGTAGAAAGCTCAAACTTCATAACTTTTTCGAGAAGCTCCCGTGGAAATGCAGACTACGAGATAAACTGCCCTTTACAGGCAAATCCCAATGGACACCCCCGGATAGTAGACTTGACAAAGCGGTGATAGAGTGTGTTTCGGGATTTACAGCGGAGAGCGAGGCATTACGCATTCAGATTGAGAGGGATAATCTATCTATGGAGAAACAAGTAGCATTAAAACGGCTTAAAGCCAATGAAGACATAGTCATTAAGAAAGCAGACAAAGGGTCTGCAGTTGTTATTATGGACCGGGAAAGTTATCTCTTTGAAGGTTACCGCCAACTGCAGAACCGCGATCACTATAGGCTTCTGGAAGAACCTTTATATCCAGAAACCGCTAATTTAATTAGAGATATATTAGGAGATCTGAAAGAGAAACACTTTTTGGCGGATAAACAATTGGATTATCTTTCACCTCCAGCTAATATCCGACCACGACGTTTCTACATGCTACCTAAAATACATAAGCCCCAGGATAAGTGGACGGTCCCCAATAAGATACCACCAGGTCGGCCGATAGTTTCAGATTGCAATAGCGAATCAGAGACAGTTGCAGGGTATATAGATAGTTACATCAAGGATAAAGCGAACCAGCACCTCTCGTATATTAAAGACACCAATGATTTTCTGAGCAAAATTCGGGATTTACATATCCCGGATAATGCACTACTTATTACTTTAGACGTAAATAGTATGTATACGAACATAGACCACGAGAGAGGACTGAATGCGGTAAGGGAGGCTTTGGAAGGGGCGGGTAACAGTACACAGAGCGATGCCATCATGAAATTATTAGAACTCTCGCTTACCCGAAATGACTTTGTATTTGACGATAAATATTTCTTACAAATTAGCGGGACGTCGATGGGAAGGAAATGGGCACCGCACTTTGCTGATATTTACATGGCTAAATTTGAGAGAGAAGCCCTAGCTAAGTGCCTTAACCAGCCTTTAGCTTACTTTAGATTTCTAGACGATATATTTATGATATGGACCCATGGGATCAAGGCGTTTGAAGATTTTTTGGCGGTTTTCAATTCACATGAACCACCCATCAAGTTTAAGGCGGAGATTCGGATTTGCTCCATTGATTTCTTAGAAAGCACGATTTTTAAATGCCCAGACGATAAGAATACCCTTTTGTCTAAGGTTTACTTTAACCCCACAGACACGCATCAGCTACTCCACAAAGCCTCATTTCACCCCAAACATACGTTCACAGGCATAGTCAAATCCCAAATTATACGTTATCTTAGAATTTGTTCACGACAATCCGATTTCGAAGAAGCTTGGACCATACTTTTTAACTCGCTCTCTAAACGTGGTTATGCTAAACGTTGGTTACGTAAACTGAAACGCGAGACGATTAGCCATCTGCAGACCCTAGAACGAGTAGAGTACAGCCTTGATTGCAATCCAATTTCTAGCCACTCGGGGGCTGTCCCTTGTGATAACAACAGGTGTCTGACGTGTAGTTTAGGCCCACGCTGTGAAAACTTCACCAGCAGTGTGACCAAGGAGACGTTTGGAATTAATTCCAAATTGGATTGCTCTTCCAGCAATATCATTTATTTATATACTTGTAGGATTTGTAGTATGCAATACGTTGGGGAGACGGGAAAGTCACTTCGGGAGAGGCATAACCGCCATAGAGCGGCACTTAAAGCAAAAAACCCTGCAGAAGCCCTCTACACGCATTTAGCAGATAATCATCCAGACGTATACGCGGAAGAAGACCACTATATCTTGATTCCTATAGAACAAGTAAGCGACCAGTCTTCCCCAACTCTAACTAAATTGGAGAGACTAAAACGGGAAACTTATTGGATTGAGAACCTTAATACTTTTATGGATTCAGGCCTTAATGCTAAAACATTTACATTAAAAGCCCCACTTAGCCAGAAGACTCTACCATTGGTAATACCCTTTAGTAAAACGGCCAGTATCACAGCTCATTTAATAAAGAAACGCATCAAAGAACTCCAATCGAATGACGAGTATAATGAGTTTGACTTTAAACTTATCACGGCGTATTCTAGGCACGAGAAATTAAGGGATTGTCTCGTCAGTTCGAAACTAAAATGATTAAATAACACCATTACACAGATTGTCTCCTGGAGCTCTACATAGGTGATTGCACATATCTCCAGTAAAAACCACGCCCACTTATATCGCTGTAGCTGCCCGAGGGTCTGCTTCAGGAAAGCACACTCATTGTTATACCTCATCCTATATCCTCTTTATATAATAGCTTATCTAACAGACATCGTAAAATAAATAACACCAGCTTTAGGGTGAGCCAGGGACGGCGATATCTAACTGGTCACCGGCGACGCCTCTCCTAACAACTTTTAGATAACACCTTCCTCATTATGCCAATGATCTTGGGCCAGACGGGTTGGCCAGGAAATCTCTGACGTTTTGAAATTTTCTTAGTATCCTGTATTAATCGCTTCTGACCAATAACAACCCAGCAGAGGGTGCGAGCCGTGCAGCCAGCCACTGGAGCGACACGCTAATTGGTCTACCTGTTACAATAGCCCAGCTAATCCCCACTCTAGTACTCCAGGATCGAGGATATAACTACGAGGTCCAAGGTAGACCCTTCAGACAATTTGTCAGCAACTGAAGAAGTCTTTGTGACGAAACCGGTCTTGCTGATTTCGGGCAGCGATTTTGCATTCTTTCACATATTTGTATTACTTGATTCGCATTTTGTCATCATTTACTTGCCGCATCATCATCTGGATTGACCATTCACTTTCATATTGGATTTCATTTTGGATCATTCATCCCGCTGGATATACGGCTTATTTCTCTGGATTCCATCAGGGTGGATTTTCACTCGTCATCAGGGTGGACTTTCACTCGTCGTCATTGGACACTGGTCTTCCATCAGATAAGTCGTATCTATCTAACTTTATATTTTTCATTGATATTTGATTGTAGCATATTCACCCATTTATTTCTTTATTACATGCATTACTTGCTATTTGATGCTAGGAGAGTTAGTATTATTGGTACCGTATAATCCCCCACCCACCCCCCACAACTAGGACAGGTTGATTTGCTAGTATTATCGTAATCTGCAACGTGTTGATTACGACCCGTTCAGTAGGCTAGAGAGAACCCATCGCTTTGTTGAGTCCTGAGCCCGAGCGTTTAATTCACCCATAATGCATACATACACGCATACATACACGCAAGCACGCACGCATGCAAGCACAAACACACACGTACAACCTGCCGTTGTGGGTTCCTTCCCAACACACAGTTGAAATGTGTTTTAGTCGGTCAAAGTTTAATCGTCAAGGAGGGCCCTGGCCCACCTCAATTTCAGCAAACAACATTCAGGATTCCGTGGTTAATTGAATCCGGACGCGGCCAGCCTGTAGCCGGCTTTCCCTGCGGCCCTGGCTCATCCATTACGGACCGCTGCAGTCATGGAGCGAGTCTATTGTCCGCTGATAGCAGGCTGCCTAGCTCATCGGGCCCGACTTGAACTCCGCCCCATAGATATCCCAACGGTAATCGTGTATGGCTGAGATTTTAATATTTGTGTTTATTCATTCCAAAGTTAGCAACAGATGCATGGCAACGTATAATAATTGTAAATGGTACATTTCAATGCAGCGGATTACATGAGAAATCAAGCTATCATAGTTTCATAGTATACCTGTAAGTAAACATAAGGGATCGCATGGCGTCACGGAGGCGAGTTTGACAATTTTAAAATATCTAATTCGCTTTACCACCACTTTTATTTAGTAACAGTGTTCGTACGTAAGCGGTCTCCGAGTGCGCGCTGCTTATCCCTTCCCCACCCGGACACTTTCAAGCAGGGCCGGCCGTCCATCTCAAGGGGACCCCGGAGACTCCCTCCGTCCGGGCCCGGCGTCCATCTCATGGGGCCCCCGAGGCTCACGCCGTCCGGGCCTAGCGTCCACCTCATGGGGACCCCGGAGACTCACTCCGTTCGGGCCTGGCGTCCACCTCAAGGGGCGCCCGGAGGCTCACTTCGTCCGGGCCTAGCGTCCACCTCGAGGGGCCCCCGGAGACTCACTCCGTCCGGGCCTGGCGTCCATCTCAAGGGGCCCCCGGAGACTCACTCCGTCCGGGCCTGGCGTCCATCTCAAGGGGCCCCCGGAGACTCACTCCGTCCGGGCCAGGCGTCCATCTCAAGGGGCCCCCGGAGGCTCACTCCGTCCGGGCCTAGCGTTCATCTCAAGGGGCCCCCGCAGACTCACTCCATCCGGGCCTGGCGTCCATCTCAAGGGTACCACGGAGACTCACTCCATCCGGGCCTGGCGTCCATCTCAAGGGCCCCCGCAGACTCACTCCATCCGGGCCTGGCGTCCATCTCAAGGGTACCACGGAGACTCACTCCGTCCGGGCCTGGCGTCCATCTCATGGGGACCACGGAGACTCACTCCGTCCGGGCCTGGCGTCCATCTCAAGGGGCCCCCGGAGACTCAGTCCGTCCGGGCCTAGCGTCCATCTCAAGGGGCCCCCGGAGGCTCACTCCGTCCGGGCCTAGCGTTCATCTCAAGGGGCCCCCGGACACTCACTCCGTCCGGGCCTAGCGTTCATCTCAAGGGGCCCCCGGAGGCTCACTCCGTCCGGGCCTAGCGTCCATCTCAAGGGGCCCCCGCAGACTCACTCTATCCGGGCCTGGCGTCCATCTCAAGGGGCCCCCGGAGGCTCCCTCCGTCCGGGCCTGGCGTCCATCTTATGGGGACCCCGGAGACTCACTCCGTCCGGGCCTGGCGTCCATCTCAAGGGCCCCCGGAGACTCACTCCGTCCGGGCCTAGCGTCCATCTCAAGGGGACCCCGGAGGCTCACTCCGTCCGGGCCTGGCGTCCACCTCAAGGGGCCCCCGGAGACTCATTCCGTCCGGGCCTGGCGTCCATTTCAAGGGGACCCCGGTGGCTCACTCCGTCCGGGCCTGGCGTCCACCTCAAGGGGACCCCGGAGAATCATTCCGTCCGGGCCTGGCGTCCATCTCAAGGGGTCCCCGCAGACTCACTCCGTCCGGGCCTGGCGTTCATCTCAAGGGGCCCCCGCAGACTCACTCCATCCGGGCTTGGCGTCCATCTCAAGAGCCCCCGCGGACTCGCTCCGTCCGGGCCTGGCGTCCATCTCAGGGGGAACCCGGAGACTCACTCCGTCCGGGCCTGGCGTCCATCTCAAGGGGCCCCCGGAGGCTCCCTCCGTCCGGGCCTGGCGTCCATCTCATGGGGACCCCGGAAACTCACTCCTTCCGGGCCTGGCGTACATCTCAAGGGGCCCCCGCGGACTCACTCCGTCCGGGCCTGGCGTCCATCTCAAGGGGCGCCCGGAGGCTCACTCCGTCCGGGCCTGGCGTCCATCTCAAGGGCCCCCGCGGACTCACTCCGTCCGGGCCTGGCGTACATCTCAAGGGGACCCCGGAGACTCACTCCGTCCGGGCCTGGCGTCCATCTCAAGGGGCCCCCGGAGACTCAGTCCGTCCGGGCCTAGCGTCCATCTCAAGGGGCCCCCGGAGGCTCACTCCGTCCGGGCCTAGCGTTCATCTCAAGGGGCCCCCGGACACTCACTCCGTCCGGGCCTAGCGTTCATCTCAAGGGGCCCCCGGAGGCTCACTCCGTCCGGGCCTAGCGTCCATCTCAAGGGGCCCCCGCAGACTCACTCTATCCGGGCCTGGCGTCCATCTCAAGGGGCCCCCGGAGGCTCCCTCCGTCCGGGCCTGGCGTCCATCTTATGGGGACCCCGGAGACTCACTCCGTCCGGGCCTGGCGTCCATCTCAAGGGCCCCCGGAGACTCACTCCGTCCGGGCCTAGCGTCCATCTCAAGGGGACCCCGGAGGCTCACTCCGTCCGGGCCTGGCGTCCACCTCAAGGGGCCCCCGGAGACTCATTCCGTCCGGGCCTGGCGTCCATTTCAAGGGGACCCCGGTGGCTCACTCCGTCCGGGCCTGGCGTCCACCTCAAGGGGACCCCGGAGAATCATTCCGTCCGGGCCTGGCGTCCATCTCAAGGGGTCCCCGCAGACTCACTCCGTCCGGGCCTGGCGTTCATCTCAAGGGGCCCCCGCAGACTCACTCCATCCGGGCTTGGCGTCCATCTCAAGAGCCCCCGCGGACTCGCTCCGTCCGGGCCTGGCGTCCATCTCAGGGGGAACCCGGAGACTCACTCCGTCCGGGCCTGGCGTCCATCTCAAGGGGCCCCCGGAGGCTCCCTCCGTCCGGGCCTGGCGTCCATCTCATGGGGACCCCGGAAACTCACTCCTTCCGGGCCTGGCGTACATCTCAAGGGGCCCCCGCGGACTCACTCCGTCCGGGCCTGGCGTCCATCTCAAGGGGCGCCCGGAGGCTCACTCCGTCCGGGCCTGGCGTCCATCTCAAGGGCCCCCGCGGACTCACTCCGTCCGGGCCTGGCGTACATCTCAAGGGGACCCCGGACACTCACTCCGTCCGGGCCTGGCGTGCATCTTCCAAACTAGCCGACCCTGGACCGCGCGTGCTATATATAACTCCAAGTAATACCAAGGTTCGACAAGACAACGCATGCCGCTTCCAAAGCACGCAAGTACATCCAATGAGCGTTTGCCAGTTTGCCAAATAGATGAGTGATATCATAGATGAGCCTTTACTTGCCGCCATAATATCTGAGTTAACTGAATAATAACAAGCGTTCCAAAAAGTCTGATGTACTTCACTGCCGGGAGTGTATATTGTGTGGCATGTTCTTGGAATATCTTATAAGTGATACAGGACAAAGTCTCCAAAGAAGATCCGTGTTACTTGCTGATATAATATGTCTAGCAATGCTGGGCCAGCACCCGTCCCCCTGGCATTTGTCAAAACGTTTTATCCAAGTGATTCATAGAGCCTTAGACAAAGTTGCGACGTGAGTGCATTTTATCCCCCGTTTGCATATATATATTTTTATGCCAATTGACGCGATCTTGGGCCGCCTGTCATCCCAAATAAAAGAGTCCATTATTATTTGAAACTTTTCTTCGAATTTCTTAGACATTGGTATCACTGAACGAAAATGGATCAGCTTAGGTATCAGGAAGGTTTTTGCCAAACGTAACTTGACCCAGTAGCGATAGCGATCTTGATTTATATCTTTTCATAGTTTTATGTATTTCGGACTCCTTAATTTCAAAATTAATTTCGTTGATTTCATATCTGCTCCAAAATGTATCCCAAACTGTTAAACTTGCAACTCCAATTTAAAGGGTATGCAGGGCATCATTTGTCTGTTGACAGTTCGCTGTATCCTACCCAACAGACATGACGGAATCGGACCAATACTGGCCCGATACAGGCTGTCCCATACTGCCGATGCTTGGCCCTGGGAATCGGGCCAGTAACACCGTGTACAGCGGCGCAGTAATGGCCCGATGCTGGCACGCCGGTATCGGTCGATAACGGTACTGAGGCGGCAAGCGACCAATGCTGGCCCGAGTGCGACTCGCCAGCAGTATATACAGCTTTAGGGCTATTCTACATCGTCTTATTACGGTAATATAAATGCCAAAAAGAAACATTTTATTATTAATTCAACCATGCATAAGCATCAGCGCACAGAGATTCACAGCAAAGACGTCTCAGCATAGAAATCACCTCACCCTATTATCGGCCACACAAGAATATATCAAAGACGTTCTTTGGTTATATCTGTATCATGAAAACTTGAATGATGATAGGGATAAGGCGAGCAACTGCAGGATCACCGATTGTTTAGCTGTATTTTCCAGCTAGTTCTCTAACTAATTAGGCTATACTAGTTTGTTTGTTGGGTATTCAGACAGCATGTGTCTTGTCCAAATTTATTTTTAGACCCGAACACAGTTGGTATTTTCACCTATATATCGGTGAGAGTTGGACAAATGACACCTGGGAGAACAGTTTTTAACCAGCTGCTATTGTGCCCGATAATAGTTCATAGTCAGTGTTTAGCAATAATATAGGCCTCCAATTTTTTATGAAAGTTTCTGCTTTATCAGGCTTATTTAGAATACACGTTATCGATCCCTGTCTTTGTGTTTTGGAGAGAGCGTTATTTTTCCATTCCGTATTTCATGCTTCTAGTCAAAAAGTGTCCCAACTCCTTCCAGAAGCACTTATAAAACGCGAAGGGATAGCCATCCAGACCCACTTTTTCCCCAGGTTTTGTGTTATTAAGAACGTTTACAGTCGTCTTGATGACTCCATCGAAGATGTGTTTTCTGGTAGACTCGGTTACTGTGGGTCCATTAAATAGCCCCATTAAGACGAAAAAACACAAAGGCTATTCAAAGACAAACACGATCGTACTGTCGGCCCTGCAGGAAATGACTGAGCTGTGCCCAAGCGAATAGATACTTTTTAGGTGCCCAGGCCAATAAGTATTTTTCTGCCGAATCTAGTCAGAATCTGTTGTCTGGGCTTGATAACGAACATTGCATTATTACGCGTTTTAGTATCCTATCAGTCACTTTACGTTCTACTACATTACATTTAGATAAATGAGTATAGATAATGAAATCACAATGCTTTTAAGCCGAAGTCAATAAATGGAATGCTACATGCCTTTTTTCTAACTTTACGGGTGCTGTCTTTGGACCACGAAGGTCCAGTGGCAGTTTAGTGAAGTCACAGTTACGGCACTTTGCGAGAAAAGAAACACATCCGCATGTATTTATCAACATGCAGACTGAATCTCTATTTTTTTTTAGTTTTCAAGCTGTTATTAATGGCTTGAACCAATGCCAATCCACTAACCGGATTATTACTAGATTTCATATTTTCTTGTTCCTACGGTTCATTGTTAGGTCATGGACCACTGCGTTTTTTGTTTACAACCGCACTGCACCCATTCTAATAGAAATGGATGACGAGGACAATGACATGCAGTGTCTGTAAAAGTCAACTGGAGACCACGCGACGCGGCCGGATGCTCATTACAATGAAGATAAAGGCGGCCGCAAGTATGGTCGCCCGAGTTGGCATTAGGGCAGTGCCTCGGCTTTGGCGTCCGTGGCTTTTGAAATCTTAGTCGATGAGAATCTCTGTACCGAAAAGACTCATTCACACAGATAAGTTTTGCAAACGGTACCTGACGCGCCCGGGGTGGCACGTAATGGCCAGTGATTGGAAGTGATGACCTGTGATGGGAAGTGATGACCAGTGATGGGAAGTGATGACCGGTGATGGGAAGTGATGACCGGTGAGGGGAAGTTATGACCAGTGATGAGAAGTGATGACCAGTGATGGGAAGTGATGACCAGTGATGGCAAGTGATGACGAGCGATGGAAAGTGATGACCGGTGATGGGAAGTGATGACCGGTGATGGGAAGTGATGACCAATGATAGAACGTGATGGAAAGTGATGACCAGGGATGGAAAGTGATGACCAGTGATGGAAACTGATGACCGGTGATGGGCAGGGATGACCGGTGATGGGAAGTGATGACCAGGGATGGGAAGTGATGATCGGTGATGGGAAGTTATGACCAGTGGTGAGAAGTGATGACCAGTGATGGCAAGTGATGACCAGCGACGGGAAGTGACGACCGGTGATGGGAATTTAAGAGCAGTAATGAGAAGTATTGACCAGTGATGGGAAGCAATGACTAGTGACGAGAAGTAATGACCAGTGATGAAAAGTGATGACCAGTGATGGGAAGTGATGACCAGTGATGAAAAGTAATCGAAAGTGATGATCCGTGATCGAAAGTGATGACCAGTGATCAAAAGTGGTGACCAGTGATGAACAGTGATGACCAGTGATGGGAAGTGATGACCAGTGATGACTAATGATGGGAAGTGATGACCAGTGATGACTAATGATGAAAAGTGATGGAAAATGATGACCAGTGATGCAAAGGGCTGACCAGTGATCGAAAGTGATGACCAGTGATGAAAAGTAATCGAAAGTGCTGACCAGTGATGAAACGTGATGACCAGTGATGAGAAGTAATGACCGGTGATGGGAATTGATGACCAGTGATGAAAAGTGATGTCCAGTGATCGAAAGTGATGACCAGTGATCGAAAGTGATGACCAATGATGAGAAGGTATGACCAATGATGGAAAGTGATGGCAAGTGATGACAAGTGATGGAAAATAAAGACCAATGATAGAAAGTGATGATCGGCGATGGGAAGTGATGTCCGGCGATGGGAAGTTATGGCCAGTAATAAACAGTAATGACCAGTGATGGGAAATGATGACCTGTGATGGGAAGTACTGACGAGTGTTGGCAAAGTGATGACCAATGATGGAAAGTGATAGAAAGTGATGATCAGTGATGGGAAGTGATGACCAGTGATGGAAAGTGATGGAAAGTGATGACCAGGGATGGAAAGTAATGACCGGTGATAGAAAGTGATGATCAGTGATGGAAAGTGGTGACCGGTGATGGTAAGTAATGGCCAGTAATAAAAAGTAATGACCAGTAATGGCAAGTGATAGCCAATAATGGAAAGTGATGGAATGTGATGATTAGTGATGGGAAGTGATGACCAGTGATGACAAGTGACGGTAAATAATGACCAATCCTGGTAGGTGATGAGAAGTGATGGGAGGTGATTGGAAGTGATGACCAGAGATGGAAAGTGATGACCAGTGATGGGATGTCATAACCGGTGATGGGAAGTGATGACCACTGATGGAAAGTGATTATCAGTGAAAGGAAGTGATGAACAGTGATGGGAAGCGATGACCAGTGACGGGAAGTGACGACCGATTTTGGGAATTTATGACCAGTAATGAGAAGTAATGACCAGTGATGGGAAGTAATGACCAGTGATGAGAAGTAATGACCAGTGATGGAAAGTGATGACCAGTGATGTGAAGTGATGACCAGTGATGGAAACTCATGGAAAATGATGACCAGTGATGGAAAGTGTTGACCAGTGATCAAAAGTGATGACCAGCGATAGAAAGTGATGGTCAGTGATGGGAAGTGACGGTAAGAAATGACCAGTGCTGGTAGGGGATGACAAGTGATAAGAAGTGACTGCAAGTGATGGAAACTGATCGAAAGTGATGACCAGTGATCGAAAGTGATGACCAGTGATGGGAAGGGACAACCAATGATGGAAAGTGATGGAAAGTGATGACCAGTGATGGAAAGTAATGACCAGTGATGAGAAACGATGACCTGTGATGGAATATCATGACCGGTGATAGGAAGTAATGACCAGTGATGGAAAGTAATGACCAGGGATGAGAAGTAATGACCAGTGATGGAAAGTGATAACCAGTGATGGAAAGTAATGACTGGTGATGGAAAGCGATGACCAGTGATGGCAAGTGACGGTAAGTAGTGACCAGTCCTGGTAGGTGATGAGAAGTGATGACCAGTGATGGGAAGTGATGAACAGTGATGGGAAGCCATGACCGGTGGCGGGAAGTTTCGACCGGTGATGGGAATTTATGACAAGTAATGAGAAGTAATGACCAGTGATGGGACGTAATTACCAGTGATGAGAAGTAATGATCAGTAATGGAAAGTGATAACCAGTGATGGAAAGTAATGACCGGTGATGGAAAGCGATGATCAGGGATGGGAAGTGATGACCAGTGATGGAAAGTGATGAACAGTGATGTGAGGTGATGACCAGTGATGGAAAGTGATTATCAGTGATGGAAAGTAATATGAAGCGATGACCAGTGATAGAAAGTGATGACCAGTGATAAAAAGTGATGGCCAGTGATGGAAAGTGATAAGCAGTGGTTGAAAGTGCTGACCAGTGATCGAAAGTGATGACCAGTGATGGAAAGCGATGACCGATGATGGAATGTGATGGATAGTGATGACCAGTAATGGGAAGTGATTGGAAGTGATTGGAAGTGATTGGAAATAATTGAAAGTGATGACCAGTGATGGGAAGGGATGACCAGTGATGAAAAGTAATCCAATGTGATAACCAGTGTTGAAAAGTGATGACCAGTGATGGGAAGTAATGACCAGTGATCGAAAGTGATGACCAGTGGTGGGAAGAGATGATAAATGATGGAAAGTGATGGAAAGTGATGACCAGTGATGGAAAGTAATGACCAGTGATGGAAAGTAATGACCAGTGATAGAAAGTGATGATCGGTCCTGGAAAGTGATGACCGGTGATGGCAAGTGATAACCAATGATGGAAAATGATGGAATGTGATGACCAGTGATGAAAAGTGATGACCAGTGATGGGAAGTAATGATCGGGGATGGGAAGTGATGACCAGTGATATGAAGTGATGACCAGTGATATGAAGTGATGACCAGTGATGGGAAGTGATGACCAGTGATGACCAGTGATGAAAGGTGATGACCAGTGATCGAAAGTGATGACCAGTGATGGGAAGGGACAACCAATGATGGAAAGTGATGGAAAGTGATGACCAGTGATGGAAAGTAATGACCAGTGATAAGAAGTAATGACCAGTGATGGAAAGTGATAACCAGTGATGGAAAGTAATGACCGGTGATGGAAAGCGATGACCAGTGATGGCAAGTGACGGTAAGTAGTGACCAGTCCTGGTAGGTGATGAGAAGTGATGACCAGTGATGGGAAGTGATGAACAGTGATGGGAAGCGATGACCGGTGACGGGAAGTTTCGATGGGTGAGGGGAATTTATGACCGGTAATGAGAAGTAATGACCGGTGATGGGAAGTAATTACCAGTGATGAGAAGTAATGACCAGTGATGGAAAGTGATAACCAGTGATGGAAAGTAATGACCGGTGATGGAAAGCAATGATCAGGGATGGGAAGTGATGACGAGTGATGGGAAGTGAATGGAAGTGATGAGAAGTGATTGGAATTGATGACCCCGGATGGGAAGTATTATGAAATGATGATCATTGATGGGAAGTGATGACCATGTGATGGAAAGTAATGAGCAGTGATGGGAAGTGATGGCCAGCGATGGAAAGTGATGACTAGTGATGTGAGGTGATGACCAGTGATGGAAAGTAATATGAAGCGATGACCAGTGATGGAAAGTGATGACCAGTGATAAAACGTGATGGCCAGTGATGGAAAGTGATAAGCAGTGATTAAAAGTGCTGACCAGTGATCGAAAGAGATGACCAGTGATGGAAAGCGATGACCGATGATGGAATGTGATGGATAGTGATGACCAGTAATGGGAAGTGATTGGAAGTGATTGGAAGTGATTGGAAGTGATTGGAAATGATTGAAAGTGCTGACCAGTGATGGGAAGTGATGACCAGTGATGAAAAGTAATCAAATGTGATGACCAGTGTTGAAAAGTGATGACCAGTGATGGGAAGTAATGACCAGTGATCGAAAGTGATGACCAGTGGTGGGAAGAGATGATCAATGATGGAACGTGATGGAAAGTGATGACCAGTGATGGAAAGTAATGACCAGTGATAGAAAGTGATGATCGGTCCTGGAAAGTGATGACCGGTGATGGTAAGTGATAAACAATGATGGAAAATGATGGAATGTGTTGATCAGTGATGGAAAGTCATGACCAGTGATGGAAAGTGATTACCAGTGATGGGAAATGATGACCAGTGATGGGAAGTGATGAACAGTGACGGGAAGTGACGACCGATGTTGGGAATTTATGACCAGTAATGAGAAGTAATGACCAGTGATGGGAAGTATGACCAGTGATGAGAAGTAATGGCCAGTGATGGGAAGTGATGACCGGTGATGTGAAGTGATGACCAGTGATGGAAAGCAATGATCAGGGATGGGAAGTGATGACGAGTGATGGGAAGTGAATGGAAGTGATGAGAAGTGATTGGAATTGATGACCCCGGATGGGAAGTATTATGAAATGATGATCATTGATGGGAAGTGATGACCATGTGATGGAAAGTAATGAGCAGTGATGGGAAGTGATGGCCAGCGATGGAAAGTGATGACTAGTGATGTGAGGTGATGACCAGTGATGGAAAGTGATTATCAGTGATGGAAAGTAATATGAAGCGATGACCAGTGATGGAAAGTGATGACCAGTGATAAAACGTGATGGCCAGTGATGCAAAGTGATAAGCAGTGATTGAAAGTGCTGACCAGTGATCGAAAGAGATGACCAGTGATGGAAAGCGATGACCGATGATGGAATGTGATGGATAGTGATGACCAGTAATGGGAAGTGATTGGAAGTGATTGGAAGTGATTGGAAGTGATTGGAAGTGATTGAAAGTGATGACCAGTGATGGGAAGTGATGACCAGTGATGAAAAGTAATCAAATGTGATGACCAGTGTTGAAAAGTGATGACCAGTGATGGGAAGTAATGACCAGTGATCGAAAGTGATGACCAGTGGTGGGAAGAGATGATCAATGATGGAACGTGATGGAAAGTGATAACCAGTGATGGAAAGTAATGACCAGTGATAGAAAGTGATGATCGGTCCTGGAAAGTGATGACCGGTGATGGTAAGTGATAAACAATGATGGAAAATGATGGAATGTGTTGATCAGTGATGGAAAGTCATGACCAGTGATGGAAAGTGATTACCAGTGATGGGAAATGATGACCAGTGATGGGAAGTGATGAACAGTGACGGGAAGTGACGACCGATGTTGGGAATTTATGACCAGTAATGAGAAGTAATGACCAGTGATGGGAAGTATGACCAATGATGAGAAGTAATGGCCAGTGATGGGAAGTGATGACCGGTGATGTGAAGTGATGACCAGTGATGGAAAGTTATGGAAAGTGATGACCAGTGATGAAAAGTCATGGAAAGTGATGACCAGTGAGGGAAGATGTTGACCAGTGATCAAAAGTGATGACCAGTGATGGAAAGTGATGGTCTGTGATGAGAAGTGACGGTAAGTAATGACCAGTGCCGGTAGGTGATGACAAGTGATGAGAAGTGACTGCAAGTGATGGGAACTGATTGGAAGTGGTGACCAGTGATGAGAAATAATATGAAGTGATGGCCAATAATGGGAAGTGATTACCAGTGATGAAAAGTGATGACGAGTGATGGGAAGTGATGACCAGTGATGAAAAGTAATCGAAAGTAATGACCAATGATCGAAAGTGATGAACTGTGATGAAAAGTGATGGAAAGTGATGACAAGTCATTGGAAGTGATGGGAAGTGATTAATAGTGATGACCAGTTTTGGAAAGTGATTGAAATGATGGAGAGTGATTGGAAGTGATGACCAGTGATGGGTAATGTTTGGAAGTGATCACCGGTGATGGGACGTGATGACCGGTGATGGGACGTGATGACCAGTGATGGGAAGTGATGACCAGTGATGGAAAGTGATGACTAGTTATTGGAAGGGATATAAAGTGATAACCAGTGATATAAAGTGATGACCAGAGATGGGACGTGATGACCAGTGAGGGGAAGTGATGACCCGTAATAGGAATTGATGAGCGGGGATAGGAAGTGATAAAAAGTGATGGAAAGTGATGACCAGTGATGCAAAGTGATGACCAGTGATGCAAAGTGATGATCATTGATTCAAACTTATCGAAAGTGATGACCAGTGATCGTGACCTGTGATGAAAAGGGATGACTATGTGAACAGAACTTTATTATTTCACTTCAAGGCCTCAGGCCCATAGTACAGAAAAATGTCAAATTTAAGCCGGTCTTATAATTCAAATTGCAGTAATACTGTTATGATACATATCATGACGTTTGAAGGCCTAGAAAACAAATACTGTTAATCTCTATTGCATATCGCTGTTCTTGGTGGACATTAAGTTTCTGAAAGAAACCTGACCATCTATTTTACAACAATGTCGAAATCGTAGTCGGATGTCGTCGTAAAGAGGACACGAGTTTACAAAGTGCGATTCATCCTCGATAATTTCTTTCGAGTTTGAGAGACAATATTTACATAATCTATTTTCTCGCACAACTAGTCCGCGTAATTTTTCAACAGCCAAATGATGGGTGGAACATCGTAGCTTAGTTAATGCAGTTCGGTGTTTCGCGACGCGTACAGACGATAAATATAGTTCTGGTTCCAGCAAAGATTTATAAGTACAATACGAAGATAAATTTGACGTGCTCGTTAACATGGCATCCCATTCTTGAATAGTAATGTCGGCTACCCTTTGCTTAAATTCGGAAACAAATCATTCTGGGTTTCCTACTCCTTGGCATACCCAAACATGTCCAAATCCATATTTAAATAATAATTCCTTGATATGATACGCCCAAGTTTCTTTCCCATTATTACAAAGCTGGAACAGGCGGTAGTAGCAACTATGATTATATCGATGTTAATCAGTCTGAACCAATCGAAGCCAAAACTTGATACATCCTGTCATGTAGAGAACATTTAATGCTTTTTGCCCGCATTCACCTAAAACTGCACAATGCGGTGCGTTCTTCGGAACATTTTACACAATCTTTAACACTTTTGCCTGAAATTGTTCAATTTCGGTTCTATACATATATCCCCGAAATTCACATCCGTATAACAGAATTGGTGCCACCGACTTGTTAAATATATCTAGGCATATTTTTATTGGTATATCACCATATTTTGATTTGAGGGATTTAAGCATAATTATGCCCTTGGATGCTTGCTGAACAAGTGATTTTAAAGGGCGGATCCATTTTAGTGTTGATGACATCACTAATCCTAAATATTTATAATATGATACAGTTTTAATTTGTTGTCCATTGATATACCATTTCTCATTTTTTCGTAGGTGACCGCCTCTGCGAAAAACAACAACTTTTGTTTTCGATAGATTTATATGCAGAGAGTAGTCTTTACAAAATTTGGCTAATTCATCAAGTTGTTTTTGTAATCTACCAACCGTATCGTTAATTAATGTTAAATCGTCAGCGTACATTAACATGAATACACCCGGGAATACCTCACTAAAATAGATACCATTGCAGTCTCCTTGTTTGAAACGACTTTCTAACTCGTTTATATATAACAGAAAGAAGAATGTGCTGAGCATACACCCTTGTTTTACCCCTATGGAGCAATCAAAATATTCGGAAAGACCTTTCGGAGTTTTCACATACGACTTTAAGTTTGAGTACATGGATTTAATAACTGTTGAAATCTTGCCATGGACTCTTGCAGTGATGAGTCTATACAATGATGCAGAATGAGGGATAAGGTCAAACGCCTTAGTCAGATCTACGAATACACAGTAAAACCTACCCTTTGGTTTAATTAAATCACTCTCTATCGTGCTATATAATGTAAACAGATTATCGGTGGTCGACCGCCCTTTTCTGTAAGCCCCTTGACCTTCAGTGATTTTCTGATTCATTTCAGCCCAACAGGTAAGCCAAGTGTTTAAAACCTTTGTAAAAACTTTTCCTAGTACATTCAGCAACGATATTCCGCGATAGTTTCGTACATCAGATTTGGAACCTTTCTTATGCATGTGGCTTATGACTGCTTCTGACCAAGCGTCTGGGAACTGCCCACTATTTAGGACAACATAAAAGAGGCGAGTTATTGGTTCTTTGAATACACCCAAACAACTTCTATATATCTCGTACGTCACCAGCGATGGGAAGTGACGGGAAGTAATACCCAGTGATGGAAAGTGATGGGAAGTGATGACCAGTGATGAAAAGTGATGACCAGTGATGGGAACTGATGACCAGTGATGACCAGTGATGAAAAGTGATGGAAAGTGATGACCAGTGATGCAAAGTGCTCACCAGTGATGGGAAGTGGTGACCAGCGATGAAACGTAATCGAAAGTGATGACCAGTGATGAAACGTAATCGAAAGTGATGACCAGTGATGACCAATGATGAAAAGTAATGATCGGTGATGGGAAGTGATGACCAGTAATATGAAAGGGATGACCAGTGATGTTAAGTGATGAAAAGTGATGACCAGTGATCGAAAGTGATGACCAGTGATGGGACGTAATGACCAGTGATGAGAAATGATGACCTGTGATGGGAAGTAATGACCAGTGATGGCAAGTAATGATCATTGATGGAAAGTGATGAAATGTGATGACCAGTGATGAGAAGTGATGACCAGTGATGGAAAGTGATGACCAGTGATGGGAACTGATGACCAGTGATGACCAGTGATGAAAAGTGATGGAAAGTGATGACCAGTGATGCAAAGTGCTCACCAGTGATGGGAAGTGGTGACCAGTGATGAAACGTAATCGAAAGTGATGACCAGTGATGAAACGTAATCGAAAGTGATGACCAGTGATGACCAATGATGGAAAGTAATGATCGATGATGGAAAGTGATGACCAGTAATATGAAGGGATGACCAGTGATGTTAAGTGATGACCAGTGATGAAAAGTGATGACCAGTGATCGAAAGTGATGACCAGTGATGGGACGTAATGACCAGTGATGAGAAATGATGACCTGTGATGGGAAGTAATGACCAGTGATGGCAAGTAATGATCATTGATGGAAAGTGATGAAATGTGATGACCAGTGATGAGAAGTGATGACCAGTGATGGAAAGTGATGACCAGTGATGGGAACTGATGACCAGTGATGACCAGTGATGAAAAGTGATGGAAAGTGATGACCAGTGATGCAAAGTGCTCACCAGTGATGGGAAGTGGTGACCAATGATGAAACGTAATCGAAAGTGATGACCAGTGATGAAACGTAATCGAAAGTGATGACCAGTGATGACCAATGATGGAAAGTGATGATCGGTGATGGGAAGTGATGACCAGTAATATGAAGGGATGACCAGTGATGTTAAGAGATGAAAAGTGATGACCAGTGATCGAAAGTGATGACCAGTGATGACCAATGATGGAAAGTAATGATCGGTGATGGGAAGTGATGACCAGTAATATGAAAGGGATGACCAGTGATGTTAAGTGATGAAAAGTGATGACCAGTGATCGAAAGTGATGACCAGTGATGGGACGTAATGACCAGTGATGAGAAATGATGACCTGTGATGGGAAGTAATGACCAGTGATGGCAAATAATGATTATTGATGGAAAGTGATGAAATGTGGTGACCAGTGATGAAAAGTGATGACCAGTGATGGAAAGTGATGACCAGTGATGGGAACTGATGACCAGTGATGACCAGTGATGAAAAATGATGGAAAGTGATGACCAGTGATGCAAAGTGCTCACCAGTGATGGGAAGTGGTGACCAGTGATGAAACGTAATCGAAAGTGATGACCAGTGATGAAACGTAATCGAAAGTGATGACCAGTGATGACCAATGATGGAAAGTAATGATCGGTGATGGGAAGTGATGACCAGTAATATGAAGGGATGACCAGTGATGTTAAGTGATGAAAAGTGATGACCAGTGATCGAAAGTGATGACCAGTGATGGGACGTAATGACCAGTGATGAGAAATGATGACCTGTGATGGGAAGTAATGACCAGTGATGGCAAGTAATGATCATTGATGGAAAGTGATGAAATGTGATGACCAGTGATGAGAAGTGATGACCAGTGATGGAAAGTGATGGAAAGTGATGACCAGTGATGCAAAGTGCTCACCAGTGATGGGAAGTGGTGACCAGTGATGAAACGTAATCGAAAGTGATGACCAGTGATGAAACGTAATCAAAAGTGATGACCAGTGATGACCAATGATGGAAAGTAATGATCGATGATGGAAAGTGATGACCAGTAATATGAAGGGATGACCAGTGATGTTAAGTGATGACCAGTGATGAAAAGTGATGACCAGTGATCAAAAGTGATGACCAGTGATGAGACGTAATGACCAGTGATGAGAAATGATGACCTGTGATGGGAAGTAATGACCAGTGATGGCAAGTAATGATCATTGATGGAAAGTGATGAAATGTGATGACCAGTGATGAGAAGTGATGACCAGTGATGGAAAGTGATGACCAATGATGGAAAGTAATGATCGATGATGGAAAGTGATGACCAGTAATATGAAGGGATGACCAGTGATGTTAAGTGATGACCAGTGATGAAAAGTGATGACCAGTGATCAAAAGTGATGACCAGTGATGAGACGTAATGACCAGTGATGAGAAATGATGACCTGTGATGGGAAGTAATGACCAGTGATGGCAAGTAATGATCATTGATGGAAAGTGATGAAATGTGATGACCAGTGATGAGAAGTGATGACCAGTGATGGAAAGTGATGACCAGTGATGGGAACTGATGACCAGTGATGACCAGTGATGAAAAGTGATGGAAAGTGATGACCAGTGATGCAAAGTGCTCACCAGTGATGGGAAGTGGTGACCAGTGATGAAACGTAATCGAAAGTGATGACCAGTGATGACCAATGATGGAAAGTAATGATCGGTGATGGGAAGTGATGACCAGTAATATGAAAGGGATGACCAGTGATGTTAAGTGATGAAAAGTGATGACCAGTGATCGAAAGTGATGACCAGTGATGGGACGTAATGACCAGTGATGAGAAATGATGACATGTGATGGGAAGTAATGACCAGTGATGGCAAGTAATGATCATTGATGG
Source organism: Arenicola marina (assembly GCA_964019135.1). Classification (NCBI taxonomy): domain Eukaryota; kingdom Metazoa; phylum Annelida; class Polychaeta; family Arenicolidae; genus Arenicola; species Arenicola marina. Next base: position 55,076,117 of record OZ025249.1, on the reverse strand, counting down.
AAAGTGATGAAATGTGATGACCAGTGATGAGAAGTGATTACCAGAGATGGAAAGTGATGACCAGTGATGGGAACTGATGACCAGTGATGACCAGTGATGAAAAGTGATGGAAAGTGATGACCAGTGATGCAAAGTGCTCACCAGTGATGGAAAGTGGTGACCAGTGATGAAACGTAATCGAAAGTGATGACCAGTGATGAAACGTAATCGAAAGTGATGACCAGTGATGACCAATGATGGAAAGTGATGATCGGTGATGGGAAGTGATGACCAGTAATATGAAGGGATGACCAGTGATGTTAAGTGATGAAAAGTGATGACCAGTGATCGAAAGTGATGACCAGTGATGGGACGTAATGACCAGTGATGAGAAATGATGACCTGTGATGGGATGTAATGACCAGTGATGACCAGTGATGAAAAGTGATGGAAAGTGATGACCAGTGATGCAAAGTGCTCACCAGTGATGGGAAGTGGTGACCAGTGATGAAACGTAATCGAAAGTGATGACCAGTGATGAAACGTAATCGAAATGATGACCAGTGATGACCAATGTTGGAAAGTAATGATCGGTGATGGAAAGTGATGACCAGTAATATGAAGGGATGACCAGTGATGTTAAGTGATGACCAGTGATGAAAAGTGATGACCAGTGATCGAAAGTGATGACCAGTGATGGGAAGTAGTGACCAGTGATGAGAAATGATGACCTGTGATGGGAAATAATGACCAGTGATGGGAAGTGATGACCATTGATGGAAAGTGATGGAATGTGATGACCAGTGATGGGAAGTGATGACCAGTGATGGAAAGTGATGACCAGTGATGGCAAGTGACGGTAAGTAATGACCAGTCTTGGTAGGTGGTGAGAAAGGATGGGAAGTGATTGGAAGTGATGGGAGGTGATTGGAAGTGATGGCCAGAGATGGGAAGTGATGACCGGTGATGGGATGTCATGACCGGTGATGGGAAGTGATAACCAGTGATGGAAAGTGATTACCAGCCATGGGAAGTGATGAACAGTTATGGGAAGCGATGACCAGTGACGGGAAGTTACGACCGGTGATGGGAATTTATGACCAGTAATGAGAAGTAATGACCAGTGATGGGAAGTAATGACCCGTGATGAGAAGTAATGACCAGTGATGGAAAGTGATAACCAGTGATGCAAAGTAATGACCGGAGATGGAGAGCGATGATCAGGAATGGGAAGTGATGACCAGTGATGGGAAGTGAATGTAAGTGATGGGAAGTGATTGAAATTGATGACCCCGGATGGGAAGTATTATGAAGTGATGATCATTGACGGGAAGTGATGACCATGTGATGGAAGGTAATGAGCAGTGATGGGAAGTGATAGCCAGTGATGTTAAGTGATGACCAGTGATGTGAGGTGATGACCAGTGATTTGAGGTGATGACCAGTGATGGAAAGTTATGAACAGTGATGGGCAGAGATGACCAGTAATGGGAAGTGATGACCAGTGATGGAAAGTAATGACCAGTGATCTAAAGTGAAGACCAGTGATGGGATGTGATGACCAGTGATGGAAAGTAATGACCAGTGATCGAAAGTGATGACCAGTGATGGGAAATGATGACCAGTAATATGAAGTGATGACCAGTGATGAAAAGTGATGACCACTGACCGAAAGTGATGACCAGTGATGGGAAGGGATAACCAATGATGTAAAGTGATGGAAAGTGATGACCAGTGATGGAAAGTAATGACCAGTGATGAGAAATGATGACCTGTGATGGGAAGTACTGACCAGTGATGGAAAGTAATGACCGGTGATGGAAAGCGATGATCAGGGATGGGAAGTGATGACCAGTGATGGAAAGTAATGAGCAGTGATGGGAAGTGATGGCCATTGATGGGAAGTGATGACCAGTGATGTGAGGTGATGACCAGTGATGGAAAGTGATTATCAGTGATGGGAAGTCATGAACAGTGATGGGTAGTGATGACCAGTGACGGGAAGTGATGACAAGCGATGGAAAGTGATGACCATTTATAAAAAGTGATGGAATGTGATGACCAGTGATGGAAAGTGATCACCAGTGATGGGAAGATACAGTAAGTATTGACCAGTGCTGGTAGTTGGTGACAAGTGATGGAAAGTGGTTGGAAATGATGGGAAGTGATTAAAAATGATGACCAGTGATGGAAAGTAATATGAAGTGATGACCAGCGATGGAAAGTGATGACCAGTGATGAGAAGTAATGACCAGTGATGGAATGTGATGACCAGTGATGGAAAGTGATCACCAGTGATGGGAAGTAACAGTAAGTATTGACCAGTGCTGGTAGGTGGTGACAAGTGATGGGAAGTGGTTGGAACTGATGGGAAGTGATTAGAAGTGATGGGAAGTGGTTAGAAGTGGTGACCAGTTATGGAAAGTAATATGAAGTGATGACCAGTGATGGAAAGTGATAACCAGTGATTGAAAGTGATGATCAGTGATCGAAAGTGATGACCAGTGATGGGAAGCGATGACCGATGATGAAATGTAATGGATAGTGATGACCAGTGATGGAAAGTAAGGACCAGTGATCGAAAGTGATGATCAGTGATGGGAAGTGATAATCAGTGATGGGAACTGATTGGAAGTGATTGGAAGTGATTGGAAATGATTGACAATGGTGACAAGTGATGGAAAGTAATATGAAGTGATGACCAGTAATGGGAAGTGATGATCTGTGATGGAAAGTGATGAGCAGTGATGAAAAGTGATGATCAGTGATGGGAAGTGATGAACAGTGATGGGAAGTGATGACTAGTGATGGGAAGTGATGAGCAGTGATAAAAAGTGATGACCAGTGATGGTAAGTGATGACCAGTGATGGGAAGGGATAAACAGTGATGGGAAACGATGAGCAGTGATGGGAAGTGATGACTGGTGATGAGAAGTGATGACCAGTGATTGGAAGTGATGAGTAGTGATGGGAAGTAAGGAGCAGTGATGGGAAGTGATGACTAGTGATGAAAAGTGATGACCAGTGATGGGGAAGTGATGACCAGTGATGGGAAGTGATGACTAGTGATGAGAAGTGATGACTAGTGATGAGAAGTGATGACTAGTGATGAGAAGTGATGACTAGTGATGGGAAGTCATGACCAGGGATGGGAAGTGATGGATAGTGATGAAAAGTGATGACTAGTGATGGGAAGTGATGAACTGTGATGCGAAGTGATGACTAGTAATGGGAAGTGATTGGACGTGATGACCAATGATGGGAAGTGATGACCAGTGATGGGAAGTGATGACTAGTGATGGGAAGTGATTGGAAGTGATGACCAGTGATGGGAAGTGATGACCAGTGATGGGAAGTGATGACCAGTGATGGGAAGTGATGACTAATGATGGGAAGTGATTGGAAGTGATGACCAGTGATGTGAAGTGATGACCAGTGATGGGAAGTGATGACTAGTGATGGGAAGTGGTGACCAGTGATGGGAAGTGATCGACACAGAACCATAGCTCTCAATCTTCTGAAACTTTAGGGGGGATATCAGACGCTCTTCGCGTTACTTTTTTAATCTCTATTTCGGCGAAATGAACGTTTAATTAACACCTGGCATTGAATGAGACATATTCCCAAGAAAAGTACGTATACATTGTGTCAGTGTTCCTCGAGGTCCATCATGTGTAGACTCGCATACCGTATAACGACACAAAAAGCGTTTTGGTTGTATAACGTTACACGAGGACCTTTAATTAGTTAACGATACAAGGGAGGTTTTAATCGTTTAACGATGCGAGAAGAATTTTAGTTGGTTAACGACATAAGGGGGGCTTTAATGGTATAACGATGCAAGGAGAGCTTTAGACATGACATGTCCCCCACTGGGTTGCGTCTCCCGTTGAGTTTGGGTATACGCGTGGGTAAAGACAAGGGACATTGGCGGTAGATTGTCATAGGTGAAATATATCCATGACCTAGTGTTCCCATTGTTTAGCATGGGTGACCGATCTCCATGAGTAAAAGGGCGTAGCTTGTCAAAAGCTTCAGATCTGGCCGTGCAGGACACGGGGCAGTACACGTTGGTCGGTGGCGGCGCGCGCGGCGGGAAGCCTAAACTTACCTGAGGTGGCAGGAGGACACGGGGCAGTACACGTGGTAGGTGGCGGCGCGCGCGGCGGGAAGCCTAAACTTACCTGAGGTGGCAGGAGGACACGGGGCAGTACACGTGGTAGGTGGCGGCGCGCGCGGCGGGAAGCCTAAACTTGCCTGAGGTGGGAGGAGGACACGGGGCAGTACACGTGGTAGGTGGCTGCGCGCGCGGCGGGAAGGCTAAACTTACCTGAGGTGGCAGGAGGACACGGGGCAGTACACGTGGTAGGTGGCGGCGCGCGCGGCGGGAAGGCTAAACTTACCTGAGGTGGCAGGAGGACACGGGGCAGTACACGTGGTAGGTGGCGGCGCGCGCGGCGGGAAGCCTAAACTTACCTGAGGTGGCAGGAGGACACGGGGCAGTACACGTGGTAGGTGGCGGCGCGCGCGGCGGGAAGCCTAAACTTACCTGAGGTGGCAGGAGAACACGGAGCAGTACACGTGGTAGGTGGCGGCGCGCGCGGCGGGAAGCCTAAACTTACCTGAGGTGGCAGGAGAACACGGAGCAGTACACGTCAGCTTCAATTATATGCTCAGCGACTGGTGAGGTTATTGACCCCGCGCGCCAAGAAAACATAATCTCATTACCTGTTCACCGTGATCATACGAACTACATTCCTGCACTAATCCCCAACCATTATGACCGCATATTCCCGTCATTTGATAAATACTGATGAAGTTGATGCAGAGTAGTTTTTGGTAACTATTATCATTACAAGCATTTTAATGGATTAGCAATTGGAACAGCGTTGAAAATGCCCCCCCTCCCCGTTTTTTTGTAGAACTTAAAGGGAAATGCCGGGCCCATATCATTTACATTTCCAGTTAAACTATAAGGAATTAGCTAAACATAACACAGAATATATATTTTTTGAATCATGCATTAGTTAAGTTTCAAGCACTTTTGCACGACCTCCCAACTTGCCATGGGCACCCACTGCACTGATGATGACGTCACTGGTGATGAATCGACCAGTAGGTTTAGACAACTGCCACCGGATGCTATAAGAACTTCTGGCGAGTCGGACGAAGAAGTTGAAGTAAACACCGAATTTACACCAACTGATGATTTAATCGGGGACAAGCTTGTAGGAGTGGACGATGGTGGATTAGGCATTGTTTATGCATGTCGTTGACGACGCATCGCGTGGTCAGTGAATCCGTGTTCCATTAGAATTGAGAGGGTTGGGGTGGGGGACGGGGGGGTGCGGGGGTGGCGGTTGGGGGCCGGGTAGGAGTGGAGTCATGGGTCCATCGTCATTGTTGACAGGGTGCCCAATTTTGACTCGTTGAGTGGCCGGCCATGGTTTGGGGGGGGGGGGGACACTACTTTACTACAGTGGTGGGGGTGTGCCGCCCATGCCGTAGAGAGGATTTGGATTTCACTGAGATAATTTTTTGGTTAGAAATGACATCTAAAATAGATACTGACAAAATTTTGGTTAAAAAGGCATAAAAAATTGACATTGACAAAAAATTGTGGTTAAATAGGCATCTAAAATTTACACTGACAAAAATTTGCGGTGACAAAGGCATCTGAAGTAGGCACTGACATTCATGACCAAGTCTCTGAAGGATACTTATTTGAACAGTTTCGATATCAATTAGACTATATAGTCAAGAAATGCAAGTTTGAATAAAAGTCGGTCTAAGGCGGGCATATCGAGAGAAATTATGGATTTCTGCTTCGGGAAATCTGTATATACCTAACTTTATATAGTGCCCCCGCCTGTCCGAGAGCGGCAGTTGATGGTGTAACTTGATCGAGCTGCTGTCTTAGAAACTCAGTCACTGAAGAGCGTATGGGCAGGACTGCCATACTACAGAACTATGGGGCGCCAAGTAGTACCCCCTTCATTTCGTCGACGAACTGCAACTTTCGTCGACGAACTGCAACTTTCGTCGAAGATATACAACTTTCGTCGACGAAATACAATTACTTTGACAAAATAGCAATTACGTCGACGAAATGCAACTTTTGTCGACGAAATACAACTTTCCTCGACGAAATAGCAGTTACGTCGATCAAATAGCAATTACGTCGACGAAATGCAACTTTTGTCGACGAAATAGCAATTATGTGGACGAAATGGTAAGTACGTTGACGAAATATTTCGTATTGACCCAATTAATTATTTCCGGTGATAGCTACAACACGGAACAACGAACTGACAAAGCGCGAAAATCTCTAAACACCGCATGATACAGAGAGACCTGCAAACTTATCACAGTACGCTACCGGGCTATACGAGGCATTTTGTCCTCAGCGGGATATGCCCTCCCCCTCCCACTCCCTACCGCCCGTCCTCAGTTTTAAATAAAGGCACTGTATAAAGCATGTAATAGAGGCCTACAGTCAGTTAAAAGTCACCCTGCATTTCAAACAATAAAAGCTCGTGCTGTCGCTGTAGTCGTGTTTAAAAAGCAATTGTTCTCAAAGTGGTGGGAACATACTCGTGAATGTTCTGTGGCTTTTAAACTCACACGAGCAATCTGGCGTAGCCATTGCCGCAAAAGCTGCTGGTCGCCTAGTGGACAGCGGTATTCAGATATCCTGTTTTAGCTGTCCTTTTTTGCACTTGAATTGTTGCAGCCAACAGCTGAACAGTACACCATTTTGTTCTAAATGCATCGATGTTTCAAATTGAGTCAAATTCGCTTGTCACTATTCATGAGAGGTGTTAGGCTGACAGCTTGTTCCAGTTCAGCGGAAGGTAGTCGTCAGTGACGTCAACGCCTTGCGTACGCCTTGAGTGTGATTGGCTAACTCTGATCACGTGCTCAGAACATGTCGACACCCGCCTGATGGGCGACAATCTGTATTTTATACTGTTGATGTGCGATTTTCGCGATACTGCTTTCTTTTTAAACAGAACGATTAACGGCAAATACATTTTATACCAACAGTTTTATTTTTATAACCCATTATAGCTCCCCGGTATTTTCTTTTAAGCACTTGCTGTGAGTGTGAGTCCCAAGAGTCCATATATAGAACTGTTTAGTTCCCCTGGACGTCATTAAGTCTTGCTCTAAGTAGAGTGTGCGTTTCTGGACGTTTCAGATGAGCCATTTCGGTTATCCGTTCCACTTAAATCAAACAATATATGATTTTTATTTTTGTCGAAAGACAAATTGGTTCTGTCGAAATAACATTTTTTTAATGGCGGTAATTACTTGAATGTTCATTACTTCCTTACGTGTCTCCAGAAATGTTAGCAGGGTGGTAAGCAGCCCATAATTTAGCAGAACACAATACGATATGGTTTATTTATATTGATGTGATATTGGTAACATAAGCCCCCCCCCCGCCTTCTACAGGGCCCCATGAATTATTATGCAGATATTTCTTTTCATTCTCTGGTTTTGAAAAAAAATGCTTATCCCATTGATGCTTTGTGTGAATTTGCTCATACGCTGTCCCAGGTTCCTTGGGAAATTTTGAGACCGAGTTTCCTGACACCATGTAGCTCACGTAGAGTGTGGATAAGTAAAGTCCTGACGGGGGCAATAGAGCAGACGGTGAATATTGACCGGGAAACCAGCAGCTCGTAATGTATCAGCCAGGAGAGTGGAGAGCCTTTCACAGTCTGCTGGTGTCCGAATTCAATTAACCGCGGGATCCAGACGACTGTTGGTTGGAATTAGGGTGGGCCAGGGCGCTCCGCAACTTCGGCCAACTGCAATAAATGCCCATTGTGAGCAGACGGTTTAGCTTGGGAGGCAGCTTACTTATCGTATGTGCAGGTTGACTGTGCCAGTTTTCGTCCCTTCGTCTCTACTAGCGGCTCTCATTCTCTGTGTGTATATGAATAAGAATATGAAAAAAACATGTCTTGATATACGATTACATGCTGAAAAGCGCTTTGGCGCCAGATGTAAAAATACATCTGTATGTATAATGCAAGAATATGTAGATACGATCACGATTGTGTGGAATGGCCTTGGCTTTGCGCTGAAGACTTAAAGCTAGCCTGACTCTAAAGTATTAGTGGCATGCGCCGCCACAGCCACTCACTCAGCCACTGACATTCTAAAGGTGAACCGTTCATTGCTCCGGGACTGTGTTCAGTGTTCAGTGGCCTTGAGAGCCGTATTACTTCCCTTTAAGACCCTTCCGCTCCTTATCAATCACCACCAGTCACTAACTGAGGGGGCCACCCAGTCATTTAATATCTTCACCAGACGGCAGGCCTCTCAGGGGTGAAGTACCCTCACGGTACGTGTCAACATGAGATGTGGCGGCGGGCGGCATCGCTACAAACGCTCCCCCAAACGACGCGGAGGGAACTAAATTATGGTGTTTAATTCAAACGGGGATTTTTATGGCTGACAGGTGTTTTTGTGGGTACCAAAAGGGGGCGCTAAGAGTGGCCGATCTGCTTTTTTCCCTTTCATGGTAGGAGAATTCAGGGAGAGAGTGCGTGGCGACTTGAAACCAGATATAAAAAGGGGTGGGAAGAGAAGAGAAGGATGGAGAGAGAGAGGGATAGGGTGTGCAGGTAGGAAGGGGTGGAAGAGAGAGAGGGAGAGGGTGTGCAGGTAGGAAGGGGTGGAAGAGAGAGAGGGAGAGGGTGTGCAGGTAGGAAGGGGTGGAAGAGAGAGAGGGAGAGGGTGTGCAGGTAGGAAGGGGTGGAAGAGAGAGAGGGAGAGGGTGTGCAGGTAGGAAGGGGTGGAAGAGAGAGAGGGAGAGGGTGTGCAGGTAGGAAGGGGTGGAAGAGAGAGAGGAAGAGGGTGTGCAGGTAGGAAGGGGTGGAAGAGAGAGAGGAAGAGGGTGTGCAGGTAGGAAGGGGTGGAAGAGAGAGAGGAAGAGAGAGAGAGAGAGAGGGGAAGAGTGAGAGAGAGAGAGACAGAGAGAGGGAGAGAGTGAGAGAGAGAGAGAGAGAGAGAGAGAGGGGGAGAGTGAGAGAGAGAGGGGAGAGAGATAGTGTGAAAAGTGTGAGAAGGAAAGAGGGGAAAAAGAAGAATGGAAAAGGCAGAGAATAAAGACATATAACGGAAGAAAGACGGAGAGAAATAGGGAGTGAAAGCAAGGAGAGAACGGAGAAATACCAGAACGAAACGTCGATTGGAAAGATCAACGAAAACGTTTTCTATATAATAGACAGAGGACCCCAAACTGGTCATTGATGATCATATGAGATCAGATCAACCTTTGAGATATGGGACTTTATGACATTTGCGATATGGAAAGCATGCGCTCTTGCATTATCTAGCCTGTTCCGTGGCTACGAACTCAATCAAAGCATTTTGTAATAAAATTATGGACATAATATTCTTAATAGCGAGCGTAAGCGAGCTCTTAAGGTAACATGCATGCATATTCAAAGTCCATTTCAGGCATAGGCTTACGACTTTCATTTCGCGTAACAGCCCCCATGAGACGTTTTCGGATTCGGAGTAAATATCAGCTGTACGTAAATATATTCAAGCAAAAAGAGGACGGAGCCTATTATGTCATGTCTTTAATAATTAAATCAGCTGCCCCCCCAAAATAACCAATAAATTATTCAATGTTAACACTGAATGTATACTTCAAATTAAAGTTAATTTATAAGCGTCGAGCTAAATGTCTGTTGCCAAGTAGAGCGCTCTTGGTGACCGCCCATCGGCTGCTGTCATAGTGAGTAGTTGTGACGTCCAAATGTTATAAACATGACGTGACAATGGGAGTTAAGCAATCGAATGAGAAGCACGTGCATATCCCGCCAAAGAAATTATTTATGGCAAGCGATTAATATTGAATACTAATCTAGATGTATCCCCTCGGAATATCTGAATTAATAAATATACGCTCGCATTTTTTTAGGTAGCACCTATCCATATTATGGCTAACGTGGCTATATGTATATACTGCTTGTAGTAGGCACCCAACTTCTCGTAAGACCCTAACACAACGCGGTTGCGATTGCATTACTGATTAAATATACAACATAAAATAAGCTCCGCGAAGGTCTTATAAATCCAATTATGGTACCATTAAATACCTACTGGTAGCTGCGCTAACGGCTGGGGGCTGTTGGTAATGACAGGGTCCCTCGGTGGGGCCGGCCACGTGTATATATCCTCTCACATCGGTGGTCGGGGTAAGGGGGTGGGGGTGACTCCCATATAAACATCAGTATTATTTGAGTTAGCCACCCTGGGATTCGAGAAGATTATAATAAGACGTAGTCCCGATGGACCAGCTAGTATGTCAATCTAGTCCACAGACAGACTGCCTCACAATTTTCTACAACAGATGTTTGATAAACTTTATAATTTATCTTGGTAACAATTCAAATCAGCTTGATTTTTGACGATTTCTAATTCTACTCTTTTATATTTTCGGAACACTTCGCTAAGTAAAAGCGGAATTGAATTGAATCGAATTTATTAAAGCTGCTTGTTGAGCTTTTCCCTCAAACTCTAAGCCCAGGTGACATATATATCACAATTTGCCGATTGTTTCATTCTATATATTTAGAAACGTAATAAATATCGCCGTTTCGTCTGTGATATGGCAAACGTGTGTATCCCGGGATACCGCAGAACTCTGTCGCGGCACTACTAGTTACTTATTACAAAGCATCGCGAAGCACAAAAACTGATGACGTTTGCCACTTGAAGACAGTTGAAGACCTGGATATGCAACTTTAAGACCACTCATAATAAATGTGTTGAGTTACCACGCACTAAAATTTCAATTGATTGCATTTATCGTTTAGCCCGGGAAGGTGAGAGGACATACGCCTATATATTTACATATTTTAATTATTTCACGTTAGACAAAAGACATTGTACATAGCATTCAAGATATTTCATCATAGTATCACAGTAATCCGTGCATTATTGGCTGCCACTTTCTATTTAGGTTTTTCATGTCTGCGCTGGTCTGTTCTTGCCTCTGCATGGTAATTTTCTCTATATGGTGATTATATCTTATGGTATTGATCGCGCCTTTTAGCTTTGAGAGAGTGTCTTTGCATTTAGATCTGTATACATACCTCTTAATTATCAAAATAACATGGTTTATCAGGATTATGAGATCGTTACCCGAAGTTACACCAAGCATCATTGTTTCAATATTAATGAAATCCCCCCAAGTAGGTTTATCGTCTTCTATTATTTGTCCTAACAATACTATAATATTCTTCCACAGTCGAGTCACATAGTCACCATGCCAAAACTCTATGCAGTGCTCTATGGTTTTTACGTTTCTTTTACAAAATACACATTTGTCCGTGTCCGTGATACGACATCTGTACAGATACTTATTAGTAGGAATGCATCTCATTCGATGGAGAAATGTATAATATTGGAAGCTACGTGTTCGTTCGTCAACCGTTCATGCCATGAGCTCTAAACAGCATTTCTCCCACTTTGCTTTTGCTATATATACATTTAAGAGCTCCCACCGCTTTATCTCATTTTGATTGTGAACACTCAATAAACCAACTAACTTGTTATAACTTTCATTAACCAATCGCTTACAGGCCTTGACAAAGTTCGTTCCTTATCTCGGTAAAGTTTCATTGTTGTACCCTTAAAGACAGTTTCCATTCACACGGAATACAATGCGTCAAACTACAAAAGTCCACATAATTCATTTCCAGTTTAAACCTAGTCGTAAACTCTCGCCAGCTATATATTCTGCATACATTGCATGAACTAAATTTGGCAGAGCTAGGGTCTTTAAAACCGTCACCCGGCTCCCTAGGGAGAGCTGCCTCCTCGTGGGCCTAAGTCACATTGAACACAGTAGCTACACGGTACATCCCGGTAGCCCCCGGTAGAAGCCGGTGGTTAATTTGGCCTCTACCGGGATCTACCAGGATGAAAATCGGTCGACGGTTGTCTAGACGGTCACCGTCACCCCGGTAGTAACACGGTAGGCCCCGACGTGAACACGGTAGAACACGGCGCCAGCACGGCGTGAACACGGCGTCGACATGGTGCCAACACGTCAGAGCCCGGTGTGACCACGGTAGACCCCGGGCAGTAACACGGTAGACCCCGGCAGCCACACGGTACACCCGGGTGCCAACACACCACACCCTGGTAGAGCCCGGTAGACGCCGATTTTCGTGCCGGCGTCTACCGGGGTCTACCGGGATCCCAGTGTGATTTAGGCTTTATACAGTTCAAGAAAACATTTAATTTCCGCTACTTTGCGTTCATAGTTGAGTGCGGGCATTTTTGACAAATCTACATTAAAAACTATACCAAGTAGTGCAAACTGGTTTGCCCATGTAATTGGGATATTTGGACATAATGTCTTTCTTGGTTTACCCGTCTTACCTATCCACACCCCCACCGTCTTACATTAATCATTAACCCGGAACATTTCCCAAAATTACCAAGTATTTCCATCGATTTTCTTAAAGATGCTTCACTCCCGCATAACAATAACAACGTATCGTCCGCGTATTGACCCAGCTTGTACTCGTGCTTACCCAGTTTAATACCCCGAATACGTTTGTTAGCTCTTATTTCTGATGCAAGTAGCTCAATTGCAAGAATAAAGATGTAAGACGACAGTGAGTCACCTTATCTGCACCCCTTTCCCATCTCAAAGTGACGTGAACAGTGTCCGTTATTCAACACACAACTTGAGCAGTTAGAATAGAGGATTTTACACCATGGTTGAAAGAACTTCCCGAACCCATAGGCTTTTAACATCTTCAATATGTAATCCCAACTGAACGTATCAAAACCTTTTCAAAGTCAATTAACAGCAATAACCCCTTTTCCTTCTTTTCCTTTAAATAGTGCATCACATCATATAAAGGTCTTTTATTTTCCCCTACAAATCTTCCTTGTAAGAAGCCCTTTTGGTCGTGGTTAATTATTTATTTTAAAACATTCAAATTTTAAAAAAACATTCTTATCTGGAGCCAAAACTCCAGATAAGATCTTATAATCGACATTAAGCAGGTAATAAGTCTCCAGTTCTTTAAAAATTGCCTCGGTTTTCGCCCTTTGGTAAGCAAGTTATTATTCCCTGTGTTTGTGTAATGGATAGTTTTCCAGTTTCATATGCGTAATTTATACTCTTCATGAGACGATATCCAATTTGCTTCCAAAACAACTTGAAAAACTCTACGGGAAACCCATCGTTACCTGGCGTCTTGTCATTTTTCATGCTTTTGATGGCCTCTTTTATCCCATCCTCTGTAATAACTCCTTCACACGCCTCGCTGTGTATCATTCAACCTCTCTATGTTATTATCATTTAAGAATTGATCAACTGTGCCATGCATGTCCCTCTCCGCGTACAGTGTCTTATAAACGGTCAGCTGTGCCTGTAAGATTTCACTTGACTTACTGATGACACCATTATCCACTTCTAGTCTATTTACAACCTTGTTAATGTAATTTCTTTTTTCCAAACCACAGAAAAAACGGGTTGGTTTCTCGCCTCCCTCATAGTATTGAACTCTTGCTCGTATAACGGTGCCTTTCGCTTTGAGCAATCTCAGTGCTTCTAACTGCGTTATTAACTTGTTATTAACACTCTCCTGCTTTGTAAGACTCGTACACTCTGTTTGTTCAAGGGTCTCTATATCTTTCACTAGATCTTTTTCTTTCGCGTGAGTCATCCTCTTCTTGTACGAGCAATAACTAATAGTGGCACCCCTGATTTCCACTTTCAACACTTCGAAGAAAAGTTGGTCGGTGATTTCTGTTGAGGCAGATGTGTTCACTCCCGGTGATCGTCCGTACACCACCGTTACATTTTCTACACATTTCTTTACCGGTTTCACATACTCCACATATCGGAAAATAGATGTATTTAATTTCCAGACACCTTTACCCTTGTCGATTCTGTTGAAATCTATCTCAATACCGACTAACGAGTGGTCCGTTCGGTACCCACGAGAAATATCAGACTTTATTGTCCGGGCATGTATATCGCACGAGACAAAGAAAAAGTCAAGGCGCGCCCGATGGGACTTTTGTTTGTTGATTTGTCCATGTATACCGTCTGCTATTTTCATGAATAACTCGCCACGTGTCAATAAGTTCCAGTCCATCAGCAATATCCATCACTCTACGCCCAGCCCCACAGTTGTTTTCACGCACGTAACCTGTTGTGTCGATTGCATGGTCGAGCACCAAATTCCAATCGCCGCATATTATAACACTCACATTTCCCATACTTTCTATTTTTATCTGCACGGCTACGTAAAACGCTGGGGTGTCCCTGTTAGGGCCATATAAATTAACCAATGTAATTCGAGTTTCTACTATTGTTGCATGTAAAATCAAGAAGTTACCCTCGTTATCTTTCTCAACGCGGTGTATAACATCGTCAAGTGCATTAGAGATTATCGTAGCAACTCCTCTTGATTGGGTCGAAATGAAGCTAAAGAAGCAGTTACCCCAGTCGTCTTTCATCGAACCTTCAGCGCTCTGCTCAAGATCAAGTGGCCGTAGGCAAACACTCGAGGGTTCATTTCACCGGAGTCGTTGCCTACGTCAAGTAAACGGACATCAACTCCAGCTCGCCGCCCCGTCAGCCAGGTCGCTACCTCCGCTGGCCCTGACATGGTGGAGTTAACCGGCTCGGGATGTTGTCAGCCTGTGGGGATACGCGAAGCGGCCTCGATGTATCCGTGTGTTTATCGCGTTCGAGGTATTTCAATATCTTGGTAATAATAATATAAAATGACTTTATTCTGAATCGCAATCATCCGTTGATCAAATCAAAAAGAATTAGTGAAAAAACTAAATTAAACAGATTTCAAAATTTATACTTGGTCTGGAGGCTCAATAATATTGATTAAAGCTCCGCGACCATCTTCTTGTCCTTGTGTATTACCAAACCCCACAGGCCAAACTGGCATCCAGAGCTGCTAACGCCTCAGCGGTGGTGACCATGTAAACTAATGGCACAGTGGACGGCAGCTCTAGTCCC
Source organism: Arenicola marina (assembly GCA_964019135.1). Taxonomy (NCBI): domain Eukaryota; kingdom Metazoa; phylum Annelida; class Polychaeta; family Arenicolidae; genus Arenicola; species Arenicola marina. The sequence goes on along the minus strand of OZ025249.1, from coordinate 55,061,101 downwards.
AGTCTGTGTATACTGGTGGGGGACACGTGGTTTGCACTGCGATTCAGGCCCTCTTGGATTCGGGAAGATTTCTTCTTGTATATTCCACACACGAAGGAGACAGAGAAGGGGCAGAGCATATACCAAGATGGCGGAAGTTGAACATGTTAACATTTACGAAGTGTGCTAAATCTGCCGAACTGGATATTGTGGTAGAACAATGGAAGACAAATCGTGTAAGTGAAACAAACGAACACAGCGATAGAATGGGGCATCCCTAAGTCTTGGCCACGCCTGAACATACAGCTATAAAGACCTGTCACAGAAAACAGGGACTACACAATTAACATATTTAGAATACAACAGATTTGGCTCATTCATCAGAGGCGTAACTGGGAGGGAATTGTATATTCATATTCCGTCACCTTGTCCAGAAAGGAACCCTCTTTAACGATAAGTCGGTCCGTCATGGCATGCGTTTCTAACATTGATCTATTCTGTCTTGTTTATAATTCGATGAAAGTATGAGAAGCTTATTCTGCGTTTGCCTTATAGCTGCCGTTTTGCGGTAACCGGCTATGCTCCAATCTCCTCATTGTGGTAGTGCACATGGCACCGGGCCGTACAAAACCCTAACCTGGATCATAATTGCTAATTGAAATAAAATAAGATTAGGCTCTGCATATCTTCCTCGGTATCATCAACCACTAAGCCCTCAAGTACGCACAATCAATCGATACTAAACCACAGCAACGACCCAAGAACGTTGGAAATTGAATTCAAATCACAAGAAATCATCTTGTTGGGGCTTGCGAGGCGAGGGATCGCAGCGGTTAACAGGATCGAAAAAACTCATTAACTGTCACTGACCCTTGTGTCAATTGTGAGCGACGTATCTTACGAACACAAGAAAGCTCTAGATGCGGACTATCTTTGACATCTTCCATTACCATTCGTTTGATAGCATTAACAAGAAACTGAGATCAATTTAGGCAACAAGATGCCGCGAGCCCTGATATATTGAAAAAACATGTTTCAAAGTTATCTGGAAGAGACATTTTGGTTCATGATTTGTATCCTTTGCTGTTTCTGTTAAAAGACATTAATATTTTCCCGATCTTTGGTGGTATCACCTGATGAAAGAACCCGATATATCAACTTCCTCATGGAATACGTCGACAAGGAACATGAATACCGTCATAACGGATAGACAATGGAAGGAAACAAAGGCCCAGTCGTTAACAGACGTTATTGCTTTGATATTCATCTGGTGAGCATATACATGTCCGAGATTATTAACATTGCATGAATCATTCGCTACACCGGCTATTGAGGTTTAATATGTTAGGCAAGTTTAAAAAATAGTCAGACAAAACAGTAACCAGTGGCGGATCCAGGATTATTTGCCAAAGGGGGGCACAAGTCTGAAAAAGGGAGTGCACGCGTCATTTTTAGCGTCTAAATGCCAAAGAAAATGGATGAAATTGGCCTTTTTACGCCGTGAAAGGGCTTGGGGGGGGGGGCACGTGCCCCCAGTGCCCTCCTGAATCCGGCACTAGTATCGCGTCATTATCCGTTGTGTCTTGTATGGCGGGTGGGCGTCTGGCAGACATAGGGCGGTCACCTTTTCACTCGCCTCGGGCATTATCTGAACGAGCCACGCGTTTCACCTCTCCCTTTGCCAGAAGTGTCCCTATTCAATAATTTCGTTCTATTTTTACAGTCCTTTACTCACTTCACTTCGCGGTTAAGCCAGTGGGTCAGACCGCAGACACTGAAAAGCCGCGACGACGATGTTGTCCGGGGTCGACAGTTTGAAAAAAAATTGCTGTAAAATCGATTAGGCCTGCGACCATTTTTAGGGAAAGGATCATGCTGCTGCCGAGGAGAAAGAGGTAGCCGGTGGGTTTTAGTGCCGGGAGTGGGATTGCGTCTTCTGATTTCATTAGTGATACCTTTGAAGGGTGTAACGTCGAGTACGACAATCATTGGTCATTGATCTAGTGTCACTGTGAGTGAGCTTCCTATTCCTCATTAATGCCGCTTGATGTATCTAGCGAACTCGCTATTCAATGCTACTGAATGTGTCCGGCGAACATCCTATTCCTCATCAATGCTACTGAATGTGCCCGGCGAATATCCTATTCCTCATCAATGCCACTGGATGTGTCTGGCGAACCTCCCATTCCTCATCAAAGCCACTGGATGTGTCTGGAAAACGTTCCTGTCGAGCGTAATATACCCCTATATGAAGATGCCGGTCGATGCCGGGTAGCTTCCTTGCGCCTTCGGGTCTGAAGAGGTGGGATCAGACCGTCCGGGGAGCTTCCTTGAACCTTCGAGTCTGAGGAGGTGGGATCAGACCGTCCGGGGAGCTTCCTTGAACCTTCGAGTCTGAAGAGGTGGGATCAGACCGTCCGGGGAGCTTCCTTGAACCTTTGGGTCTGAAGAGGTGGGATCAGATCGTCCGGGGAGCTTCCTTGAGCTTTCGGGTCTGAAGAGGTGGGATCAGACCTTCCGGGGAGCTTCCTTGAACCTTCGGTTCTGAAGAGGTGGGATCAGACCGTCCGGGTAGCTTCCGTGAGCCTTCGGGTCTGAAGAGGTGGGATCATATAGTCCGGGTAGCTTCCTTGCGCCTTCGGGTCTGAAGAGGTGGGATCAGATCGTCCGGGTAGCTTCCTTGCGCCTTCGGGTCTGAAGAGGCGGGATTAGACCGTCCGGGTAGCTTCCTTGAACCTTCGGGTCTAAAGAGGTGGGATCAGACCGTCCGGGGAGCTTCCTTGAACCTTCGGGTCTGAAGAGGTGGGATCAGACCGTCCGGGTAGCTTCCTTGAGCCTTCGGGTCTGAAGAGGTGGGATCAGATCGTCTGGGTAGCTTCTTAGAGCCTTCGGATCTGAAGGGGTGTCATCAGATCGTTCGGGTAGCTTCCTTGAGCCTTCGGGTCTGAAGAGGTGGGATCCGATAGTCCGTGTAGCTTCCTTGAGCCTTCGGGCTTAAAAAGGTGGGATCAGATCGTCTGGGTAGCTTTCTTGAGCCTTCGGGTCTGAAGAGGTGGGATCAGACCGTCCGGGTAGCTTCCTTGAACCCTCGGTTCTGAAGAGGTGGGATCAGACTGTCCGGGTAGCTTCCTTGAGATAACGGGTGTGAAGAGGTGGGATCAGATCGTCCGGGTAGCTTCCTTGAGATATCGGGTCTGAAGAGGTGGGATCAGATCGTCCGCGTGGCTTCGTGGAGCCTTAGAGCATGAAGTGGTGGGATCAGATCATCTGGGTAGCTGCCTTGAGATATCGGGTCTGAAGAGGTGGGATCAGATCGTCTGGGTAGCTTCCTTGAGATATCGGGTCTGAAGAGGTGGGATCAGATCGTCCGCGTAGCTTCCTGGAGCTTTCGGGCCTGAAGAGGTGGGATCAGATCATCTGGGTAGCTTCCTTGAGATATCGGTTCTGAAGAGGTGTGATCAGATCGTCCAGGTAGCTTCCTTGAGATATCGGGTCTGAAGAGGGGGGATCAGATGGTCCGCGTAGCTTCCTGCAGCCTTCGGGCCTGAAGAGGTGGGATCAGATCATCTGGGTAGCTTCTTAGAGCCTTCGGATCCGAAGGGGTGGGATCAGATCGTCCGGGTAGCTTCCTTGAGATATCGGGTCTGAAGAGGTGGGATCAGATCGTCCGGGTAGCTTCCTTGAGCCTTCGGGCCTAAAGAGCTGGGATCAGATCGTCTGGGTAGCTTCCTTGAGCCTTCGGGTCTGAAGAGGTGGGATCAGACGGTCCGGGTAGCTTACTTGAACCATCGGCTCTGAAGAGGTGAGATCAGCCCGTCCGGGTAGCTTCCTTGAGATAACGGGTATGAAGAGGTGGGATCAGATCGTCCGCGTAGCTTCCTGGAGCCTTCGAGCCTGAAGAGGTGGGATCAGATCATCTGGGTAGCTTCCTTGAGATATCGGGTCTGAAGAGGTGGGATCAGATCGTCTGGGTAGCTTCCTTGAGATATCGGGTCTGAAGAGGTGGGATCAGATCGTCCGGGTAGCTTCCTTGAGATATCGGGTCTGAAGAGGTGGGATCAGATCGTCCGCGTAGCTTCCTGGAGCTTTCGGGCCTGAAGAGGTGGGATCAGATCATCTGGGTAGCTTCCTTGAGATATCGGGTCTGAAGAGGTGTGATCAAATCGTCCAGGTAGCTTCCTTGAGATATCGGGTCTGAAGAGGGGGGATCAGATCGTCCGCGTAGCTTCCTGCAGCCTTCGGGCCTGAAGAAGTGGGATCAGATCATCTGGGTAGCTTCTTAGAGCCTTCGGGTCCGAAGGGGTGGGATCAGATCGTCCGGGTAGCTTCCTTGAGATATCGGATCTGAAGAGGTGGGATCCGATAGTCCGTGTAGCTTCCTTGAGCCTTCGGGTCTGAAGAGGTGGGATCAGACGGTCCGGGTAGCTTACTTGAACCCTCGGCTCTGAAGAGGTGGGATCAGCACGTCCGGGTAGCTTCCTTGAGATAACGGGTATGAAGAGGTGGGATCAGATCGTCCGGGTAGCTTCCTTGAGATATCGGGTCTGAAGAGGTGGGACCAGATCGTCCGCGTAGCTTCCTGGAGCCTTCGGGCCTGAAGAGGTGGGATCAGATAATCTGGGTAGCTTCCTTGAGATATCGGGTCTGAAGAGGTGGGATCAGATCGTCTGGGTAGCTTCCCTGAGATATCGGGTCTGAAGAGGTGGGATCAGATCGTTCGGGTAGCTTCCTTGAGATATCGGGTATAAAGGGGTGGGATCAGACCTTCCGGTAGCTTCCGCGAGATATGAGGTGTGAAGCAGTGGGATCAGATCGTCCGGGTTGCTTCCTTGAGATATTGAGTGTGAAGGGGTGGGCTCAGATCGTCTGGGTAGCTTCCTTGAGATATCGGGTGTGAAGGGGTGGGATCAGATCGTCCCTGTAGCTTCCTTGAGATATCGGGTTTGAAGGAGTGAGATCAGATCGTCCGGGTAACTTCCTTGAGATATCGGGTGTGAAGGGTTGGGATCAGATCGTCCGGTTACCTTCCTTGAGATATCGGGTGTGAATGAGTTGAATCAGATCGTCCGGGTAGCTTCCTTGAGATATCCGGTGTGAAGGGGTGGGATCAGATCGTCCGCGTAGCTTCCTTGAGATATCGGGTCTGAAGCAGTGCGATCAGATCATCCGGGTAGCTTCCTTGAGATATCGGGTGTGAAGGGGTGGGATCAGATCGTTCGGGTAGCTTCCTTGAGATATCGGGTGTGAAGGGGTGGGATCAGATCGTCCGGGTAGCTTCCTTGAGATATCGGGTGTGAAGGAGTGGGATCAGATCGTCCTGGTAGCTTCCTTGAGATATCGGGTGTGAAGGGGTGGGATCAGAACGCTCGGGTAGCTTCCTTGAGATATCGGGTGTGAAGGGGTGGGATCAGATCGTCCGGGTAGCTTCCTTGAGATATCGGGTCTGAAGGAGTGGGATCAGATCATCCGGGTAGGTTCCTTGAGATATCGGGTGTGAAGGGGTGGGATCAGATCGTCCGGGTAGTTTCCTTGAGATATCGGGTCTGAAGGAGTGGGATCAGATCATCCGGGTAGCTTCCTTGAGATATCGGGTGTGAAGGAGTGGGATCAGATCGTCCGGGTAGCTTCCTTGAGATATCGGGTCTGAAGGAGTGGCATCAGATCATCCGAGTAGCTTCCTTGAGATATCGGGTGTGAAGGGGTGGGATCAGATCGTTCGGGTAGCTTCCTTGAGATATCGGGTGTGTAGGGGTGGGATCAGATCGTCCGGGTAGCTTCCTTGAGATATCGGGTGTGAAGGAGTGGGATCAGATCATCCGGGTGGCTTCCTTGGGATATCGGGTGTGAAGGAGTGGGCTCAGATCGTCCGTGTAGCTTTCGTGAGATATCTTGCGTGCAGGAGTGGGATCAGATCGTCCGTGTAGCTTCCTTGAGATATCGGGTGTGAAGGAGTGGGAACAGATCGTCCGGGTAGCTTCCTTGAGATATCGGGTGTATAGTGGGATCAGATCGTCCGTGCAGCTTCCTTGATATATCGGGTGTGAATGAGTGGGATCAGACCTTCCGGGTAGCTTCCTTGAGATATGAGGTGTAAAGTAGTGGGATCAGATCTTCCTGGTTGCTTTCTTGAGCTATTGGGTGTGAAGGGGTGGGATCAGATCGTCTGGGTAGCTTCCTTGAGATATCGGGTGTGAAGGGGTGGGATCAGATCGTCCGTGTAGCTTCCTTGAGATATCGGTTGTGAAGGAGTGAGATCAGATCGTCCGTGTAGCTTCCTTGAGATATCGAATGTGAAGGGGTGGGATCAGATCGTTCGGGTAGCTTCCTTGAGATATCCGGTGTGAAGGGGTGGGATCAGATCGTCCGCGTAGCCTCCTTGAGATATCGGGTCTGAAGCAGTGCGATCAGATCATCCGGGTAGCTTCCTTGAGATATCGGGTGTAAAGGGGTGGGATCAGATCGTTCGGGTAGCTTCCTTGAGATATCGGGTGTGAAGGGGTGGGATCAGATCGTCCGGGTAGCTTCCTTGAGATGTCGGGTGTGAAGAAGTGAGCTCAGATCGTCCGTGTAGCTTCCTTGAGATATCGGGTGTGAAGGAGTGGGATCAGATCGTTCGGGTAGCTTCCTTGAGATATCGGGTGTTAAGGTTTGGGATCAGATCGTCCGCGTAGCTTCCTTGAGATATCGGAACGGAAGGAGTGGGATCAGATCATCCGGGTAGCTTCCTTGAGATATCGGGTCTGAAGAGGTGGGATCAGATCGTCTGGGTAGCTTCCTTGAGATATCGGGTCTGAAGAGGTGGGATCAGATCGTCCGGGTAGCTTCCTTGAGATATCGGGTCTGACGAGGTGGGATCAGATCGTCCGCCTAGCTTCCTGGAGCTTTCGGGCCTGAAGAGGTGGGATCAGATCATCTGGGTAGCTTCCTTGAGCCGTCGGGTCTGAAGAGGCGGGATCAGATCATTCGTATAGCCCCCTTGAGCCTTTGGGTCTTAAGAGGTGAGATCAGACCGTCCGGGTAGCTTCCTTAAGATATCTTGCGTGCAGGAGTGGGATCAGATCGTCCGTGTAGCTTCCTTGAGATATCGGGTGTGAAGGAGTGGGAACAGATCGTCCGGGTAGCTTCCTTGAGATATCGGGTGTATGGTGGGATCAGATCGTCCGTGCAGCTTCCTTGATATATCGGGTGTGAATGAGCGGGATCAGACCTTCCGGGTAGCTTCCTTGAGATATGAGGTGTAAAGTAGTGGGATCAGATCTTCCTGGTTGCTTTCTTGAGCTATTGGTGTGAAGGGGTGGGATCAGATCGTCTGGGTAGCTTCCTTGAGATATCGGGTGTGAAGGGGTGGGATCAGATCGTCCGTGTAGCTTCCTTGAGATATCGGTTGTGAAGGAGTGAGATCAGATCGTCCGTGTAGCTTCCTTGAGATATCGAATGTGAAGGGGTGGGATTAGATCGTTCGGGTAGCTTCCTTGAGATATCCGGTGTGAAGGGGTGGGATCAGATCGTCCGCGTAGCCTCCTTGAGATATCGGGTCTGAAGCAGTGCGATCAGATCATCCGGGTAGCTTCCTTGAGATATCGTGTGTGAAGGGGTGGGATCAGATCGTTCGGGTAGCTTCCTTGAGATATCGGGTGTGAAGGGGTGGGATCAGATCGTCCGGGTAGCTTCCTTGAGATATCGGGTGTGAAGGAGTGGGATCAGATCGTCCTGGTAGCTTCCTTGAGATATCTTGCGTGCAGGAGTGGGATCAGATCGTCCGTGTAGCTTCCTTGAGATATCGGGTGTGAAGGAGTGGGAACAGATCGCCCGGGTAGCTTCCTTGAGATATCGGGTGTATAGTGGGATCAGATCGTCCGTGCAGCTTCCTTGATATATCGGGTGTGAATGAGTGGGATCAGACCTTCCGGGTAGCTTCCTTGAGATATGAGGTGTAAAGTAGTGGGATCAGATCTTCCTGGTTGCTTTCTTGAGCTATTGGGTGTGAAGGGGTGGGATCAGATCATCCGGGTAGCTTCCTTGAGATATCGGGTGTGAAGGAGTGGGGTCAGATCGTTCGGGTAGCTTCCTTGAGATATCGGGTGTGAAGGAGTGGGATCAGATCGTCCGGGTGGCTTCCTTGGGATGTCGGGTGTGAAGGAGTGGGCTCAGATCGTCCGTGTAGCTTTCTTGAGATATCGGGTGTGAAGAGGTGGGATCAGATCGTCCGGGTAGCTTCCTTGAGATATCGGGTGTGAAGGGGTGGGATCAGATCGTCCGGGTATCTTCCTTGAGATATCGGGTGTGAAGGGGTGGGATCAGATCGTCCGGGTAGCTTCCTTGAGATGTCGGGTGTGAAGAAGTGAGCTCAGATCGTCCGTGTAGCTTCCTTGAGATATCGGGTGTGAAGGAGTGGGATCAGATCGTTCGGGTAGCTTCCTTGAGATATCGGGTGTTAAGGTTTGGGATCAGATCGTCCGCGTAGCTTCCTTGCGATATCGGAACGGAAGGAGTGGGATCAGATCATCCGGGTAGCTTCCTTGAGATATCGGGTCTGAAGAGGTGGGAGTAGATCGTCTGGGTAGCTTCCTTGAGATATCGGGTCTGAAGAGGTGGGATCAGATCGTCCGGGTAGCTTCCTTGGGATATCGGGTCTGACGAGGTGGGATCAGATCGTCCGCGTAGCTTCCTGGAGCTTTCGGGCCTGAAGAGGTGGATCAGATCATCTGGGTAGCTTCCTTGAGCCGTCGGGTCTGAAGAGGCGGGATCAGATCATTCGTATAGCCCCCTTGAGCCTTTGGGTCTTAAGAGGTGAGATCAGACCGTCCGGGTAGCTTCCTTAAGATATCTTGCGTGCAGGAGTGGGATCAGATCGTCCGTGTAGCTTCCTTGAGATATCGGGTGTGAAGGAGTGGGAAGAGATCGTCCGGGTAGCTTCCTTGAGATATCGGGTGTATAGTGGGATCAGATCGTCCGTGCAGCTTCCTTGATATATCGGGTGTGAATGAGTGGGATCAGACCTTCCGGGTAGCTTCCTTGAGATATGAGGTGTAAAGTAGTGGGATCAGATCTTCCTGGTTGCTTTCTTGAGCTATTGGGTGTGAAGGGGCGGGATCAGATCGTCTGGGTAGCTTCCTTGAGATATCGGGTGTGAAGGGGTGGGATCAGATCGTCCGTGTAGCTTCCTTGAGATATCGGTTGTGAAGGAGTGAGATCAGATCGTCCGTGTAGCTTCCTTGAGATATCGAATGTGAAGGGGTGGGATTAGATCGTTCGGGTAGCTTCCTTGAGATATCCGGTGTGAAGGGTTGGGATCAGATCGTTCGGGTAGCTTCCTTGAGATATCGGGTCTGAAGCAGTGCGATCAGATCATCCGGGTAGCTTCCTTGAGATATCGTGTGCGAAGGGGTGGGATCAGATCGTTCGGGTAGCTTACTTGAGATATCGGGTGTGAAGGGGTGGGATCAGATCGTCCGGGTAGCTTCCTTGAGATATCGGGTGTGAAGGAGTGGGATCAGATCGTCCTGGTAGCTTCCTTGAGATATCGGGTGTGAAGGGGTGGGATCAGATCGTTCGGGATGCTTCCTTGAGATATCGGGTGTGAAGGGGTGGGATCAGATCGTCCGGGTAGCTTCCTTGGGATATCGGGTGTGAAGGGGTTGGATCAGATCGTCCTGGTAGCTTCCTTGAGATATCGGGTGTGAAGGGGTGGGATCAGATCGTTCGGGATGCTTCCTTGAGATATCGGGTGTGAAGGGGTGGGATCAGATCGTCCGGGTAGCTTCCTTGAGATATCGGGTGTGAAGGAGTGGGGTCAGATCGTTCGGGTAGCTTCCTTGAGATATCGGGTGTGAAGGGGTGGGATCAGATCGTCCGGGTAGTTTCCTTGAGATATCGGGTCTGAAGGAGTGGGATCAGATCATCCGGGTAGCTTCCTTGAGATAACGGGTCTGAAGGAGTGGTATCAGATCATCCGAGTAGCTTCCTTGAGATATCGGGTGTGAAGGGGTGGGATCAGATCGTTCGCGTAGCTTCCTTGAGATATCGGGTGTGTAAGGGTGGGATCAGATCGTCCGGGTAGCTTCCTTGAGATATCGGGTGTATAGTGTCATCATATCGTCCGTGCAGCTTCCTTGAGATATCGGGTGTGAAGGAGTGTGATCAGATCGTCCGGGTCGTTTCCTTGATATATCGGGTGTGAATGAGTGGGATCAGACCTGGCGGATAGCTTCCCTGGGATATGAGGTGTGAAGGAGTGGGCTCAGATCGTCCGTGTAGCTTCCTTGAGATATCGGGTGCAAAGGGGTGGAATCAGATCGTCCGGGTGGCTTCCTTGGGATATCGGGTGTGAAGGAGTGGGCTCAGATCGTCCGTGTAGCGTTCTTGAGATATCGGGTGTGAAGAGGTGGGATCAGATCGTCCGGGTAGCTTCCTTGAGATATTGGGTGTGAAGGGGTGGGATCAGATCGTCCGGGTAGCTTCTTTGAGATATCGGGTGTGAACGGGTGGGATCAGATCGTCCGGGTATCTTCCTTGAGATATCGGGTGTGAAGGAGTGGGCTCAGATCGTCCGTGTAGCTTCCTTGAAATATCGGGTGTAAAGGGGTGGAATCAGATCGTCCGGGTAGCTTCCTTGAGATATCGGGTGTGAGGGGGTGGGATCAGATCGTCCGGGTAGCTTCCTTTAGATATCGGGTGTGAAGGGGTGGAATCAGATCGTCCGGGTAGCTTCCTTGAGATATCGGGTGTGAAGGGGTAGGATCAGATCGTCCGGGTAGCTTCCTTGAGATATCGGGTCTGAAGGAGTGGGATCAGATCATCCGGGTAGCTTCCTTGAGATATCGGGTGTGAAGGGGTGGGATCAGATCGTTCGGGTAGCTTCCTTGAGATTTCGGGCGTGAAGGAGTGGGATCAGATCGTCCGGGTAGCTTCCTTGAGATATCGGGTCTGAAGGAGTGGGATCAGATCATCCGGGTAGCTTCCTTGAGATATCGGGTGTGAAGGGGTTGGATCAGATCGTTCGGGTAGCTTCCTTGAGATATCGGGTGTGAAGGAGTGGGACCAGATCGTCCGTGTAGCTTCCTTCAGGTATCGGATCTGAAGGAGTGGGATCAGATCGTCCGGGTAGCTTCCTTGAGATATCGGGTGTATAGTGGGATCATATCGTCCGTGCAGCTTCCTTGATATATCGGGTCTGAATGAGTGGGATCAGATCTTCCGGGTAGCTTCCTTGAGATATGAGGTGTGAAGGAGTGGCCTCAGATCGTCCGTGTAGCTTCCTTGTGATATCGGGTGCGAAGGGGTGGAATCAGATCGTCCGGGTGGCTTCCTTGGGATATCGGGTGTGAAGGGGTGGGATCAGAACGTCCGGGTACCTTCCTTGAGATATCGGGTGTGAAGGGGTGGGATCAGACTTTCCGGGTAGCTTCCTTGAGATATCGGGTGTGAAGGAGTGGGCTCAGATCGTCCGTGTAGCTTTCTTGAGATATCGGGTGTGAAGAGGTGGGATCAGATCGTCCGGGTAGCTTTCTTGATATATCGGGTGTGAAGAGGTGGGATCAGATCGTCCGGGTAGCTTCCTTGAGATATCGGGTGTGAAGGGGTGGGATCAGATCGTCCGGGTAGCTTCCTTGAGATATCGGGTGTGTATGGGTGGGATTAGATCGTCCGAGTAGCTTCCTTGAGATATCGGTTGTGAAGGAGTGGGATCAAATCCTTCGGCTATATTTCTTGAAACATCGGGTGTGAAGGGGTAGGATCAGATCGTCCGGGTATCTTCCTTGTGATATCGGGTGTGAAGGAGTGTGATCAGATCGTCCGGGTCGTTTCCTTGATATATCGAATGTGAATGAGTGGGATCAGACCTTCCGGGTAGCTTCCTTGAGATATGAGGTGTGAAGGAGTGGGCTCAGATCGTCCGTGTAGTTTCCTTGTGATATCGGGTTCTAAGGGGTGGAATCAGATCATCCGGGTGGCTTCCTTGGGTTATCGGGTGTGAAGGGGTGGGATCAGAACGTCTGGGTACCTTCCTTGAGATATCGGGTGTGAAGGGGTGGGATCAGACCTTCCGGGTAGCTTCCTTGAGATATCGGGTGTGAAGGAGTGTGCTCAGATCGTCCGTGTAGCTTCCTTGAGATATCGGGTGTGAAGGAGTGTGCTCAGATCGTCCGTGTAGCTTTCTTGAGATATCGGGTGTGAAGAGGTGGGATCAGATCGTCCGGGTAGCTTTCTTGATATATCGGGTGTGAAGAGGTGGGATCAGATCGTCCGGGTAGCTTCCTTGAGATATCGGGTGTGAGGGGGTGGGATCAGATCGTCCGGGTAGCTTCCTTGAGATATCGGGTGTGAAGGGGTGGGATCAGATCGTCCGGGTAGCTTCCTTGAGATATCGGTTGTGAAGGAGTGGGATCAAATCCTCCGGCTATATTTCTTGAAACATCGGGTGTGAAGGGGTAGGATCAGATCGTCCGGGTATCTTCCTTGTGATATCGGGTGTGAAGGAGTGTGATCAGATCGTCCGGGTCGTTTCCTTGATATATCGGATGTGAATGAGTGGGATCAGACCTTCAGGGTAGCTTCCTTGAGATATGAGGTGTGAAGGAGTGGGCTCAGATCGTCCGTGTAGCTTCCTTGAGATATCGGGTGTGAAGGGGTGGGATCAGATCGTTCGGGTAGCTTCCTTGAGATATCGGGTGTGAAGAGGTGGGATCAGATCGTCCGGGTAGCTTCCTTGAGATATCGGGTGCGAAGGGGTAGGATCAGATCATCCGGGTAGCTTCCTTGAGATATCGAGTGTGAAGGAGTGGGATCAGATCATCCGGGTAGCTTCCTTGAGATATCGGGTGCGAAGGGGTAGGATCAGATCATCCGGGTAGCTTCCTTGAGATATCGGGTGTGAAGGAGTGGGATCAGATCGTCCGTGTAGCTTCCTTGAGATATCGGGTGTGAAGGAGTGGGATCAGATCGTCCGTGTAGCTTCATTGAGATATCGGGTGTGAAGGAGTGGGATCAGATCATCCGGGTAGCTTCCTTGAGATATCGGGTGTGAAGGAGTGGGATCAGATCGTCCGTGTAGCTTCCTTGAGATATCGGGTGTGAAGGAGTGGGACCAGATCGTCCGTGTAGCTTCCTTCAGATATCGGGTCTGAAGGAGTGGGATCAGATCGTCCGGGTAGCTTCCTTGAGATATCGGGTGTATAGTGGGATCATATCGTCCGTGAAGCTTACTTGATATATCGGGTGTGAATCAGTGGGATCAGACCTTCCGGGTAGCTTCCTTGAGATATGAGGTGTGAAGGAGTGGTCTCAGATCGTCCGTGTAGCTTCCTTGTGATATCGGGTGCTAAGGGGTGGAATCAGATCGTCCGGGTGGCTTCCTTGGGATATCGGGTGTGAAGGAGTGGGATCAGATCATCCGGCTAGCTTCCTTGAGATATCGCGTGTGAAGGAGTGGGCTCAGATCGTCGGTGTAGCTTCCTTGAGATATCGGGTGTGAAGGAGTGGGATCAGATCATCCGGGTAACTTCCTTGAGATATCGGGTGTGACGGAGTGGGACCAGATCGTCCGTGTAGCTTCCTTCAGATATCGGATCTGAAGGAGTGGGATCAGATCGTGCGGGTAGCTTCCTTGAGATATCGGGTGTATAGTGGGATCATATCGTCCGTGCAGCTTCCTTGATATATCGGGTCTGAATGAGTGGGATCAGACCTTCCGGGTAGCTTCCTTGAGATATGAGGTGTGAAGGAGTGGTCTCAGATCGTCCGTGTAGCTTCCTTGTGATATCGGGTGCGAAGGGGTGGAATCAGATCGTCCGGGTGGCTTCCTTGGGATATCGGGTGTGAAGGGGTGGGATCAGAACGTCCGGGTACCTTCCTTGAGATATCGGGTGTGAAGGGGTGGGATCAGACTTTCCGGGTAGCTTCCTTGAGATATCGGGTGTGAAGGAGTGGGCTCAGATCGTCCGTGTAGCTTTTCTTGAGATATCGGGTGTGAAGAGGTGGGATCAGATCGTCCGGGTAGCTTTCTTGATATATCGGGTGTGAAGAGGTGGGATCAGATCGTCCGGGTAGCTTCCTTGAGATATCGGGTGTGAAGGGGTGGGATCAGATCGTCCGGGTAGCTTCCTTGAGATATCGGGTGTGTAGGGGTGGGATCAGATCGTCCGGGTAGCTTCCTTGAGATATCGGTTGTGAAGGAGTGGGATCAAATCCTTCGGCTATATTTCTTGAAACATCGGGTGTGAAGGGGTAGGATCAGATCGTCCGGGTATCTTCCTTGTGATATCGGGTGTGAAGGAGTGTGATCAGATCGTCCGGGTCGTTTCCTTGATATATCGAATGTGAATGAGTGGGATCAGACCTTCCGGGTAGCTTCCTTGAGATATGAGGTGTGAAGGAGTGGGCTCAGATCGTCCGTGTAGTTTCCTTGTGATATCGGGTTCTAAGGGGTGGAATCAGATCGTCCGGGTGGCTTCCTTGGGTTATCGGGTGTGAAGGGGTGGGATCAGAACGTCTGGGTACCTTCCTTGAGATATCGGGTGTGAAGGGGTGGGATCAGACCTTCCGGGTAGCTTCCTTGAGATATCGGGTGTGAAGGAGTGTGCTCAGATCGTCCGTGTAGCTTCCTTGAGATATCGGGTGTGAAGGAGTGTGCTCAGATCGTCCGTGTAGCTTTCTTGAGATATCGGGTGTGAAGAGGTGGGATCAGATCGTCCGGGTAGCTTTCTTGATATATCGGGTGTGAAGAGGTGGGATCAGATCGTCCGGGTAGCTTCCTTGAGATATCGGGTGTGAAGGGGTGGGATCAGATCGTCCGGGTAGCTTCCTTGAGATATCGGGTGTGAAGGGGTGGGATCAGATCGTCCGGGTAGCTTCCTTGAGATATCGGTTGTGAAGGAGTGGGATCAAATCCTCCGGCTATATTTCTTGAAACATCGGGTGTGAAGGGGTAGGATCAGATCGTCCGGGTATCTTCCTTGTGATATCGGGTGTGAAGGAGTGTGATCAGATCGTCCGGGTCGTTTCCTTGATATATCGGATGTGAATGAGTGGGATCAGACCTTCAGGGTAGCTTCCTTGAGATATGAGGTGTGAAGGAGTGGGCTCAGATCGTCCGTCTAGCTTCCTTGAGATATCGGGTGTGAAGGGGTGGGATCAGATCGTTCGGGTAGCTTCCTTGAGCTATCGGGTGTGAAGAGGTGGGATCAGATCGTCCGGGTAGCTTCCTTGAGAGATCGGGTGTGAAGGAGTGGGCTCAGATCGTTCGGGTAGCTTCCTTGAGATATAGGGTGTGAAGTGGTGGGATCAGATCGTCCGGGTAGCTTCCTTGAGATATCGGGTGTGAAGGAGTGAGATCAGATCGTCCGGGTAGCTTCCTTGAGATATCGGGTGTGAAGGAATGGGATCAGATCATCCGGGTAGCTTCCTTGAGATATCGGGTGCGAAGGGGTAGGATCAGATCATCCGGGTAGCTTCCTTGAGATATCGGGTGTGAAGGAGTGGGATCAGACCTTCCGGGTAGCTTCCTTGAGATATGAGGTGTGACGGAGTGGGCTCAGATCGTCCGTGTAGTTTCCCTGTGATATCGGGTTCTAAGGGGTGGAATCAGATCGTCCGGGTGGCTTCCTTGGGTTATCGGGTGTGAAGGGGTGGGATCAGAACGTCTGGGTACCTTCCTTGAGATATCGGGTGTGAAGGGGTGGGATCAGACCTTCCGGGTAGCTTCCTTGAGATATCGGATGTGAAGGAGTGTGCTCAGATCGTCCGTGTAGCTTCCTTGAGATATCGGGTGTGAAGGAGTGTGCTCAGATCGTCCGTGTAGCTTTCTTGAGATATCGGGTGTGAAGAGGTGGGATCAGATCGTCCGGGTAGCTTTCTTGATATATCGGGTGTGAAGAGGTGGGATCAGATCGTCCGGGTAGCTTCCTTGAGATATCGGGTGTGAAGGGGTGGGATCAGATCGTCCGGGTAGCTTCCTTGAGATATCGGGTGTGAAGGGGTGGGATCAGATCGTCCGGGTAGCTTCCTTGAGATATCGGTTGTGAAGGAGTGGGATCAAATCCTCCGGCTATATTTCTTGAAACATCGGGTGTGAAGGGGTAGGATCAGATCGTCCGGGTATCTTCCTTGTGATATCGGGTGTGAAGGATTGTGATCAGATCGTCCGGGTCGTTTCCTTGATATATCGGATGTGAATGAGTGGGATCAGACCTTCAGGGTAGCTTCCTTGAGATATGAGGTGTGAAAGAGTGGGCTCAGATCGTCTGTGTAGCTTCCTTGAGATATCGGGTGTGAAGGGGTGGGATCAGATCGTTCGGGTAGCTTCCTTGAGCTATCGGGTGTGAAGAGGTGGGATCAGATCGTCCGGGTAGCTTCCTTGAGAGATCGGGTGTGAAGGAGTGGGCTCAGATCGTTCGGGTAGCTTCCTTGAGATATCGGGTGTGAAGGGGTGGGATCAGATCGTCCGGGTAGCTTCCTTGAGATATCGGGTGTGAAGGAGTGAGATCAGATCGTCCGGGTAGCTTCCTTGAGATATCGGGTGTGAAGGAGTGGGATCAGATCATCCGGTGGGATCAGATCATCCGGGTAGCTTCCTTGAGATATCGGGTGCGAAGGGGTAGGATCAGATCATCCGGGTAGCTTCCTTGAGATATCGGGTGTGAAGGAGTGGGATCAGATCATCCGGGTAGCTTCCTTGAGATATCAGGTGTGAAGGAGTGGGATCAGATCGTCCGTGTAGCTTCCTTGAGATATCGGGTGTGAAGGAGTGGGACCAGATCGTCCGTGTAGCTTCCTTCAGATATCGGGTGTGAAGGAGTGGGATCAGATCGTCCGGGTAGCTTCCTTGAGATATCGGGTGTGTAGTGGGATCATATCGTCCGTGAAGCTTACTTGATATATCGGGTCTGAATCAGTGGGATCAGACCTTCCGGGTAGCTTCCTTGAGATATGAGGTGTGAAGGAGTGGTCTCAGATCGTCCGTGTAGCTTCCTTGTGATATCGGGTGCTAAGGGGTGGAATCAGATCGTCCGGGTGGCTTCCTTGGGATATCGGGTGTGAAGGAGTGGGATCAGATCATCCGGCTAGCTTCCTTGAGATATCGGGTGTGAAGGAGTGGGCTCAGATCGTCCGTGTAGCTTTCTTGAGATATCGGGTGTGAAGGGGTGGGATCAGATCGCCCGGGTAGCTTCCTTGAGATATCGGGTGTGAAGGGGTGGGATCAGATCGTCCGGGTAGCTTCCTTGATATATCGGGTGTGAAGGAGTGGGATCAGATCGTCCGTGTAGCTTCCTTGAGATATCGGTTGTGAAGGAGTGGGATCAGATCATCCGGGTAGCTTCCTTGAGATATCGGGTGTGAAGGGGTGGGATCAGCACGTCCGGGTAGCTTCCTTGAGATATCGGGTGTGAAGGAGTGGGATCAAATCCTCCGGCTATATTTCTTGAAACATCGGGTGTGAAGGGGTAGGATCAGATCGTCCGGGTATCTTCCTTGTGATATCGGGTGTGAAGGATATCAGATATCAGGTCGGCCGGCATCTCGTAGGCCGCCGACATCGGCGCAGGTCTTTGATATTGTAGCGCCGCAATTTCCTTCGACCCTTGGAGTTAAATCGGGAAACGATGTTCATTTGTACACAAAACGGTTCATTGGGATGTGCTACGTCATCAGTCATCGCTTTCGTTCATGGCGGCCGATTTACCATTACCACTATATTGGGGCTGACGTGGTCTAAAGCAGTGATAACGAACCATTCTACGCTCAGCTTGGCGGAATTCTTTCCTGGCGCACTTTCGATTCTTGAGTAGGTGCTTACAAATGAGAATGGCCTCCCATGGTGTCCCAAAATTACGACCTTCGCTTAATGCACTCATATCTTTTATAACAAATCTGCACAAATTAATCTTATAGATGATAAAAAAATATATAAAGGTTATGAAGGTTACCGGCTTCTTTGACTGTTTTAAAGTTAATTGTTATGTCTGCCACAATCTAATCCCCCAAATTATTATTTTTATATCATATGTTCTATTGAATTCTAACGGTGTCTATCGATAATTACTTACCCAATTTGTCCTTATTGAAGTATTGTTCCCCGCTTTTTTTTTCTTTTGAAGTGGCCACCATGCCAGCGACTATGTCATAATGGTGGTCTCCTCGGCCAGGGATTATATTTTGTTCGTTTTTGCTGTATGCTGTATTGTATTGTTGTTGTTTTCCTGGTCGAAAAAAATGATGCTTCTGTTTAAATTAATGCCGTATTGGAAAATTGTGTGATTACCATGCCGTCATTGGAAAACGTGGGTGACAAGCAATTACTCGCCAGAAGTAATTAAGACGGCGGTATCCGAGGTAAACTTACACTGCTTATTGGACAAGGGTAAAAAGTATAATTGCATAAGGAAAGCGATTCTGAAGCCTAGCCGTTTTATCAGCGGTGTGTGTGGTCACTGCCTCACGCATTGGGTTGCGATTTGTATGATCCTCTGCAGTACACAATCTATGCTTGTAACATGTACAGATGCTACCTCACAGGATACAAAATTATATCAATGTTGGTCACCTGTATAATTTAGTATAAACATTGAAAGCGTTTGCTACCAGCCTGCGATTCAGGAGACCGTTAATTGAACAATTGAACAGAACAGAAGTATCCATGTATTTCTCCTAACATAAAATTGTTGTAACAAGGCATTAGTTCTGCTCTTGATTTGCGTGGTTCATTTCTAGGATTGGACTCAAGAAATCGACAGCGATCAGGCAGCAGCGGTTTGCTCTAAAATGAAATAATCACCCATCAACTAATGCATCAACAATGTGAAGCCGCAGGGTGGAGGGTGAAAAGGCATAAGGGTAATAGATACAATTATGAACATCGTCTTCTAAATCCCACAAGGGTCAAGTCATCCCGTCTAACTTCCATGAAAACAACTCACCCTGAAAAGCGGTATTAGTGAATCAACGCTTTTACTTTCAAATCGATCATCCATTTTATGTCGTATATATATTTATATATATATATATGTGGCACCTTTAGTAGCACAAGCGGCACCGGATATATATGTCATCGAAAACTGTCGATTTTCCATATATTTTGTGCTCTTAGGTCTAATGCACTCCCCCCCACCCCTCGCGTGGAACTTAACGGTGACATTTCATTGTCTTGAAATTTGTTCTGCCAAGATCAATCCAGCTGGCTCGGCTTGTTATAACAAGGCATGACATGTGCTCACACAATTTTTTAAAAGTACGTTAAGAAATTGTATGACCTCACGCCTTTGTCTTAAGTGTTCATTATCTAGAAGAATGCAGTGGAAAACAGATCTAGCCGTGTTGTATTCACGTAAGTGTGCGTTATTTAAATAAAGAACGGCAAAACAGTGCTCTATTTTAATAATGAACAGAACAAGTGTGCATTATCTTGATAAAAAACAGTTCTTAATATGGACTCCGCTAAGTGTCACGGTATAATCAGTCGAGCTAAGCTGAGCTGAGGGGAGCTGGCTGATGTTGTCAGAACTTGCCAATTTCAAGACAAACAATGAAATGCATAAGTCGATGTTAAGCTCCAAGGGGGCGGGGGGTTAGATCAGAAATCTCAAAATATATGGAAGTTTTACAGTTATCGTTTGCATACATTTCTCATTAGATCTGTCATATCGCTTTTCAGGGGCGATGTTTTCACGAAACTAAGAAGCAATGACTTCCAAAATGTCTACTTCATCCACGCATTCCCACCCCTACCCTCCCGCCTGGGGCTTCACAATGACGAACAGTTGTTTCCACAATGTGCCTCATGTATTCGTCGGGCAGTGCAATTGACACAATAAATTCCTGTGTCCAAACGTGAGCACATATCATGCCTTGTTATAACAATTTTATAAGTACGTTAAAGAACTCGCTGTCGTGCATTCCCCAAATAAACCTTATAGACCTTTATTTTTGCGAATGCACTCCAGCTCGTTCTTTAACTAGTACATAAAGATAAGATTACTTTTCTGTCTAGTCTGTGTATACAGTGCATCTCCGTGACTTCCGATCTCCCCATTTGTTTCGCCATTTCGCCCACATCAACTAGGGCCTGCAGCCAAACACTAGTCCACTCCGCCAGCAAAGGAATGACACTGGTGGCCATATATAATTCATCATATTTATAAAGGCCTTTGGCGTTTTGGAAGGAATGACATTTACGGGCTTTCTCCTAATGGGTGGGTCATTCTCCCATCCGTCAGAAGCTCTCCTCTCAGGCAACAGGCTTTCGTAGTGCAGCCATCGTTAAAATTTTGATGACAGCTTTTATCGATCTTCTTAGTTTGGTGATACGCTTAACCTATCCGCAACGTACTCTGTAAGTGGAAAGAGCATCTGCACCGTCCGTGTCCGTGTGACCTATGGAGTGAGTTTCAAGTGTGTTTTCTAAGCAGTCATTGAATACCTATTTGTCATTACAACGAAGTCATATTTAAACAGCTCGCTAAGTCAATGTCAGCGCTTCTCAGCATGCTTTATCAGAATGGACACATCGGACTGTGAATAACTTTTTTTTTTAATTATTCAATAGAGAACCTAATCAGCGTTGACTGTACAATATTCTTTATAACAATCAATGGCCAAAAGGCTCATTCATCAAACCATAAAGTAGCCACCACGAGCATGCGACTTTCCTAATGTGCTATGATCTGCCTCATGCATAAGATGTGAGATAAGAATGTGAGATGAATATAGCGCCTGCTTGACTTTGATAAATGACGCAATGATGCAACATGGCCGCCGCTTGCGCCCGCAGTTCACTGACCCGACGAGGTGGCGTTAATTACATTGACGCCACGCCCTTTAGGAATATCACTGATGAGATCAGACAGCGGAATCCCACTCCAGACAGCAACAAAGTTCATCCCATGCGCATTTTTGTTGCGTTTGTAATATATCATCGTTCACTTCAGGTGGCCTGTGGCTTACATCGATTGCGCGATGCCTGACGGGAAGGGTTTCAGTCGATGTGTCACATGCCTGTGCCTAGTTTTTCCACAAGCGGCGGTTTCAAGGCACCCGGTGTCGCCACTGGTGTGCCGTGCGGTTCATGTCCCCGGGGAAACAAATAGCGGCTTCATGTGGGCGAATGATGAATGCGGCGAGCTCGGACGCCACGCAAAATGACAGAAATCAGAGGAAATGTTGGTTGGACTGGATAGAAAGAAACGGTTGGATAGAAAAAGTAGACAGTGAAGAATATTGGCCAATCAATGCAGTGTTGGCAGGATGAGGTTTAACCACATTCACCCAACCATCTTTTCACAAGGTACAGATCTACGGTGCCATTGGTACTAATGCCTGCGTCACTGTGATCCTAGTCATTTATAACCCGCTGATCTGGATCGTTTTGTTATCGAATCAAAGCAGCAACACGGATGCATAGGACGCCCGGGTGAATTATATACGTCATTGCATAGGATCAAGAGGTGTCAAGCGTCCACTTGTTACTCACGGGATGACACCTAGCTACATCCTGTGGATACTGACGCTGGAGTGTGGCTGGCGAGACATGCTCTGGCATTCTCTAGACTGGACGGCTTTAGACTGGACGGGTATTCATGCCAGGAATCAATGACATTCTCTTGACACTGGAGGGTGTTCATGGTGTTCATGCTAGGAGTTGATGACATTCTCTAGACACTTGAGGGTGTTCATTTCAGGAGTCAATGACATTCTCTAGATACTGGCGGGTGTTCATGTCAGGAGTCAATGACATTCTCTGGACACTTGAAGGTGTTCATGTCAGGAGTCAATGACATTCTGTAGACACTGGAGGATGTTCATGTCAGGAGTCAATGACATTCTGTGGACAAAGGAGTGTCTTGATGTCAGGAGTCAATGACATTCTTTGGTGACTGGAGGGTGTTCATGTCAGGAGTCAATGACATGCTCTGGACACTGTAAGGGTGTTCATGCCAGGAGTCAATGACATTCTCTAGAGATTGGAGGGTGTTTATGTCAGGAGTCAATGGCATTCTGTAGACACTGGAGGGTGTTCATGTCAGGAGTCAATGACATTCTCTGGACAAAGGAGTGTCTTGATGTCAGGAGTCAATGACATTCTTTGGACACTGGAGTTGGTTCATGTCAGGAGTCAATGACATTATCTAGAGACATCGCAGTCGGCAGTCTATATATATCGATATCGATATGTCTATATATCGATAACCTTTATACATTGCTTGCCTCTGATGTTGACGACGGCACGGTGGGAGGTGTTAATGTTCATGTTAATCCAGACACTGGAATGTGTCAGAGCGTCGGTTTACTCACGCTGAAGGGAATCCCTCTCAACTCCACGCCGCCTGGCTATTCTCAAATGGTCTGCACCAACTCACCCAGAAGGGGTGTGAGGCCCACTCACCCAGACCATGTTAGATTGCCCTTACTCTGAAGGTCTGGGTCTGACTGGGTTAAACCCAATCAACATTAGCTCAAATCTGAAAGGCTCGTATCGCACGATGTGTGGTCGGACTATCAAATTACCAAAACTTCCCTCTCTCTCTCCCAGGCTTTCAGAATTACAAACTGGTGAACATGAGTGGTGACTCCCCGCCGCCGTCTCCCCGTCAGGTTGTATTGACAACAAGAAAGTGACAGGACAGTGATGCCAACAACGCTGTTTACAAAATTCAACTTGAGGCAAAAATGGACCGGTAGATTCTGGGTGGACAGGGACAAGACTATTTATGTACTTGTGCCCACGGCCCGCGGATTATGTTAAGGGAATGCCTTTATGTATGATAAAGATAAAATAATATTGACCAAGTCAAATAGACATTAATGAAATTAATTAATTAATAAGGCCGTTTTTTTCTCTATCTGTAAATAAATCAATGGATTCAATATATGGTGCTTTCAATTTTGCACTGAATTTGTATAGGTGACACTGTGCAGCATTTCCAATGTAATGTCAATATGTATGATATCCTGAAAGGATTGGATGTCAGTTCGTCGGTCTTTGCTATGACTCCCAATGTTCCGCTAGAAAATGACGTTGTGAGTACATCGGGCCAGCGCCGTGGAACTGAACAATGGGATCATGCACATGCACCCCCTGCCCCCAGCCAACCTGTTCCGATACGCACCCCCACCCCGCAACCACCCTCCTCCTTCATGCACCCCCTCCCCCCAGCCACCCTGTTCCGATACGCACCCCCACCCCGCAACCACCCTCCTCCTTCATGCACCCCCTCCCCCCAGCCACCCTGTTCCGATACGCACCCCCACCCCGCAACCACCCTACTCCTTCATGCACCCCCTCCCCCCAGCCACCCTGTTCCGATACGCACCCCCACCCCGCAACCACCCTCCTCCTTCATGCACCCCCTTCCCCCAGCCACCCTGTTCCGATACGCACCCCCACCCCGCAACCACCCTCCTCCTTCATGCACCCCCTCCCCCCAGCCACCCTGTTCCGATACGCACCCCCACCCCGCAACCACCCTCCTCCTTCATGCACCCCCTCCCCCCAGCCACCCTGTTCCGATACGCACCCCCACCCCGCAACCACCCTACTCCTTCATGCACCCCCTGCCCCCAGCCAACCTGTTCCGATACGCACCCCCACCCCGCAACCACCCTCCTCCTTCATGCACCCCCTCCCCCCAGCCACCCTGTTCCGATACGCACCCCCACCCCGCAACCACCCTACTCCTTCATGCACCCCCTCCCCTCAGCCACCCTGTTCCGATACGCACCCCCACCCCGCAACCACCCTCCTCCTTCATGCACCCCCTTCCCCCAGCCACCCTGTTCCGATACGCACCCCCACCCCGCAACCACCCTCCTCCTTCATGCACCCCCTCCCCCCAGCCACCCTGTTCCGATACGCACCCCACCCCGTAACCACCCTCCTCCTTCATGCACCCCCTCCCCCCAGCCACCCTGTTCCGATACGCACCCCCACCCCGCAACCACCCTCCTCCTTCATGCACCCCCTCCCCCCAGCCACCCTGTTCCGATACGCACCCACACCCCGCAACCACCCTCCTCCTTCATGCACCCCCTCCCCCCAGCCACCCTGTTCCGATACGCACCCCCACCCCGCAACCACCCTCCTCCTTCATGCACCCCCTCCCCCCAGCCACACTGTTCCGATACGCACCCCCACCCTGCAACCACCCTCCTCCTTCATGCACCCCCTCCCCCCAGCCACCCTGTTCCGATACGCACCCCCACCCCGTAACCACCCTCCTCCTTCATGCACCCCCTCCCCCCAGCCACCCTGTTCCGATACGCACCCCCACCCCGCAACCACCCTCCTCCTTCATGCACCCCCTCCCCCCAGCCACCCTGTTCCGATACGCACCCCCACCCCGCAACCACCCTCCTCCTTCATGCACCCCCTCCCCCCAGCCACACTGTTCCGATACGCACCCCCACCCCGTAACCACCCTCCTCCTTCATGCACCCCCTCCCCCCAGCCACCCTGTTCCGATACGCACCCCCACCCCGCAACCACCCTCCTCCTTCATGCACCCCCTCCCCCCAGCCACCCTGTTCCGATACGCACCCCCACCCCGTAACCACCCTCCTCCTTCATGCACCCCCTCCCCCCAGCCACCCTGTTCCGATACGCACCCCCACCCCGCAACCACCCTACTCCTTCATGCACCCCCTCCCCCCAGCCACCCTGTTCCGATACGCACCCCCACCCCGTAACCACCCTCCTCCTTCATGCACCCCCTCCCCCCAGCCACCCTGTTCCGATACGCACCCCCACCCCGCAACCACCCTCCTCCTTCATGCACCCCCTCCCCCCAGCCACCCTGTTCCGATACGCACCCCCACCCCGTAACCACCCTCCTCCTTCATGCACCCCCTCCCCCCAGCCACCCTGTTCCGATACGCACCCCCACCCCGCAACCACCCTCCTCCTTCATGCACCCCCTCCCCCCAGCCACCCTGTTCCGATACGCACCCCCACCCCGCAACCACCCTCCTCCTTCATGCACCCCCTCCCCCCAGCCACCCTGTTCCGATACGCACCCCCACCCCGCAACCACCCTCCTCCTTCATGCACCCCCTCCCCCCAGCCACCCTGTTCCGATACGCACCCCCACCCCGCAACCACCCTCCTCCTTCATGCACCCCCTTCCCCCAGCCACCCTGTTCCGATACGCACCCCCACCCCGCAACCACCCTCCTCCTTCATGCACCCCCTCCCCCCAGCCACCCTGTTCCGATACGCACCCCCACCCCGCAACCACCCTCCTCCTTCATGCACCCCCTCCCCCCAGCCACCCTGTTCCGATACGCACCCCCACCCCGCAACCACCCTACTCCTTCATGCACCCCCTGCCCCCAGCCAACCTGTTCCGATACGCACCCCCACCCCGCAACCACCCTCCTCCTTCATGCACCCCCTCCCCCCAGCCACCCTGTTCCGATACGCACCCCCACCCCGCAACCACCCTACTCCTTCATGCACCCCCTCCCCTCAGCCACCCTGTTCCGATACGCACCCCCACCCCGCAACCACCCTCCTCCTTCATGCACCCCCTTCCCCCAGCCACCCTGTTCCGATACGCACCCCCACCCCGCAACCACCCTCCTCCTTCATGCACCCCCTCCCCCCAGCCACCCTGTTCCGATACGCACCCCACCCCGTAACCACCCTCCTCCTTCATGCACCCCCTCCCCCCAGCCACCCTGTTCCGATACGCACCCCCACCCCGCAACCACCCTCCTCCTTCATGCACCCCCTCCCCCCAGCCACCCTGTTCCGATACGCACCCACACCCCGCAACCACCCTCCTCCTTCATGCACCCCCTCCCCCCAGCCACCCTGTTCCGATACGCACCCCCACCCCGCAACCACCCTCCTCCTTCATGCACCCCCTCCCCCCAGCCACACTGTTCCGATACGCACCCCCACCCTGCAACCACCCTCCTCCTTCATGCACCCCCTCCCCCCAGCCACCCTGTTCCGATACGCACCCCCACCCCGTAACCACCCTCCTCCTTCATGCACCCCCTCCCCCCAGCCACCCTGTTCCGATACGCACCCCCACCCCGCAACCACCCTCCTCCTTCATGCACCCCCTCCCCCCAGCCACCCTGTTCCGATACGCACCCCCACCCCGCAACCACCCTCCTCCTTCATGCACCCCCTCCCCCCAGCCACACTGTTCCGATACGCACCCCCACCCCGTAACCACCCTCCTCCTTCATGCACCCCCTCCCCCCAGCCACCCTGTTCCGATACGCACCCCCACCCCGCAACCACCCTCCTCCTTCATGCACCCCCTCCCCCCAGCCACCCTGTTCCGATACGCACCCCCACCCCGTAACCACCCTCCTCCTTCATGCACCCCCTCCCCCCAGCCACCCTGTTCCGATACGCACCCCCACCCCGCAACCACCCTACTCCTTCATGCACCCCCTCCCCCCAGCCACCCTGTTCCGATACGCACCCCCACCCCGTAACCACCCTCCTCCTTCATGCACCCCCTCCCCCCAGCCACCCTGTTCCGATACGCACCCCCACCCCGCAACCACCCTCCTCCTTCATGCACCCCCTCCCCCCAGCCACCCTGTTCCGATACGCACCCCCACCCCGTAACCACCCTCCTCCTTCATGCACCCCCTCCCCCCAGCCACCCTGTTCCGATACGCACCCCCACCCCGCAACCACCCTCCTCCTTCATGCACCCCCTCCCCCCAGCCACCCTGTTCCGATACGCACCCCCACCCCGCAACCACCCTCCTCCTTCATGCACCCCCTCCCCCCAGCCACCCTGTTCCGATACGCACCCCCACCCCGCAACCACCCTCCTCCTTCATGCACCCCCTCCCCCCAGCCACCCTGTTCCGATGAATGTCTTGTGTTCCTTATGCATTGGTTAACAATGAATCGGATATTTAATACCTAATTGGCCGACGTTAAAACAGATACTGACCATGGGCGTGTCTTCGGCGGGGGGTGGAGGGCGCACAGGAGGGTACGTCCCTTTCAAATACTGTGTCCTCGGGCCTCTCCTTACCAACGATTATCATGTGTGCAAATAGCACGTAACGTGTACACGGTCTATGTATCAGGCTTTTAGGCGCATTTTTTCCCGGTTTTTGTTGAACAATTTATTGTCACCCCTCTTTCAAGAATAGACCGATCCAGGGTGTCAATCATTCACTGACCTCACTGTTGCTTTTATCTAATAATGTGGTGAAAACAGGTCTTCCACGTGCCTTAGGTTGGACAAACAAGTCGGACACACAAAGCAGCATGTCACTTTGTTTGTCAGTTACAGAGCTGAATACTTCTCACTTGTACCCTACCATAAGCTATGATTGTCAATTTCATACTCACGATCAAGGAAAATGGATTTATCTGTGTGTGTGGGGGGGGGGGGGGTTCTTAGTGTCGGAGCCTGGATCGGTCTATTCCTGCACACGCCCCTGCGTTCACATGCGTTCCTACAGTAATCTCACTCCAATACGGATGCCTACAACATGTTTAGACGCCCATACTTTTCAAGTTACGGATATCCTTTGGACTAACTGCTATATTCACGTTCTGCATGTTCTGCCCAAAACAGACCTATAGATCATTTAACATCGACACAAACTGACCATATGTTTCGGGTGACAGACGTGGCGCCCGTCTATGTTGCCTGAGACTGAGTGGTTGTGAATGTCTCGTTAATGAAATGATAGATGTCTAATGTAATAGGCAGCACCTTATTTATATCTAAAGTATTACGCACTCAGCAGAAAGTTGATGAGAGCGTGCTTTTTATTCCTAAGTTATGTCCCTTATATAATTCCTATACGTGTCACAAGACAGTCATGCAAATAAGAGATGGCCATCCATCACATTGGTTGGAGCGGCCTGTCAACCGCAGCGGTCCCTCAACTCATGCGCCGAGGGAGACATTGCAGGAAAATCACATTAGTGGACTATTAATGACTGTAATTTAATATGGACTGACTGTTCGTATCTGTTGCTTGACCTTAAATGACACTTCTGCGACCGAGACAGCTTCCAGGACTATTTAATATTCGACGTCATTCCGTCTCTTTCTTATGGCGTCTCAGGGGGTAAATGAGTCGAATACAATTAGACCAGAATACGCGTAGTGCCGGCTCTGATAACATGATACCGGATAACGTGGCGCATTATACACCAGTGACTATTGCTGGTGACAGAGTGTCCATAATAAACTGTCTGTGGAGAGTTACTGTCTCATGGAGAATAGCTTATCACGTGGTTCAGCCTTAATGCGACAAAAACCTAAAACCGTAATTACCTGGGTCTGACGGTACGAACTGCAGAAGGGAAGAGGTGCGTTCAGGACCGAATCCCGACGTTAAGGTTAAGTGTATGTATGTGTGTGGGGGGGGGGTGGGGGCTGTACAGTTTGCGCATGATTACACTCGCTTCAGAAACTGACGTGTCAAGCCTTGGTCTGGTCATTGCTCTGGTCAAAGATCTGGGCATTACTATAGTAATCGATCTGGGCCCGTAAGTTCGAAATGGCCGGGGCCAAATATTTCGCCCCGCTCCATGCTAATGTCCTATTCTAGGGCGAAATAATTTGCTCCGGCCGTTTCGAACTTACGGGCCCTGGTCATTAACATATTCAGAGATCAGGGCATTGCTCTGGTCATAGATCTGGTCATTTCTACATTCATAGATCTGGTCAGTATTATAGTCATATATCTGGTCATTGCTATAATCATTGATCTGGTCATTACTCTGGTCAGAGATCTGGGCCCGTAAGTTCAAAACGGCCGGGGCAAAAAATTTCGCCCTAGAATAGGCCATTAGCATGGAGCGGGGCGAAATATGTTGCCCCGGCCGTTCGAACTTACGGGCCCAGGTCATTGCTATAATCATTGATCTGGTCATTGCTATAGTTATAGATCTCCTCATTGTTATAGTGATATATCTGGTCAGTGCACTGACCACAGATTTACTCATTGCTCAGATCATAAACCATGTTCTTGAATAATATTATTTCCGTCGCTCGTAAAATTCTGATTCGTCATTAAATTAGCATTTAAAAGATACGCTTACGAGCTCATAACTCCTAGCGAGACAATACGGAGGTCAATGTTCTGGTCAGAGATCTGATCATTGCTGTGATCAAATCGTGGATCATGGCTCTTGTCACAGATCTTGTCAGATCTGGCCCCGCTCAGATAGGACCCAATACAACGAAGGTTGTATTTCTTCTATTGAAAGGCATAGGTTGATAGATCATGCACTCTCGGAGCTCCACCACGGAATTAACATGAGATGTTGTTAAAAACATCAGATATTCCGGGTTGTCGTGGCATCAGGAATTACCTAGAGTGCTCTTATTTTGTGACAATCGGAGCGTTATCGAAGCATCGGCCCGCCCACTGTCCATGCGGGTCTCACTTTATAGCGAAAAGACGTGTCTTTTCGCGAAAAGACAGTATCTTGCGAAAAGACAGCTTAACGGTCAATACATCCTGATTTGAAGCTGCTGATCAGGCTGATTTGGTTTCAAATGTCTTTACTGCTCATAACGAGGAAAAAATATCTTCACCAGGTGTATCAACCGTCAAAAGGTATATCAACGCGGACCCCGTTCAGCGACAGTTGGGCTGCCGCCATGCTGTGTAATGGGTGGGCAATGGAGCGGTGCGGTGGTGAAGGGGGGACGGGGGTGCGTAGGGACGGGTAAGAGAGGGGCGAGGGAGGCCAAAATGACATACCTTAACACAACAATGCCGGATAACAAATAATAGTCATATACCGTTATTTATCTTCGCCATCAGATGTTTAAATATGCGAGCTTTTCTGTTATATAGTATAAATATACGTTGTAGCTGAAACACATCTGACGTGGGTTGGTACATATGAGGCCATGCCGGGAAGGCGTTTCCATGAGTTTTTTATATCACAGTTTGCTGGTACCACACACGCCAGTTGAGACCACGGGCCTTCCTAGCCCCAGTAAACGGAGCAAGGGAGGAGAGCCATGCCGTTCACCAGACCTATAACCAGAAATCTATAACTATAACTAAATATAACCAACTAAATATGCAGTGTCTACCCTTAAATGTGCGCCACTAGGTTCATGTAGCTTTTATAACTTTCGTCTGGCTTTCATTTCTTTGGTTGTAACTGTCTTTTCATGTAATCCAGACAATGTTTGTCACCTCTAGATTCGTTTTCAATGCTCCGCCATTCGCTGGAAGTCAACAGATGCCGCCGCCCGACAAAAATTGTCTGGTTTATAAGAAAAGACATTGCCAACAACATGAAATGATTGTCTACAACCGCGATCGCCTCTTGTTTTCATTTCCACGAAGCCAAATTAATATTAAGGATAAACAGCGAAAGCCGTTAAGCATATGTTGGCCCAGTTAGTTATTTTTTTATGAAAAACTAAAGTGCGAAACATACATATTAACGGTAATGTCGCCAATTTGTTTTATCGAAGCAGTCAGTTAAAAACTGACCACATCACAACATGGTGGCTGCAACCCTCAGACCGACTGATCACATAGTCTGAATGATAATAACACAGCTGGTTTTATTTCCATCTTTCACATATTAGTCGCAAAAGAATAAGTGCCAACCTAGCGCGGATTGACTGTTGTAATGACGCTGTCTAAGAGGCGGCCTCAGTCGAATGTCGCCGACACTTGTTTTGTAGTGGGCTCTCCAACCCTATTGATCTATGTGACACCACATCAGCACCAAGCCGGGCATCTGTGCTGTCTACATTCCCGCCGGCAGCCTTTGCTATACATCTCCAGTAAGCTTTTCCAGAAAACAGCGAAGACACTATATCCAACCATATATCTGAAGACCAATCGCCGGAGTTCTGTGAAGCAATTGAGACGCTTATTACATCTGGCTGCCACTGTAACGACGTCATTCGACGTGTCTTCAGGTTCTTACACTTTGTTTTTCCATGGCATACCCCCACTGCCACGACCCCATCCGCCCTAACACCATGGCCATCGCATGCTATTCAGTCTACAATTATACAAATCTTCAATGCGCGTGGCCTGTTTTTCTTCTCTCACTCACTATTAAGTTTTCTAATTAGTTTTGCAATGGCTGTTACACTTCAGTCGACATATGGCGCCACGTACCATGGGAGATCCTTAAGTTTATGCATGCCTACTCTACAACAAAACCCAGCGTTTGATTTACTGTCTACACAAATTGGAAATATAGGTTAGAGATGTATAACGTATATTTGCGTACCCCGCTATTTCGCCAAAAACCCATAACAGATGCAAACAGGAATCTACATGTAAAATGCAGGATTACGAGTATGAGTAAATGTCGTTATGACTCACATAACTGTATGTAGTATGAACGTGAGAGGGCTCGGATCTTCAACTAAGAGAACCGACGTCATGAACTGGCTCGAGGGAAAGC
The DNA here is from genome assembly GCA_964019135.1 of Arenicola marina. NCBI lineage: Eukaryota > Metazoa > Annelida > Polychaeta > Arenicolidae > Arenicola > Arenicola marina. The sequence continues at coordinate 55,029,738 of OZ025249.1, read as the reverse complement.
ACGCTTCCATCTATTGTTTGCAAGATGTCCAATTCAACGCGTCTGTAGAAATCTAGTAAGAACGGGAGTTTGACGGAAAATACTAAATTGACTCGCAATCCTCTCAAGCAAGAGGAGTGGCCATTCTCTTAAAAAATACATTCGAATTTAGTGTACACAGTGTGAAGAAAGATGATAAAGGAAATTTATTGGTACTGGACGTAACCATGTGCGGCAATAGATTGTCTTTAGTTATCGAGACGAGCCTGATTTTTATTGTAATATGCACAAGGTATGATTATTTGTGGCGATTGGAACCTTGTTCAAGACTTTAAGCTGGATGCAATTGGCTATAAACGTGAGAATAATACTATGGCAAGGAGAACCGTCGATACAATGATAGACAAATTTGAACTTATTGATTCATGGAGGGTTAACTCCCCACACACAAGACGCTTCACCTGGACTAATCAGCAGAGAAAGAGCCAGAGAGCAAGATTAATTTTTTTCTTGTGTCCTCAGACATACACGCTGCTGTGCAGAGGGCAGATATTAGATCCGGGTATAGAACAGATCACTCCTTAGTTAGCGTTAACGTTGATTTTTATCGGGCAGATAGAGGTAAAGGATTTTGAAAATTTAACACATTACTTTTGGGAGATTCTGAATATGGACAGCTGGTAGCCGAATGTATTTTACATACAATAATGTACCCAGTTTCAGCTGAGAATAATAGTACGGGCAGCACTAATTTGATAATGATCAGTTGTTTTTTGAAATGCTAAAGTTGGAAATCAGGGGAAAATCAATAAGCTACAGTAGTCATAAGAAAAGGGTTCTGCAGCAGGAAGAGATTAGATTAGAGCGACAAATCAATGAACTTGAAACATGTAACAAAGATAGCCAATCGGGTCAGGAACGATTAGACGAACTCAAATCTAACTCGAACAGATAAGACTGCCGCGCATAAAAGATGTGTTTCTGAGATCCAAATCACGGTATTATGAAGAAGGGGAAAAGGCTAGTATTTTTGGGGGGAATTTAGAGAAGCAAAAAATTATGTGAATAAGCTTATTCATAGGTTACTTGTAAATGGAAAAGAAATTGTTAAGCAAGAAGAAATATTGAAGGAACAAATGCACTACTATGAATCTTAGTACAGAAAGCAAGATGAGAAAAAAGCTGACTGTCATGTGGCATCTTTCTTAAATAACGAAAATGTGAAAACATTAAGCGTTACACAAAGCGAGTTGTGTGGAGAGGATATTGAGATGAACGAAATGGCAGAGGTAGTGATAATATGAAAAATGATAAGTCACCTGGCAGTGATGGTTTCCCGTTGAGTTTTATAAATTCTTTTGGAAGATATAAGACCGTTTATATTAAGAAGCCTCCAGTATGCATTCGCCTCTCAGACTCTCTCCGTAACACAAAGACAGGGTGTGATTACGTGTCTACCAAAGGGAGATAAGCCAAGAGCTTTTATGAAGAATTGGCGCCCAATCTCATTACTAAATACTGACTACAAAAAATTGTCTGGTGTATTAGCGCGTCGTATTAAAATAGTGTTGCCAGATATAGTAAGTTCAGACCAAAAAGGCTTCTTGAAAGGTAGATATATAGGTGAAAACAACAGGATGGTATATGACATGCATGCATTATTTAATAGAGAACAAAAGGTCTGGAATGTCACTTCTCATAGATTTCGAAAAGGCTTTTAATACTCTAAGCTGGAAGTATGTAAATCAGGTGCTTCATTCATATGGTTTCGGAAGGTCTTTCTTCAGGTTCATTAATATTCCGTACCATGGTGCGTCTAGTTGTATTATCAACAATGGCTTTTTCTCACGTTTTTTCTCCTTGGGCAGAGGTTGCCGACAGGGCGACCCGTTGTCACCTTACCTGTTTATACTCTGTATTGAACCGCTCGCGATAGCGCTAAGACGTGACAAAGGGATTGAGGGCATTACGGTGTTGGAAAGGGAGTATAACATTGGACAATATGCTGATGATACGTTTCTGTGACTCGAGGGCAGTGAGCTCTCTGTTAGAAATGCTTTTGACCTATTGAATAAGTTTGGCATGTGTTCGGGTGTAAAGGTTAGTGTAGAATAAACTAAAGCTGTCTTGCTGGGGAAGAGAGATCCAAAAAGAAAAGTTATATGTTCGGAGCTACCAATTTCCTGGGGAGAAGAGTTTACCGTTAGCGGAATTTGAAAAAGTTTTAACGATATATGGCAAGAGAAATCTCTCTCTACGAGGGAGAGTGATTGTTGTTAAAGGGATCGCCTTGCCAAAACTTATCCATGTCTTAACCGTACTTCCAACGCCCGGGAAACAATATATTGATAGAATAAACAATGTCATTCGTAAGTTTGTGTGGAACAACAAAAAGCCCAGAATATCTCTGAATAGAATGGCCCAATCTGTCGAAAATGGCGGAGTAAACCTCCCTCTAATACAACTGAACATACAAGCTATTAAAGATAACATGGATAAAAAGGCTAATATCCAACGAAGGTTCATGGCAAGAACTCTTTTATGAGAATATATGTAGTGAACGTGGAATATGTTGGAAATTGGATCTCTTATCTTTAAAAAAGCTTACAACGGTATCAAGTCCTTTCTGGGCCGAAGTCTTAATGGCATGGTATAAATACAGGTCGAGCTTAAATGAGGTGCAAACGGTTTTTGAATATCCACTTTGGAACGCGTACTTTATGAAAAACGATAATCTTCGAAAGCGAAAACACGAGCTTATTAGATGTGGCGTGATGTTGTTGATGACAAAAATTTATTCGGTTGGGAAACGTTTGTACAGCAACATCATGTAGATCTAAGTTTCATAGACTTTTATAGTTTGATTCATTGTATACCCCGCGAATGGAAAGAGGCGTGTAGAAATGCCAAAGCAAAACTACCACATGTATCTTGCAGCTGGACAGCGTCTATAGAAAACTGGTTGGGTCCTTGGATTATCATGTAAAGAATGAAGAAAAGTGGGCAGAAGTATTTAATGAGCAAATAGATAGCGGCAAATGGAGTCAAAGATATACTTTACCATTGCACTGTGCAATTAGGGAAGTACGAGAAGCTTCCAGTACTTAATCTTACATCGAGCACTTGTGACGAATATTTTTCTTTATAAATGTAAGTTGAAACCCAATGATAGATGTGATGTTTGCCGAAGCGAACTAGAAACCATACATCATTTGTTGTTTAGTTGCCGGCATATAAAGCCTTCGTGGTCTCTTTTGGTACTATGGTTAAATGAGTCATGCAATTTATCCTTACCAGTTGATTTTCGGTCATGTATATTGGGTGAACGTAAGACCTTATACAGCCAACTCATTAATCATGTATTTTTGATAACTAAGAAGTATATATATAGATGTAAATGGATGAATATAGCTCCGAATTTTATCGGTATTAAAAACACTATTATATATCATTATAAATTAGAAAAGTACATGTCCAAAATCTCCAACTTTGTAAAGAAATGGGACCCTGTTGAGCACTCAAATGTAACAATTTCCCTCTAATGTAAAAACCCACAAATGTAGTAACTTTTTTCCCACAAATGTAAAACCGCCTTCAAATGTAACAAAATATTTCCCTCAAATGTAATAAAACGTCAACCGCAATTGTAAAACTGTTTATCCCTCTAATGTAGTAAACTTTGTCAACCACAATTGTAACAGCCATTTTTCCCTCTAATGTAACAAATTCCAAACTCGACTGAAAATTGCTCCGGAAAAAAATACTAAGGGCCGATTGGGGATACGGGGTCTCGATTCGGGATAAGTGAGACAAATCTGGATCCGCTGGGTCGGATCTGGTTTCGTGAGTTCGAATCGTGATCCGTGGGACAAATCGGCACCCGATGTGTGAAATGAGGATGCAAGGAGTCGAATATTGATCCGATCAGGATCAGACGCATCGCAGTGGGATCTGAAAGGTCAAATCGGGATCCGAAGAGTCAATCTGCATCCTAGTTAAATCTCTGTCTGTCGGCCTTAATCAGGTTCCGATGGGTCAATCTTGATCCGACGGGTCCAATACAGATTCCCTGGGTAAATCTGGATCATGGGGATCCAATATAGATCATAGAGGTCCAGTCCGGATCAGATGGCTCCAATCTGGATCCGACGGGTCTAAGCCGGATCCTAGAGGTCAATCTGGACCTCACGGGTCCAATCTGGATCTCAGGGGTCCAATCTATATCTGAGGGGTCAATCTGGATCTTAAGGGTTAAATCTGGGCCTCAAGGGTTAAATCTGGCTCAGAGGGCAAAATCTGGATCAGAGGTTCAAATCCGGATCCATGGACATAGATTTGGGAAGGTGTATCAGTATTATAGCATAATTACACATTCACCTGTTAAACGCTCAGATATCTCTGCATTGAGGTGTCCTTAGCAAATTTAGAGTAGTATATTTTGTGTATGCCACATTACTTTCTATATTCTACTGGTATTGGCTTCAGTGAGATATCTTAATATGGCTTTCTTAAGGCATAGTCGGGGGCTCCCGTCTCGGGTCCGTACGACTGCACATGCATAATATGATATGATCTTACAGTCTGAACACATCATAAAATGTTAAATTTGTTTCAGGAGCACTTTTAAATCGCATTTTGAAAATTGTTACATTAGAGGGAAACATGGTTGTTACAATTGTGGTTGACACAGTTTACTACATTAGAAGGAAAAAAAGTTCTACATTTGCCGTTGAAGTTTTATTACATTTGAGGGAAATGTGTTGTTACATTTGAAGGCGATGTTACATTTGCGGGAAAAAAGTTACATTTGTGGGTTTTGTTACATTAGAGGGAAAAAAGTTGTTACATTTGCGGGTTTTTACATTAGAGGGAAATTGTTACATTTGAGGGGTCAACAGACCCTCCCTCAAACTCTTTAAAGGGTAACTAAATTGTGATATGAATTGACAAACTTGTTGTATATCTGCATTTTGCCATGGAAAAAAAAAAAAAAAAAAAAGGTTAGAGATGACCTGACCTAATAAGGCAAAACGGTTGGCCACGCTGTATTCTTACTCGTTTGCCCACTCACCGGACAGTCCCATTGTTACCTGGGCCTGTTGCGGTAGGGCCGGCACCGTCCGTGGCGACGTAACATATCAACTTATTATGACGGAAATCTTCGATTTCCGGAATATGTTAGTCAGTCCGTTTGTCTGTGTGTGTGTGTATCTTTCTCTCTGTCTGTCTGTCTGTCTGTCTGTCTGTTCGCGTTCTGGAGGGCGCAATACGCAACATTTCGTCTGTAACTTTACCCATCGATAGGTATCCGACATGGCTCAGTTCACAGGAATTTTTTGTTGTTTCCTTAACCATTGGTAGATGGGGCCAATAGTTGAGATAAAGGTCCCTGTACAGACAGTTTTGGAGCTAGCGCTTTTAACAAAAATACACATATAGTCTTCTGGGTTTTCTCGCCCTGTACCAATTTCCATCGAAATAAAATCAAAAAGTTTGGCCGCTATTTATTTAAACTTAAAAAAAACATTTTAACATGAGACTCTATGAGGCTACATATTTGAGCAGTAAGCTTTACTCATCGTGAGCAATAGGCCGTGTCGCCTTTCAGGGTGGAGTACTTCTCAAAGCTGTGTGTGTGTATTGAGGAAGAGGGAAGAGAACGGTCTGGCGTTGGGTTGTGTCCATCCATGGGTGTCTCCGGGATCTTAGGGATCAATCTGGATCTTAGTGGTCAATCTGGATCTTAGGGGTCAATATGGATCCGAGGGGTCAATCTGGATCTGAGGGATCAATCTGGATCTGAGATGTAAAATCTAGATCTGGTGGGTCAAATCTGGATCTGAGGGGTCAATCTGGATCTGAGGGATCAATTGGGATATGAGAGGTCAAATCTGGATCTGGGAGGTCAAATCTGGATCTGAGGGGTCAAATTTGGATCTGGGAGGTCATATCCGGATCGAAGGGGCCAAATCTGGATCTAAGGGGTCAATCTGGATTGGAATGATCAATCCGGATCGTGTGAGAGAATGCTGCATTTCCGTCATCATCCTTCACCCTTTGGGTGACGGTGTCTAGTCTTATGTTTCGACGGCAAGAATCTGTATGTTTATCATTAGGCCAATTGCTTCGTTGCCATGGACACGAAAAGTGATAGTACGATTGCAGCGTTTGTCTTGCAACGTGCTTCAGGATGATAGAACCGCACTGTCTGGTGTAGAAAAATGTAATAGTTTGAATGGAAGTAGGTCATATTCACTCCAGTTCCTTTTTCCCCAGAATAATAGGGTTATATCACCATGTTTTCAGTTGGTGGCGTAGCTCAGTATTATCCATCCACAACTGCAAAGTGATGGCTTGAATACGACGCCCGTGGGAGCCCGTAGTAGCACCAATACATTCATTCTTTTATTATATATATATAAGGTCTATCTAACAGTCTGTCATACCAGTCATCACTCATTACTACTGACATCTCGAAAGAATACTCGATGTTTTAAAAAGTTCCAACAAATTACAAGCACTGATTTGCTTCCCTGAATTCAATCCCCATTAAGTAAACTTGGGTCCCGCTGATGGGAGATACGCAAGGCTTGTCCCGAAACTGTGTCAAGTGACATTATAAGCTACTGAGACCCGTAGACAATTAAGACGACTGATATATATTGTATCATATTGTATCTATTAGGTGACACCTGTATTCTTGATTGACATAGACACTGAATCGAATTAATCAAATTCAAATTCCAGGATATAACAAATGTGAAATAATTGGACCTGACATGCCTTCCCATGACATCATGGTGACCCAACCCCTACACACAACGGACCAGCATTGAGGTCCTATCCAGGAGCATTTCTCGGTCGTCCTGAGAGACGGGGTGCGATAAAGAAATTTCTCCCATGTTTGTATCTAATTGACTGGTCCATGGCGAGTGACGTCCTCCCTGTGTGCGAGTTACGCACCATTTCTGTCTCTTACGTTTATGTCCGCCCGCTCTATGTTTGCTTTCTCTTTCTTTCTCCTCAATGACATCCACTTCTGTCTCCCTCCTCCGTTCGGATGATCGGCTTCCATCTCTTAAATACCAAGAGAAAATACCAAGAGAAGTAAGATATGTCGGTCGACGCCAGTGCCATCTTGACATGTTTGGACACTTATGACCCATAAACATTCGCTTGGATGGAATACAATAATGTGTTTTCCCCGTCGGCCATCAATGCGGATTTCTGTAGCGAAGCTACCAGGCGGATAGTGATAATAGATTATGACTAGTGCCTAACGATGACAGATGCAATGTGCAGGTCACTTAACCGGTCAAAATATGAAGAGACGGATTGCGCCCTCTCTGTTAGTAAATGGTTCTAAGGGAAGCCGATGGACCCCGCCTGAAAAGAGAAGTCATAGCACTGCCAAGATCACCAAACACTTAAGTTTGGCGTCAACCGAAAGAATCTTCTTTCGCAGTGGCATCGTTTATGGTTAACACGCCAGAGAAGGTTACATTAAATTGATACAGTGTTGACGAGAAAATCATTTGACGAGTCTCCAACTCAACGCCTGCATTGATGAACAACGATAAACGGGTATTTAAACGGGTATTTCTGTTATGTCGCAACCATTCGTTTCAAAGGAAACAATTGCCAACATTAACACCAAAAATGTTGTTTATAATAAATTTTGCACAACTGCACATTGTATTTACAACTTACCACAACAGCAAGCACGCTGACCCAGCCATAAGTGATATCTCTGGGCTTATGGGGCTGCAGTCTGCTATAAAGTTATCTTGTTCCTGTATGTCATGATTAATTACTTGAAATTTTCTTTTTTATTTGTTTGTTTTTAACCGATTTGATGCTATCGATATCAAGCCCATGTATGCTATATAACACGTCAAAACACGCGAATTCTAGATGTCGTCGCTACTTCAATGCCCCAACGAAAACAAAGCTGTGACAAATGGGGTGCATTGTAACTCAACTGCGCGCATTATTAAAAATTTAAATTACTGGTTTACTTTTCCTCTCACGGCTCGTTGTCTACGCACGACTGACATGGTTAACACTTGGCCGAGTTCAATTTTTACGGGGGGCCTAGGTCCTACTCCAAGTCTGGCAACAGTCGTCGGGATTCCGCGGTGAATTGAACCAGGCTGCGGAAACTGATCCATCGCGCGCTACTATTCAAGTCCCGTTCAATACTCAGTGTCTGCTGCCTGCAGACTTTCCACCAGTCCACGCTGCCTTGTCTAACCCACCCACTCCGATCTTGTTTGATGAATTAAATATTGACAAACCGCCTTTTTTGGGGAGACTCCAGGCCAAATTTGTCAAAACCTCTTTGCTGACAATCTGCACAAATGCAAAAACAAAAAACATCGCGGTTGAAGTAATCTTGTGTAATTTAACGTAAACCTGTTAGTACCAGCCAATGCGAAAATGTGTTCCCAGCAAACGATGACGAAAAACGCAGCCATACGCCTCCGTGATGTCCCACTTAATGATGGGTGCGGCATCATCGGCCTCGCCCCGCATTCTGAACATATCTTCATGGGTAAAACGTTCTAGAGGCCTCCATACAGTGTTTAATGCAGCCTCTTGCCAGACAGCACTTCTACAGCCTTAGGGTGATCAGATACGTGTTCCTGGCTCACTCCAGCCACGTGACCCCTTACGAAAAAATACCATGATATATCATAGTTTACCATGGTAATTTCATGATAATCAAACGATATACTATTGTATTATGTTGGAAGGGCGTGATATACCATAGCATCTTATCATATATCACGGTATACCAAGGTATATTATGATATATCATGGAATACCAAGATATATCATAGTTTACCATGGTAATAACATGATGAAGTAAAGATATACCATGGTATGATCTTGGAAGGGCGTGATATACTATAGCATAATTATTATGATATACCAGGTTACACTATGGTACATCATGATATATCATGATATATCATAGTTTACCATGGTATTTTTAATCGCATTGAGTGCTCTGGTCACCTGAGAGCCTAACGGCACGCGGATCAATGGTTCGAGTCCCGCTGTGGCCATGTCTGTGGTCGCAGGATCAAGGCACTAACAAACGTAGGCCTATCATAACCCTTATGAAACAACACCATGGTATACCATGGTATATCATACCCTATCATGCATGTACCATGGTATACCATGGTATATCATGGTAAATGATATCATACCATGGAGGTAGATGCATGCATACCATATATCACCTTCTACCATGGTATTTCATGTTAAACCACGCTATATTATGCCCTACCACGAGGTACCAATGATAAACCATATCCTGCCATGGTATTTCATGGTAAACCATATATACCCTACACTATGTATCGATCATATATTACCATGAAATATTATGGTAAGTCATTGTACCACCAGAATTATACCATGGTATCAGCAGAGTGTTCCATATGTTATGGTGTGCATGATATAACTACACATTATTATATATCCCGCACAGAAAACAAGTGATTTCTCAGTCGATACCTAACTGATCGAGATTCAACTAAAAACTAACTATGCAGCGAAAGTTCTCAACTGTTGAATCAGACGCACAATTAAAAAGCTAATTGAAAACTAACTAGGCCTATGCAGTTGAGCACAGGTTGAATAGGTGAGCTTAGAAACTTTAATTTTTGGGGGGAGTCCCGCTATATTCAAGTCAACCGTTGAGCGCGCTCAGAATTAATAAAATTATCATGATACATCATGGTAAACACTGTCATTCTATTATTCTACATTAGGGGAATCAATCAATACGGGAATACGACTACGAAAATAAGTAGCTACACTGGCTTATCGGCTATGCAATATCCCCGGGGAGGGGGGGGGGGGCTTATGGCCGGGTTTTGAGGGGGGAGTTTCGCAGTAAAGCCCCACCACCCCCACCCCCTTTTCCACCACCAAATTCGGTCGCGGGACTCTGAAAATGTGCGTTCATAGGCCGAGTTTGTCGGGGAAAGTAATAAACGGCTTAATAAACCGAGCGGGTCCAAGGTAAAATAAATTTCCCTTCCGAGCGGATATTTTCGCGTTCAAACGTTCGAGCCGATTTTGAAGGTGAAATGCCCCCCACGAGAGTATTTTGGCGGTGAAGTAGGGGTGGCTTTACCGCGCCCCCCCCCCCTCAATCGGAACAATCTACTAAGTCCCCCCCCCCCCCGCCCCGCCCTAAAACACCAGTGAGATTTGCAGCGTGCCACAGCCCGCGAAGTGAGCAGGTGAGTTGTGCGCCACCAGGCGGCAGCTGCCGCCTAGCGGAGATAGCAAGACGCATACGCGAAGTTTGAAAAATGTTGTGGAAAGGCGAACAGTCGTACGGCATGTGTATGCGATTAGCTTATATTCACATATATTTGCTTATGTATATGAATGAAAGGTATGTATTTATCAATACTATACTGTATTGAACCTGAAGACACCCAGGTTCGAGCGTGACACCATAACATAAGGCGAACAGAAGCATTTAGAAATTGAAACTTATTGATAGTCCACTCATCCCCCCCCCCTCCCTCCACGGCATCATTCCTCTCGTTAACATCTTATTTAAAAGATACTTTTTTGGTTCCTTGGTATATGTGTCTTGAATTGAATCGGTTTATTGTTCTATTAAATCAGTTACAGTTGTTTGACAAGCTTATACAACATCGAAAGGGAGTAACATTCAACAAATTAACAGCAGCAGAAGCAAGGATTATTAGCTGCAGAGCTCATACAAAATGTTTAATATCATTCACATAGCAGCTAGACTGGATACAAATCATAGAAAAAAAAGAACAAAACAAATAAACGCAACAGAAAAGGCTTATTGCATGGTGAGTCAGCTAGACTGGATACAAATCATAGAGAAAAAAAGAACAAAACAAATAAATACAACAGGAAAGGCTTATTGCATGGTAAGTCAGCACTTCATGGATTTTGGAGATGGACAAATATCTTTGATCTGAGCTCTCGTTTATACACTTCTATTGAATCGGCGTTGAAATTTATTCTATTGCACAATTCCTTGTACACTATACTACCTCTATACTTCAGTCTTCCGTAGATAATTCGTTCTGGCCTTAGGTGTGTGGTACAACTTGGATCCTCGAATACCATAACCGTGTATTTGATAATAATTAATAAATAGAGAGGCAATCTGCTTTGGTAGATGACCTGTATAGAGTTTGAACATAAATATCAACATGTAATATTCAGCCATATTCGACAAAGGTACAATATTCAGCTTTCGAAACAGCGGATCTGTATGAGCATTTCTTTCTACACCAGTAATAATTCTAACAGCTTTTTTTTGCAGCACAACAAGTGGCCACAGATAAGATTGACAAGCAGTTCCCCATAGTTCATGAGCATATGAGCTACAGAGAATTAGTGCATACGAAGGGTTTCAGTTTTAAAATACTTCCGAGCTTTAGTAATTAAGCCTAAGCCTCGTGCGATTTTTCCTTTTATATATGCTATGTGTTCCTTCTATGTTAGATTACTATCGATATACACCCCTAGAAATTTCGTTTTTGTGACTTTTGTAAGACATTGACCCATTATCTCAACATTGGTGGAAGCTATAACTTTCTTACGGGTCGATGTAAATACCATGTACTTTGTTTTATTTACATCCAGTGTAAGTTTATTTAAACGTAACCAACGTACAATGAAACCCAATTCCCTATTTAAAAGGGGTAGACTTTGTATTCTTCCTTAATCTTTTCTTCTTTTGTCTTTGTGTATCTAAGGAAAAGTTTATTTGATCGACGCTTTTAAGCCAGATGTCAACCACGGTTTTCTTTTCTTATAGTTAGACGTGATTTTGTTTATTGGGAAGGTTTCATTAAATAAACTACATATACGACCATGCAGGGCTGAAAAGGCTTCCTGAGTGCCTTTCATATCGAGCATCGTCGACCAATCTGTTTCAGCTAACCTCTGCTTGAATATCTCTACGTTTTTCACGTTGACACATCTCGTCAGCCTTGCATTCACATGGGTGTGCATGATATCCTTGCATGATATATAAAAAATGGGAAAATGATCGGTTACATCAGTGTACATGATACCTGGAATGGAATTAACTACCTGGATATCGTTAGTGAATATATTGTCGATTAGGGTTGCTGATGTTTTTGTAATACGTGTCGGTTTGTTTATAACAGGAAACAATGAATTACTGAACATCATGTTTGCAAAGTCGGAGGTTTCCTTATGAGTTTCATAGTTCAATAAGTTAATATTGAAATCACCCGTTAAATAAATGCTACTTCCCGCATCCATGCTTTGCAATATATCACGGAGTATGTCGTTAAACACCTTTATATTTGTATCGGGGGGTCTGTATATTACACCAATAATGATGGTCTTCCCCGTCGCGTTGGTAGATTTATCTAATTCAATAAACAAGGTCTCCATGTTCTCATTAAATATTTCTAAATCATCGCGAACTCGAAATAACAAATTTTCTTTGACAAATAGGGTAACGCCCCCACCTCTTCTGTCACTGCGATAATTATTTACTGACGTATAGTTATCTAGACCATTAAGACCAACATTGTTTTCGTTATGCCAGGTTTCTGTAAGGGCAAGGACCTGGAATTCATGAGATAACGTACTCAGGTAAGATGAAAAATTAAGAAAGTTCTTTGGTAGGCTTCTTATATTCATGTGCATGATTGACCAAGTATTGTCGCCAGTTACTCCAGTTTTGCACACTGAGTTAAAACTATCTTCCAGGAAATACTGGCAGCTAGAATTATACAACGTAGTTTCATTGTAATAGTGGATATCTGGATCGATATCACTCAGATAAGTATTGTCACTTGCATTTAATTCAAATGGGTTAAACAGGTATTTCTCAAGTATATCAACCGGCAACATTTGGTTGCTAGACCCAGTATCTACTAGATCGTTGACGAGTTCCTTATCGGGGACATCACTGAATGGAAAAATATCTGTAATACAGGAACTACAATACCAGGACTCTCTACGTAGGTGGGTTTGATCATTCCAGAGGACATATGACACACACAGTATGTGGTGTGATCTTTTACATATCGTACATTTCAAGTAACGAGCAGTACTATTAACTAGTCTGGAGTAGACAGGACATGAACTAGGTAACATTATGTTATTAGGTAACATATTTACATAATATAAAATCTTTTCTGCCCAAATGAAGAGGTTTGCCGTAACTTAGGTTGGGGTTTGGGATAAATAAGGTTCGATGTCGGACTGAGCCGTGTACTGACATGATTGATATCTGCCACATTCCATATAAAGCAGTTACGACTCATGCAATAACCAAAAATGGTACGATCACAATACATAAAAGAATAAAGTTGGATGGAAACAAATGAAAGAAGAGAAACAGAAAAACAATACATTGATGTACAAAATAGCACTCGAGGGATTCGAGCTTCAGAATTTACATCGGTAGGTCATTATTATCTCCATACGTATCACTGACTGCCATGCAGGAACAATTGTATAAACACAAATTGGTTTTCTGAGCCAACGCAGGACATTTTAGGCTACTGGCCGTTCGCAAGGCCCGTACGGCAGTAATGCTAATCACGTGATGATTTAAACACACTTAACATAGCCTCGAAACAACCTGCTCTTGCGGTATGAGGAGCCAGTATCTTATATCGAGGTGGCCCTAGTTTTGCTTGCAGGTCCTTTGCAGAGTTTGCAGAGTTATAAGTGAGCTTTACTTCATTTGTGGCTCAACACGGGTTACCTGTACTGTGTGGTTGCAGCGAATGTCGGTCAGCTGCTGGTCAGTCACGGATGATAGCACTGGTCACTTGCTGAATGCGGGCGGAGGGCGGCGGCTGCAGTCACACGAAGGACCCACTGCTCGCAAAAAGTGCCCCACTGGGCAGTGTGATACATTTCACAGACCAAATACCATTCTAACTCGCCAAGTCGCAAACCGACGTGGCAAACGAGAGCGATCGGCGGTTTAACATGAATGGCAAGAGAGCAGATCAACATTTCGGGGCAGTGGTTTGACGTTTCTCTGGTGCAGTCAGTGCTGTGCCTTCGCTTGGGGGGGCTTCTCAAAAGCAATCTTCTATTTCTCCATGGTCAATAGTCTAAGTTGATGAAGATTCTGGTTGTCATATATGCGATCGTCGACTTTAAGTTTACTGCCTGACAGGTTCGCCTTCTTTCCCATCCGCCTTGCAGCCTTTAAGTACGGAAGAAGTGTCCTCCTCTCTTCTTGGACTTCCCGCGGGAAATCTTCGTCAATGAACAGGTTACTTCCCTTGAGCCCTTTTTTAGCATTCCATACCAACTGCTTGTCAGGGTAGAATGCAAAACGGACTATAACGGGTCTCGACTTCCTTTCTTGAGTTGCCCCCAAGCGATGACAGCGCTCTATCTTCATCGTGGCTGCGTTGGCTATGTCCAATTTCTTTGCGAAAAGATTTCTAACTGATTGGTCGCAGTTTTCTTCCGTTTCCGGCAGTCAATGTAGTACGAGATTTTGACGCCTACTATATGTCTCGAGTGACACCTGTCGTTCCTGGACCCGTTTAAGTTCATTGGTAATTTGACTTACTTGACCGCCTGCGTCACGCCTTTGAAGGTCTATCACCAACGCCTTTAAGTCTCTGTTTTCTTTTTCAAGGTGATCCATGCGTTCACTATTGAACGAAACGGCTTGTTTAAGTTCGTCAGTCTCTGTCCTCAGAGCTTTTGTGCTATCCATTATATCAGGGAGGCATGACACCTTGAGTAGTATATCCGCTAGGATTTTCTGCATATCCTGAATATCCTGGGACATGGTAGTTGGTTCTCCCATAACGCTGGAAGTATCTGTTTCACATTCACCAAAACTGTGTAACGTTGGAAAGCACTCCACGATAGACCTTTGCTTCTTTTCTTCCTTGTTAGGCGGAGTTCCACTGTGGCTCCGGCGTCGTTTGTTTTTACCCATGTACCGGTGGTTTTTGAAACCGTCCCTCGCTAGTGGTGACGGTCTGCACTGGCTACAGATCTTGTTATCGCCCACTGGTCAATTGAATCAGCTAAATTCCGGCGAATTATCTGGTGATCTGCATACAATTTCCTTTCGGGATTGAAGTTTATTTGTTCAACCTTGCATAGTGTCTTAGTGTTTCAACTCTACCGGCGTCACGGGCAATAATTCTACAGGCATTCTCCCTCGAGTGCGAGAGCAAAACTTACTCCTCTGCCCTGGTGGCCATGTTGGTTGGTGTCTATGGGTGCCTCAACCCTATAGCCTTTAGCCCTGGTACATACCACTCTGACCACGCCCATAAATAGAGCAAGGGTGAGAGCCATGCTGCTCACCAGGCCCAGGCCAGGCACTGCATATTTATTCTGTAAGAACTTTTAACTTGAGCCACCGGTCCGCTATTTCCGATTTTAGGCCTGCAAACTGCATCTTTTTATTGCAATACATATATATGAAAGTGGATTGTAAATCTTTGTATTCTTTGCTGTTTCATTCCTTCATCCTGCATCGTCTCGGGAGGTTCCTTGGCCCAATTTAGCCTGTATGTGCACAAAAGTGGCCTAAAACACCAACATTCCATTCCTTGTATTCTTTACTGTTGTATTTTTCAGACTCTGGCATTATATATATATATCATAGCATTATATATATATTGCTATATGTAATGGTGATTAGTACCATAATATACCATGGTATCCATGTAGTAAAGTACCATGGTAAATTAGCATACCCTGGTACTTGGTATACCATGGTATACCATAGTACATTACCATGCTATACCATGATAAATTACCATGCTATACCATGGGAAATTACCATGGTATACCTGTTTCAAAATACCTAGGTAAATGTGCTTTACACTGGTATTCTACCATGGTATAATACCATGATACTCTACCATGGTATACCTGTTTCAAAATACCTAGATAAATGTGCTTTACCATGGTATTGTACCATGATACTCTACCATGGTATACCTGTTTCAAAATACCTAGGTAAATGTGCTTTACCATGGTATTCTACCATGGTATACCTGTTTCAAAATACCTAGGTAAATTTATTATGGTATACCATGGTAATTTCATGGTACTTTTTTGTAAGGGACCCGACACCCGTACGTCTGGTTCACTCCAGGCACGTGACCCGACACCCTTACGCCTGGCGCACTACAGCCATATGACCCAACACCCGTACGTCTGACTCACTCTAGCCACGTGGCCCGACACCCGTACGTCTGGCTCACTCTAGCCACGTGGCCCGACACCCGTACGTCTGGCTCACTCTAGCCACGTGGCCCGACACCCGTACGTCTGGCTCACTCCAGCCACG
Source organism: Arenicola marina (assembly GCA_964019135.1). Taxonomy (NCBI): domain Eukaryota; kingdom Metazoa; phylum Annelida; class Polychaeta; family Arenicolidae; genus Arenicola; species Arenicola marina. The sequence continues at coordinate 55,013,411 of OZ025249.1, read as the reverse complement.
TGACCCGACACCCTTACGTCTGGCTCTCTCCAGCCACTCTGGTTCACCGGTACAACAAGGATGTGTGCACCCGTACAATCATGGTTAACATTACAAAAGAGCAATGGTGTCTGCCCTGGTGCCACATAAAAGAACCCCACAAAAGCAGAAAACATATCTGTTTGTAACTGTGAATTTTTTTTTTATTTCTTTGAAATGCATCTGGGCCAACACCTACCGTGGCATCATAAATACCATAAGTATAATTATAATTAGAGTATAAAAAGAGCAGGGGCCGGTCCATGTGGCAGCTACCTTCCTGGTCCCGGGTCTAGCATTGGATGCCATGCGTCACTCTGGATGACATGGGTCCGCTGGATGAGATGTGTCATACTGGATGAGATGAATCCCACGGGGTGACATGAATCACACTGGATGTAATGACTCACACGAAGTGATATGAATCACACTGGGTGAGATGAATCACACGGGGTGACAAAAATCACACGGGGTGAAATGAATCACGGGGTGACATGAATCACCTAGGTGGACATGACTCGCACTGGGTGAAATGATCACACTGAATGAGATTAGTCTCACGGGATGAGATGAACCACGATGGATCAGATGAATCACAGGATAAAATAAATCACTCTGGTGGAAATGAATCACACGGAAAGACCCGATTTAATCTGGGTGACATGAATTCAGCAGGATGACATGAATCACTCTGGATGAGATGAATCACTTTGGATGACACCAATCACCCTAGACGACGCGAATAACACTGGATGGGATGTCTCAATGGATGACCTGGTACCATGGTACCACACTGGATGACATGAAACACTGGATGAGATGAGTCACTCATCTGAATCACACTGGATGACATGAATCACGCTGGGTGACATGTATCATACCGGATGACATGTATCATACTGGATGATATGAATCACGCTGGATTAGATAAATCACACGACGTGACATTATTCACCTAGGTGGACATGAATCACACTGGGTGACATGATCACACTGGATGAGATTAATCTCACGGGATGAGATGAATCACGATGGATCAGATGAATCACAGGATAAGATAAATCACTCTGGTGGAAATGAATCACACGGAAAGACCCGATTTAATCTGGGTGACATGAATTCAGCAGGATGACATGAATCACTCTGGATGAGATGAATCACTTTGGATGACACCAATCACCCTAGACGACGCGAATAACACTGGATGGGATGTCTCAATGGATGACCTGGTACCATGGTACCACACTGGATGACATGAAACACTGGATGAGATGAGTCACTCATCTGAATCACACTGGATGACATGAATCACGCTGGGTGACATGTATCATACCGGATGACATGTATCATACTGGATGATATGAATCACGCTGGATTAGATAAATCACACGACGTGACATTATTCACCTAGGTGGACATGAATCACACTGGGTGACATGATCACACTGGATGAGATTAATCTCACGGGATGAGATGAATCACTGGATAAGATAAATCACTCTGGATGAAATTAATCACACTGGAAGACACGATTTATTCTGGATGGCATAAATCCCGCTGGATGATATGAATCACGGAATGAGATGAATCACTGGATGAGATGAGTCACTCTGAATGAAATGCATCACATGTGAATACATGAATCACTCTGAATGAAATGCAGCACACGCGAAGACATTAATCACTCTGGATGTAACGAATCATACATGACACCATGAATATAAACAAAATACAAAGAAAACATGACACCGTGAATCACACGTGATAACTTGAATGACACATGATGACACGAATCTCACGGGATGAGATGAATCACTGGATGAGATTATTCACTCGGAATGAAATGAATCATTCTGGATGAAATGAATCACACGGGAAGATTCAATCTGCATGACATGAATCCCGCTGGATGACATGAATAAATCAGGATGATATGAATGACTCTGTATGACATGAATCACTCTGGATGAGGTGAATTATTATGGAATACGTGAATCATTCTGGATGAAATGAATCACTGTATGACATGAATCACACTGGATGAGATGAATCACTCTGGAGAAAGTCAATCACGCTGGATGCCAAGAAACAACGGAGAATCATGAATCAATCTGGATGATATGAATCGCTCGGGATGACACCAATCACTCTAGACGACGTCAATCACACTGGATGAGATGAATCACTGGATAACATGAATCACACTGGATGAGGTGAGACACTCTGGATGAAATGCATCACACGGAAAGACATGAACCAATCTGGATGACATGAATCGCTCTAGGTGTCACGAATCGCTCTGGATGGCACCAATCACTCTGGATGACGTGAATCACACTGGAGGAGACGAATCACTCTTGATGACTCACTTGATGACATTAAGGTTAACCGATAAACCCCAAAATTATGACACACAGTCGATAAGCTTTTGCAAGTGAACAATGGTATCGCTACCATTATATCCGGTTTTTGAACAGTTTTCTAGAGCTATATTAACATAAATAGTCAAGGGCTGAGAACAGCCCTGCCACATAGCAACCAACATAGCAAAATACTCGGAAATACCTTCACTTGTCGCTACTGCATCGCTGGATGACGTTTAAACAAATCAAAGCTTGTACATTTATATTATACACTGGAAGCATCTTCAACAAGGATATCGATCATGATATACAGACGTTGTAATTTCGAGACGGTTGAGCCCGTAACTCCTAGGTTACATCTCTGTAACATTTCACGTTGTCGACACGACACACCAGATTAACAGTTTTCATATAACAAATTACTAAGCTTCCGCCATATTTAGATGACATTCATGCGTTGTTGAGTCTTCAGCTAGATCCACTTATAAACTGACACTGGCTGCAAATGTGAACGACCTTGAGATCAACCTTCGGCTGGCTGCCAAATCCAACGGATCAACATGTTGATCGGCTGAGAGGTTCCATTCCATACTGTCTTTTTGTCTCTTGAAAATATCCAAAATTCATGAAACCAGACGCAGTTTTCAGATGGGCAGAGTCATGGCTTTCACTTCATCTTAACAAGTATCATAGAGATCTTCGTAGATCTTCCTTTTTATCAAAGCCTAGGGCAAGACTTGCCAATATAGTAGATTTCTTGACAATGAGTCAAGGTCCTGCAACACCCCTGGGCCTATGAGACATAATATTTTAACTCACACTTGTGCCCGACATTTATTGACACAACTTTCGTGTTTTGATCTTCGGCTTAGCGGATTATAAGGTGCAATTTATTCCAACGGGTATCGTGCATTTTAATTTGAAGAAACCTACGGAAGCGGGTTAGAAATAAATTTGGGTTTGGAAATCGGCATAGCCATACTTTTGAAAATATATTTCTTGTCCGGCAAATGATCTATAGTTTCGCTCACTTCAATGAGCAGTTCAGAATGCCAAAAGAAAGTAGGCTAGGGCCTACTCACACTTACCATTCTAGTTGAATTCTGTTAAAGAAAAACGATAGCATTGAGTTTTTCAGTATGCCACCACGAGCAATAAGCACTCAAACCTCTGCCTGCATCGAGGCCAACTCACAGTCTTGGAGAAAGAAGTCTAAATGCGTGATGCGTCTGATAGAACGACCCCAGCACATGGACTGCGACGGCATGACTGATGACATCATGGCAGCTGTGGTCAATAACCACAGGCTGCCCAGTGATTGTACTTTTCTTTAATTTTTTTTTCAATCATATTTCAAACTTTTTGTTCAAAATACCTACCTTTAAATTTCAATTGTTTAAAAATTTGTTTAAACTTTTGTTTAAATTTTTTGTCATTCGAGGCCACTTTTCAAGTTGCAGTGAATTGCTTGTGTTATTGCAAAAGTCAATAGTCAGAAGCGTTTCGCTTTGGCCTCATATCTTTAAAATCAAGATAAAAATAATTTCTCAATATGAACCAGTAATGTAATTTTTTGTCATTCGTTTAGAATGAATGAGCATGAATAATGTTGCTACATATGCCGTCTTGAGTACAATCTTTGGCTTACTTTTGGCTACTATTTTCCTACTTATAGTCCACCGTATCTATATGTTCATTGCTACTGTTTACATCTTTTTACATTAGGGTGCACTGGACATACTACAGCCAAGACGAATCACCCAGATGCCTCGGCTCAACTCCTCTATATACTTAATTTATCATGCTCCAGGAGGGGGAGTGATGTAAGAATAGCCACCAGAGAGCGATCGGACATTCTAATGTATCACATTCTCCCGGAGGCAAAATCTCGGGGGATATTAAATAATAATGTTAAAATAAGATATTGAAACAAGATTTGGCCCGGGACTGAAATTTACGATTTTAATTAATCTCTTTTACTCTGGCGCCGTCCGAAAAAAGGTAAAATTGTGTCATTCAACATATGGGATCGGTGTTAATTTATATTTACCAGAAAAACTGTCATTGGCCAGCATATCTAGCGCAATGTCCGATGGGATTGTTCATGCAACTCGTGTACGGCCCCATTCATTATTGAACTTTTCCTAAGTGACGGTGACACCATGACGTCCATTTCTATAATACGTTCAATCATATTAGTGCCAAGCTACTAGTTTGTTCAGTTAATTTTGTCCAAAGAATTTAAACAAATCTGCATGTAATTTGACACTGGATTGAGCAATTATTCCATGAGCAAAATAAGCAATTATCCGACCTGTTAATTTCAGAGAGCATTCTATGCGAGCGCTGGAGGGAAATCACTCATTCGTGCGACAGGATGGGCATGTGAGCTTCAACGGTGTACATGTGCCTGTGTTGTCGAGGGCGTGTATTGAATTCATGGGTTTATGTTTTCGTTAAAACCCTATGAGCAAGGACGAGGACAATCGTGGCATGAAGCACATCAGTTTGAGCTTCTGTTACGAACAATACGCCCCTCGCCTACCTTACATAGGAAGTATTGACATTAACTCTTGTATTCAAAATACCTAGTGCTTGGGCATTACATATCTAGAAGCTAAGCTGGTTTGAATCAATCCGTCTGCGCATGACAATGGATTTGCAGCTTTGCTGTAGTTTAATAGTTTTGTTAACGCTGCATTTGTAATTGAGAACAAATAAGCTTACGTGACCGTTACAGTTTACCGCAGTAGTCCCGTCAATGACCCGTCGTAATGTAATATAAGCGGGTAAAGATTATAAAGCGAATCACGAGTTACAGTAATTGCGGTGTGTCACCAATTGTTAACCTGATATGTCCACGAAACAAAACTTGTTCCGTAAGTAGAGAAGCCTGGCTGCTAAATTATTGACCCTTTTCTGGATAAATTTCTGAATCCTTGTATTATATATATATATTTTAGAGCATATGGAGTAGTCTGTGAACGTATCAAACTATTCAGACTCTTGGATATAGGATTCAGAGTAGTCTTTGTTATATATATAACATATATAGCCTATGATTATGGTTACTGAAGAATATTACGCTTAGATCTATATAATATAGTACCTGACTTGTACTCTATTTGTTTGGCTGTTAACTGAGAATCTATTTCCCATGTTGAGAAACAATGAAGGGCAGAGCATGATCATGCGTCAACTTACTTACCATGCATTTGTTACAATATAGGAAATACGAAATAACTATGCTGAAACAAGCCAGCAAAGGCGACAGTTGAGTATGCTAGTTTCTTGATTGCACTGTTTCCATTTATAACTTGCAGACAAAACGGTCTAATCATCTGACACTTTAAGCGGTAAAGTTGTAAGATGGTAATCTGAAAATAGTTAAAGGGAATAGGTCTCCTCAGACAGGGCTGAGGAGCAAGAGTTGCCAAAACGCTTCCATATCCATTATGAGATAATATAAAGATGATTACAATATCTTATTTAGTTTTAGTTCCTATTGCTATTATGATAGCTGTCAGGGCAACGATGAGGTGGCCTGTAAGTAACATGCAGGCATGATGAGAAGTGTGTTTTGGTGAAGGGCAATAAGTCTGCTCAGCCGGGGCTGGGGACAAAAAATTGCCCAACGCCTCCATATCCATGATGCGATGATGTCTCAATGAATTACAATATGTTGTATAGTTTAAGATTCCAGTAAGCTTATGACAGCCGTGCGGATAACAATGGATGAAGTGGCCTGTAAGTAACATGCAAGCATGATGAAAAGTGTGTTTCGGTGAAGGGCAAGAAGTCTGCTCAGCCGGGGCTGAGGACCAAGTTGCCCAACGCATCCATATCGATTATGCAATGATGAGGCAATTATAAACATATGTTGTATATTTTCAGACCCTTAACAATAGTATATATATTTTATATATGAATAATAAGTTTTACAATCATGCGCCGGGGTCCCGGTATGAATTGAATAGGGTTTGCTCCGCCGCGGTAATCATTTCCGTTGTAACCAGTTGTATGTAGAGTAGGTGTATTTGTTGCAACCATGATATGATTAATTTACTTTATTGTTCGAACAACGATGTCAAGGCCAGAAGTATATTTGCCTAACCTAGTAATCATGTATCATATAATCAGCCACATGTCATCTGAAAAGATGTGTGTTTAATACAGCTGGGACTAAGAAATTACACAACTTATTTGTAACAAACAAAGTGTGAATAATTTAATTTACTGTTTGAACACCGCAGTAATGGTTAAAAGCAAAGTTTCCTCAGCCGGCAAAGACTGGTGAGATCCCGTGTATGTAAGTTACATGAAGATTAACGCTGGCTACGCCCTTGGGTGGGGGTGCTAATCATCCACCTGGTCATGTCTAATCAGCTGTGGCGGATGCCCTCTCACCTTTCCTGGCTGAACGATCAGAGTAATCAGCTCAATTGAAAATTTAGTACGTGGTAACTCAAGCTGACTGGAAATGATATGTCAATTTTAGGCCAACACATTAATTCTGACTGTTCTTAATTCATTTTTAATTTCGCTTTTACTTAAACGTGCGAAATTGACCACGTATTTTCAGCCTATCCACTTTTACCAATTATAAGGTGATCAGTCAATATATATTTGGATAATGTATTTGGCATACGTACATGCTGATGTGTGCCACCTACGTACATGGCGATGTGTTCCGCCTTCGTACAGGGCGATGTGTTCCGCCTTCATACAATACATGTCAATTGGTCACGCCATAATAGGGTCACGTGGTCTATTCACGTTTATTGGCGATGCGTTCCGCCAATTACTGGCGATGTGTTCCGTCAGTTAGTGGCGAAGTGTTCCGCCACTTTTATTTAATTAATTTGACAATTTGCTTGTCTTGTAGTGTCTTTCTCACTCCACAAATAATTTGCCCTTTTCAATTCCATACATTGTGTTCTGTTTTCTTGCCAGGAAACAAGCTGCTGGAGAGCCAGCTTATCATTACAAATTTGTAGCGCGCGACATGAATACAATTTTCAATTTTCATAAAGACTTTGTATAACACAAAACTGAGCGAAATACCGCGATAAGTATATTCTTTAAAAGGTCTATAACAATTCCATCGACGACTGGTGTTTTACTGTTGGGCATCTCTATGATGGCACCCATCTTTCATACAGCATAAGTCACAATCCAAATCATGATTATCTGGAAACAATGTGGCTGCATCATCTAAGTTAACATGTGATGCTGTTGTTTTGTTTCGCTGGTTGTCAAAGTATTCTCACTGAGGGCGACAACTGATACAGTTTCCAAGTGACGACAGTTTTTCAAAACTTTCCTAAAAGCATTAGCATTGATGATTGTCATTTAATGTCATTTGCTTGGTTGTTCAAATATATGTACGTATATCTCAGGCTCTTACACGTTTTATATCCTGTATCCCTGGCAATTAAATACGCATTAAGCAGGGGCGCATATCTTCACTTTCCAAAGACACGTAACACCTTCTGCTTAACTTGCTTCAAACTTATGCATTCAGCCTCAACCATGGCTGATTTTTACCGGATCGTGCAGCACTTTGTTTCAATTCTGCTGCCATATACTCATACATAATAACCAATATGTCTACTTGCAATATTTTTACAGTATCCTTAAACATATCCACCAATTCAGCACTTTGTGAATCACCCATTTGATTATATATGTTTTGATTTAAGTGTGGTTTCCATCGAAATTGATGACAATCGGTGAAATTGGTGATAATACTTCAGTTGTACTGCTTGCGGCATGCTCGACTTTAATAGACATCCCAACTGGACAATGGTGAGACACATCATTGAAACGTACTGAGTCGTCTTTAACTGCGTTAAATATATCACTAAACACAATAAAGTGGTCAATCAAGCTACCACCTGTACTGCCTATGAATGTCAAATCTTCATCTGGGTCACCAGTGGTACGGCCGTTTACAATATGAATATCAAATATTTTACAAAGTTCAATAGACAGTCACCAAAGAAGTATCGACTTATTTTGTTGGTAACTGAACGTGTGAGGACATCATACTCTCCCCCAGCATCTTTATTTGGGCTAAAATCAATACAGACCCAGTGCCAAGCCATATAACCATACAACTCGAACAGCTAAAAGAGAAAATAAATTCGCTAGAGACAAATCGAATGAAAGGGGTTATAATTAGGTCTCGGGTTGAAGACGTCGAGGAAGGGGAAAAATGCACCCGTTATTTCGTCGGGCTAGAAAAACTAAACGGAAAAAACAGAACAATTACTGCTTTAAGGCAAGCAAACGGACAGATAGTGTCGACAGCCTCCGAAATTTTAAAAGAGGAGGCGACTTTCTACAAGAAATTGTACACGCGAGAAGACACAAGTCATTTTGCCCAAAACATATTACTTCATAATGTCCATTTAACACCGCCACAGAGCGATTCCTGCGAGGGAGCTTTTACCTTTACAGAAGGGGAAAAAGCAGTTAAAATGTTTAAATCAAATAAATCACCTGGGCTGGATGGCCTTTCAGCCGAATTTTATAAAAAATTCTGGTACCCTTTCGGGCCAGGATTTTATTGACATAGCAATTACATATTTTAGTCACTTCCCAAAAGAGGGGCATTATTACATTACTTTTTTAAAAAAGAAGATAGAATGAACTTAAAGAATTGGAGACCAATATCCCTCCTAAACCTCGACTACAAGCTAATTACGAAAATGCTTGCCAATAGGCTTAGGAATGTTTTCCGGCATGTGGTCCACAGTGACCAATCTTGCTCGGTACCAGGTCGCTCTATTAACGAGACAACCACCTTTATTAGAGATGTCATTAGTTATTGTAATAACAATAACGTGCCGGGAGCACGTGCCTCGTCTGCCTCGACCAAATGAAGGCTTTCGACAGGGTCGACTGGAATTTCCTGTTTAGAACGTTAAGATGCTTTGGCCACGGGCCACATTTTGTTAAATGGATACAGATAATGTACACGGGGATTTTCAGCGCGGTACTAAACAATGGCCACGCATTAGACTTTTTCCAGCTTGAAAGGGGTACTAGGCAAGGGTGGCCACTCAGCCCACTTTTATACACGTTAACGGCAGAGATGTTTGCCATAGCTATTCGAAAAGAACCCCTCATTGTTGGCATCCCCCTCCCCTTCGGCAGAATAGCCAAAATAAAACAATATGCGGATGATGCCACAGTCCTTACTTCTAACGTGGAGTCAATAATTCCCTTACCGGAATGGGCAGGTAAGGAATTAGCGACGGCAATGCTAAATATTTTCTGGAGCGGAAACAAGCATCAAGTGGCCAAAGAAATTTTATACAGCGAACAACGCTACGGGGGACAAAAATGTGTTGATATCAAACGCTAAATAAGATGCCAGCGCGTAATCTTTGGGTCTCAATTAATGGTAGCGCCGGAAGAGGACTGGCAAATCTTAGCCAGTCACCTTATAGGCCAATACAGAGATGTCTCTCTGGGGGTAGATATCCTAACGTTACAATATAACCTACAGAAGAAAAATGTCGAAAATATACCAATGTATTACAGGGAAGTACTTAAGGCATGGCATGATTTGAAAATTAAAAAGCACATGGCTACTTCGGTATATCATGACATATTAAACCAGCCGCTATTTTTAAACCCATTAATTAAGCAACCCAACGGCAACTGTTTCTTCTATCCAGAATACTTGAAATCCGGTATCGTTAAGGTATCCCACCTATGGGACGGAGTCAGCCTCCTGGGGCTCCGCGAGGTGGGCGCCGTGCCCCGCTTGGAAGTTTCTAGGCGGGGGGCGGCGGCGCCCCGCGGGCTCCTGAAGGCGATTCCCAAATTTTGGTTATCAGCCTTGGACCGCAGGTATCAAGGACCAAAGAATAGACCGTGCTTCTTCTTGGGGGAGGATGACCAACCCCTTGAAGATTACAAATTCACGCTACGGACACTGTATAACAACATATTTCCCGAATGCGCGGTTCCACCAGGTGTATTGAATTGGGAAAGGGTGTTTCACACAACGTTAGACCCGGATTTAATCTTCGGGGATATTTACAGGAAGCCTTTAAACCGCCAATTATCGGATTTTCAATGGAAATTATGCCATCAAACGTTAAACTGCAATAAATACCTGCGCCAGTGCAAAATCATAGATAGCCCCAATTGCCCGTTCTGTGACGACATGGTAGAATCTATCTATCACTGCTTCACCAAATGCTGCCACTTTAAAGAATCCAAAGCCCTTTTTGAAGTGTTTTTCAAGAAACTCCTGCGCACTAGAAATTCGCTGAATGATTTTACGATATGCTTCGGCTTTACCCAAATCAAACATGCCCAGGCACCCTCAAACGTTATTAGCTACCTACATAACCTATACAAACACTCCGAGTGGCTCTCCCGAAAACTTAAAGCTAAAGGCAGGATATCCCCAACTTGGGCAATTTTTAACAACACTCTACGCACCAAGATAAAAGATGACCATTTTTGTACCCGTAATACGAAGTACGCACGGACTCTATTTAAAGATAAATGGGGCCGTAATAATTTCTTATGCCAAGTAGATAAGGACTTTAAAATAATCCATCTAGTATCGGTCAACCCATATGACCCTCCATGAAAGAGACCTCAACAATCAACAAATAGCCCACGGCAACGAGGAGCCGATAACCATATCCTTCTTAACCACTAGGACCCCATAAGGTAGCTTTAAATAGCGATTTTAACCTATATATACAAAATACCAGCAGGATACGCAGGCCCAGAAATGAAGCAAACCCCCACCCCCACCCCTCACCCCCCCCCTTCCACGCACATGCCCAACAGTCCCCTGATATAATAAATACGGAGAAATTTTAACATGTATTACCTTTCAGCCGCCACAACAATGGAAAAACCTGGATTCAGAATTACAGAATGCATTAATCAATAACGAGTCCATGCCCAACACAGCCCCCTGAAAATAAAGCAAAACTGTAGGTGGAAACATTACAGCATGTATCCCCATTTCCCCCAACAGCCCCCTGATATATTGATGTATTCCTCGTTATATATTTCTCTCCCTTCCACAGGGATGATACACATATATACGAAAATATATTCCCACGTATAGACATTTCGATGTGACCCCGCTTTACGGCTGTTATATACTTTTATGTACCATGTTGTCGAATTGTTGATTTGAAATAAAACACAAATACCAAAATCAGGGAGATTACCAGTCCTCGCGTTTAGATCACCAGCGATAACAAAAGATACATATGGATATTGAGCTGTAATATCTATAATTGTGTCACACAAAATGTCAATACCATTAATGGTATCTGTATCATAACTTGTTGGCCCAAAGGGTGGTACAACAAAATGTTAACAAATCATGTGGAAAACCAAAGAAGTGCATATCCCAAGGATGTAAATTATAGACCTATTTACACAGGAGATAATTGATTACCAACAGGGAGTATATTGTTCCCATAGCACACCGTAATCCTCCTGGGTGATGTCCCTTATTTATATTGTAGCGTTTGGACAGGGCTTGATTAATACTAAAAGATCCCCACTTGTTCATATGGAACAGCCTATATGTTACTTCAAATAGGATTAAATTTGTATTTCTAATTCATCTGGGTTTTTTCTTAGCTTATTCTTAACCTTAAATATTCCAAGGAAAAATATTGAACTCAGAGTTAAGTGGTTGATGTTCATGCATACTGTCTGCTGTCCACGGGCGTCTGCCTGCGTCCCACCTCTCCCATATACTAAGGTACAATAGTTAACGAGCTTGCCAATGAGACTTGACTAGCACCACAAAGAGTGGTCCGTCCATGGTGTATTTTTTCTGTTACTCGCCACGTCCTGAAGCGTCTTACCCCTTGCACCATGGGCTCATTAGCCATAAAAGCAATTACCGATAAATCCATCCGATAGGGAAATCCGAGGCGAAATCGGCGCGAGCAACATTGCTTAGATATGCGCATAGAAATTCAGCAGTTTCTTTCGATCCGCACGAACAGATTACAAGTTTTTTTTTTAATGAGATGTCATTCAGGAGATGTTCGAGCCTTAATGCCTAGCGTCAGCCCCAGAGATTCGCATTGAATTTTCTCAGTCTTATGTTTTTATCTTCAGTATTTTGAAACAAAATATCCCTATAGTTTCACAATTACAACACATAAAATGAGAAACATAGTTATGCTGTCCAATTATATTTGATTTTCTAATCATATTTTTTTGGTAATCATAGTATGCCTACCGTCTTTATCTGACAAGACATTTTGGCTCAGGGCAGCGACGCGAACGAGAGCTGAGGGAAAGGAACATACGGCTGTATCTAGAACGTAGCATGTGATATCAAGTTGAAGCAATAGATTATATGCTCCCAAAAATATATCAGTTGACATATTTGCGGTTGTAATATGAAAATATAACAATGCAAAAAGCCTATGTAAATCGATCGTTGTTGACATTTTTCGGTATGAGCAAATACCAACGAAGAGTAGTAAAGAATAACTTTCCCTTACTCCAACTCACTGCCCTTATTTTCTGTCAATCATATTAATGCTGTTGGAGCTCGTTTCATCATGGACAACGGGCGAGTCCTATAGGGCTGCACAGTTCTCGCGGGTTCTATTTCCGGTTTAGGTCTTTTGGGGACCAACAAAAGAACACCTGCTCCTAGAACGAGTGCGCATCACGCTGGTGCCTTGCTGCAACTGCGTGACTCGCACTCATTGTAGTCAACGTTTTAGTTTGGGGAACCGGCCGGCTGCGCGGTTTGTGCGTGAAGACTCGAGTGGGTGTGAAACTATTTTTTGATTGCTTTGGTCCAGGCATGGCTAACTATAAAATCATAATATAATTAAAGATAAGACATTTATCTCTCCACAATGCATGTGGTCCGTTGGATGAGACTGTTGGAAGCTTTGTATTTTGAGCCAAATCATCGATGATTACAGTTCTACGACAAACGGAGCACCATTGTCCTCACCTGCTCAGTCCATATAAGGAGCGTTGTTACGTAACCATAGATACCGCGCGCAGACACGCGCGTCATGATGATTATTACGTCATATGACATGGAAAACCACGCGCAGCACGTTAGCTCGCCTGACACTGACAGTCACTCATGAGACAACCGCATTCTGGTTTATCAACTGCCTAACCGCTCATACATTACATAAATCTACTCGGATGGTTATAATTTGGATATGCACATAACTTCAGTGGTTATTTGTGCTTCCAAGGACAGCTTTAGCCGATCTTGTGTGTGAGGCGAGTGAAGGCAAACAACCGGAAGGTAGGCAGCACGTACAGGCCGTTGATGCTGGGCATTGACGTACAGCATAGGTATCCTTGTCTCGTGGGGTCTCGATAAGATCCCGAAGTGGCTGTACAGTCCTATTCTGCCAAGAAACGGAGAGCATGGTTGCCATATGGCAGAACATCTATAAATTTACGGATGAAACTTAATTTATTTGCACTGTGCATTCAGGTGCTAGAATTTAAATTGATGCTTCTGAGACATTGGAAATCAAAGGAAAATTATCCGAAGCTAAGTTGATATGTTACGTCTACACGGACGGCGCCGCCCTTACCGAAACTGGCGCCAGTAACAATCAAACCAAAGGTTGTTTAGACTCTAAACAATCTTTGATGGAACTGCCCGGTTAGTGAGTAAACGCGCAAGAATACAGCGTGACCAACCGTTTTGCCATATTAGGTCAGGTCATGCTCCGACCTGTATTTTCTATAGGGCATGTCAGTTCTCGTGGGTTCTACTTTCGGCCTGGCACTTTGGAGACAAACAAACGAACACGTGTTTTTTTTTACTCGCCCCCTGCGTACCAATGGATACCGCGCGCAGAAGGCTGGCATCACTCTCTGCCTTCGACTCACTACGCTAGGGCTCCATTATATCTTTGTTTTTGCCTACTTCCTCAACATAGGACCGGCGAGAGAGCTCAGTGGGTGAGTGCTCTGGTCACCTGAGAGCCTAACGGCACGTGGATCGGTGGTTCGAGCCCTGCTGTGGCCATGTCTGTGTGGTCGCAGGATAAAGATCCCATGTCTTCTTCGTAAAGAGTAGGGGGTTACCCCCGGGGGCATGGCTCCACTCTCCCTTCCTTCTCCCATTGACGCGATATGACCAACAGCGGTTGAAGCGTCCTGAATAACCAACCAACTAACCAACCAAATTCCTCAATACATTTTCACACTCGGTGCTGCGTAATTTGATGGGGAAAATGCGCCGCGCATTTCTACAAATTAGTGCCGGGGACCCAACCTAAGCCTAATAACACACCGCATTAGGTGATGAAAAGAAAGAGTGCAGTCCCAATTACAACTTTTTCGAAAAGGTACAAGACGTTATGTGCTGTATTAAATACACATAGCTCGTTATTTTTATGTTTTATTCCTTAAAAATATAATGTTGCAAGAAATTACGGCTGATTTGACCATTTTTCAAGCCGACAGCAGCGGTAAAAGCGGATTTTGCGTAGCCCCACTGTGCGGGGAACTTGGGCTGGCATACTAGTTACGACAACCAGGTGAAACGTGGAACCAGGCAAGCTTCGCGGCCGGCGAGGCAAACAACGGGTGGGTCGCAATTCGTTATTCGTGCATCTTAAAGGAATGTAATAGTTTATTCCATAAACAACGTTGCGACCACCCGTTTCCGATATTACTAAAGCGCACGTGATACCTCTGCCACTTATTATGCAACAGAACGCTCCCAAAATAGCAGCCGCTATGGCTCGGCGGAGCCAACATGTTGACCTAGATTCTGCGCTTTCAGCCAGTGGGAGAGCGTCACGCGGTCGGGGCTTAGGCCCCAGCGCGGGAGTTATAAACACGGTATAAACATGCTGGGAAGTGATGGCGGTTTCCCTGAATATTGAATCGTACACCTATGAATCGAGATTACTAGACTCGGAACCAAGTCAGCCTGCTTCCTAAGAAGCCTCTGATCCAGAAGATACATTGGCTGGATAAAGTAAAAGCACCACACCTGACAGTCGCCTTCGAGGGCGGGATTGGTGCTCGTGTGATCAGTGTCTGGCTTTACCAGGCCTGCCTCTAAGCAGCATCTGTGCCGTAAGCTCGGCATTCAGTGATCTTTAAGACAGGTCTGGCAATGAATGGCCACGATTCAACATGCAAGGATGGGGTAGGGGGGGGGGGATCCAAAAATAAGCTGTCAGTATAATATTTTTCTATCCCGGTTACAGACGAATGAGCGGGTGCGGCGGTGGGGGGGGGGTCAAGAATAATGCAATTCTCGCATTCATGTGACACATAAATACGTGATCCGTCTCAAATGTTAGCCCCCACCCCCCTCCTTATATTCTGGTTACCTGGCAGCCTCTCCAATCCCTAGATGTAAGATATTCAAGGTCTTGAGTTACAGGACAACTAGGTACCGTAGTCTATTGACCTAAGGTGCGCTTATGCCACCCCCCCCCCCTCTTCTCCCCCGAAAGAGAAAGAAAGCGGGGATTGGACCCTCAGTCTAGGATAGGTCATAAATAAGATTTCATAGCTCGGCCAATCCCCTTTAGTCATACAATTTTGAGATAGTTTCGTTTAAAATGATGTTTTTTTATATGAACGGTAACACAGCTTATTTCCCTTCATACAGAAATATTTATTCAACTCATAGGAATATCTATTCATGCGACCCGCCAGTTTGCTTTACATTTAGATTAAGAAATGAAACATGTAAAAGTTTAATCGCGTCAATAAAATAACGAGATTGCATCACCCGCAGGGTGAGATGACGTAAAATGTAAAATTCAGATTATGTCTTCGGTCCACTACAATGACCTTGATCTTAACAGTTGACTTGACTGTGGCTTTGACCTGTGACCTACAGACGTCGTTAACGAACTTGGTCGGATATCGATGAGTAAATTTATACGACGAAATGTTGCGTTTTGTGGCCTACACACCCTGAGATCCAGATTTGACCATTCAAATTCGTATTTAGCCTCTTAGATCCAGATTTGATACCTCAGATCAATATTGACCCCTCAGATCCGGCAGCTCCACAACTGTCGTTATAGTGAGAATCTTTCAATTGTTAGCCCCATCCCAAAAGTAAAAGTCACTCTTCAGTTTCGCCCCCAGGTTCAACGATCTCAGACACTCGGTAGACATCTGAAACCAAACTGCCCGTTTATTCAGTTTCGGTCTACATTTCTAGCTTCTACATCCCTACCATGCACATTAGGGGCATGGGTGATGCGACATTGCTGCTTAAAAAGTGTCACTTCACTCACCTGATGTGCGACATTTGTCCCCGAAAGTGCCACCATGCTGCCGAAAGTGTTACATTGTTGCCGACCAACTTCATATTCGTGCGACATAGTCATAGCAAACAACTCAATCATCCCAACAGCCCGGCTTGACTCCCCCCCCCCCCCCCACCACCACTCCACCCGCCTTCGCCACACACAACAGTAGACTCGCACCGCAGCAGTCGGTACCGCACGCGATCGCCCAACGCCTTACTGTTTGTTTTGATAAGCAGAGTCGTCACGGGTTGTCATGATATAAGGCATGCGGTGGTGTGGGGGTCCCTGACAGGTCACCAAGCGATAGAGGGCGACCAGCTGTTCTTCATAATTAATAGCTCTCGTACAGTCCCATGTTAAAATTTAGCATTTTTTTGCAGAAAAACTACTTAGGCGATTTGCACAATTCCAAGACGTTATACAAGTTACCTACGGGCTTAATACGTGACATAATATACAGCGTCATTAAATAAAAACTGTGAACGTTATAGGGACTTTCCCGATTTTTGGTCCCATCTACCAATGGCTAAGGAACAAACAAGACCATGATCAGCCGTAGGCTGAATGGGACTGACAGAAGTAACTTGCACCCACGTCGTACAGCTCCTCCCTCTCTCTTCACCTTCTTTCACCCACTGGGACCCGAAATACAACACATGGCGTCATTGCCCAAATCATTGCCCCACTTTAGCCTAAAATAGCGCCTGCAGCGGGCAACAGTGGCTATTCCAAATCGAACGTACCGTGAGTGGATTTTCCCGTAGACTTATCATGGGCGAGCTTAGCGAGGGGGGGGGGGGGGGTCCCCGTTTTGCGGCGCCATGGTGCATGACTGAGGGCACTACATCAATCCTGAGCACAAGTATGTTCAGAAATAGTTCAGCCCTACTAAGTACCGTATCAATCGCAGCTCTAGCTTGCTTTTGTGATTTTTTTGGAATTTTTCAATTTGGCCAGACTCTATATACTTTACCTTTGGGCTTAGTTCCGTTGCCATGGAACGTCAACGTGACGTCACATGACGTCACTGACGCTTAAAAATGAACAAATTAGCTTCAATCTTTTCACTTTACCTGCTTATGTACCTCTAGTGATTTTAGCTAGTGCCTAAGTAGTTGAAACTTAGACGGGTAACGTAAACTTGGACGTCATTTTTGACGCACACGCTTCAGTACCGCCAACATGTTACGCATACCACCAGTTGTCCCTGGGTAGAAGGTTTAACCTCAAACAAACCGGAAGTCGCTATGACGTATAATAGGCGAGTAATGGCATTTACCAAATTATGACGTCATCACGTCATGCTTAGGTCATGACATGACGCACGACAACATCCAAATACCAAAACACAAACCTTTGTACCATCAATCCAAAACGTTGACTAGAACGGCGGTAGGACTGTCAGCTCTTCTGATATGGCTTGACCTAATTACCGAAAATTGCTAGTCTTCATCATTACGGATAAATGAAAACAAACAGACGAAGAAAGGACACTGCAGCCAAGATAAAAAGGCTAATAATGATTAGCTGCCAATAGTGATCTGGAGACGTATGTTCCCTACCATCATCCGCAAAGATCTAAGCTCTATCTTGTTTTTCCTATTTTTAACGAATTGTTTAAGTTAGACCCAATTTGTATACTTTATTATTGGGCAACTCTTCGGTTGACATGGAAACAAAACTGAGACGCGCGTTCGCCGTGGGTATACCGTAGACCTCTTGCACTCGTCCACATCTCTCACCATAGTAAAGCAAAGTAAGATCGCTTGCCCGGAAGTACGCCATATAGAAGGAAGTTTGATTGTCTCCATAGGGTCCAATGTTAAATTCGTTCGACTATATGCCAAAAAGTTACAGGGCTATGTTGCCATGTTTACAGTTGATGGCTTATTCTAGTACTATCCATCCACAACTGCAAGCATAGAGCGAGAACTATAATGGGACGCCCGTGGCAGTCCCTGCAAGCACCAAAAATCCCTATCTTTCACAATGGAACAAATTAAAAAAAAAATCCTATGACGTCATTTCTTGTCCGAATTCCGTCTAGTAAGCACAGCGGCTACTGGGTACCATGTTTAACTTTAAAAAAAATCCTGATACTGTTGAACCTTGGCACATTTGAAATACGCGGCAAAGAAATTTTCCTAGCGTGAGAGATAGAGGGCTTTAACATTGGAAGTCCCATAGGAATTGCCATCGTCCCTGGAACCGGAAGTAAGATTGGAACATATCGTTTTTATTCATGCGTTGAACTAGAAATCTCATTCTCTACAATATGGCGCAATTTTTGCCTTTTTAGCATCTTTTTAGATTTTTGACGATTTTTTCTATGTACCGGAAGTGACGTCGTCGTGACGTCATATGACGCATACGAAAAATCTCAGATTTGATAGAAATTATTATCAGTCATATTTCTATGAGAGGCTGGAGACTGAGAGTGATATCTTTAATTTAAATGGGTCAAGCTATAAGAAAACAGTTCAAGGTCATTTTTTTCGTTCTTCAAAAAATAGAAAACGTCTTTATACTCAAAAATGAGCATGACGCATCAAAAAGTGAACAATACCCGAAAGATGCGCTATAAGGTGTAGCACATTGTAAAAGTCTTTCTGTATAGCTTGGTGACCGTAGCTGTCGAATTGCCACTTGCATCGAGCGAAGATGAAAAGTGTACAAACAAATTTACAAACATAACTTAGTAGTATACTGACAGAAGTCTCTAGACTGCTGTCAGTACCAAAAACATCCTGTGACCTTGACCTCTGACGTACATACCCCGCTAACAAACTTGACCGAGCCATATCGAATACCTATCGATGGGTAAAGTTACAGAATGAAATGTTGCGTTTTGCAACCCACAGAGCCCACGCGCACACACACACAGAGGAGATTGTCAAGCATAGCTTAAGAAAGACGAAAATCGGGGTGATAGGTGCAACTTGAACCTGTTAGTACCGACTGCGACTATGTACATGCAATATCGGAGTCACTACGCCGTCAGTCATTTGGCGTATCGAAGCTTTATAGTGGGATTGGCCATGTTGAAGTGTGATTATCTGCTAGCATCCAAACTGCTGCTTCGATTTTGATGCAATTTGGCAAATATGATGCCAGTAATATGGGTACATATTCCACTACATATGAGTCATCTACCTGCATTTATGTAGTCACAGCGATTCGTTTGCACTTTCGGCACTGTCAAAATTGATCATCCAATAACTCGAAAACTATAAATGTGAGGGGAAATCAGAGGCGAATTACTGTGGCACCTGTCTATGAAGAATACTCTGAAACAAACTAAACGTGAATCTCTAGACCAAATATTAACGAAGTTACGCGGGAAAAAAAGTTTCGTAACCTTTGCCTTGCTGTGACATTGACCTTGGAAGCGTCACCTTGATCAATATAGTACTTTGCGCTCAAATATAAATGTCCTGTCTCACGCAAGGTGTCGTTTGTCTGACATGGATCCTTCATAGAGAAATTGAGGAGGCCATGTTCCCGCCAAAATACTTTTTCCGTAAGGTCCCATGTTCAATTTTGGAATTTTTTAGCAGAAAATCCATTTAGGCGATTTGCACAGATAAAAGACGATGCAGAAGGTACTAATGGGCCCAATATGTGAAATAATTTTGAGCGTCATTCCCTAGGTGATTCCCCAGTGTTTACACTGATCTGGAGAACAAATTTGGAAAGAACAATGCTGTATAGTTATTGTGTTAACTATATCTTCTTAAATTGCTAGAGTTCTTTTAAATTCATACTTTTCATTGGTATTTTGACAATTTGAACAATAATTTTAAAAACACCCCAAAAAAGTAGACCTGTACTGCAACTTTTCCATTTCCACAGTATAAGCTTGCATGTATGATGTTTGGATCAAAATGCATTTCTAATTTAAACTGGTGCGGCAATTTTACTATCCAAGAAGTAAATGTATGCAGCTGGCTTCATTCATGCCAGTTCAACGTGTCCTGTCACATATGCTAGCAAAAAGAGATAATGTATGCTTCCTCTATATGGGATGCTAGAATTAAGCCTTTGTTTATTTGAACATTGTGGCATCTTTATATATATGGAGATTGTCATCAAGAATCTGCAATGTAAACACACAGAATCCATATTAATCCAAGTTTCTATTCGTCTCTTTGCACTGAATTAATTTCTATCATATCAGTTTTGATTGACAACATATGGTTTAAAATAAAAGCTGCGGGTATTTCAAATGTAATCTGAAAAGATAGATAAGCCAGTAGCAGATACCAAAAACATGAAGATACAAAACATGAGATATATCTTTTTCATAATTCATTAAATTCGTAACATTTCTCTTTAAGGTTGTCCAATTAAATTTGAATTACACTCAGGCGCGGATCCAGGGGGATTAGGGGGGTTGCAACCCCCCCCCCCCTCCCCCTTGGGAACCTGAACATAGACTGTTAAAGTGGGCTTCTCCGAGCAGCGCCCCCACCCCCCGCACCCCCGATCGCAAGTTTTAGCTAGTTAGAGTTTTTCAGGGGACAACCCCCCCGTGGCAAAAAGAGAGCACCCCCCACCCCCGAGTCGCAAGTTTTTCACAGAGCAACCCCCCTCCCTTGGCATTAAGAGAGCACCCCGCCCCCTCCGGTCGCAAGTTTTAGCCAGAGAGCACCCCCCCCCCCCATCCCCCCCCCCCGGTCGCAGGTTTTCAGAGAGCCCCCTTGGCAAATTCTTAGATCCGCCCCTGACACTTTCCATAGTTACTGTTGTCCTGATGTCTATATATGTGACATATAATAGAGAATCAAATAAACAACATAGTATTAAAGATATCGACAACAATTAACGCATCAGGAATCCAGTAATATTATGAAATTGTGGCTGATATATATAGAGATATTTTTTTATTTAAACAGCATATCTTAATACTCCTGCCCTCAACTACAGTTATGAGAAGGGTATATTTCTTGGCTAATAAATCCTATGTGCTGTAATATATAAATGTGTGTCACATGAAAACTGTTTCAACATCTCAGTTGCTATAATGTATAGATTGCAAGTGTTCCATCAATTTAAACATAGAAAAGATAAGTTTATGACTTTTAAAATAAAATAGTACATTATGGTTTTACGGCATATAATAATCAAATTTGTTCTACATTAAGTCCACTCTCAGTGACAAACATTGTTTAGGGTTTTAATGCAGTCTGTAGACTTTTCCTTGTCTTCAGAGATATACTATTACAAATAATTTGACCTCAAATATTTGCTAAATATACACAGCACATGATTGAAGACTTATTTAATGGCACAATATTGAAGATAATACAATTAAAAAAAAATTTTTTTTTATAAGTGTTATTTATACTCAAAGCTTTATTTAAATAAAGCTTATTTTTAATTTTGCAAAGCCTTGATGATTGATTTTTTGATTTGAAGAAAACTGTGCCTCCCATACGGACACCCCGACTGCCCGCGGCACACTCTCGGTGCTTCCCAAACGGACACTCCGACTGCCCGCTGCACACTCGCTGTGCCTCCCGTTCGGACACTCCCTCTGTCTTCCGTTTGGAAACTCCCTGTGCTTCCCGTTCCGACACTCCCTGTGCCTCCCATACGGATACTCCGACTACCCGCTGCACACTTCATGTGCCTCCCAAACGGACAATCCCACTGCCCGCTGCACACTCCCTGTGCCTCCCCTTCGGACACTCAACCTACCCGCTGCACACTCTTTATGCCTCCCATAAGGATACTCCCACTGCCCGCTGCACTATCCCTGTGCCTCCCCATACGGATACTCCGAGTGCCCGCTGCACTCTCCCTGTGCCTCCTATAGGGATACTCCGACTGCCCGCTGCACACTCCCTGTGCCTCCCATACGGATACTACGACTGCCCGCTGCACACTCCCTGTGCCTCCCATACGGATACTACGACTGCCCGCTGCACACTCCCTGTGCCTCCCATACGGATACTCCGACTGCCCGCTGCACACTCCGTGTGCCTCCCATACGGATACTACGACTGCCCGCTTTACACTCCCTGTGCCTCTCATACGGATACTCCGACTGCCCGCTTTACACTCCCTAACCCTCCCGTTCGGACACTCCCTGTGCCTTCCGTTCGGACACTCCCTCTGCCTGCCGTTTGGAAACTCCCTGTGCCTCCCGTTCCGACACTCCCTGTGCCTCCCATACGGATTCTCCGACTACCCGCTGCACACTTCCTTTGCCTCCCGTTCGGACACTCCCTGTGCCTCCCGTTCCGACACTCCCTGTGCCTCCCATACGGATTCTCCGACTACCCGCTGCACACTTCCTTTGCCTCCCAAACGGACACTCCGACTGCCCGCTGCAACTCCCTGTGCCTCCCAAACGGACAATCCGACTGCCCGCCGCACACTCCCTGTGCCTCCCGTTCGGACACTCAACCTGCCCGTTGCACACTCCCTATGGCTCCCATACGGATACTCCCACTGCCCGCTGCACTCTCCCTGTGCCTCCCCATACGGATACTCCGACTGCCCGCTGCACTCTCCCTGTGCCTCCCATACGGATACTCCGACTGTCCGCTGCACTTCCTGTGCCTCCCATACGGAGACTCCGACTGCCCGCTGCACAATCCCTGTGCCTCCCGTTCGGACACTCAACCTGCCCGCTGCACACTTCCTTTGCCTCCCAAACGGACACTCCAACTGCTCGCTGCACTCCCCCTGAGCCTCCCATAGGACACGCGGCCTGCCCGCTGCACACTTCCTATGCCTCCCGTGCGGACACTCCCTGTGCCTCCCGTTCGGACTCTCCCTGTGCCTCACGTTCGGACATTCCCTGTGCCTCCCGTCAGGACACTCTCTGTGCCTCCCGTTCCGACACTCCCTGTGCCTCGCATACGGATACTCCGACTACCCGCTGCACTCCCTGTGCCTCCCAAACGGACACTCGGCCTGCCCGCTGCACACTCCCTATGCCTCCCGTTCGGACACTCCCTGTGCCTCCCGTTCGGGCACTCCCTGTGCCTCCCGTTCGGATACTCCCTGTGCCTCCCGTTCGGACACTCCCTGTGCCTCCCGTTCGGACACTCCCTGTGCCTCCCATACGGATACTCCGACTACCCGCTGCACTCCCTGTGCCTCCCAAACGGACACTCGGCCTGCCCGCTGCACACTCCCTATGCCTCCCGTTCGGACACTCCTGTGCCTCCCGTTCGGGCACTCCCTGTGCCTCCCGTTCGGATACTCCCTGTTCCTCCCGTTCGGACACTCCCTGTGCCTCCCGTTCGGACACTCCCTGTGCCTCCCGTTCCGACAATCCCTGTGCCTCCCATACGGATACTCGGATGGCCCGCTGCACACTCCCTGTGCCGCCCATACGGATACTCCGACTGCCCCCATGGATCTGTCGACAGTGATTCAAAGGGACGTTCAGTGTCACGTGTCTCAGCATGGCTGTGTGTTTGCGATTTATTTAACACGTCTGCCTTAGGAGAGAAGGATTATATGCCATTGTATGATCGATCACGTTTCAGGCTGGAGCTCCGCCATCCACCCATCGATTTTCAAGGAGAGCAAAACCATCGATTCAGGTGACAACTTAAATTAAATATGTCATTTTGGAACTTGAGAGATACATAGAATTGAGGTAAAAAACTGGTTTAATAATGGCATGTTGCGAAAGTTAGACAGAGAGACCTGGACCCAGGCGACGACTCAATCTCCATCCAATATATAAAGCTTTGACAGATTGGCAATAACGTCCTATCGTCCTCAATGCCCATTGTTTGAAGTCATGTTTTCTGCAAGTGTCTTTACGGACAACCGTCCCATCTCTCAAGCTGTATTGTGGTCTGTACATGTCTCACGGAAACGTCCACGACACACTAATGTCGATTTCACACGGATATACTAACAGCGCAATAACTCTTCTGATTGCTGTTATTATCCTACAAAACTCCTTTAATGCCATTCTTACAAGTCGTTGTCGAATCAGCCTCGCTGAATGTGATTTCTCAGCGCTGAGAGCACGGTCGTAAACATAGGCTGATGTATGACTGGCCATCAATATAAAAAATATCATCCTCATTCTGCACGAAACTCGCGTCATGGACCCCGAGACACCACAACTAAAGACTTTCCTCTGGGACCATTAACCCATTGCATTCCCTTGTTGCTATTAGCCCTGTGTTTTGTGGGAGGACGTTCCTTTATAAGGCCAGTACTTTATGATATGGGTGAGGCGCGTGCGGTCTGCAGTTTACGGCACATGCAGGACGCGCGCGCGACGGGGCATTCGTTCAGTCCATGACGGCATCATGGCGACGACGCCATAAACCAGACAGGCTGCTCTATCGCGTGACGTAATACAGTGCAAAACCCGTTGATCCGAACCGAAAGTGCGACACGCCATGTTTTCATCTGTTTGTCTATTTCATTAACGTCGAGGAGTGACAAAGTGTAAGCCAACCCGAAAGGTTTCGGCCGTTCTTAGACTACCGGTCGTTGTTGCATGTGTTATACACCTATTTTCCGCACCCTGACTTTGTGATTTCTTAGTTTGACTCTTGTGAGTACACCTTTTTGTTGTATTTCCTCTGTGATCTACTGGCGTGGATACAAGCTAGCATATATAACGGGAGGGGCCCGCCGTCGACCCCCGACTGACTACACGGGGAGACCCTGCAGGCTAATGCGGTCGATGTGGTGAGTGGGCAAATCAAGCACTGACGTGAAATACACAATATAGCACCCAGCTGGGCCAGGACCTCTGACCCCAGGCACAGCGAGGGACGTCACAATGACACCCGCCCAACACAGCACCTGGGTATCTCAGTGCCCATACCATAGTTTGTTAGGTAACTGTTTTTGTTTCGAGCAATTAGTGTGTTTACGACCTGTGAGGGGCCACACAACCCTTAATTGCCGCCAACGGCCGCTTACATACAGTTGTAATTAACTGGACGTCGCGTTAGATTTGTGTAGGCATTGACAGCCCCCACAATGCATGGCGCCCTGCAGATAGTCAGGGGAGCAATCTCCGGAAGGATACTTTTCAGCTGCCCGAATGTAAAATGCCCCGCTACTACGCAAGGGTTAGCCAATGAGCGCCATGGCAGACATTTTGCAAAATGGCGGACCATCTCAAAATAAGTACTGAATCATATTTTGAGATCAAAGCCACTCAACCCTTCAATATAAATACATAGTTTTTCGACGTTCTGCAGTGACCAATTACCAACAAATACTTGGACATTAGTTCCGATGAATGGAATTTACGGATGATCCTCTGTAAGAGCCGTAATTTCGGGACAATGCGATTAGTTAGGGCAGCCGTCCGTGCCACCAATAATTCACCTTGTCACCATCTCTATATCATGCCTCATAAAAGGGACGTTGGCATGGTCTGAGTACACGGCGGGAGCCGATGGGACATTGTAGTACTTCATTGCGGAAATACCAAGACTATTGCAATACCCAATTAAGGAAATAACAAGACCATTATAATACCTCATTACGGAAATAACAAGACCATTGCAATACCCCAACTAGAACATTGCAATACCCCTTTACGGAAATAACAAGACCATTGCAATACCTCATTACGGAAATAACAAGACCATTGCAATACCCAATTACGGAAATAACAAGACCATTGCAATATCCCATTACGGAAATAACAAGACCATTACAATACCTCATTACGGAAATAACAAGACCATTGCAATACCCCAACAAGACCATTGCAATACCCCTTTACGGAAATAACAAGACCATTGCAATACCACATTACGGAAATAACAAGACCATTGCAATATCCAATTACGGAAATGACAAGACCATTGCAATATCCCATTACGGAAATAACAAGACCATTGCAATATCCCATTACGGAAGTAACATTCAAGACCATTGCAATACCCCATTACGGAAGTAACATTCAAGACCATTGCAATACCCCATTACGGCAATTACAAGACCATTGCAATATCCCATTACGGAAATAACAAGACCATTGCAATATCCCATTACGGAAATAACAAGACCATTGCAATACCCCATTACGGAAATAGCAAGACCATTGCAATACCCCATTACGGAAATAACAAGACCATTGCAATACTACATTACGGAAATAACAATACCATTGTAATACTCCATTACGGAAATAAAAAGACCATTACAACACCTCATTACGGAAATAACAAGACTATTGCAATACCTCATTACGGAAATAACAAGACCATTGCAATACCCCAACAAGACCATTGCAATACCCAATTACGGAAATAACAAGACCATTGCAATACCCAATTACGGAAATAACAAGATCATTGCAATATCCCATTACGGAAATAACAAGACCATTGCAATACCCAATTACGGAAATAACAAGACCATTGCAATATCCCATTACGGAAATAACAAGACCATTGCAATATCCCATTACGGAAGTAACATTCAAGACCATTGCAATACTCCATTACGGAAGTAACATTCAAGACCATTGCAATACCCCATTACGGAAATAACAATACCATTACGGAAATAACAAGACCATTGCAATACCCCATTACGGAAATAACAAGACCATTGCAATACCCCATTACAGAAATAACAAGACAGGCGGAGGGGTGGGAAAGGTCACTGCCCCCTCTGACCGGTGAGAGGGTGGGAGAGGTCATTGCTCCCTCTGGCACGTGGCCGGGTAGGAGAGGTCACAACACCTCAGGCAGGTGGCGGGGTGGGAGAGGTCACTATCCCTCCAGCCAGGTGGCGGGGTGGGAGATCGCTGCCCCCTCTGGCAGGTGGCGGGGTGGGAGATGTCACTGTCCCCTCTGGCATGTGGCGGGGTGGGAGAGGTCCTTTTCCCCTCTGACAGGTGGCGAGGTGGGCAATGTCACTGCCCCCTCTGACAGGTGCGGGGATGTTAAAGGTCACTGCCCCCTGTGGCAGATGGGGGAATGTCAGAAGTCACTAGCCCCTCTGGCAGGTGTCGGAGTGGGAGATGTCACTGACCCGTCTGACCGGTGAGAGGGTGGGAGAGTTCATTGCTTCCTCTGGCACGTGGCCGGGTAGGAGAGGTCACAACCCCTCAGGCAGGTGGCGGGGTGGGAGAGGTCACTATCCCTCCAGGCAGGTGGCCGGGTAGGAGATGTCACTGACCCGTCTGACCGGTGAGAGGGTGGGAGAGTTCATTGCTTCCTCTGGCCCGTGGCCGGGTAGGAGAGGTCACAACCCCTCAGACAGGTGGCAAGGTGGGAGAAGTCACGGCCCCCTCTGGCAGGTGGCCGGGTAGGAGATGTCACTGATCCGTCTGACCGGTGAAAGCGTGGGAGAGTTCATTGCTCCCTCTGGCACGTGGCCGGGTAAGAGAGGTCACAACCCCTCAGGCAGGTGGCGGGGTGGGAGAGGTCACTATCCCCCCAAACAGGTGGCGGGGTGGGAGATCGCTGCCCCCTCTGGCAGGTGGCGGGGTGGGAGGCCACTGCCCCCTCTGGCAGGGCTGACGGGGTGGCAAAGGTCACTGTCCCCTCTGGCAGGTGGCGGGGTGGGAGGTGACTGCCCCCTCTGGAAGGTGGCGGAGTGGGAAAGGTCACTGCCCTCTCTGGCAGGTGGCGGGGTGGGAAAGGTCACTGCCCCCTCTGGCAGGTGGCGGGGTGGGAGGTCACTGTCCCGTCTGGCACGGTGGAAGGGTGGGAGAGGTCACTGCCCCCTCTGGCAGGTGGCGGGATGGGATAATTCACTGCCCTCTCTGGCAGGTGGCGGGGTGGGAGAGGTCACTGTCCCCTCTGGGAGGTGTCGGGTGGGAGAGGTCACTGTCTCCTCTGGCAGGTGGCGGGGTGGGAGAGGCCACTGTCCCCTCTGGCAGGTGGCGGGGTGGGAGAGGCCGCTGTCCCCTCTGGCAGGTGGAGGGGTGGGAGAGGTCACTGTCCCCTCTGGCAGGTGGAGGGGTGGGGGAGGTCACTGTCCCCTCTGGCAGGTGGCGGGGTGGGAGAGGTCACTGTCCCCTCTGGCAGGTGGCGGGTGGGAGAGGTCGCTGTCCCCTCTGGCAGGTGGAGGGGTAGGAGAGGTCACTGTCCCCTCTGGCAGGTGGAGGGGTGGGAGAGGTCACTGTCCCGTCTGGCAGGTGGCGGGGTGGGAGAGGTCACTGTCCCCTCTGGCAGGTGGAGGGGTGGGAGAGGTCACTGTCCCCTCTGGCAGGTGGCGGGTGGGAGAGGTCACTGTCCCCTCTGGCAGGTGGAGGGGTGGGAGAGGTCACTGTCCCCTCTGGCAGGTGGCGGGGTGGGAGAGGTCACTGTCCCCTCTGGCAGGTGGCGGGTGGGAGAGGTCACTGTCCCCTCTGGCAGGTGGAGGGGTGAGAGAGGTCACTGTCCCCTCTGGCAGGTGGCGGGGTGGGAGAGGTCACTGTCCCCTCTGGCAGGTGGCGGGTGGGAGAGGTCACTGTCCACTCTGGCAGGTGGCGGGTTGGGAGAGGTCACTGTCCCCTCTGGCAGGTGGCGGGGTGGGAGAGGTCACTGTCCCTTCCCCTAGTGCTCAATGATCGTCAAGGAATTGCATAGTGCTCAATGGTTGTCAAGGAATGGCCCAGGATTCAATGTTTGTCAACGAATGGCCTAGTGCTCAATGGCTGTCAAGGAATGGCCTAGCCCTTACTGGTTGTAACTGTAATGTATGAAAAGGGTGGCGGCGTCACCGACGACCCTTCCCCAGCCCCGTCCCCAGCACCCTCCTAATCTCCCGGTCAACGAACCCGCCAGGGTAAGCGACATGGGTTCAGACGGTGGCATGGGGCGGGGGTGGGGTCGCGGACGGCGGGAGGGTCGCCGGTGAGTGAAGGGCGAGGGTGGGGTGGGGGGGGGGGGAGTGAGGTTAGCGTTGATGTTGGCGCAGACCAATGTCGGCAGACAGGTAATTTATAGAATCGGCCCTCGTCTGCCAGCAAGTCACTCTCTGCTTTAATTATGTGACACAGGCCGTGCCACCTTTAAGTCCTATGCGTTATTCATCATCATGTTTTATACACCGACTAGGTCTTAACACGGCCTCGTCGACTCTGTGTACGGTAGCCCTAGGTTGGCGTGGGGAGGAGATGGGTATGGGTTGCCCTCTATCACCGTGACCAGGTAATTGACCCTTTAAATGGATATACCTCTTTGAAGTCGCCATCCCGGTGTTTGTGGAAGCCCTACATTATGACCACGTGTCGCCAAGCTACAGAACACCAGGCCAAAAATAACATATGACCTAAAACATACCACAGTATTTTCAGAGTTTCAGAGATCATCAGCATCTGGAGCGGTTGCAGTCACCATGGTATGTGCAACATAGTTGCATAACGGGTGACGCGTGGTCTGCGAGACAACATTATGTGGCTTTTCATTACAGGAAGGCCTACACAATTGTTGCCCAAATCACACACGCCAACATTTTATTTCATAGCAAGTAAATACAGTCAATAACATAACTACAAATGACACTGTCATAAGTTAAATGTGTACCTGATGCAATAAAATAATCACCAGATTTGTTTCAATGTTGCTAGAAAAATAAGTATTTCTTGTCGGCTGCAATATTACATGGCTTTAACCTTGGTTTCAGTATATATCAGACCATGTTCTCTGTGCCTCATACCCTCTTCGCTTTTCTAACTATTTTTGGTCATCGCAACCGCGCAACCTTCATGTGATACCAGTCTCACTATGCTGGACTACAACCACTTACATATGATACCAGTCTCACCACATTGGGATACAACCACTTACATATGATACTAGTCTCACTATGCTGGGCTACAACCACTTACATATGATACCAGTCTCACAACACTGGGATACAACCACTTACATATGATACTAGTTTCACTATGCTGGGCTACAACCACTTACATATGGTACCAGCCTCACACTACTGGGCTACAACCACTTACAGTCAGTCAGTCAATAAGCATTTATTTTCACTATACATACATTTACATAATGGCAGCGAGGTAACAAATAAACATCCACTATCCGGTCTGGTCGAAATAAAGTGAAATTAACATATAGCTTGTTATACAGGGGTGAATAAAGATATGCATACATAACTATGCTTATAAATAGAATAATCATACAGATAATAGTGATAATTTTAAGTCATACTAATTGCCATAATGAAAAAAATTATCATATTCATATGTAATAAATAATAGTGCAGGATACTCCAGTTAAGACCGCACAGGGTCGCTATCACTAGAGCCACCTGACAGGTTAATTTTAAATCATACACGCAATAACCAAACTGAGTGAAAAGACACAATGAAAATACGCACCTATTATAATTTCTGTTTTAACAAAAACAAAATAATAGAGAGAGAAAAAAAGAAAAAAAAAGAGAGAATATGTTATAATAACCCAAAAGAGATTAAGTCAAATCAACGAAAACCAAAAAAAAAGACAATAAGAAAACTATACTACTACATTCAATCAGATTTCCGTAAACCTATCTGTGAGCACAACCAGAGATAACAGAGCACTTTGATTAGATCTCCAAAATGTACAATATATAAAATTAAGTGGCTTGACATACATAACAGTTTTGGATATGGCAATCAAGTGAGTATTTGCTTAAGATATAATTTTTGACATATTTTGCGAAACCTTGTAAACTATGTGTATGGACTTTATCAACAATGTCACTAGATTCTGAGTTTATAATGCTAATTAAACTACATCTGATACACTTGGCTGTAAAATCATGATTGGCCCGTGTGGTGCGTACCAGTCCCTTAGTCCTTGTGTTGTAAAAATGTTGATCAGAGTTACGTATGATTGGTATTTGGGTGAAGTAATGTGGCAGGTTTGTATTGATCAATTTATGGTAAAATTTAAGCTGTTACATATCATACCAGTCTAAATATATACTGGCCTACAACCACTTACATATGATACTATTCTAATACTAGTCTGATACATAACATAAAAGGTCCCAGTGACATTTGTAGGCAACGTGACAAGAAGGGGACTCTGACAAGTGGCTAGCCGCTGCGTCCACTGACGACAAAACCACTGTATTCAGTATATCCATAGTGTCCAATGCATCCACTGTATTCACTATATTCATTATATACATAGCATCCACTGTATCCACCGTATCCACTGTATTCATTATATATATATAACATTTACTGCATCCACTGTATCCACTGTAATAATTCTATCCATAGCTTTCACTGCATCCACTATATCAACTGTATTCATTCTATCCATAGCATGCACTGCATCCACTATATCCACCGTATCAACTGTATTCATTATATATATAACATTTACTGCATCTACTGTATCCACTGTATTCATTCTATCCATAGCATTCACTGCATCCACTATATCAACTGTATTCATTCTATCCATAGCATGCACTGCATCCACTATATCCACCGTATCCACTGTATCCACCGTATCCACTGTATTCATTCTATCCATAGTATCCACTGCATCCACTGTATCCGTTGTATGCACGGTATTTATTCTATCAATAACATTCAATGCGTCCACTGTATCCGCCGTATCAACTGTATTCATTCTATCCATAACATTCACTGCATCCACTGCATCCACCGTATCCACTGTATTCATTCTCCATGGTATCCACTGTATCAAATTTTACAATATTCATTTTCCACTGTATCCACTGTATTCATTTTATCCATAGCATCTACTACATCCACTGTATCCACCGTATCCACTGTATTCATTATATATATAACATTTACTGCATCCACTGTATCCACTGTATTCATTCTATCCATAACATTCACTGCATCCACTATATCAACTATATTCATTCTATCCATAACATGCACTGCATCCACTATATCCACCGTATCCACTGTATCCACAGTATCCACTGTATTCATTATATCCATAACATTCAATGCATCCACTGTATCCGCCGTATCCATAGTATCCACTGCATCCACTGTATCCACTGTATTCATTCTATCCATAGCATTCACTGCATCCACTATATCCACTATATTCATTCTATCCATAACATGCACTGCATCCACTATATCCACCGTATCCACTGTATCCACTGTATGCACTGTATTCATTCTATCCATAACATTCAATGCGTCCACTGTATCCGCCGTGTCCACTGTATTCATTCTTTCCATAACATTCACTGCATCCACTGCATCCACCGTATCCACTGTATTCATTCTCCATGGTATCCACTGTATCTAATTTTACATTATTCATTCTCCACTGTATCCACTGTATTCATTTTATCCATAGCATCCACTGCATCCACTGCATCTGCTGTATCCACGGTATTCATTCTCCATGGTA
The DNA here is from genome assembly GCA_964019135.1 of Arenicola marina. NCBI lineage: Eukaryota > Metazoa > Annelida > Polychaeta > Arenicolidae > Arenicola > Arenicola marina. The sequence continues at coordinate 54,980,435 of OZ025249.1, read as the reverse complement.
TCCACTGTATTTATTGTTACAGTACAATACCCATGTCTCAGACACAGGTGTGTAACAGACCACCAGCTGTTTCGCTAGGCCTAGCCGTGGTACGGGGTCAGCACACAAACATATTTTGATTCCTTTTCTACGCGATTTGCCTTCCTCACCCGTGTTTTTTCCTTAAGACAAATTAGGCGCAACGAAATTCCCATGAAGGAAACTGTAATTTCGCACTTTATCATAAAACCGCAGACACCCTGACGTCGGATGTGATGTCGCTAAAGCTGATCCTGATACCATGCAGACACTGGGTGTAACCGGCCCCAGAACTATCAGGCGTAGTGAACAGCCATAATCATTGCCGTGATATTTGATAACCTGGTTCATTCCGTTCTATTGAAATCCAGACCAGATAAAGGCCGGACGAACACTGTGACGTATAACGTTCCACTTAGCGCAGTGATATATTATTTAGCATTCCCCGCTTTGGTAGCGATGGGCCACATCACTATGTCCAAGCTTATAATGGCAGGGCATTAACTCTGTGCGATGTCCCGAGTCGGTCCCAGGGGCCTGCGCCTCGAGATCGTAACAGCTGATCACTAATCCCTCAGTATGACCTCCTAGTGTCCCTCAGGGGCGGCTCATGGCTTCAAGATGACGCATTTATCGCCACTTTCTGCCTGGATTCAATGACGTGCACACCATCAATATCCTTGACTTTGAAGATCGGTTAATTTAAGCCGGCCAGACGGCTTGTAGTTCTATCTGAGTGCCTCCTGCTGGGTCTGACTTAAAATTGGTTGGTTGGTTATTTAGGACGCTTTAACCATTTTGGTTATATCGCGTCAATGGGAGAAGGAAGGGAGAGTGGAACCATGTCCCCGGGGGTAACCCCTTACTCTTTACGAAGAAAGACATGGAATCTTTATCCTGCGACCACAAAGTCATGGCCACAGCAGGGCTCGGACCACCGACCCACGTGCCGTTAGGCTCTCAGGTGACCAGAGCACTCAATGCGAGCGCTCTAGCCCACTGAGCTGTCGCGCCGGCCCCCTGACTTGAGAAAACCCGGGCTTTCGCTATGACCATCCAATCATGGGCTAGTTAAAAAACGAGTTCCCTAAAATACTCTCTGTCGTTCATTTTCCATGTCTGAGCATAGCAAATTGTCTGTTGCATTATTTGCACTGCACAACTAATACGTGAGGACAAAGCGGTTTGCTTGAAAATCGATCAACTAATGCATCAGTCAATGTTTTTTTTAATCCCCGCACAAGGGCCAAGGCGTCCCGACTCACTGCCCTGAAAACAACTCGCCCTCCAAACCAATAGTACTAACGGGTTTACTTTTAAATAGATTATCCATTTCCAAAATGCTGGGTGTTGTCACGCAAAGAAATATGTGGGCAATATGGTCAAGCGAGGCTGTTGGTAAAACTCTCACGCAAACATAATACTAACACGGTGTTAATGTTGTACACGCGCGGAAAAACACGCGAAGTGGTTTAGACGCGCAATCCAAAATAAATGTAGGTAAGCTGAACAATTTGTTTATTGTAAAGTTATTTATTTTAGTGCTTTATTCACCAGTTTGTTCTTTTGAATAAAAATGAGTTGTGTCTTGTAACGTGGATGATTTTATTATTATTATGGCTTTTAATTTCCCATGTGTGTCGCCGAGCGATCCACATATCATCAAAAGGCGCTCTGCAGATATCCATGGAACAATTTGTATTCATTCTTTTCACCTTTAAATTGTCAAATAACGGTGGCAGTCAACACCGAGCAAAGGGCTCCTCCATACTTCCTATGAGACATGCTCAAACAAGTTGGTTCATGTGTAGGGCCCTTCCTTAGCTTACACAAGGTAAGACAATAAAAGCAAAGACAGAAGTCGACAATGTCATGGGCACTGATAAAGAACAGAAATATCAACTAAGTATGGTCACACGTGGTCTCCAAGTAACACCAGCTATTCCTAATGAAGCCTGGGCTCTGGACTCAGACCTGGGTATGCCAGCCACGTCTTGAGCCAGTCCGAAAAGACGTGTCCGCTGGGCACAAAAAGAACAGCAAGTGAAGCAATCACTGGTTCCCCGCTGTTTATCTGTGTAGGGGACCGGTCTAAAGATTTATCCGCTCGCTATGCGTAGCGTCTGGTAATGTCTACGTGTTTCTGTTATGAACTCGCCGCCTGCAATCTTCTTTCGGCCGTGGCTGAAGCGGGTTGCATCTGATACCCGTTTAGGGTGACTTGCTCAGGCTCACATTCAAGCTGAATCGCGCTCCTAACCTCTTGCGACCATCCAAGTTCTCTACAAATGTAATTACTTTTAACATCGTATAGCGCTGTTTCCTCATGTAGTCCGCTTAACTAAGGTTGGATACTGCATATATTGGTGTCTAGCCCTGTTTCCACATGTAGTCCGATTAACTGTAAAGTTGGATACAGCGGTAATTTGTGTATAGCGCTGTTTCCCCATATAGTCCGCTTAATTGTAAAGTTATCTGTCTGTGTGTCTGTCTGGTATTGGTGTCAAACAGAATTGGTACCCGAATGTGTGTGACAAAGCAAAGCTGGCACCAGAATATTTCATTATAAAACTCTGTTACACCCCGAGCGCTATCTGACACATACGATTATAACGTTTGCATAGCGTGTATAGCGAATTCTGACGCGCGAACCATAATTTGATGATCGAAAGAGGTCGACATTTAAATCTACTTTTCAAGAAAGGCTATGCCTTGGCATCCATTGTCAACGTGTCGGTGTGGATGATTATTTATTCGTCGTATGACGATATTCGTTAACTCTACATTTAAAAAAATACTATTATGCGTTCCCAACAATGGATAAATTAGTAGAGCTGACGTCCACAAACAACGAGCCAGTTATGTTTAATGTATATCAATTTGTAAGCTTGGCTCTTCAAATGATATACGAGAGAGGTTACTGAAGTTTCACACATTCAGTTTTCATATCGCTTGAATGTACTGTCATAACTGTGTTTGGGTTTCTTTTGTTCTTTTGTTTATGAACATTGGCTAAAGGCTAGCCTATAGGACGAAAATAAACTTAATTGCAGGTATACTATGTAACAGCTATATGTTTATTACCCAATATAATGTACTGTATTGACATGTAGATGTATCCCCTTTAGACTTGTCATATATCGTTATCTGAGTGATTTGGCAACAAAAACAAATACGAAAAGTGCATGGCAGATCGAGTCCCAGTTCGTTTCACGAGAGTATTTCGCAGATGCAATTTATTCACCCCCATCCCGCATCCGACTTAACAAGTGCAAAGATGTTAACTTAGTGAGTGGCTTGTCGTAGTCAAGTCACGAAATTGGATCGGTGTCAAAATGTCATCCCTCATGTTCATTTAAATCCCTGATAGTTATTTTAAGTGTTCAATCATATGAAAATAGCATCTTGTTTAAGTCAAAGGGGGCTTGCACGTATAATCTTCTGGACCCACCAGCGCTAATCATGGTATCGACGTCCCCAATAATTGTCACGTTATGTGATGAACCTCAGGACAGCGGTAACCCATGTCTTAGGTCTGGTTCCGTTTTCGTTCTTTGCCATGTTCTAAAGTGACTGACTGATAAATCCTGTGAGTGTGGAAGACCGGCGCTCATTGAGGTTTTAGGATTTCGATTGCGGTTATCTCAATAACATGCGTTAATCAACACCACGATAGGGCACGTTTTAAACGCAATACACAATCTGAAACTGCAGAAGACATCGTTTCACCATGCTTCGCCGGCTCTCAAATGTGCTCCATGGCACCCCACCCTAGAACGGGGAGTCACACGCACAAAAATCACTTTGGCCAAATCAGAACATGCCACAAGCCAATTTGGGCTCGATACCCTAGTTTACTTGAAACTTTTCCACCGGAATGGTTCTGGGTATGTATTCAGTGATGATATGTTATAACGGGCAGAATATGGTATTCGAGGATTAAGATATTGAAACAAACTCGCAATTGGAAGTAAAGCGCAGCTCTGTTAATGAAGAACGGTTTCTTCTTCCTGTGATCAGATACACACTAAGAGCCGGCCTCACTCCAGCTGCGTTCTGAAGGCACATAGCCATCGAGACACGATGAACCTGTCTCACACCATCTGTGTCATGAAGGCACAGAACCATCAAAGAGACGATGAACCTGTCATACAAAATCTGTGTCCTGAAATCACACAATCAACAGGGGCATGATGAACCATCTATACCTGAAGGCACAGAGCCATCAGAGACACGAAGAACCTGCCTCACACCATCTGTGTCCTGAAGGTACAGAGCCATCAGAGACACGATGAACCTGTCTCATACCATCTGTGTCCTGAAGGTACAGAGCCATCAGTGACACGATGAACCTGCATCACACCATCTGTGTCCTAAAGGTACAGCTATCAGAGAAAATATGGCCTCTTTTCTGCACATTGTGTCATGAAGGCACAGAACCATCAAAGAGACGATGAACCTGTCATACAAAATCTGTGTCCTGAAATCACACAATCAACAGGGGCATGATGAACCATCTATTTCCTGAAGGCACAGAGCCATCAGAGACACGAAGAACCTGCCTCACACCATCTGTGTCCTGAAGGTACAGAGCCATCAGAGACACGATGAACCTGTCTCACACCATCTGTGTCATGAAGGCACAGAACCATCAAAGAGACGATGAACCTGTCATACAAAATCTGTGTCCTGAAATCACACAATCAACAGGGGCATGATGAACCATCTATACCTGAAGGCACAGAGCCATCAGAGACACGAAGAACCTGCCTCACACCATCTGTGTCCTGAAGGTACAGAGCCATCAGAGACACGATGAACCTGTCTCATACCATCTGTGTCCTGAAGGTACAGAGCCATCAGTGACACGATGAACCTGCATCACACCATCTGTGTCCTAAAGGTACAGCTATCAGAGAAAATATGGCCTCTTTTCTGCACATTGTGTCATGAAGGCACAGAACCATCAAAGAGACGATGAACCTGTCATACAAAATCTGTGTCCTGAAATCACACAATCAACAGGGGCATGATGAACCATCTATTTCCTGAAGGCACAGAGCCATCAGAGACACGAAGAACCTGCCTCACACCATCTGTGTCCTGAAGGTACAGAGCCATCAGAGACACGATGAACCTGTCTCATACCATCTGTGTCCTGAAGGTACAGAGCCATCAGTGACACGATGAACCTGCATCACACCATCTGTGTCCTAAAGGTACAGCTATCAGAGAAAATATGGCCTCTTTTCGGCACATTGTTTTCTGCAATGGCCTGTTTTGGGCTCTTTCTTGGCTTCAATGACTTGTTTTCTCCACCAAGTTCTTTTTCACTCGTTTACATAAACTTCGATGGTCTTTTTGGCTTCAATAGCTTCTTTTCATCTCAACGTTTTTAAAAATAAAAACCTCTCAGTGGGGCGTTATATTGGGTTGCTTTTTGTGAATTACCTTTTATTAATTAAAAACAACAGAACAAAAATAGAGCGAAAATTTTATTCCAAGAAAGCAAAAACAGTTGAGTTTTGAACAGGTGAAGGAAATAAATTCTACCTGGTCCAGGAAAGCGGAAATGATGTTTTTGCACTATTTTTAATTACAAACTTACATCGTAAAAGTGCCTTAAATTTAATGCTTTTGTTTTCTTGCATGGACCATCCTATCCGGTCATTTGTACATTTTTTCTTGACCCGTCAGTGCTTTCTTTCTTTCTTTCACAACATGTAAGGGAGTGGAAGAAATTGTCATGTATGTATGACTATGAGTCATAACGACTGATTCAAACATCATAGTCGTAGACAGTTCGTTGTTGTTTGGCAGATCGAAAGGTACCAGTGAAAAACGAGCTCATAATGTGTTATTTAGTGTTCACCTACTCTTTGGCCTTTGGAGCTGAAGCTACTAGCCTAAGGGCCCATAGTCCGATCGGTGTCACTCTATATACATCATTCGTCAGGGACAGTGTCAGTGATAGTGTCACTACCAGTGACTGTTTAATTAAAAACAGACTACTCATGCCGTCACCAGATAATGTAAATATGCTAGAATATCTGGTGAACCTGCACTAAATTTGTCAAGGACAAGGTCGGTAGACCCGGGACAGTTTGTGAAAAAACACAGATCTGTTTACAAAAGTAAACGGACGACACTGTCATCGCCAATTGGGCGATAATACAGCACGATGCCAATCGAAAAGATGACGGTACCTTGCGTTGAATATTACTATATATCTTAGGCAGTTATTTCGAAGATGATATGGCGTAATCACTTCGTCGTTGAAACATTTGCCACTCGGTTGTTTCTCAGTCATCTAAATCGGATTCGAAGCGTCACAATTGTGCGGACGAAGGGTAGCGTCCCACTCGACAAATTTTAATGACGCACCGTCTGCCGGCGAGATGAAGAATGTTTTAATTCAACTTAGATATGAGCCAATCATAGACAAAACATTGAGTCCGGCCCAGCCCGCCCAACAGGTGTGAGAAACCGGTATTATCCCCCTGATGTCCACGGTTTTCCACTCGCATGGGTATATGAAATTTCTTTTTTTATGTACACGTGTGTACACATGTATAAGTATCCATTGTACGTAATTCCATCCATTCCAGCCGCTGTGAGCGCATGTTTCCGGGTTGATATTTTCAGTATTGGTAAATATGTGTCCAAAGCGCAATTTTGTCTTAGTGCATTTATGTGTGCCATGAGTATAGAATTCGCGTCATAATCCAATGATAAACCAGAAGATGTTACCCAATAGCCCTGCTTCATGTTAATCTTTCATGCTAATGAAAGATTCGTCTACATTTCAAATTGCTGGCTGCAAATTTCAAACTTTCCTCTGTGCTGCCATGAGCATGCAAATACGAACGGGAAAGACAGGAAACGTTTGTATGCGCCTCGACGTTCTTTCAGAAGGGACGGTAAGGATGCCCATGAAACCCATGAAACACCGACGTCTCACGTCATGTTTATATATATGTGCAAACCATTTAAATTTTAATTTTAATTTCCGACATTGTCACAAATGTGTCACTAATGCAGGCAGGGTGCGAGGTATACAGGCCGCACCCAATGAAACCAAGTTTCTCTAGATCAGAGCGAGCAGACCTAAATGACGGCTCACGGGACCTTATATTATGCAGCTGGAACTAAAGTAATTTTAAAACCCACCGGTGAAGTTTGACCTTCCATGCATACGTGGGTCGCATTAAGTTATATAAGATTGTAAAATATACACCCGTCAACGCCTCTCGCAGTTACGGAAGAAGTGGGTTTCACAAATAGGGGCTATCAAACAAAGCCTCGTTGAACATTAGTCGTAATAAAGACGATCCGGCGGGAGTTTGTCGCGGGTCCCACGCAGCCACGAGAGATACTGCCGGTGTAGATAGCGGCGGATCGCCCACCCGGGCCTCGCCCTACCGCTGGCAAGCTGCCTGCCTGGGAAGTCCCTGCCTTCCTGCCTTACCCAGATAAGCCGAGCCCCGGCCCTGCGGTAAGATGAAGCCGGCAGCAGGCAGGCAGGCAATGCAGCCATGACAACCAGGGCCGCCCAGGGTGTCTGTCCTCCATAGACCGAGTCAGCGCTGTCGCCGAGGCCCTTAAAGGCCGACCAGCGAGGCACCCTCTGGTGCAGTGCCTGATGTGAAGCCATAAAGCCATCGGACAACGGGCTCCCGCTTTTGAGGAGTTAGTCCAGGCGTGGTGGTGTTGAGACCGGCTGGGCAATCGGGCATACCTCTGACTGTATGTGTGAGGAGATATCTGGACGAGTTCCCTGACTCGGCCTCCGCTTTATGACTGGACGGACCGGCGTGGGATCGTGGGGCCGGATCACATATGCAATGAAAACCCCTTGAAAGGCTTGTACCGAGCTCTCATCGATAGCCAAGCGGTTATTGTTTCCGCCACGGAAGCCGTAAAAATGGCGACCCACCCCCGTTTGGACGGGTAAATAGGAAGATAACCATCTACTGAAGGAAGTCCCAAAATTCATGGCGGCAGTGACCGTTAGGGGCAGTCCAGTCAACTTGGGCACCTCACCTCAACAGAGGCATTATTTTTCTGGCGGTGTCTCCTGGAGCAACATGTCCGTGTCTAGCACTGGTCCGGATCCTAATATTCTGGATTCTGCTATCAGTCACGTGGCATCGGCGTCCCCTACCCCTGCCTCCGCATCCGTCTCCCTAGACAATGATATTTACTTCGGATTTCTTGAGAATACCTCGGAGGGCGGGGCCAATATGTCTGCGGATTATGAGTACGACTACGAGGCCTCGCTGAACACGCTGCCGCTGGATGAGCTGGTGCCCGTCGGCATTGTCTACAGCATGACCTTCCTGCTGGGGGTCATCGGCAACGTGCTCGTCATCTTCGCCATCTGTCGCTACCGCAGGATGCAGAGCGTCACCAACACCTTCCTCGTCAGCCTCGCCTCCGCCGACCTCTGCCTCGTTCTCATCTGTGTCCCCATCAAGGTAGGTCGTGGACCCAGTTTGTGGGTTCTCATTTATTCTTCTCTCGCGAATTTGCGTTTTTGCTGTGTGATACAATACACAGTATACGACTACACGCAGGACAGTGTTTTTACAGTTTCTGCCGATGTCAATGTCTTCTTTCTCTTCAAGACAGGCAAGGCAACAAACCTGTTTTCCACCCGCATCGATGGGTTTGTTGGATTGCATGAAAATGTTATTCATTTTATTGAAATAATTTCCCTAAAGTTGATCAAAATGCATCTTTAATTATTACGGCAATCCTTTCGGAGTGTATTCGTTTTATTTTAAGGTGGCGAGTGGGTGGGGGGTCAAAACATGTTCCTCGACACCAAGTTTTTTTTTATGGATCTACTTAAAAACGTAAGAAAAAAGAATTCGTTATTTTACTTTTTTTGAAAAACAAGTTTTAGTCATTTATGTCAAATTGGCTTTTACATGGCGGTCAATGGGAAAATGATTTAAAATGCATTTTGTTTCTCAAGATTTTGAAGCCCCCCCCCCCACCCCTAGTAGACAACAGATAGAGTTCCCGCAAAAACTGAAGACATTATGGTGAATACATACATAGGAAAAACTAACTTTTGCTGTATCAGCTCGATCGAAACCAAAATAGGCTATAAAATAGAACAAAAATGCAAATTCGTCACAATTTTGCATTTCGGCGCGTATATGCAATCATTGAATATTTTGTGTATTTGCTTATAGTACATGACATACATGCAAATTGGGCGGGGCAAATAATATTCGATGTGACATGGATTGATATTGGTTATGATTGGAATCTCAAAATGCAAACAAATTAAAATGAATTTGGTTCTGAAAAAATCCGCCAGGCGCCACCCGCTCTCGACCTTAATATTACGGACCCAACACGTCTAGACTGCGATTTAGCAGGCCATCCGATATGCTTCATGGCTGTCACCCTGTCTGCTGTCCAGCTACTGTCATCCTGCCATTGTATTGTGCTGCAAGCACATTACCCCGTCATCTCGTCACTGTATTACCCTAGTACCCCGTCACCCTATAATGCCATGGCTCCAGCACCCCGTCACAAAGTCCTGTCACTGCATCACCTTGTGACCCTATCATCGCATCACCCTGTGACCCTATCATCGTATCACCTTGTCATCGTATCACCTTGTCATCGTATCACCTTGTCATCGTATCACCTTGTCATCGTATCACCTTGTCAGAGCATCACCTTGTCATCGTATCACCTTGTCATCGCATCACCTTGTCATCGCATCACCCTGTGACCCTATCATCGTATCACCTTGTCATCGTATCAACTTGTCATCGTATCAACTTGTCATCGTATCACATTGTCATCGTATCACCTTGTCATCGTATCACTTTGTCATCGCATCACCTTGTCATCGCATCACCCTGTGACCCTATCATCGTATCACCTTGTCATCGCATCACCCTGTGGCCCTATCATCGCATCACCTTGTCATCGTATCACCTTGTCATCGTATCACCTTGTCATCATATCACCTTGTCATCGTATCACCTTGTCACCGCATCACCTTGTCTTTGTATCACCTTGTCATTGCATTGCCCTGTGACCCTATCATTCGTATCACCTTATCATCGCATCACCTTGTCATCGCACCACCCTGTGACCCTATCATCGTATCACCTTGTCATCGCACCACCCTGTGACCCTATCATCGTATCACCTTGTCATCACACCACCCTGTGACCCTATCATCGTATCACCTTGTCATCGCACCACCCTGTCATCGTATCAACATGTCGTTGCTTTACCCTGTCGCCCCGTTATTGCATCATTTTGCTCCCAACTCATCGCACCAGCCAGCCACCCAATATGCCATCGCATGAATTTTGGGAGCCACTGACCCCGTCACTCCGTCACCCAGTGACCTCCTAACCCAGTCACCCAGTCACCCCCTGACCCCGTCACCTAGTCACCTCCGTCACTACGTCACCCAGTCACCCCTTGACCCCGTCACCCAGTCACCCATGTCACTCCGTCACCCAGTGACCCCTAACCCCGTCACCCAGTCACCCCCGTCACTCCGTCATCCAGTCTTCCCCGTCACTCTATCACCCAGTCACCCCCTGACCCCGTCACCCAGTCACCCCCTGACCCCGTCACCCAGTCACCCCCTGACCCCGTCACCCAGTCACCCCCTGACCCCGTCACCCAGTCACGCCCTGACCCAGTCACGCCCTGACCCCGTCACCCAGTCACCCCCGTCACACCTTCACCCAGTCACCCCTGACCCCGTCACTCCGTCACTCAGTCACCCATGTCACCCAGTGACAGTCACCCAGTCACTCCGTCATCGAGTCACCTCAGTCACTCCATCTCCCATTCACCCCCTGACCCATTCATCCCCTGACCCCGTCACCCCGTCACTCCGTCACCCAGTCACCTCCGTCACCCTGTCATCGAGTCTACCCGTCACTCCGTCCCCCAGTCACTCCGTCACCCAGTCACCCCGTTACTCCTGTCATCCAGTCAACCTGTCACTCCGTGACCCCGTGACCCCGTGACCCCATCACCCAGGTAACCCTCGTCACCCTGTGTCAAAATCGGCGTGTACCACGAACAGTGGTTTGCCTCTCAACATGTCCCATCCTATTATAGACTTTACCAATTTCCCTACATGGCGATACCTGTAGGAGTGATACGAACCATAACAACACTCTAAGCGACAGCTGGTTGCTGCATTGTCTGCCTGCGCAATTTATTTAATCACTTATTCCAAAGCTCTGACGCGCGTATCGTGATCCTGTATCAGTGAGCGAGCAAACTCACGACGAAGACGTCTGGCCAAGTCGACAAGCAGGAAATGACGGATTCTCGGGCAGATAATATGAGATCGATACAAGCGACTCATTCTTTCAGGCTTGACGCGCAATCGTTGTTTAACTCCGCTGGATCATTTGAAATGTGGTAGATCAAACGAAACCCGAAGGGACATGAATACCGCGTTTGATTATATTCAAGCTGCCATCGTCCTAAGATAAGAATTTTCAACGTTTACGGATCAGTGCCATGACGTAAATTAGAGGTAGACCTATCGGAGAGTGCCCGACCTGCAGCTGCGGATGGCCTTTGTCATCGTCTGGCCTGTCATCGGAATCACATCAAACCCGGCGCTATTGGTAATTACATTTTAACAGAAACGTGACGGGGCGATAAGCCCACGAACCCGAGGAGCACCTCACGTTCCTCGGCAACAGCATGGATAGCCCGACGCCGTTAATTAATACCATTATGCATAACATAATTTTTTTTGTAAAGACCAGCCGACCATTCCATTCGTTTTTTTTACTCGAAGTTGACATGTTGTCGTCTGCATCTACCGTGTATGCTTAATAGGAATCTGCCTGCTCATAAATTAGATTTTGCTCCTTTTGCTAAGATTTGTGCCAACTATGCATATGTTATTCATTAAGTTTTGCAGGCAGCCAGGCGTTGATGGAAGGATTATGTGACTAAAGAATTAACTGATGAACACCATTATGGCCGTAAGATATTGTAAAAAACTATGCAAACATAATAACGTCATCTCTAAATATCAGCGATTACATCGTATATTGGGTGCCACTTGTCTTTAAAAAACTCCCTGGCTCTTCTCGATGTTTCTGCCACTCTACTCTCTAGCTCGAAATAGTATTTTATAAGCCGAATTATAGCCGTTACTTTGGCGTAACTTCTTTCCACTTACAAACATATATATGGTATTTGGTAACATTAAAAACAAGATTAATCAGTTCTTTATGTGGTGAAACTGCCCCCAACCTAGCAGATGTGAAGTTTAAATTTTTACTAAGATTGGATCGGCTTGACTCATCTAGCCATGCGCCAATTTTTTCCCATATCTGTTTCACTATGACACAATTCCAAAACATATGTTCCATTGTTTCGTCATGCTGGTTGCATAAGGCGCATCTTTTCGATTCAGCCAATTTACACAAAAACAAGTGGGAGTTGGTAACCATATTTCTACACAAAAAATCGTATTGGAAACTCCGCAGTCGTTCGTCCAGGGTGGAGCTCAGTGGTAACTTATAAATTGTTCGCCATTGGTGTTCATCAATGCAAATGTACACTCTTTCACAAGTAGCTTATAGACAACATTACAAATTCTCTCGTTCTGCCTTAAAAACTTCATATGTATTCTCTCTATACCAGGTTGCTTTTTCCCCTGCTCTTGGCTTTGTGCTCTCCATTGTCTAGGAAAGCTATGCGTTAAACTATAAAATCCGCGAAGTTCATAATAACATTATACCTTTTACCAAACTCGCTCCATCCATAGGTAGAGCCGTCTTCACTTAGCATATCGTTATAGTAAATCACCCCTTTCTTGATAAGTTCAACTTTTCGTCGATTAAGATTTTCGTTCGTTAAAAAATAAGAATTCCAAATTGGCGCATCAAAAGGATGCTCCCCACGTATTATATTTTTGACATAAATCCATTTTCTTAAAACCTCTGACCAAAAAGGGCTTGCTTTCGCTTCCAACAGATGCAGCGATTGCGGGTCAAGCTCCCAACATAAGGTTTTGTCTTCGCAAATAGTTTCAGTAAAGAGGTTCTGCCAGGCTCCTTCAGTGGCAACTAGTCTTGTTATCCAATGGCAAGTAATCTTTAAGGCCTTTATAAAAGATGGTATGTGGGTCAGGTTAAGCCCCCCGTCCTCTACCTGTTGTACCATGCGTTTTAGAGCAATTTTAGACCGTTTTTTCCTCCATAAAAATGACCGTACAACACCCTCAAGACGATTAACAAATGATTTATCTGGTAGAGGCAGAACAGACAAAACGTGCACCAACTTCGGTATAGCTAAAGTTTTCAGAACTGTCACCCTGCCTCTTAACGACAGGTTTCGTCGCCCACAAGCTGGTAACATATTTTCAACTTCTTCAACCAGTTAACTATCAAGATTTAATTTGGGTACTTTAGCCAGATCAATGTCAAATCGTATCCCTAGCAATACAAAACTTGTGACCCAACAAAGTTCTAGATCTGCGCATATCTTATCCTTATATTTTGGCCTTCTTCCCAGCCACACTGCCTTCGTCTTTTTGACATTTATCTTCAAACCTGAACATTTGCTAAACGCCTTTAATATCCGCATAGCAGCTCTCAAAGTGCCTTCACTGCCATCCAGAAAAAGAAATGTGTCATCGGCATATTGACCGAGTTTGTACACATGCTGGCAAAACTTAATACCTCTGATCTTACTGTCATTCTTAATTGCCATAGCGAGTGGCTCAACGGCCAAGATAAATAAATAAGGTTACAAGGGGTCTCCTTGTCTACACCCTCTCTCCAGTTTAAAGAAGTCTGAAAAGTGGCCATTGTTAATGACACAGCTATTAGATTCAGAATATAAAATATTGCAATATCTTCTAAACGACTGACCAAAACCGCATTCATTTAGTACTCGCGTTAAATATGACCAGCTTACCGTATCGAAGGCCTTTTCGAAATCTATTAGCAGTAGCAATGCTGTCTTATTTTGCTCTTTTAAATAATGCATAACATCATAGACTAGACTCGTGTTTTCCCCAATAAAACGACCACTCATGAATCCCTTTTGATCTAAACTAATAATATGTGGAAGTACTTTTTTCATGCGCAAAGCCATTACTCCCGACAAAATCTTATAATCTGCATTCAGGAGGGTTATGGGGCGCCAATTCATCATATATTCTCTTTGTTTGTCCTGTTTGGGCAGGCAAGTAATAATCCCTTGCTTCTGGGTGACAGAAAGAGTAATTTAGACTTCTTAGAAGATACCCGCCAATATCTTTCCAGAAAATCTTAACAAAATCTATTGGTATACCGTCACTTCCAGGACACTTGTTATTTTTCATATTCTGGATAACTTCATCACCAGTTAATTCCCCTTCACATGCTTCCATTTGTTCATCAGATAAACGTTTTACATTCTTATCGTTTAAAAACTCATTAATGTGATACTCCCCACAAATGTTATCATTGTTTGCATAAAGCCGTTTATAGAACCCCCTTTGTGCCCTCAATATAGCCTCTTGTTGTACGATTTCCTCTCCATCCACCACTAGTTTACTGATCAATTTATTGATGTAATTCCTCTTTTCCAGGCTGCAAAAATATCTTGTTGGCTTTTCACCCTCTTCGTAATACTTTGCCTTCGCGCGTAACATAATGGCCTTCACCCCAGGGGCCCGCAGCCGCTCTAGGTATGCACAAAGTTCATCTCGTTTTTTAACGATGTCATCGGGCTGGTCCCACTCCTTTGTAATATCTTATCAAGTTCCGTTAGTTCTCTCTGTACCGTCGCTATCGTTTCATTCGTTGCCTTTTTCTTAAATGTACTGTAACTTATAGTCGTGCCCTTAATTTCTAATTTTAGCATTTCATAGAACAGTTGATCGTTTACAGCATTATTCGAGTGGTCTTCCGATACCATATCATTGCCCCTGCCATATTGATGTTCCACCTTGGTGACACAGGTTTTGATCATGTTAACATACTGTTGGTCATACAGCAAGGATGTGTTCATTTTCCATTCGTTTCTTTTTCCCTCTTATATCCATATGTATCCAGCTCCTGATTTAGGACCAAATTCCAGTCTCCACATATTATTATTGTGGCATTTCCCAGTTCCTCTATTCTACGTTGTAGATCCGTGTAAAATTCTGGACAATCCTTATTTGGACCGTACACACAACCCAAAGTCATCCGAGTTCCATTAATAGTGACATCTAATAATATTAAATTACCTGCCTGATCTTTCTCTACCCCGTGTACTTCATATTGTGCGCTATTTGCTAAGACTATTGCTACCCCCCTTGCTTGAGATAAAACTGAGTTAAAAAAACACTCGCTCGAGTGTATATCTTGCATGCAATACACGCACAATTTTTTTTCAACAAGCCATAATCTGACGTCATTACGCTTCTTTGCAGACCCAATTCCTCTCACATTCATGCTTCCAATCGTAAATTTGTTATTCATGACTATGATTACAGTATATATGCATAGATTGATCTTGCCAAACTTTTCGGAGTTGCGTTTTTACATTAAAAAAAAAGAAAAAAAAGAAGAAGAAAATTCGCAAATACAGAAAATACGTATACAGCGAAATATAGACAAATTATATACCACAATAGAGAAAGGAAACTCTTATACTTTATATAGTACAAACCAATACCTAACACAAAAAAAAAAGGAAAACCCTGTCAGATCGCACCGAGAAGCCCTGTCGGCTGACTGAGCGTCCCAGAGCATGGTCACATCTTGCAAGGCTTTATGCAGTTATATACAACCCATATACGCAATGTACGATGTTGTTTGGAGTCATACATGAGATCTACCACAGCTCATTGACTTTACGCCAAAGAGGTTATGGTACCAAACACAAACAAGAAACCAAACCCAAAAATCTGGCGGAACCCTGTATATAGTCCTCCTGTGATACACCGCAGAAAACAATATAGCTCAATATAATGTGATTATTTGGTGCTGCCACGTGACTCAATATGGACTCAGACAAGATATCACGTGACACAGGACAGACGTTCGGTAGCAACACGTGATACAGCTCAGACAGACGGTAGAACGACGCGACAGCATACGCAAGCCATAGAACAACGTACGCAACAATGAATGGATTTACATACCTCGCTTCTTACTCCATTTCAGTTTGCTAAATGGTTCTCCTTCACATGGGACTTCGGCGAGGTCATGTGTAAGCTGGTACACTATATGCAGAACGTATCAGTCATTTGTTCCGTGTTAACATTAACGGCAATGAGCATGGAAAGGTAAGGCAAATATTAATCAGGCGGTTTTCTTACAACGTAAACAATCGTGTAAAGATGTTACAAATAATGAAGTCATCTGATAGTTGCACCATATCAAAAACTTTCGGTTTGGTAATATTGTTTACCAGTATACGATGACGCGCAGCTCATCTGTCGCACAAAACTACACTATTTTATGCCATATAACCCCAAATGTATGACGTCATCTTGTCACTTTGCGGCATAAAGAGACGACCACGTGGCAGAAACGTGCCAGCACGTGACTGTGTCACAAAGCCATGCGCATTGCACGCACCTCCTGCCCAGACTGCCGACGCCCAAGTGTCATCTGTTACAGGTACTACGCCATTCTGCACCCGATGCGAGCCAAGTACACGTGCACCTCGACAAGGGCTAGGAAGGTCATCGCCGCGATGTGGCTGCTCTCCTTCGTTCTGGCCACACCCATTATATTTGGTCAGGTACGCTACGCTTCATTTATATCCATGTACATGTAACCACTATATATTTCCCACTAAGTTCAATTACAGATTTAGTGAACCGAGCAACCGAGAGTCCCATGCAGTATACTTGATAAATGTACTAGCAATTTGCCGACGATTGTCTGTTGGGATTTTTCGATGTATCCAGGGCGTTTGACAAAGTGTATCATTACGGTCTCATTCACAAACAGCAATCCGTCGGGTTATCTGGAAACCGACGCTATCAGAGAGTTGTTATCAATCCAGAGATACTGCTGATTGGAATCAAATCAACACAAGTGATCCTTATATGTCAGCAAAGGGTCAATGAGTCAGGTCCGTGTTTTTATTTTATGTACGCCAATGATATTATCCAGGACTTAGGACTGAGTCGTATTCCATATTGTCTTCGCTGATACTGGAAGTCCAATGTCCTCCAGTGTCCAAGTTGTGTTAACTTCAGTGATACACAAAGCAACTGATTAAGCGGCAGAGCGGTTTGTACAATTCAATGCCTTCTGGTCCAAGAAAAGGGCGTGGAACCTCGGGCTATAAGACGGCGACACGTTGCTCTGTGCCATCTCTGACAAATGATGCGTGGGCCACCCCGACCTTACTTCAAAAGCCTCCTTCCGCCTTACGTTGGTGATATAGCGAAGCATTCCTGTTTCTAAGTTTACTAGATGGTTTCCCGTTGCTCATGAGACAATCGTAGCTTGATCACCTGCTAAAGCTGCATAAGCGAGTAGACAACTAACAGAACTGATGTATTTACAGTTTGATTATTTGTTACCGATAATTAAGAGATCCGGAAAAAAGGTTCAAATAGTTAACTATTGGATATATGTGCTATGGCTACATAAGACAATTTGAACGAACATTATTTATCCTTTTGAATATATGCTACAGCTACATAAGAGAGCGGTAAACGAGAAATTATGTATGTGTTGCATGGATACCAAATGAATACCATTTGAGAAGCAAGGGCGTTGCCAGCAATTTGCAAGGGAGGGGGGTCGATTTTTATTTTCTTTCATGTTTGATTTTTCCTAATCTTTCTGACATATCTCGTCTTCAACAGTGTATCTTTCAGACATATGCCGAATTTAATTAACAGTGAATCTTAGGGTTCAAAAGGGAAGTTTCGGGTGAGCCCCCCAATCCCCCGGACCCCAGACCCCCCGCCCCCACTCCAGGGGATGCCCTTGTGATGTAATATACTTCTAATTTCATTGCTTGCCACAACTGCACCAAAGGAGAAGTGATGTAATTATGGTTTGTCAAAGCGACATAAGGGATAACCAGACCAGGCCTGATGTATTTAACGTCAGATTACTTCTTACAGCTACATAAGAGAGTTGGTAATGAGAAGCGGATGGCGTATTGGTGCATAAAGGAGTGGCCGGACGTAACGTCACGGAGACTGTATGAGATGGGGATGCTCTTCGTCATCCTCCTTATCCCCGTCGCTGTCATGACCTTCGCCTACGCCAGCATCTGCAAGGAGCTGTGGGTGGTGACCAGGAACCGAGCCACAATGAGAGCCACAAAGTACGTTCCCTGATCCCCCTACCGCCAAGTTGGTTCTCCAGACCTGGCTCTCGAGCATAGTTAGATTTGCGCATGTCGTAGATGCCGTGAATCCATGGTAGTATTCACGCTGCTGGACAAACCTTGTTTCTATAATCTCTCTCGTGATGCTGAAGTATTTCTTGTGATCTTTTCCTGTAACATGGTGAGGTGATCTATGGACACGAGGAAGTCTGGTGTTTGTGAATTGGCTTCACTGGCGCATTTTGTCACGCAAAAACGTAAATATCGAGTTTTTCCCCCACTTTAAACGATGAAGTGAGCGTTATTGAATTACATGCACAAAAATATTGTGATTCTCGCCTTAATGGGGTGCCGATGTACATTTTTATGGGCTTTTATGCGTGCTTCTCCATCTGCCTCAATGTACTCTTGTCTCTCTCCTGCCTCTCCGTTCTCCCTTTATTTATCTTGTTCTCCCATCCACTCACCGCCTCGCTCTTTCTCTCGTTCATGTATTCGTCGTCTTTACCCTTGTGCCAATCCGCCAAGCTCCACGAGCCGATAGCACACCGCCATGTTTTCTTCCAGTAAGATTGACGACCGCGACTGCCATCAGATGCCAGCGGTCAGTCACAACCACGGGGCCGCCCAGGGCGACCGCTCCACTATCGTCGTCAGACGCCGGCGCAACCTGGCGGCCGACGACGACAGGACCCGGAAACAGGTCAGCGGAAACCAAAACTCTCCTCGAATCTATGACGCCGACAGACGGATATGACGTTACCGTGATCCATTGTTCGTGTTTGGCTTGAGGAATCATGTACCTGGCTAAAATAATACAGGCGACATCATGTCATTGTATGTCATTGGTCAAGCCACAACGCTCTCATTCGTTACCTAGGTGATCAAGATGCTGGTGGCCGTCATCCTCCTCTTCGCCATCTGCTGGGCGCCTACGATGGTGGACAACGTGCTGGTAGCATTCGGCTTTCTGCCCCAACTGCACATTGGCTACCTCAAACACATGAGGCAGGCCTTCGTCTGCATGTCCTACGCCAACAGCTGCGTCAACCCTATTGTCTACGCCTTCTTGTCCAAGAACTTCAGGCAGAGTTTCAAATTTGCCCTGTGCGCATGCGTCAAGGGAGAGAAGTACGTACAGAAGTACAGGTACGGCCAGGCAGCGTCGTGTCATACAAGGTCAACGTCCGTGACCTTCAGCCGGACGACTTCCGTTGACATCGAGAGCCGCTTCACTTGTAAATACACCCCCGAGGTGGAGGATAGAGTGCTGGTTCTCGACGACAATTAGTCTTGTAAACTCGTGTAATGACGCCAATTCTTTTCGCAGGGTAAGGGCCAACTGTAGTAAGCAATGAATAGAGAGTCGCATTTGTTACTGTTTCTTGACTTCCTCTATAACATATTCCCGGACAGACATATGACATCTGATTTGACGCTAGCTGGTTACGAGTAATGTGAGATCACACTTTCCATCGTTACGCAATCGTTAGTATACGTCCTTAATATTGTCTTACCTATTTACCCAGTTTTGGGTTTACCCAGTGACAAATGTCGGGAGCTGTAGTGGAGACCGTCATTAATGTTGTTGTGACTGGTTTTTTCGCAGGTGGTTAGCGAGTCACCCGGAAAGGTCGTCGGTGGGTCACACAGGCCGGAGGGACGTCCGCCCAGAGGTGAGCTACCGACAGTGCTGGCAAACATCAGGCACCAGCGCCATGTAGTCATGGTAATCACATCAGGCACCAGCGACATATAGTCATGGTAATCACATCAGGCACCAGCTACATATAGTCATGGACACCACATCGGCTACCAGCGCCATGTAGTCATGGAAATCACATCAGGCACCAGCGCCATATAGTCATGGAAACCACACCAGAGACTAGCACCATGTAGTCATGGAAGCCAAACCAGGCACCAGCCCCATATAGTAATGGAAAACGCACCAGACATCAGCGCCATATGGTCTTGGAAACCACACCATGAACCAGCGCTATGTACTCATGGAACATCCCGTGTCAGCTACATGCCTTTATGGAAACACGCGCTAAGCGCCGTGTAGTCCGTGTAGGCATGGGAACCCCAGGTACTAACTCCATGAGGTCATAGAAATACCGGCACAAGCACCATGTAGTCATGGAAGCCACCCCGAGGTCTTTGCACTAGAGTCATTGACACGGAACCAGGCACCAACACCATGTAGTCATGGAAGCAGTCAGCACCAACACCATGCAGTCGTGGAAGCAGTCAGCACCAACACCATGTAGTCGTGGAAACAGTCAGCACCAACACCATGTTGTCATGGAAGCAGTCCGCACCAAAACACCATGTAGTCGTGGAAGCAGTCAGCACCAACACCATGTAGTCAAGGAAGCAATCAGCACCAACACCATGTAGTCATGGAAGCAGTCAGCACCAATACCATGTAGTCATGGAAGCACTCAGCACCAACACCATGTAGTCGTGGAAACAGTCAGCACCAACACCATGTTGTCATGGAAGCAGTCCGCACCAAAACACAATGTAGTCGTGGAAGCAGTCAGCACCAACACCATGTAGTCAAGGAAGCAATCAGCACCAACACCATGTAGTCATGGAAGCAGTCAGCACCAATACCATGTAGTCATGGAAGCACTCAGCACCAACACCATGTAGTCGTGGAACCAGTCAGCACCAACACCGTGTAGTCATGGAAGCAGTCAGCACCAACACCATGTAGTCATGGAAGCAGTCAGCACCAGCACCATGTTGTCATGGAAGCAGTCAGCACCAGCACCATGATGTCATGGAAGCCGTCAGCACCAACACAATGTAGTCATGGAAGCAGTCAACACCAGCACCATGTCGTCATGGCACGAGCTCCATGTATTTATTAAAACACCCGGCACCATGTAGTCATGACAACAATGACCAGCAGACTGTGCATGCATACAAACACCCACCACCAGAATCATGCATCCGTGGAAACAACACAACCTAACCTCCAATGCGAATATGTTGCGCAGAGGTCCGGAGCGATATGCATATCGGACTGCCTGGCTGATGATAGATAACAGGCGAATTTAAGCCACCGGCCATAGGTGAATTTGCCTGAATCAGATTCAAGATAAATTATGTTATCTGTCTATCTATCCATGTCATGTCATATTTGTTGTAATCAGTCTGTAGGTTTTCTGCAGCAGCGTGCGGTGTAGCAATCCCCCATTGTCCCTGTGGCCAAGGATACTCGCTTTCATCGGTTTCACAGGAAGGGTCTAGATGGCAAGGTCAACACCGGCAATAAACTGTCCTGTTGTACTTGCCAACGACCAATGAGGCTGTGAAAGCGGGTTCACGACGGCCTCTGTGATGCCTGGATGCTGTCATTGGCAACGGACAAGACATCAAATAATGCGACATGTCCTTTGTCCATCTAACGATTCCGCGCTTTACTGAACGCACAGTGCGTAGACACCGAACTGAGTATATTATCTCCGTCTTTATTTTCTTGTTTTGACATCTCTCTGTTAGAGATCACGGTCAAACGTGCTCACCTCGGCCAACGTTTATGGACGCAAGTCGAGAAGAACAGAGTTCAAGGTCGGCAGCAAGGGTCAAGGGTTCGCGTAGTAACGGCTGTAAATAGGGACATCCGGGTCCTTCGTCGTCCATCAATAGTCTCTGCATGGCGTTCTCTGCGTTGTCACCGTTGCTTTTGTGCAGAAATAAATAGTTTAAACTTGTTGTGTGACTTCTTGTTCTGCAGTCTTTGTGTATTATAATTATGTATGACGTGTATATTATAACTATAGATGACGTGTATATTATAATTATATATGACGTGTATATTATAATTATATATGACGTGTATATTATAATTATATATAACGTGTATATTATAATTATATATGACGTGTATATTATAATTATATACATGAGTCAGACGCGTGTATTACAATTATACATGACCCATAGAGTTGAGTATATTATAATTATATATGACAAGTTTCTTATAATAACATAACATGACGGCACGGGGTGTCATAAGCTAGTCATTCTATTGGCACATGAGCCAAACAAGAAGTTAAACGGACCGGATACATAACGCATGTATGTCCCGAACTCTCAGTGTGGTATACAAAGGAAACCACACCATTGTAAGGTGTCAACGCAAGACTAACGTGATTACAAGGTAACGTTAACGGGTACTATATGAACAACCATGTCAACAAACAATAAGGTAAAGTTGAAAGTGCAACGTTAACATAAATCCCAAAACAAACGGCACGTCTTCAGATAAACTAAAAATAAAGTAAACACTGTTTTGGGTTCAGTAGCACATGTGGGCATAAATCAGTGCACGAACATCATGTCTGCCAGTGGTATGTGAATCATAAAGTTAAGGTGAACGTCTCAGTTGGCGGAACCACATCAATACCGACCGCAGGGTGGCGCCCCGCAACATGCACTATCACCACTGCTACCGCATAACCAAGGCATAACATTAAAAGACATAACATGAAGAAAAACTGGTTTTAAGTATCGAAACGTAATTTGCTGCATCGGAATAATCTTGCTCAACGAAAGAGACTAGCTTCTCTCACAAGTTGGTTTAAATGCGGCATAGCTATATATATAGATTCAATAAGAAATGCGGGGCCAGCGCGACAGCTCAGTGGGCTAGAACGCTCGCATTGTGTGCTCTGGTCACCTGAGAGCCTAACGGCACGTGGGTCGGTGGTTCTAGCCCTGCTGTGGCCATGTCTTTGTGGTCGTAGGATAAAGATCCCATGTCTTTCTTCGTAAAGAGTAGGGGGTTACCCCCGGGGACATGGCTCCACTTGCTTCTCCCATTGACGCGATATGACCAAAAGTGGTTCAAGCGTCCTGAATAACCAACCAACCAATCAATTGATACAAATGGCTTGCCATACGCATCTCCATGCGTATAATAAAAGGTACAGATAGCAAGCTATCACCAGTAAGGCGCTAAGCAATAATGAAGCATAAAGTAAACGGTAAAATGTCACTGAAAGTCAGCAACAAACTAAGGGATTACTTGTCAACGAAATACCAAAAAACTTAAGAACCGTCCCAGCAATATAAAAATAGTAACGATATCGTATTGTTTTATATGTGATTTTATTCAATCTGTAGCATGCTGACCTGTTGAATACCGTACGCAACGCGAATGGTCTGAGTGTATACAGCGACAACGAAAAACGGTCTTTGTTACCAATTTTAGTTTTTTATGTCGCCAAAAGAAACAACGGTGGTTTTGGGTTTTGTCTTATGATCTAACATATTTTAAACGCGAAAAACGGTTGGTGGTTTGTTTCTCGTTTTGCTTATTATCAATAACAATGATGCCTGAGAGAGTGGACATTTGTGATGAAAAAGATGCCCGTTTAGAGCGGATATTTTAAAACTTGTGAAAATGTGCGTTCATAGACAGGGTTTGCCGTTGGTTAATCGCCCCGACCGCGCGGATATTTTGGAGGTGAAACAAGGAGGGGGGGAGGGGGGGGGGGGCTTTACCGCGGAACACCCCCAAACCCAACACTGTATTAAGCGCACACGGGTGCACCAAAATAAACCTGTTATACTTCAGTGCCTAAATGGGTGTTTGTGGCAAGTGAAAGGTGGCTCGATGTGTCAAACGATCAAGAGATGCAGGATAATGGGCATTTATACCTGATTGCTCCCCCCCCACCCCCCCCCCCCCCCCTTTTAAGCACCTGCTGACTTTGAGGTTTGAACATTCCACATACACAGTGTCAACGGCCGCCGGCAAGAGGAAGTGGCGTTCCAAGACGCTTTGTTGTCAGATATAGTTTAGGGCTGGGGCGCCTCCTGCCGGTGGGACCGGTAAACAACATGTGTAAACACGTTTAAGACGTTTCACAACAGGCACAAGTTTTCACTTCTGGGGAGGGAAAATTCAAGACGTTGGATAGTTTTGGTCATTGGCAGATAATTTGTGCTGGATAGGGTAGGTGTTTATAGTTCGCTATGAACCTTAAGGCCTTGGCTTTGTGTTCTTATACGCAAAATCAACATTCAAAAATAGCGAAAAAGCTCGACATGCAACTCTAATGAAGATATGATTTGAACTCTGTGAAGTGGCGGATGCCCCCTCACTTTCCTTGGCTGAACATTGGAGAGAGCAGCTCCAACAGTTATCAATACAAATATTTTGTACGTGGCAACTCTATCTGATTCTGGACGCTATACTAATTTTAGGTCAACAATTACTTTAGAGGTCTGTAATGCTATTTCTATTTCGCTTTTTGCTCAAACATACTATAGTTATCACGTATTGTCAACCTAAATACGCAATTAATACTTATATTAAAGTATAAAAATATGAAGTGTTTTTGTGAGATGTTCCGCCAAATTGTGGCGAAGTTTCTTATTGTCGCAAACTGACTGGTTGGCATCCGTCCGTCTGCGAAAGACGATGGATTTGCAGCTTTGTTTGGTTTAAGTTATACGATTCGTAACGCAGCATTTACGCTGATGATTGAGTAAGCCTATCTGTGATTGACAGAGCTTTCCGCAGTCATCGCAACGGTGACCTGTCGATAGATCTTGGTTTATGCTCGCTGGTGGACGCCTAGATGTGCGTTTCAAGCCCAGTTTCACAAACCATAGCGAGTCGTGGTGGGCCCTTCCGTCACGCATGACCCGTGCCCATCCCCTCTTTTGGGATGCCAAGTCCTCCCAAGAATCTGGATCGATGCCGAAAGCCTTCATGTCCCGCTTACAAACATCCTTAATCCTAAGCTTTGGCCGTACAGTTGGCCTATTGCCGTCGACGAGTTCACCGTATAGCACATCCTTGGGAATGCGTTCATCTTGCATACGATAAACGTTCCCAAGCCAACGTAGACGACTTTGCTTCACAAGAGCAAGAATGCTTGGTAGGTTGGCCCGGGCTAACACTTCAGCATTCGTGACCTTGTCTTGCCAAGATTAAGACTTATATTAAAGCAATATACTTACATGCGCCATCTTAGATTGTTTACATGTTAGAATCAAGACTAAAAGTATCTCCAAATTATGATGCATATATGTTTTATATCTCTGAGAGTCTGTAAAACAACAATTTCAACATAAAACTGCGCGGTTTATTTTTATCGCGCGCGGACGTGATAGCGAGCCGCGGTCGACATCACACACAAAATAGTGAACTGCGAACAGGCGCGCAGGGATATAAAGCCGGCCACCAACTTCTGCTCCGTTGACCAAAATGCTTCTCTCCGGATAGCCCACATGCTTTCAGGATTCAAATTGAAGACAGAATATACTTATTTGACACGAGGAAGAGGTCGGTAATACAAAAAATTACGGAATATATTGTTTCAAAGTAATTAATACTTATATTAAAGTATAAAAACTGACTACTACCCAGGTTTAAATCGTCAATGAATAAAATAAAATTGTGTTTAAGGCCGCTTTTGTACATAACAAGGACTAACTGGGCCATGGAACCCCCAGGAACGATGAAGGATGAAACATGCCGAGAATCGAATCCAGGACCTATTGATCTGCAGTCTGGTGCGCTAATCGTTGCAGCAAGTAAGCCCTACCCATAAAGAGGGGCCGGCGCGATAGCTCAGCGGGCCTGAGCGCAAGCATTGAGTGTTCTGCCTACCTGAGAGCCTAACGGCACGTGGATCGGTCACTTGGGCCCCGCTGTGGCCGTGGTCGCAGGATAAGGATCTCATGTCTTTCTTCGTAAAGAGTAGGGGGTTACCCCCGGACACATGGCTCCTCTCCCCACCTTTTCCCATTGACGCGATATGACCACAAGTGGTTAAAGCGTCCTGAATAACCAACTAACCAAACATAACCACACAAAATGTATCACTCACCACGTTAGACCGTATCGGAATCCTTGTCTTGCATGTTATATACTCCTGTTTTATATCATCAGCATTTTGCGACAGACGAAAATAGTCATGTCCCTCTTCCCCGAGTGAAGGATCCTAAAAACCTACTAAATCCAAGCCTTGAAACGCAACAATTTGCTAAATAGCCCGTACGATATGACGACATCGGGTTTATTACCCCTTGGTTGTAAAGAAAACTGATGAATTACACATACACCCGGAACGCAGCCAACGACAGATTAATTCAATGTCGATTGCTTGTGACGCAAGCGACAATGTAAATTGCAAGAAAAGAGCTCTCACGTGGACAAGATGAGTACTAATTGTATCGTGAAGGTATGGTTTGCAAAAGACCCATGAAAATCGCAATTGGCGTGCGTTTCAGAAACTGGACCAGCAAGAGAGCAAGAGTAGGACCATAAGGACTCTAAGTCATTTCTTATCTATTATCTACTGTTTTAGCAAGCGGATAAATTGAGTTTGACTCAACGAGACCAAACTATATTCCAGTTGCACAATCGTCCTTCTATGTAACGAAATCGACAATCACAGTCAATGCCAATCATGAGCAATAAGTGAGCTTCTCTAAAACAAGTCATAGCTAAAATGGATCATGAACTGGAAGCTTTCAAGCCCGATGCAATTATCTCGCAAGAACAGATACAGATTTTTCTTTAAAACAAGCGTAGATAACAAAATTCAATTTTAGAAACTGAAATTGATGTCATATGTAATTCCGAGATTTCCTTATATCATTCAGTAATCACACTATAAATAATTTTTCTTCTCGTAAATCCCACAAAACTCATTTTGCAAAGCGTATCCTTTCCATCAACAACGCACTTTACGTGGTAGTCCTTGTTTCAAACACCATCGCAACATCGCTGCGTATCATATCCTTTTAGTATACACTAATTTGCACGATTGCATCATATTCGACCTTCAAATGACAATGATCGTCTGCACAATGACACATAATCCATGCAAAGTAGCCTACGCGCCTTGATGCGAAACACTCCATACTTGCAATCTGTAGATGAAATAAACTGACTTGATGCTGCAGGGTCCGATGGTTCTTCCCTGTTAGGGTGAACCATTGTTTCAGCTTAGCTCACCTATGACTCAAACCTACCATTTGCTACAAAAATACATTTCGTGGCAGTTAAGATGAACGATGGACCGGCTTCAGTCAGCTATTTTGTTGCTTTCGGAAGCGAGAGATGCTATGTACATTTTAAAAGGACTCCTTATCACGCTGCGAGTAACAGGTGAGACTCATCGTACCTTAAGTCAGAGAATACCAGGTTAACAGTTCAATATGTAATAGATAAGAAATGGGTTGTAGGTCCTTATTGGGATCGAAGAACTTCGAGGCAAAGCCGAACAGTTGTGAGATCCTATGGACCCGCAACCCATTCCGTATCTGGCTTAATGTTTATTTCTATTGTTTCTCCCGAGGAGGAGGTGATGGAATTGATTATGTGAGCGAGAGTCATTATTGTCCCTCTTGCTCTCCAGCTGATCCAGTTACTGAAATGTACTCAACCCAATTGCGACTTTCAGTTTTTTTTGGTAATCCATTCATTGATACAATTAGCGTCCTTTCCATGTGATAGCTTTGTGTTTACAATGTAAATTCTCGTTTGTGTCCATGGAATCGACAGTGAATTAATCTGCCAGTGGCTGTATGTATGTGTGTGTATCTGTGTAACTCATGATCGCACTTTTCTTTACAACCATTGGAAAATCGCTCAATGTCCTCCAACCGTGTAGGCTACTTGGCTTTCCTCTGCCTCAAGTGAAGGAAATGACACATGTTTTGTCTCAAGGCTTGAATTTAGCACAATACTATGATATTTTCCCAGTCGCGAAGACCATTTTCATCTGTCACAAATGGATGATGATATGGAATAGGATTATAGAAAATCGGGGAGAGATCCAAGAAAGACGTGGATTCCTATGCGGCCTAACATGGTCAATGGTATACAAATATTTTCGAATCTTTTTTTGTGTGTTTTTAATATAGATTTCTTGCTAAAAAAGAAACTTAATTGATACAGCTGTGCACAGTTACATGGGATACATATATATACATACAGATAGTGAGTATCGACCATCGTGGCAGTCAACTGGGTATTCTATTCTTATGTGCAACTTTCAACAGAAGCTTTTCCATTGGATTTCAAATTCTTTTAATTTATTCTTTTTCGCGTAATACGGTTTCTTTAATTCTAGTATATTACGTAATTTCGTAATAAAACCACTTATTTTAGGGAAAAGAGCGCGATACTTACATCCATAGATATACTTCCTACATATAAGCAAATACGTAATCTATTTCATAATTGATTCCCCCAAACAAGGGTTTTCACGTCGTAAGACAGTTTCATTGTAGATCTCATACCTATCCACTCATAGGCGTCAATCCAGAATTGCTTGACTACTTCACAATGTACAAAATAATGGATTAAAGAGTCAATCTCTTTTTGACAAAACTCACATAGATCGCTTTAGTCCATATACATAAAATTTGTCACCTGTGTAAATAAGACGGCGCATTAATTTACATAGTTCGTTAAAGGTAAAAAAGAACCATCAACCGATAATAAGTCTTCCATATACAATACATCCGACTTTATCCAACCAGCGTAACAAATAGCCTTCTTGTCGCTTTTTATGCAGGAGTTAAGCCATTTCTCTTATCACAGTCGATTTGATTTCGAAATCATAAACCTCTAGGTTACAATGCCAAAGTAATGCATACACTGGGCCAAAGTAGAGTTTACGGAACGCTGCTATAGTACCATTCCCGGCAATCCCCTCAACCCAACTATCTTGAGGGTTCTTTCTTGAATTGTAATATTTGGCACATTAAGTCCCCCTAGAAATTTCTGTTTATACATCACAGAACGTTTTATACTTTCCCTTTTTCAGCCCCATATAAAGTGGAACAACTCTTTCTGTATTTCAGTCGTGGTAGATGGGTCTGGTGACGGCAGTACTGACATTAAATAGACCCGCTGAGAGATACCATTGCATTTGATAATAATATCTTTTCCCAATAGTGTTAGGTTTCTTCGCCGCCATAAATTTAGATGGCTTAATTTTTTTTTCCGAAGACATAGTTTTCTTAGATCGTTCCTTGTATATCAACAAAGATTTTAATTCCTAAGACAGATATCGGACCGGCTGTCCATGCAACACCTGCTTGTGTGCATTTTTCAAAGTTATCACGTAAAGTCCCAATTGGTAGGACGGCAGATTTGTCGTAATTTACTTTGAGACCCGATGCTAGATGGCAACCATCGAATGTCTATTTTACACGCAAAAGTTTCTTCTAATATGATAACAGCAATACCATGTCATCCGCATATTGAACCATTTTGATCTCCACATCAGCGACTCCAATACCAACTATGCCCGGGTTTTGCCTTATTTCATAGCGAGGGTTCCGCCACCAGCAGGAATAAATAAGGGGACAGCGGGCAACCTTGTCGAAGACCCCTGGATACAGCGAAATATTCGGATGTCGAACCGTTGTTAGTTACGCAAGCTTTAATATCTTTATAAAACAATTCAATCCACTGTATAAAAGTTGTACCAAAATTAAAGTACGACAACGTTCTCTTAACAAATGACCAGTCTACTGTATCGAACGCCTTTTCGAAATCAACTCAGAGGAGAACCATTTCTAAGTGTTTCCGTTCTGCCAATTCTATCGTATTAAGGATTTCAAATATATTTTCTCCAATATAGCGACCTTTTCAGAAACCGGTTTGCTCCTGATGAATTAGACTAGGCAGTTTTGGTTTCATTCTCTCGGCTACGCACGTAGCAATAAGTTTATAGTCTGTATTGAGCAGCGATATTGGGCGCCAATGTTTCAAGAGAGTTGTACATTTCCCACCTTTGGGGTGAACGTTATTACACTCATTCTATGGGTATTCGACATGAAGCCCCGACGATAGGCCTCATTAAAGCAGTTTACCAAGAGTACCTTTATGTCGCAAACTACCTAATAAAATGTATATGGCAAACCGTCGGTCCCTGATGATTTGCCATCTTTTGTAGTTTTTAGCGCCTCTAAGGCTTCTGAAATGGTTATTTGACCTCCAATCTCTTCTTTATCTTTTTCGGGCACTATGGGCTGTATAGAAGGAAAAACGTTGCTCTGTGTTATTATCAGCATCAATTTCTTTTGATGAGTATCATTCTCCATAAAAGTTGGCTGTATCTTTAAGGATATCACGCGTGACTTCGATTTCAGTACAGTCAAGAGAAAGGCTTACAAACGTAGAGTCTGGTATTATGACAAAGCATATTATGAGTCATTTCGAATTCGCTTATCCAAACGTAACTGGGATCCATGTTTTTCTTCCTCCAATGCAGATGTTGCATGTAATTTATGGTCTAATGAATTATTGGCAATTTGTAGTGAATGCATACCTAGTAAGGTTGTCGCTGTACGTCCCAACGACAACCCCTTCTATGGTACGAATTTAAGAAACACGAAGAGGAGGCTGGATAGGTGCCACAAAAAAACTCAAATTTCAACATTTCGGACGACGACTGGATCGTAATCTTCGTAAAGAATATATTTCCGAAGTACGCAAAGCAAAACAAACATACGAGGAAACGTTAGAAAGTTCGTTGCGTCAATCCAGTGCTATTTCTCCCAAGAAGTGGTGGTCAATCTCAAAGGCACTAATTGGTTTGCGAGAAGCGCATTCGTACCCGGCACTCGCTAACGGTGATATATGTGAATCCTCGAGCATTGCCGAAGCCCAACTGTTTAATAATTACTTTGTCGCTCAGACAACACTCGAGAACGTTTTAAAAGACATGCCAGATGCAAATCTTCATTGTAATTATGCAGGTCTAACTGAGATCACGGTAGCAGAAAGAGATGTTGACGACTTATTAAAATGTATTGATACAAACAAAGCTTGCGGTTTTGATGGCATCAGTCCCAAGATGCCAAAGGGAGCTGGCTCATGCATAAGTAAACCACTTGCCAGGCTGTTTAACCTGTCACTATCATCGTGTTCAATGCCCAAACAGTGAAAGGGGGGCAACGTGATCCCTATTTATAAAAAGGGTAGCCATAATCACGTGGAAAACTACAGGCCTGTCTCCCTTCTTGGTTGTGTTGGAAAACTATTTGAACGAGTAATATTCAAGTATATGTTTAACTACCTCCGGGATCACAGTATCTTATCGCAATTCCAGTCTGGTTTCATTCCTGGGGACAGTACGATCAATCAACTTGTTAACATTTACCACTTACTGTGTGACGCACTTGATGAAAAGAAAGATGTTCGTATAGTTTTCTGTGACATTTCAAAAGCATTCCACCGTGTATGGCACGCTGGGTTAATTACTAAATTGAAAAATGTTGGTATAAGTGACGTGCTTTTATCTTGGTTTAAAGACTACTTGTCAGAGAGATACCAAAGAGTAACTATTGACGGGGCCACGTCTGACTGGTACCATGTCAACGCTGGGGTACCTCAAGGTTCGGTTCTTGGACCCCTCCTGTTTTTAATTTACATAAACGATATAACGGACGGTATTGAGTCTAACATAAGATTGTTCGCGGACGACACAACTTTATTTGTCATCGTAGATAAAATGGAAGATACAACGCCCATGTTACAACGTGATCTAGAGAAAATGGAGAACTGGGCTTCCAAATGGTTCGTTAAATTCAATGTGTCTAAGACCAAATCTACGGATATATCACACAAAGATTGTCCAACGATGCCTCAACTTACCATGGGAAATGCCAAAATCGAATATTGTAAGGAATGTAAACATCTCGGTCTTACCGTGAATTCAAGATTATCCTGGTCGTCTCATATTAGTGAAATGTATCTCAAGGTTAGCAGATGGGTCGGTTTATTAGCTCGTTTGAGTCATCGTCTGTCACGAAAGACTCTAGATATAATGTATAAAGCATTTATTAGACCAACCTTAGAATACGGAAGCGTTATCTGGGTTGAATGTACTCAATATGAAAGTGACAAACAATTATTTGGTAAGCGGCGCTATTAGGTTTTCGAACCATATCAATATCTATAACGAGCTGGGATGGGAGTCGCTTGCCAAAAGACGGGAACGAGCCAAACTGATGTTATTCAACAAAATGTTTTACAAGGGCCCGCCCTATCTGTGTAACCTATTACCACCATCTGTTAGCACCAGAACCGTGTACCAATTACGAAATGCTCATGCACTCAATATGACATCGATTCAAACAAGGTTAACTGTATTGTAAGAATTGGTCAGTATAAGGCGCTGATTGATCTAATTGTAGAGAAGCAAAATGGCTTTCGCCCTGGTCGTAACTGTCAAGAACATATTTACACCTTAAGTAGCATCGCTCGAAAAAAAACTAATGGGCTTGTCAACCTATGCAGCCTTTGTTGATATGGAAAAGGCGTTTGACCGTGTCGATCGGATCTTCTGATGGTTCGTCTTCTTGATTACAATATCAATGGAAGAATCTATGATGCTATACAGGCGTTGTATATGAACAGGGAAGCATGTGTAAAAATCATGTCACCGACATTATTCGGTCTCTACATCAGCGACTTGGCCCTCAAATTAACATCTGCGTCGCTCGAAGTTAAAATTGTTTACTTTGAGACCCGATGCTAGATGGCAACCATCGAATGTCTATTTTACACGCAAAAGTTTCTTCTAATATGATAACAGCAATACCATGTCATCCGCATATTGAACCATTTTGATCTCCACATCAGCGACTCCAATACCAACTATGCCCGGGTTTTGCCTTATTTCATAGCGAGGGTTCCGCCACCAGCAGGAATAAATAAGGGGAAAGCGGGCAACCTTGTCGAAGACCCCTGGATACAGCGAAATATTCGGATGTCGAACCGTTGTTAGTTACGCAAGCTTTAATATCTTTATAAAACAATTCAATCCACTGTATAAAAGTTGTACCAAAATTAAAGTACGACAACGTTCTCTTAACAAATGACCAGTCTACTGTATCGAACGCCTTTTCGAAATCAACTCAGAGGAGAACCATTTCTAAGTGTTTCCGTTCTGCCAATTCTATCGTATTAAGGATTTCAAATATATTTTCTCCAATATAGCGACCTTTTCAGAAACCGGTTTGCTCCTGATGAATTAGACTAGGCAGTTTTGGTTTCATTCTCTCGGCTACGCACGTAGCAATAAGTTTATAGTCTGTATTGAGCAGCGATATTGGGCGCCAATGTTTCAAGAGAGTTGTACATTTCCCACCTTTGGGGTGAACGTTATTACACTCATTCTATGGGTATTCGACATGAAGCCCCGACGATAGGCCTCATTAAAGCAGTTTACCAAGAGTACCTTTATGTCGCAAACTACCTAATAAAATGTATATGGCAAACCGTCGGTCCCTGATGATTTGCCATCTTTTGTAGTTTTTAGCGCCTCTAAGGCTTCTGAAATGGTTATTTGACCTCCAATCTCTTCTTTATCTTTTTCGGGCACTATGGGCTGTATAGAAGGAAAAACGTTGCTCTGTGTTATTATCAGCATCAATTTCTTTTGATGAGTATCATTCTCCATAAAAGTTGGCTGTATCTTTAAGGATATCACGCGTGACTTCGATTTCAGTACAGTCAAGAGAAAGGCTTACAAACGTAGAGTCTGGTATTATGACAAAGCATATTATGAGTCATTTCGAATTCGCTTATCCAAACGTAACTGGGATCCATGTTTTTCTTCCTCCAATGCAGATGTTGCATGTAATTTATGGTCTAATGAATTATTGGCAATTTGTAGTGAATGCATACCTAGTAAGGTTGTCGCTGTACGTCCCAACGACAACCCCTTCTATGGTACGAATTTAAGAAACACGAAGAGGAGGCTGGATAGGTGCCACAAAAAAACTCAAATTTCAACATTTCGGACGACGACTGGATCGTAATCTTCGTAAAGAATATATTTCCGAAGTACGCAAAGCAAAACAAACATACGAGGAAACGTTAGAAAGTTCGTTGCGTCAATCCAGTGCTATTTCTCCCAAGAAGTGGTGGTCAATCTCAAAGGCACTAATTGGTTTGCGAGAAGCGCATTCGTACCCGGCACTCGCTAACGGTGATATATGTGAATCCTCGAGCATTGCCGAAGCCCAACTGTTTAATAATTACTTTGTCGCTCAGACAACACTCGAGAACGTTTTAAAAGACATGCCAGATGCAAATCTTCATTGTAATTATGCAGGTCTAACTGAGATCACGGTAGCAGAAAGAGATGTTGACGACTTATTAAAATGTATTGATACAAACAAAGCTTGCGGTTTTGATGGCATCAGTCCCAAGATGCCAAAGGGAGCTGGCTCATGCATAAGTAAACCACTTGCCAGGCTGTTTAACCTGTCACTATCATCGTGTTCAATGCCCAAACAGTGAAAGGGGGGCAACGTGATCCCTATTTATAAAAAGGGTAGCCATAATCACGTGGAAAACTACAGGCCTGTCTCCCTTCTTGGTTGTGTTGGAAAACTATTTGAACGAGTAATATTCAAGTATATGTTTAACTACCTCCGGGATCACAGTATCTTATCGCAATTCCAGTCTGGTTTCATTCCTGGGGACAGTACGATCAATCAACTTGTTAACATTTACCACTTACTGTGTGACGCACTTGATGAAAAGAAAGATGTTCGTATAGTTTTCTGTGACATTTCAAAAGCATTCCACCGTGTATGGCACGCTGGGTTAATTACTAAATTGAAAAATGTTGGTATAAGTGACGTGCTTTTATCTTGGTTTAAAGACTACTTGTCAGAGAGATACCAAAGAGTAACTATTGACGGGGCCACGTCTGACTGGTACCATGTCAACGCTGGGGTACCTCAAGGTTCGGTTCTTGGACCCCTCCTGTTTTTAATTTACATAAACGATATAACGGACGGTATTGAGTCTAACATAAGATTGTTCGCGGACGACACAACTTTATTTGTCATCGTAGATAAAATGGAAGATACAACGCCCATGTTACAACGTGATCTAGAGAAAATGGAGAACTGGGCTTCCAAATGGTTCGTTAAATTCAATGTGTCTAAGACCAAATCTACGGATATATCACACAAAGATTGTCCAACGATGCCTCAACTTACCATGGGAAATGCCAAAATCGAATATTGTAAGGAATGTAAACATCTCGGTCTTACCGTGAATTCAAGATTATCCTGGTCGTCTCATATTAGTGAAATGTATCTCAAGGTTAGCAGATGGGTCGGTTTATTAGCTCGTTTGAGTCATCGTCTGTCACGAAAGACTCTAGATATAATGTATAAAGCATTTATTAGACCAACCTTAGAATACGGAAGCGTTATCTGGGTTGAATGTACTCAATATGAAAGTGACAAACAATTATTTGGTAAGCGGCGCTATTAGGTTTTCGAACCATATCAATATCTATAACGAGCTGGGATGGGAGTCGCTTGCCAAAAGACGGGAACGAGCCAAACTGATGTTATTCAACAAAATGTTTTACAAGGGCCCGCCCTATCTGTGTAACCTATTACCACCATCTGTTAGCACCAGAACCGTGTACCAATTACGAAATGCTCATGCACTCAATATGACATCGATTCAAACAAGGTTAACTGTATTGTAAGAATTGGTCAGTATAAGGCGCTGATTGATCTAATTGTAGAGAAGCAAAATGGCTTTCGCCCTGGTCGTAACTGTCAAGAACATATTTACACCTTAAGTAGCATCGCTCGAAAAAAAACTAATGGGCTTGTCAACCTATGCAGCCTTTGTTGATATGGAAAAGGCGTTTGACCGTGTCGATCGGATCTTCTGATGGTTCGTCTTCTTGATTACAATATCAATGGAAGAATCTATGATGCTATACAGGCGTTGTATATGAACAGGGAAGCATGTGTAAAAATCATGTCACCGACATTATTCGGTCTCTACATCAGCGACTTGGCCCTCAAATTAACATCTGCGTCGCTCGAAGTTAAAATTGGAGAAGATGTAGTTTCTATCCTGTTATATGCAGATGACATTGTTCTGTTAGCCGAAGATGATAGAAACTTACAAAAGATGTCAATTATGCATGAGAGGTGTATGAAGTGGCGCTTGAAAATGAATGTAAGCAAGACCAAAGTTGCCCATTTCCGCCCGCGACGGCGGGCCCGCACCTCTGTCACCTTTCGATGCGATGCGGACGTTATCCAGGTAGAAACGAAATACAAAAACCTAGGTGTTATAATTGATGAATACGTAGAATTATTAGAATGCTCAGAAACACTAGCAGATGCCAGTGACAGGGCTCTGTCTGCCATTATAGCGCGTTTACGACCATGAAAAATATCGGGTACCCCACATATAGCAAATTGTATGAACCAGGGGTAGTACCAATCATGGATTATGGCTCCAGAGTGTGGAGATACGGTCGTTTTCCTAAATGCAATAATGTCCAAAATCGAAAACTGAGATACTTCATGGGTGTGCACAAGTTTACACCAATAGCAGCAATAAATGGGGACATGGGATGGATGCTACCTAGATACAGAAGATATTTATCAATGCTGAAATTATGGAATGAATTAACTAAAAAAGCCCGATTACCGACTCCCCAATTGGGAATTGAGTCTAAACTGTAACGGTTGGTGCGCTAGTATAGGAAATATCTTGAGCGATATTGGAAAGTCTCTGGTATTTGAAACCCAGAGCCAGTGTAACATTGAAGTATTCCGTGAACGTTTAACTGATTTACAGCAAGTTGCATGGCGTGCTGAGGTAAAAACTAAACCGAAATTACGTACCTACGTTAAGTTTAAAGAGTGATTTCGTACAGAGAAATATCTCTCGTGTTATTCTAACAGGCCGAAAAGATCACTCCTTGCACAGCTGCGCTGTGGAGTGTTACCTATCGAAATAGAAACCGGAAGGTACAAATTAATGGTTGACCCCTCTACAGGGAAGTATAGCAAACTGCGGCCTGAAGAACGAATTTGTAGTCTTTGTTCTATGGGAGAAATTGAAAACGAGGTTAATTTTGTATGTGTTTGTGATGTTTACTTGTCATACAGAGAAACGTTGTATAAACACGCATCAAATGTCTATCCTACCTTTAACCTCTTGGACAAAAAAGATCAACTTATATATCTGTTACAATATTGTTGGACAATTGACAACTTACCTATCAGCAGCATGGCATATCAGGAAAATATCAGGTTGTATCTCTGAGAGATGGTTATATGTTCTATATGTTTCATTTGTCTCTCACGGTTAGCATAGTTGTCTGCATATTATATTAATATTAGACTGAGCGAGATTACAAATGATGAAGGTTATATAGTTCAATCCTAATCAATTATATTGTTCAATTTGAAGTCACTTATAAGCCATGATGGCTGGGTGAGCTGTATATTTCTGTTATTTGTGTTGCGTGTATGTTGTATTGTTGGACTCACAAGTGACTATAATAAACGAAAATATCCATCTATCTATCTAATACCCGTGCTGGGTAGAAAGGATTTATACATATAGATAGTATCTATATGTATAAATCCTTTCTACCCAGCACGGTAATACTTTGGAATGAGCTGCCTGTCGGTACCAGACCATTGAGCGACTTGTATGCATTCAAACGCGATATAACGCCTCAAAATCAGACAGGGCTGGCCAAACTCTATGCAATAGGTTCGCGCTCTGTTAATATAATTCATGCTCGCCTAAAGATAAAATTGCATTTATATGGTAAGGAGAATGTCCATGTATCATTCTGGCCGCGAAACATCAAGACCTCACCGATAGTTTAAAACAGAGGTATCACACGGCCGTGCGTCTCCCTACAATGCACAGCCCAAGTGTACAATTCT
The DNA here is from genome assembly GCA_964019135.1 of Arenicola marina. Classification (NCBI taxonomy): domain Eukaryota; kingdom Metazoa; phylum Annelida; class Polychaeta; family Arenicolidae; genus Arenicola; species Arenicola marina. The sequence continues at coordinate 54,942,371 of OZ025249.1, read as the reverse complement.
ATCATACGAGAGGTCAAAACACTTCACTCCTATTGATGAATTTGCTCAAGCTCAAAAGTGTACAGATGACGGTTGATATAATTACTCAAAACGTTAGAGGGCTGTAAAAGTCTAGTAAGCGAGTAAAATAATGTCTACTGGTTTCGTACAAAACGGCAGGTAGATATACTGCAAGAGACTTATAGCACTAGCCAAGACGATAGTTTATGGAAAAGGGAATGGGGTGGAGATATAATCTTCGCTCAAATAATATAATAATGGGCCGTGACTTTAACTGCATTCTAGACCCATATCTTGACAAAAAGCGGGACGTGTCGATCACGCTAATACACAATGCCGACAAGTTCTCCAAGCCTACATGGAAGAAAGTGACCTTGCTGATATATGGAGGACGCAGCACGAGGGTATCAAAGAATTTACTTATTATACAAGAAAAACCTCATATTCACGAGATTGGATTTGTTTCTTATTCCGCAAAGTCTAGTAACTCCTCGAATACTGCCCAAATTCCAATCTGATCACGCAAGAGTACACATTGATTCTATAACAACAAATAATAAACGCGGCCGTGGTTTCTGGAAATTAAAGTGCCCCCTTCTGGAAGACCTTGAATCAAGATATCATAAAAAATACCGTAAGACACACTTTATTGACAGAACAGGAGGTAGATGATGTGCTATTGTGGGATAAATGTAATATCAGAGGAGAAACCCTGAAGTATGCTTCTCGAAGAAAAAGTCGCGGTCTAACATATTGGTGTCTATATCTAGAAATTAAACTGTCCGAAACTTTAGAAAACGACAGCAAGGATGAAATATAGCTAGTTCAGGACGATATAGATAAATTAGTAGACAATGAGCTGCAAGGAATTATCATAAGAAGTAAAGCTCAGTGGCACAAGGAAGGAGAGAAGTGCACAAAGTGCTTTTTAAATTTGGTAAAGAGAAATTATTACAAAGCTGCTAAGTAGAATTAACCGAAAAGGGTGATATTATTAGTGATGAAACAAATATCCTTGGTTTAAAGGTACTCATATTTTTCGATTGGAAATCAGGCAAGGCCTATAACAAATTCCTCTTGCTGAGGTACATAGTCACACAATTGTTAAGAATATCAAATGTCAAGAACTCTCATTCTATAAATTGTAGAACAAGAATTAGGGTATCTAAACCAGGGTACCACTAGCTGTATACACAAATAAGTTAGCGCAATGCTCTCACACGGGGTCAGACAGGTTACTAGTTTTATAAATTATCAGATACCGAAACGTTACTATTGATAATAAACTCTTGGACCGCATCAAAAATGTTAGCGTTTACATCGAATGGAAAGACAGGATTTCCGTTTAAAATAGTTCCACATGAACACAAAGGGTTCTTAATTATATGCATATCTTAAAGTACTGCTATGACGTCATTCTATTGTCTAAACTGTACATATTTTTCAAGAATGTGCTGTTTTAGAGAGCTGATAAATTGCGATTAACTCAAGGAGGCCAAACATTTTTTCCGTTGAACAATTGCCCTTCTGTTACAAAATCGACAATCGCAGTCAATGCCAATCATCAGCAAAAGGCCACAACCACAATGATTATGAAGCGTTATAGCGCGTTTGAATGCATACAAGTCGCTTGATTGTCTGGTACCGACAGGCAGCTCATTCCAAAGTCTTACTGCGCTGGGTAGAAAGGATTTATACAATACATTTAACCTTGAATGTTTGAATCAAATTTGGGCCATGGCGGTTCAACAGTGTTCGCAATGCAACCCGTTAGCCCACAGTGAGCCGTTGGCCATGACACCATGCTGCCGAATTGACTGAGTCACACTACAACCTGCTCGTTAATAATGGGTGAATAGACCAAAACAGATGAATGGCCACCTAGTTATTGAAACAAGTGGTCCGTACGAACATGCACATTACGAGCGAAATATACAAGGGTGACCAACGGGTCACACCTGAGTGTGAACATCGGTTAATAGGCATAAGGTCACATAAAGCAAACAATTAGATCAGTGCCTAGATCAATGTCATCAGTTTTATTATGTATCAACGTATGCATCGGGTTGTCAATGAATTCTCTTGTTGCAGCTACCGTTGCTTAAAAGGGTTTAAACTATCCATTAGAAATTGTACAGACATATATATATACATACAGAGCATTAGTTTTAGTTATGCCGTCTGTTTATATACCTTTGATTCCATTGGGTTTGTGGTATATACTATTTAAACAAGACTTTGCGTAATGTCCTGACATGGATACATATCCCTTATATGGTGTAGGTAACATCGACTTTAGACTATTGTGGTTTATAATGTCCACCATATAATCGTCATATCCACTATATAGTAGTCAATAGTCTTTCTTGAGGTAGCCACGAATACACAAGCTTCACTTCTTTCCGTTGAGTATCTCAGCTGTAGTCTCTCCCCATCTGATCCTGGCCACTTGTCCTCGTTTATCTTTCACGTAACACTTTCCTCTCCAGCACCGGCTCTGAGCGATGTGTTCGTCATTCTTCACCCTGTTCATGAGTCGCAGCATGTCCTCACAAAGATCACCAGCCATCGATGTACCGGAGTATTTCAGCGACCGGCGGCGTTTCATCAGATTATCTTTACTATCAACCGAGTCCAAACTGAGTGATTATAGATTTCACCGGATTTTTGCTCGGGGGTGTATGAGCGCTCTTTATCTGATGGGGTTGGATGTCCGCGCGACCTTTAGTCCGAGATTGCACTCTAATGAAGCAAAGGCACTTTTCATCCCAGTCATCTCACTTTGTATTCGAGTCTATGTCTGAAAGTTTCTCATCAAGCTTACGTTCAAATCGTTCGATAAGTTTTTCTATGCCAGCCATTTCCATCCCAGGTGAACCTTGTCAAACTGGTGAGACTGGTGAGACTGGTGAGAGTCCGTAGATAGATGAAAGGATCTTTTGGCCCCTGTCTGGTCCTCCGAGGATGACGCGCAAAACGCTTCAGGACGCCTGCAAATACTCATTAAGTTTGTGTGGCCTAGAAGTGGTGTGCTTCAGAGTTGCCCTTTGATGAACATCCGTAAATGCCGGAAATTCATCTATATCCTGTTTTACTGTTCACATGCAGCAGCTAAGTCCATTTACTGTTACTTCATTGTACCGTAGATAAGTTTCTGAGTCTCATATGTCCATTATTGTCATCCAAGCGGCGCATAGCTGTGGAGCTGTGTTACTGGTGACCCTCGCCTATCGCCGTTTGGTGTTTTTACAAATCTTTACGAGGGAACTTCCTGATGTACTTGTTAGCGCATTAGACAGCAGATCAATAGGTCCTAGGTTCGAATCTGGGCCCGGGCACCTAATCTGAGGTTTATTTTATCAATTCACCTTTCGTCGTCCCTGTGGGTCACTCGGCCCAGCCCTCGGCCCATATATGTATAAAAGCGGCTTAAAACACCAATCGTTTCATTTGTATATGATGACGTCTTAACCTGTGTAGGCCAATTTGAGACAAGGACAAATGGAGCCACGTCTTATTCGTTTTTCTAAGAAAAAGTATGGGATCTTTATTCTGCACAAACATTGACATTTGCACAAGTGGGATTCTAACCACGCACCGGCCGTTTGGTCTAGCCTAGCAGAGAACACCCATAGCCGAACCGATGCCAACCACATGGATAAAGTAGATAACATGTGCAAAATACGATTTGGACAATTCAGATCTGGTTCCAGCGCAAATACCCCAAAGAGATCATGGCACATTTGTTGTAATAAACAGTTAGGGGCAGGGGCGGATCTGTGGGCGGAGGGGGAGGGGACTTTTACCCCCCCCCTCCCACTGGGAACTTGAGCATACACTGTAAATGTCTGATTTTGTGACGAAAGACATTTTGATAATCATAGAATCGCACTGTCAAGACTACGATGTTCTTCGCATCAGCTGGCGATCGAACGTCTCGTTGCAGGTATACAAGTCATTGAAGACGAATATCACTTCATCTGTATCTGTCCCCATCACGATCATATTAGAAATGCGTTTTTCAGCAGGACTGTACTGTATCCATCGCGAGTACAATTTATCACAATGCTTTCTCTTAAAATCCTTCTGAACTTTGGAATATAGCTGCTTATACGTATAATGTTTTAAAGTTTCGTGAATTGAGTTTGTAAATGTACCAGCACACTCATATGTACTGCACTTTGCACTGAACGGATACCATGGGTCCATGGCCTGAAAGGTATGAAATAAACGTTTATAATATGTTCAACTTTGTGATTCTTTTGCAGAAAACTATTCGGGAGATTTGCAAAAATTGCAACAGCGTATACAATTACGCCCAAAACGTAAAACAAGAACTCAGTGAGACACTGATGATGACGAAAATCGACTTTTGGTCAAAGGGCGTATCTTTTGAAACATGCTAAACCAAACCACGACGTTATACGATGATTATTAATTCACTTATTAATAACTAAGGCTATTTCTTCATTCTAATATCTTAACTATTGCATATACCGAGTCCCTTAGTTCGAACTTTAAATTAAGGACAGATTGCGCATGCGCGGAGAGAGAACGCACACAGAAAGAGCTTACCGTGAATTCAAGATTATCCTGGTCGTCTCATATTAGTGAAATGTATCTCAAGGTTAGCAGATGGGTCGGTTTATTAGCTCGTTTGAGTCATCGTCTGTCACGAAAGACTCTAGATATAATGTATAAAGCATTTATTAGACCAACCTTAGAATACGGAAGCGTTATCTGGGTTGAATGTACTCAATATGAAAGTGACAAACAATTATTTTGTAAGCGGCGCTATTAGGTTTTCGAACCATATCAATATCTATAACGAGCTGGGTTGGGAGTCGCTTGCCAAAAGACGGGAACGAGCCAAACTGATGTTATTCAACAAAATGTTTTACAAGGGCCCGCCCTATCTGTGTAACCTATTACCACCATCTGTTAGCACCAGAACCGTGTACCAATTACGAAATGCTCATGCACTCAATATGACATCGATTCAAACAAGGTTAACTGTATTGTAAGAATTGGTCAGTATAAGGCGCTGATTGATCTAATTGTAGAGAAGCAAAATGGCTTTCGCCCTGGTCGTAACTGTCAAGAACATATTTACACCTTAAGTAGCATCGCTCGAAAAAAAACTAATGGGCTTGTCAACCTATGCAGCCTTTGTTGATATGGAAAAGGCGTTTGACCGTGTCGATCGGATCTTCTGATGGTTCGTCTTCTTGATTACAATATCAATGGAAGAATCTATGATGCTATACAGGCGTTGTATATGAACAGGGAAGCATGTGTAAAAATCATGTCACCGACATTATTCGGTCTCTACATCAGCGACTTGGCCCTCAAATTAACATCTGCGTCGCTCGAAGTTAAAATTGGAGAAGATGTAGTTTCTATCCTGTTATATGCAGATGACATTGTTCTGTTAGCCGAAGATGATAGAAACTTACAAAAGATGTCAATTATGCATGAGAGGTGTATGAAGTGGCGCTTGAAAATGAATGTAAGCAAGACCAAAGTTGCCCATTTCCGCCCGCGACGGCGGGCCCGCACCTCTGTCACCTTTCGATGCGATGCGGACGTTATCCAGGTAGAAACGAAATACAAAAACCTAGGTGTTATAATTGATGAATACGTAGAATTATTAGAATGCTCAGAAACACTAGCAGATGCCAGTGACAGGGCTCTGTCTGCCATTATAGCGCGTTTACGACCATGAAAAATATCGGGTACCCCACATATAGCAAATTGTATGAACCAGGGGTAGTACCAATCATGGATTATGGCTCCAGAGTGTGGAGATACGGTCGTTTTCCTAAATGCAATAATGTCCAAAATCGAAAACTGAGATACTTCATGGGTGTGCACAAGTTTACACCAATAGCAGCAATAAATGGGGACATGGGATGGATGCTACCTAGATACAGAAGATATTTATCAATGCTGAAATTATGGAATGAATTAACTAAAAAAGCCCGATTACCGACTCCCCAATTGGGAATTGAGTCTAAACTGTAACGGTTGGTGCGCTAGTATAGGAAATATCTTGAGCGATATTGGAAAGTCTCTGGTATTTGAAACCCAGAGCCAGTGTAACATTGAAGTATTCCGTGAACGTTTAACTGATTTACAGCAAGTTGCATGGCGTGCTGAGGTAAAAACTAAACCGAAATTACGTACCTACGTTAAGTTTAAAGAGTGATTTCGTACAGAGAAATATCTCTCGTGTTATTCTAACAGGCCGAAAAGATCACTCCTTGCACAGCTGCGCTGTGGAGTGTTACCTATCGAAATAGAAACCGGAAGGTACAAATTAATGGTTGACCCCTCTACAGGGAAGTATAGCAAACTGCGGCCTGAAGAACGAATTTGTAGTCTTTGTTCTATGGGAGAAATTGAAAACGAGGTTAATTTTGTATGTGTTTGTGATGTTTACTTGTCATACAGAGAAACGTTGTATAAACACGCATCAAATGTCTATCCTACCTTTAACCTCTTGGACAAAAAAGATCAACTTATATATCTGTTACAATATTGTTGGACAATTGACAACTTACCTATCAGCAGCATGGCATATCAGGAAAATATCAGGTTGTATCTCTGAGAGATGGTTATATGTTCTATATGTTTCATTTGTCTCTCACGGTTAGCATAGTTGTCTGCATATTATATTAATATTAGACTGAGCGAGATTACAAATGATGAAGGTTATATAGTTCAATCCTAATCAATTATATTGTTCAATTTGAAGTCACTTATAAGCCATGATGGCTGGGTGAGCTGTATATTTCTGTTATTTGTGTTGCGTGTATGTTGTATTGTTGGACTCACAAGTGACTATAATAAACGAAAATATCCATCTATCTATCTAATACCCGTGCTGGGTAGAAAGGATTTATACATATAGATAGTATCTATATGTATAAATCCTTTCTACCCAGCACGGTAATACTTTGGAATGAGCTGCCTGTCGGTACCAGACCATTGAGCGACTTGTATGCATTCAAACGCGATATAACGCCTCAAAATCAGACAGGGCTGGCCAAACTCTATGCAATAGGTTCGCGCTCTGTTAATATAATTCATGCTCGCCTAAAGATAAAATTGCATTTATATGGTAAGGAGAATGTCCATGTATCATTCTGGCCGCGAAACATCAAGACCTCACCGATAGTTTAAAACAGAGGTATCACACGGCCGTGCGTCTCCCTACAATGCACAGCCCAAGTGTACAATTCTATCATACGAGAGGTCAAAACACTTCACTCCTATTGATGAATTTGCTCAAGCTCAAAAGTGTACAGATGACGGTTGATATAATTACTCAAAACGTTAGAGGGCTGTAAAAGTCTAGTAAGCGAGTAAAATAATGTCTACTGGTTTCGTACAAAACGGCAGGTAGATATACTGCAAGAGACTTATAGCACTAGCCAAGACGATAGTTTATGGAAAAGGGAATGGGGTGGAGATATAATCTTCGCTCAAATAATATAATAATGGGCCGTGACTTTAACTGCATTCTAGACCCATATCTTGACAAAAAGCGGGACGTGTCGATCACGCTAATACACAATGCCGACAAGTTCTCCAAGCCTACATGGAAGAAAGTGACCTTGCTGATATATGGAGGACGCAGCACGAGGGTATCAAAGAATTTACTTATTATACAAGAAAAACCTCATATTCACGAGATTGGATTTGTTTCTTATTCCGCAAAGTCTAGTAACTCCTCGAATACTGCCCAAATTCCAATCTGATCACGCAAGAGTACACATTGATTCTATAACAACAAATAATAAACGCGGCCGTGGTTTCTGGAAATTAAAGTGCCCCCTTCTGGAAGACCTTGAATCAAGATATCATAAAAAATACCGTAAGACACACTTTATTGACAGAACAGGAGGTAGATGATGTGCTATTGTGGGATAAATGTAATATCAGAGGAGAAACCCTGAAGTATGCTTCTCGAAGAAAAAGTCGCGGTCTAACATATTGGTGTCTATATCTAGAAATTAAACTGTCCGAAACTTTAGAAAACGACAGCAAGGATGAAATATAGCTAGTTCAGGACGATATAGATAAATTAGTAGACAATGAGCTGCAAGGAATTATCATAAGAAGTAAAGCTCAGTGGCACAAGGAAGGAGAGAAGTGCACAAAGTGCTTTTTAAATTTGGTAAAGAGAAATTATTACAAAGCTGCTAAGTAGAATTAACCGAAAAGGGTGATATTATTAGTGATGAAACAAATATCCTTGGTTTAAAGGTACTCATATTTTTCGATTGGAAATCAGGCAAGGCCTATAACAAATTCCTCTTGCTGAGGTACATAGTCACACAATTGTTAAGAATATCAAATGTCAAGAACTCTCATTCTATAAATTGTAGAACAAGAATTAGGGTATCTAAACCAGGGTACCACTAGCTGTATACACAAATAAGTTAGCGCAATGCTCTCACACGGGGTCAGACAGGTTACTAGTTTTATAAATTATCAGATACCGAAACGTTACTATTGATAATAAACTCTTGGACCGCATCAAAAATGTTAGCGTTTACATCGAATGGAAAGACAGGATTTCCGTTTAAAATAGTTCCACATGAACACAAAGGGTTCTTAATTATATGCATATCTTAAAGTACTGCTATGACGTCATTCTATTGTCTAAACTGTACATATTTTTCAAGAATGTGCTGTTTTAGAGAGCTGATAAATTGCGATTAACTCAAGGAGGCCAAACATTTTTTCCGTTGAACAATTGCCCTTCTGTTACAAAATCGACAATCGCAGTCAATGCCAATCATCAGCAAAAGGCCACAACCACAATGATTATGAAGCGTTATAGCGCGTTTGAATGCATACAAGTCGCTTGATTGTCTGGTACCGACAGGCAGCTCATTCCAAAGTCTTACTGCGCTGGGTAGAAAGGATTTATACAATACATTTAACCTTGAATGTTTGAATCAAATTTGGGCCATGGCGGTTCAACAGTGTTCGCAATGCAACCCGTTAGCCCACAGTGAGCCGTTGGCCATGACACCATGCTGCCGAATTGACTGAGTCACACTACAACCTGCTCGTTAATAATGGGTGAATAGACCAAAACAGATGAATGGCCACCTAGTTATTGAAACAAGTGGTCCGTACGAACATGCACATTACGAGCGAAATATACAAGGGTGACCAACGGGTCACACCTGAGTGTGAACATCGGTTAATAGGCATAAGGTCACATAAAGCAAACAATTAGATCAGTGCCTAGATCAATGTCATCAGTTTTATTATGTATCAACGTATGCATCGGGTTGTCAATGAATTCTCTTGTTGCAGCTACCGTTGCTTAAAAGGGTTTAAACTATCCATTAGAAATTGTACAGACATATATATATACATACAGAGCATTAGTTTTAGTTATGCCGTCTGTTTATATACCTTTGATTCCATTGGGTTTGTGGTATATACTATTTAAACAAGACTTTGCGTAATGTCCTGACATGGATACGTATCCCTTATATGGTGTAGGTAACATCGACTTTAGACTATTGTGGTTTATAATGTCCACCATATAATCGTCATATCCACTATATAGTAGTCAATAGTCTTTCTTGAGGTAGCCACGAATACACAAGCTTCACTTCTTTCCGTTGAGTATCTCAGCTGTAGTCTCTCCCCATCTGATCCTGGCCACTTGTCCTCGTTTATCTTTCACGTAACACTTTCCTCTCCAGCACCGGCTCTGAGCGATGTGTTCGTCATTCTTCACCCTGTTCATGAGTCGCAGCATGTCCTCACAAAGATCACCAGCCATCGATGTACCGGAATATTTCAGCGACCGGCGGCGTTTCATCAGATTATCTTTACTATCAACCGAGTCCAAACTGAGTGATTATAGATTTCACCGGATTTTTGCTCGGGGGTGTATGAGCGCTCTTTATCTGATGGGGTTGGATGTCCGCGCGACCTTTAGTCCGAGATTGCACTCTAATGAAGCAAAGGCACTTTTCATCCCAGTCATCTCACTTTGTATTCGAGTCTATGTCTGAAAGTTTCTCATCAAGCTTACGTTCAAATCGTTCGATAAGTTTTTCTATGCCAGCCATTTCCATCCCAGGTGAACCTTGTCAAACTGGTGAGACTGGTGAGACTGGTGAGAGTCCGTAGATAGATGAAAGGATCTTTTGGCCCCTGTCTGGTCCTCCGAGGATGACGCGCAAAACGCTTCAGGACGCCTGCAAATACTCATTAAGTTTGTGTGGCCTAGAAGTGGTGTGCTTCAGAGTTGCCCTTTGATGAACATCCGTAAATGCCGGAAATTCATCTATATCCTGTTTTACTGTTCACATGCAGCAGCTAAGTCCATTTACTGTTACTTCATTGTACCGTAGATAAGTTTCTGAGTCTCATATGTCCATTATTGTCATCCAAGCGGCGCATAGCTGTGGAGCTGTGTTACTGGTGACCCTCGCCTATCGCCGTTTGGTGTTTTTACAAATCTTTACGAGGGAACTTCCTGATGTACTTGTTAGCGCATTAGACAGCAGATCAATAGGTCCTAGGTTCGAATCTGGGCCCGGGCACCTAATCTGAGGTTTATTTTATCAATTCACCTTTCGTCGTCCCTGTGGGTCACTCGGCCCAGCCCTCGGCCCATATATGTATAAAAGCGGCTTAAAACACCAATCGTTTCATTTGTATATGATGACGTCTTAACCTGTGTAGGCCAATTTGAGACAAGGACAAATGGAGCCACGTCTTATTCGTTTTTCTAAGAAAAAGTATGGGATCTTTATTCTGCACAAACATTGACATTTGCACAAGTGGGATTCTAACCACGCACCGGCCGTTTGGTCTAGCCTAGCAGAGAACACCCATAGCCGAACCGATGCCAACCACATGGATAAAGTAGATAACATGTGCAAAATACGATTTGGACAATTCAGATCTGGTTCCAGCGCAAATACCCCAAAGAGATCATGGCACATTTGTTGTAATAAACAGTTAGGGGCAGGGGCGGATCTGTGGGCGGAGGGGGAGGGGACTTTTACCCCCCCCCTCCCACTGGGAACTTGAGCATACACTGTAAATGTCTGATTTTGTGACGAAAGACATTTTGATAATCATAGAATCGCACTGTCAAGACTACGATGTTCTTCGCATCAGCTGGCGATCGAACGTCTCGTTGCAGGTATACAAGTCATTGAAGACGAATATCACTTCATCTGTATCTGTCCCCATCACGATCATATTAGAAATGCGTTTTTCAGCAGGACTGTACTGTATCCATCGCGAGTACAATTTATCACAATGCTTTCTCTTAAAATCCTTCTGAACTTTGGAATATAGCTGCTTATACGTATAATGTTTTAAAGTTTCGTGAATTGAGTTTGTAAATGTACCAGCACACTCATATGTACTGCACTTTGCACTGAACGGATACCATGGGTCCATGGCCTGAAAGGTATGAAATAAACGTTTATAATATGTTCAACTTTGTGATTCTTTTGCAGAAAACTATTCGGGAGATTTGCAAAAATTGCAACAGCGTATACAATTACGCCCAAAACGTAAAACAAGAACTCAGTGAGACACTGATGATGACGAAAATCGACTTTTGGTCAAAGGGCGTATCTTTTGAAACATGCTAAACCAAACCACGACGTTATACGATGATTATTAATTCACTTATTAATAACTAAGGCTATTTCTTCATTCTAATATCTTAACTATTGCATATACCGAGTCCCTTAGTTCGAACTTTAAATTAAGGACAGATTGCGCATGCGCGGAGAGAGAACGCACACAGAAAGAGCTTACCGTGAATTCAAGATTATCCTGGTCGTCTCATATTAGTGAAATGTATCTCAAGGTTAGCAGATGGGTCGGTTTATTAGCTCGTTTGAGTCATCGTCTGTCACGAAAGACTCTAGATATAATGTATAAAGCATTTATTAGACCAACCTTAGAATACGGAAGCGTTATCTGGGTTGAATGTACTCAATATGAAAGTGACAAACAATTATTTTGTAAGCGGCGCTATTAGGTTTTCGAACCATATCAATATCTATAACGAGCTGGGTTGGGAGTCGCTTGCCAAAAGACGGGAACGAGCCAAACTGATGTTATTCAACAAAATGTTTTACAAGGGCCCGCCCTATCTGTGTAACCTATTACCACCATCTGTTAGCACCAGAACCGTGTACCAATTACGAAATGCTCATGCACTCAATATGACATCGATTCAAACAAGGTTAACTGTATTGTAAGAATTGGTCAGTATAAGGCGCTGATTGATCTAATTGTAGAGAAGCAAAATGGCTTTCGCCCTGGTCGTAACTGTCAAGAACATATTTACACCTTAAGTAGCATCGCTCGAAAAAAAACTAATGGGCTTGTCAACCTATGCAGCCTTTGTTGATATGGAAAAGGCGTTTGACCGTGTCGATCGGATCTTCTGATGGTTCGTCTTCTTGATTACAATATCAATGGAAGAATCTATGATGCTATACAGGCGTTGTATATGAACAGGGAAGCATGTGTAAAAATCATGTCACCGACATTATTCGGTCTCTACATCAGCGACTTGGCCCTCAAATTAACATCTGCGTCGCTCGAAGTTAAAATTGGAGAAGATGTAGTTTCTATCCTGTTATATGCAGATGACATTGTTCTGTTAGCCGAAGATGATAGAAACTTACAAAAGATGTCAATTATGCATGAGAGGTGTATGAAGTGGCGCTTGAAAATGAATGTAAGCAAGACCAAAGTTGCCCATTTCCGCCCGCGACGGCGGGCCCGCACCTCTGTCACCTTTCGATGCGATGCGGACGTTATCCAGGTAGAAACGAAATACAAAAACCTAGGTGTTATAATTGATGAATACGTAGAATTATTAGAATGCTCAGAAACACTAGCAGATGCCAGTGACAGGGCTCTGTCTGCCATTATAGCGCGTTTACGACCATGAAAAATATCGGGTACCCCACATATAGCAAATTGTATGAACCAGGGGTAGTACCAATCATGGATTATGGCTCCAGAGTGTGGAGATACGGTCGTTTTCCTAAATGCAATAATGTCCAAAATCGAAAACTGAGATACTTCATGGGTGTGCACAAGTTTACACCAATAGCAGCAATAAATGGGGACATGGGATGGATGCTACCTAGATACAGAAGATATTTATCAATGCTGAAATTATGGAATGAATTAACTAAAAAAGCCCGATTACCGACTCCCCAATTGGGAATTGAGTCTAAACTGTAACGGTTGGTGCGCTAGTATAGGAAATATCTTGAGCGATATTGGAAAGTCTCTGGTATTTGAAACCCAGAGCCAGTGTAACATTGAAGTATTCCGTGAACGTTTAACTGATTTACAGCAAGTTGCATGGCGTGCTGAGGTAAAAACTAAACCGAAATTACGTACCTACGTTAAGTTTAAAGAGTGATTTCGTACAGAGAAATATCTCTCGTGTTATTCTAACAGGCCGAAAAGATCACTCCTTGCACAGCTGCGCTGTGGAGTGTTACCTATCGAAATAGAAACCGGAAGGTACAAATTAATGGTTGACCCCTCTACAGGGAAGTATAGCAAACTGCGGCCTGAAGAACGAATTTGTAGTCTTTGTTCTATGGGAGAAATTGAAAACGAGGTTAATTTTGTATGTGTTTGTGATGTTTACTTGTCATACAGAGAAACGTTGTATAAACACGCATCAAATGTCTATCCTACCTTTAACCTCTTGGACAAAAAAGATCAACTTATATATCTGTTACAATATTGTTGGACAATTGACAACTTACCTATCAGCAGCATGGCATATCAGGAAAATATCAGGTTGTATCTCTGAGAGATGGTTATATGTTCTATATGTTTCATTTGTCTCTCACGGTTAGCATAGTTGTCTGCATATTATATTAATATTAGACTGAGCGAGATTACAAATGATGAAGGTTATATAGTTCAATCCTAATCAATTATATTGTTCAATTTGAAGTCACTTATAAGCCATGATGGCTGGGTGAGCTGTATATTTCTGTTATTTGTGTTGCGTGTATGTTGTATTGTTGGACTCACAAGTGACTATAATAAACGAAAATATCCATCTATCTATCTAATACCCGTGCTGGGTAGAAAGGATTTATACATATAGATAGTATCTATATGTATAAATCCTTTCTACCCAGCACGGTAATACTTTGGAATGAGCTGCCTGTCGGTACCAGACCATTGAGCGACTTGTATGCATTCAAACGCGATATAACGCCTCAAAATCAGACAGGGCTGGCCAAACTCTATGCAATAGGTTCGCGCTCTGTTAATATAATTCATGCTCGCCTAAAGATAAAATTGCATTTATATGGTAAGGAGAATGTCCATGTATCATTCTGGCCGCGAAACATCAAGACCTCACCGATAGTTTAAAACAGAGGTATCACACGGCCGTGCGTCTCCCTACAATGCACAGCCCAAGTGTACAATTCTATCATACGAGAGGTCAAAACACTTCACTCCTATTGATGAATTTGCTCAAGCTCAAAAGTGTACAGATGACGGTTGATATAATTACTCAAAACGTTAGAGGGCTGTAAAAGTCTAGTAAGCGAGTAAAATAATGTCTACTGGTTTCGTACAAAACGGCAGGTAGATATACTGCAAGAGACTTATAGCACTAGCCAAGACGATAGTTTATGGAAAAGGGAATGGGGTGGAGATATAATCTTCGCTCAAATAATATAATAATGGGCCGTGACTTTAACTGCATTCTAGACCCATATCTTGACAAAAAGCGGGACGTGTCGATCACGCTAATACACAATGCCGACAAGTTCTCCAAGCCTACATGGAAGAAAGTGACCTTGCTGATATATGGAGGACGCAGCACGAGGGTATCAAAGAATTTACTTATTATACAAGAAAAACCTCATATTCACGAGATTGGATTTGTTTCTTATTCCGCAAAGTCTAGTAACTCCTCGAATACTGCCCAAATTCCAATCTGATCACGCAAGAGTACACATTGATTCTATAACAACAAATAATAAACGCGGCCGTGGTTTCTGGAAATTAAAGTGCCCCCTTCTGGAAGACCTTGAATCAAGATATCATAAAAAATACCGTAAGACACACTTTATTGACAGAACAGGAGGTAGATGATGTGCTATTGTGGGATAAATGTAATATCAGAGGAGAAACCCTGAAGTATGCTTCTCGAAGAAAAAGTCGCGGTCTAACATATTGGTGTCTATATCTAGAAATTAAACTGTCCGAAACTTTAGAAAACGACAGCAAGGATGAAATATAGCTAGTTCAGGACGATATAGATAAATTAGTAGACAATGAGCTGCAAGGAATTATCATAAGAAGTAAAGCTCAGTGGCACAAGGAAGGAGAGAAGTGCACAAAGTGCTTTTTAAATTTGGTAAAGAGAAATTATTACAAAGCTGCTAAGTAGAATTAACCGAAAAGGGTGATATTATTAGTGATGAAACAAATATCCTTGGTTTAAAGGTACTCATATTTTTCGATTGGAAATCAGGCAAGGCCTATAACAAATTCCTCTTGCTGAGGTACATAGTCACACAATTGTTAAGAATATCAAATGTCAAGAACTCTCATTCTATAAATTGTAGAACAAGAATTAGGGTATCTAAACCAGGGTACCACTAGCTGTATACACAAATAAGTTAGCGCAATGCTCTCACACGGGGTCAGACAGGTTACTAGTTTTATAAATTATCAGATACCGAAACGTTACTATTGATAATAAACTCTTGGACCGCATCAAAAATGTTAGCGTTTACATCGAATGGAAAGACAGGATTTCCGTTTAAAATAGTTCCACATGAACACAAAGGGTTCTTAATTATATGCATATCTTAAAGTACTGCTATGACGTCATTCTATTGTCTAAACTGTACATATTTTTCAAGAATGTGCTGTTTTAGAGAGCTGATAAATTGCGATTAACTCAAGGAGGCCAAACATTTTTTCCGTTGAACAATTGCCCTTCTGTTACAAAATCGACAATCGCAGTCAATGCCAATCATCAGCAAAAGGCCACAACCACAATGATTATGAAGCGTTATAGCGCGTTTGAATGCATACAAGTCGCTTGATTGTCTGGTACCGACAGGCAGCTCATTCCAAAGTCTTACTGCGCTGGGTAGAAAGGATTTATACAATACATTTAACCTTGAATGTTTGAATCAAATTTGGGCCATGGCGGTTCAACAGTGTTCGCAATGCAACCCGTTAGCCCACAGTGAGCCGTTGGCCATGACACCATGCTGCCGAATTGACTGAGTCACACTACAACCTGCTCGTTAATAATGGGTGAATAGACCAAAACAGATGAATGGCCACCTAGTTATTGAAACAAGTGGTCCGTACGAACATGCACATTACGAGCGAAATATACAAGGGTGACCAACGGGTCACACCTGAGTGTGAACATCGGTTAATAGGCATAAGGTCACATAAAGCAAACAATTAGATCAGTGCCTAGATCAATGTCATCAGTTTTATTATGTATCAACGTATGCATCGGGTTGTCAATGAATTCTCTTGTTGCAGCTACCGTTGCTTAAAAGGGTTTAAACTATCCATTAGAAATTGTACAGACATATATATATACATACAGAGCATTAGTTTTAGTTATGCCGTCTGTTTATATACCTTTGATTCCATTGGGTTTGTGGTATATACTATTTAAACAAGACTTTGCGTAATGTCCTGACATGGATACGTATCCCTTATATGGTGTAGGTAACATCGACTTTAGACTATTGTGGTTTATAATGTCCACCATATAATCGTCATATCCACTATATAGTAGTCAATAGTCTTTCTTGAGGTAGCCACGAATACACAAGCTTCACTTCTTTCCGTTGAGTATCTCAGCTGTAGTCTCTCCCCATCTGATCCTGGCCACTTGTCCTCGTTTATCTTTCACGTAACACTTTCCTCTCCAGCACCGGCTCTGAGCGATGTGTTCGTCATTCTTCACCCTGTTCATGAGTCGCAGCATGTCCTCACA
This sequence comes from Arenicola marina, assembly GCA_964019135.1. Lineage (NCBI taxonomy): Eukaryota > Metazoa > Annelida > Polychaeta > Arenicolidae > Arenicola > Arenicola marina. The sequence continues at coordinate 54,925,327 of OZ025249.1, read as the reverse complement.
AAGATCACCAGCCATCGATGTACCGGAATATTTCAGCGACCGGCGGCGTTTCATCAGATTATCTTTACTATCAACCGAGTCCAAACTGAGTGATTATAGATTTCACCGGATTTTTGCTCGGGGGTGTATGAGCGCTCTTTATCTGATGGGGTTGGATGTCCGCGCGACCTTTAGTCCGAGATTGCACTCTAATGAAGCAAAGGCACTTTTCATCCCAGTCATCTCACTTTGTATTCGAGTCTATGTCTGAAAGTTTCTCATCAAGCTTACGTTCAAATCGTTCGATAAGTTTTTCTATGCCAGCCATTTCCATCCCAGGTGAACCTTGTCAAACTGGTGAGACTGGTGAGACTGGTGAGAGTCCGTAGATAGATGAAAGGATCTTTTGGCCCCTGTCTGGTCCTCCGAGGATGACGCGCAAAACGCTTCAGGACGCCTGCAAATACTCATTAAGTTTGTGTGGCCTAGAAGTGGTGTGCTTCAGAGTTGCCCTTTGATGAACATCCGTAAATGCCGGAAATTCATCTATATCCTGTTTTACTGTTCACATGCAGCAGCTAAGTCCATTTACTGTTACTTCATTGTACCGTAGATAAGTTTCTGAGTCTCATATGTCCATTATTGTCATCCAAGCGGCGCATAGCTGTGGAGCTGTGTTACTGGTGACCCTCGCCTATCGCCGTTTGGTGTTTTTACAAATCTTTACGAGGGAACTTCCTGATGTACTTGTTAGCGCATTAGACAGCAGATCAATAGGTCCTAGGTTCGAATCTGGGCCCGGGCACCTAATCTGAGGTTTATTTTATCAATTCACCTTTCGTCGTCCCTGTGGGTCACTCGGCCCAGCCCTCGGCCCATATATGTATAAAAGCGGCTTAAAACACCAATCGTTTCATTTGTATATGATGACGTCTTAACCTGTGTAGGCCAATTTGAGACAAGGACAAATGGAGCCACGTCTTATTCGTTTTTCTAAGAAAAAGTATGGGATCTTTATTCTGCACAAACATTGACATTTGCACAAGTGGGATTCTAACCACGCACCGGCCGTTTGGTCTAGCCTAGCAGAGAACACCCATAGCCGAACCGATGCCAACCACATGGATAAAGTAGATAACATGTGCAAAATACGATTTGGACAATTCAGATCTGGTTCCAGCGCAAATACCCCAAAGAGATCATGGCACATTTGTTGTAATAAACAGTTAGGGGCAGGGGCGGATCTGTGGGCGGAGGGGGAGGGGACTTTTACCCCCCCCCCCTCCCACTGGGAACTTGAGCATACACTGTAAATGTCTGATTTTGTGACGAAAGACATTTTGATAATCATAGAATCGCACTGTCAAGACTACGATGTTCTTCGCATCAGCTGGCGATCGAACGTCTCGTTGCAGGTATACAAGTCATTGAAGACGAATATCACTTCATCTGTATCTGTCCCCATCACGATCATATTAGAAATGCGTTTTTCAGCAGGACTGTACTGTATCCATCGCGAGTACAATTTATCACAATGCTTTCTCTTAAAATCCTTCTGAACTTTGGAATATAGCTGCTTATACGTATAATGTTTTAAAGTTTCGTGAATTGAGTTTGTAAATGTACCAGCACACTCATATGTACTGCACTTTGCACTGAACGGATACCATGGGTCCATGGCCTGAAAGGTATGAAATAAACGTTTATAATATGTTCAACTTTGTGATTCTTTTGCAGAAAACTATTCGGGAGATTTGCAAAAATTGCAACAGCGTATACAATTACGCCCAAAACGTAAAACAAGAACTCAGTGAGACACTGATGATGACGAAAATCGACTTTTGGTCAAAGGGCGTATCTTTTGAAACATGCTAAACCAAACCACGACGTTATACGATGATTATTAATTCACTTATTAATAACTAAGGCTATTTCTTCATTCTAATATCTTAACTATTGCATATACCGAGTCCCTTAGTTCGAACTTTAAATTAAGGACAGATTGCGCATGCGCGGAGAGAGAACGCACACAGAAAGAGCTTACCGTGAATTCAAGATTATCCTGGTCGTCTCATATTAGTGAAATGTATCTCAAGGTTAGCAGATGGGTCGGTTTATTAGCTCGTTTGAGTCATCGTCTGTCACGAAAGACTCTAGATATAATGTATAAAGCATTTATTAGACCAACCTTAGAATACGGAAGCGTTATCTGGGTTGAATGTACTCAATATGAAAGTGACAAACAATTATTTTGTAAGCGGCGCTATTAGGTTTTCGAACCATATCAATATCTATAACGAGCTGGGTTGGGAGTCGCTTGCCAAAAGACGGGAACGAGCCAAACTGATGTTATTCAACAAAATGTTTTACAAGGGCCCGCCCTATCTGTGTAACCTATTACCACCATCTGTTAGCACCAGAACCGTGTACCAATTACGAAATGCTCATGCACTCAATATGACATCGATTCAAACAAGGTTAACTGTATTGTAAGAATTGGTCAGTATAAGGCGCTGATTGATCTAATTGTAGAGAAGCAAAATGGCTTTCGCCCTGGTCGTAACTGTCAAGAACATATTTACACCTTAAGTAGCATCGCTCGAAAAAAAACTAATGGGCTTGTCAACCTATGCAGCCTTTGTTGATATGGAAAAGGCGTTTGACCGTGTCGATCGGATCTTCTGATGGTTCGTCTTCTTGATTACAATATCAATGGAAGAATCTATGATGCTATACAGGCGTTGTATATGAACAGGGAAGCATGTGTAAAAATCATGTCACCGACATTATTCGGTCTCTACATCAGCGACTTGGCCCTCAAATTAACATCTGCGTCGCTCGAAGTTAAAATTGGAGAAGATGTAGTTTCTATCCTGTTATATGCAGATGACATTGTTCTGTTAGCCGAAGATGATAGAAACTTACAAAAGATGTCAATTATGCATGAGAGGTGTATGAAGTGGCGCTTGAAAATGAATGTAAGCAAGACCAAAGTTGCCCATTTCCGCCCGCGACGGCGGGCCCGCACCTCTGTCACCTTTCGATGCGATGCGGACGTTATCCAGGTAGAAACGAAATACAAAAACCTAGGTGTTATAATTGATGAATACGTAGAATTATTAGAATGCTCAGAAACACTAGCAGATGCCAGTGACAGGGCTCTGTCTGCCATTATAGCGCGTTTACGACCATGAAAAATATCGGGTACCCCACATATAGCAAATTGTATGAACCAGGGGTAGTACCAATCATGGATTATGGCTCCAGAGTGTGGAGATACGGTCGTTTTCCTAAATGCAATAATGTCCAAAATCGAAAACTGAGATACTTCATGGGTGTGCACAAGTTTACACCAATAGCAGCAATAAATGGGGACATGGGATGGATGCTACCTAGATACAGAAGATATTTATCAATGCTGAAATTATGGAATGAATTAACTAAAAAAGCCCGATTACCGACTCCCCAATTGGGAATTGAGTCTAAACTGTAACGGTTGGTGCGCTAGTATAGGAAATATCTTGAGCGATATTGGAAAGTCTCTGGTATTTGAAACCCAGAGCCAGTGTAACATTGAAGTATTCCGTGAACGTTTAACTGATTTACAGCAAGTTGCATGGCGTGCTGAGGTAAAAACTAAACCGAAATTACGTACCTACGTTAAGTTTAAAGAGTGATTTCGTACAGAGAAATATCTCTCGTGTTATTCTAACAGGCCGAAAAGATCACTCCTTGCACAGCTGCGCTGTGGAGTGTTACCTATCGAAATAGAAACCGGAAGGTACAAATTAATGGTTGACCCCTCTACAGGGAAGTATAGCAAACTGCGGCCTGAAGAACGAATTTGTAGTCTTTGTTCTATGGGAGAAATTGAAAACGAGGTTAATTTTGTATGTGTTTGTGATGTTTACTTGTCATACAGAGAAACGTTGTATAAACACGCATCAAATGTCTATCCTACCTTTAACCTCTTGGACAAAAAAGATCAACTTATATATCTGTTACAATATTGTTGGACAATTGACAACTTACCTATCAGCAGCATGGCATATCAGGAAAATATCAGGTTGTATCTCTGAGAGATGGTTATATGTTCTATATGTTTCATTTGTCTCTCACGGTTAGCATAGTTGTCTGCATATTATATTAATATTAGACTGAGCGAGATTACAAATGATGAAGGTTATATAGTTCAATCCTAATCAATTATATTGTTCAATTTGAAGTCACTTATAAGCCATGATGGCTGGGTGAGCTGTATATTTCTGTTATTTGTGTTGCGTGTATGTTGTATTGTTGGACTCACAAGTGACTATAATAAACGAAAATATCCATCTATCTATCTAATACCCGTGCTGGGTAGAAAGGATTTATACATATAGATAGTATCTATATGTATAAATCCTTTCTACCCAGCACGGTAATACTTTGGAATGAGCTGCCTGTCGGTACCAGACCATTGAGCGACTTGTATGCATTCAAACGCGATATAACGCCTCAAAATCAGACAGGGCTGGCCAAACTCTATGCAATAGGTTCGCGCTCTGTTAATATAATTCATGCTCGCCTAAAGATAAAATTGCATTTATATGGTAAGGAGAATGTCCATGTATCATTCTGGCCGCGAAACATCAAGACCTCACCGATAGTTTAAAACAGAGGTATCACACGGCCGTGCGTCTCCCTACAATGCACAGCCCAAGTGTACAATTCTATCATACGAGAGGTCAAAACACTTCACTCCTATTGATGAATTTGCTCAAGCTCAAAAGTGTACAGATGACGGTTGATATAATTACTCAAAACGTTAGAGGGCTGTAAAAGTCTAGTAAGCGAGTAAAATAATGTCTACTGGTTTCGTACAAAACGGCAGGTAGATATACTGCAAGAGACTTATAGCACTAGCCAAGACGATAGTTTATGGAAAAGGGAATGGGGTGGAGATATAATCTTCGCTCAAATAATATAATAATGGGCCGTGACTTTAACTGCATTCTAGACCCATATCTTGACAAAAAGCGGGACGTGTCGATCACGCTAATACACAATGCCGACAAGTTCTCCAAGCCTACATGGAAGAAAGTGACCTTGCTGATATATGGAGGACGCAGCACGAGGGTATCAAAGAATTTACTTATTATACAAGAAAAACCTCATATTCACGAGATTGGATTTGTTTCTTATTCCGCAAAGTCTAGTAACTCCTCGAATACTGCCCAAATTCCAATCTGATCACGCAAGAGTACACATTGATTCTATAACAACAAATAATAAACGCGGCCGTGGTTTCTGGAAATTAAAGTGCCCCCTTCTGGAAGACCTTGAATCAAGATATCATAAAAAATACCGTAAGACACACTTTATTGACAGAACAGGAGGTAGATGATGTGCTATTGTGGGATAAATGTAATATCAGAGGAGAAACCCTGAAGTATGCTTCTCGAAGAAAAAGTCGCGGTCTAACATATTGGTGTCTATATCTAGAAATTAAACTGTCCGAAACTTTAGAAAACGACAGCAAGGATGAAATATAGCTAGTTCAGGACGATATAGATAAATTAGTAGACAATGAGCTGCAAGGAATTATCATAAGAAGTAAAGCTCAGTGGCACAAGGAAGGAGAGAAGTGCACAAAGTGCTTTTTAAATTTGGTAAAGAGAAATTATTACAAAGCTGCTAAGTAGAATTAACCGAAAAGGGTGATATTATTAGTGATGAAACAAATATCCTTGGTTTAAAGGTACTCATATTTTTCGATTGGAAATCAGGCAAGGCCTATAACAAATTCCTCTTGCTGAGGTACATAGTCACACAATTGTTAAGAATATCAAATGTCAAGAACTCTCATTCTATAAATTGTAGAACAAGAATTAGGGTATCTAAACCAGGGTACCACTAGCTGTATACACAAATAAGTTAGCGCAATGCTCTCACACGGGGTCAGACAGGTTACTAGTTTTATAAATTATCAGATACCGAAACGTTACTATTGATAATAAACTCTTGGACCGCATCAAAAATGTTAGCGTTTACATCGAATGGAAAGACAGGATTTCCGTTTAAAATAGTTCCACATGAACACAAAGGGTTCTTAATTATATGCATATCTTAAAGTACTGCTATGACGTCATTCTATTGTCTAAACTGTACATATTTTTCAAGAATGTGCTGTTTTAGAGAGCTGATAAATTGCGATTAACTCAAGGAGGCCAAACATTTTTTCCGTTGAACAATTGCCCTTCTGTTACAAAATCGACAATCGCAGTCAATGCCAATCATCAGCAAAAGGCCACAACCACAATGATTATGAAGCGTTATAGCGCGTTTGAATGCATACAAGTCGCTTGATTGTCTGGTACCGACAGGCAGCTCATTCCAAAGTCTTACTGCGCTGGGTAGAAAGGATTTATACAATACATTTAACCTTGAATGTTTGAATCAAATTTGGGCCATGGCGGTTCAACAGTGTTCGCAATGCAACCCGTTAGCCCACAGTGAGCCGTTGGCCATGACACCATGCTGCCGAATTGACTGAGTCACACTACAACCTGCTCGTTAATAATGGGTGAATAGACCAAAACAGATGAATGGCCACCTAGTTATTGAAACAAGTGGTCCGTACGAACATGCACATTACGAGCGAAATATACAAGGGTGACCAACGGGTCACACCTGAGTGTGAACATCGGTTAATAGGCATAAGGTCACATAAAGCAAACAATTAGATCAGTGCCTAGATCAATGTCATCAGTTTTATTATGTATCAACGTATGCATCGGGTTGTCAATGAATTCTCTTGTTGCAGCTACCGTTGCTTAAAAGGGTTTAAACTATCCATTAGAAATTGTACAGACATATATATATACATACAGAGCATTAGTTTTAGTTATGCCGTCTGTTTATATACCTTTGATTCCATTGGGTTTGTGGTATATACTATTTAAACAAGACTTTGCGTAATGTCCTGACATGGATACATATCCCTTATATGGTGTAGGTAACATCGACTTTAGACTATTGTGGTTTATAATGTCCACCATATAATCGTCATATCCACTATATAGTAGTCAATAGTCTTTCTTGAGGTAGCCACGAATACACAAGCTTCACTTCTTTCCGTTGAGTATCTCAGCTGTAGTCTCTCCCCATCTGATCCTGGCCACTTGTCCTCGTTTATCTTTCACGTAACACTTTCCTCTCCAGCACCGGCTCTGAGCGATGTGTTCGTCATTCTTCACCCTGTTCATGAGTCGCAGCATGTCCTCACAAAGATCACCAGCCATCGATGTACCGGAGTATTTCAGCGACCGGCGGCGTTTCATCAGATTATCTTTACTATCAACCGAGTCCAAACTGAGTGATTATAGATTTCACCGGATTTTTGCTCGGGGGTGTATGAGCGCTCTTTATCTGATGGGGTTGGATGTCCGCGCGACCTTTAGTCCGAGATTGCACTCTAATGAAGCAAAGGCACTTTTCATCCCAGTCATCTCACTTTGTATTCGAGTCTATGTCTGAAAGTTTCTCATCAAGCTTACGTTCAAATCGTTCGATAAGTTTTTCTATGCCAGCCATTTCCATCCCAGGTGAACCTTGTCAAACTGGTGAGACTGGTGAGACTGGTGAGAGTCCGTAGATAGATGAAAGGATCTTTTGGCCCCTGTCTGGTCCTCCGAGGATGACGCGCAAAACGCTTCAGGACGCCTGCAAATACTCATTAAGTTTGTGTGGCCTAGAAGTGGTGTGCTTCAGAGTTGCCCTTTGATGAACATCCGTAAATGCCGGAAATTCATCTATATCCTGTTTTACTGTTCACATGCAGCAGCTAAGTCCATTTACTGTTACTTCATTGTACCGTAGATAAGTTTCTGAGTCTCATATGTCCATTATTGTCATCCAAGCGGCGCATAGCTGTGGAGCTGTGTTACTGGTGACCCTCGCCTATCGCCGTTTGGTGTTTTTACAAATCTTTACGAGGGAACTTCCTGATGTACTTGTTAGCGCATTAGACAGCAGATCAATAGGTCCTAGGTTCGAATCTGGGCCCGGGCACCTAATCTGAGGTTTATTTTATCAATTCACCTTTCGTCGTCCCTGTGGGTCACTCGGCCCAGCCCTCGGCCCATATATGTATAAAAGCGGCTTAAAACACCAATCGTTTCATTTGTATATGATGACGTCTTAACCTGTGTAGGCCAATTTGAGACAAGGACAAATGGAGCCACGTCTTATTCGTTTTTCTAAGAAAAAGTATGGGATCTTTATTCTGCACAAACATTGACATTTGCACAAGTGGGATTCTAACCACGCACCGGCCGTTTGGTCTAGCCTAGCAGAGAACACCCATAGCCGAACCGATGCCAACCACATGGATAAAGTAGATAACATGTGCAAAATACGATTTGGACAATTCAGATCTGGTTCCAGCGCAAATACCCCAAAGAGATCATGGCACATTTGTTGTAATAAACAGTTAGGGGCAGGGGCGGATCTGTGGGCGGAGGGGGAGGGGACTTTTACCCCCCCCCCTCCCACTGGGAACTTGAGCATACACTGTAAATGTCTGATTTTGTGACGAAAGACATTTTGATAATCATAGAATCGCACTGTCAAGACTACGATGTTCTTCGCATCAGCTGGCGATCGAACGTCTCGTTGCAGGTATACAAGTCATTGAAGACGAATATCACTTCATCTGTATCTGTCCCCATCACGATCATATTAGAAATGCGTTTTTCAGCAGGACTGTACTGTATCCATCGCGAGTACAATTTATCACAATGCTTTCTCTTAAAATCCTTCTGAACTTTGGAATATAGCTGCTTATACGTATAATGTTTTAAAGTTTCGTGAATTGAGTTTGTAAATGTACCAGCACACTCATATGTACTGCACTTTGCACTGAACGGATACCATGGGTCCATGGCCTGAAAGGTATGAAATAAACGTTTATAATATGTTCAACTTTGTGATTCTTTTGCAGAAAACTATTCGGGAGATTTGCAAAAATTGCAACAGCGTATACAATTACGCCCAAAACGTAAAACAAGAACTCAGTGAGACACTGATGATGACGAAAATCGACTTTTGGTCAAAGGGCGTATCTTTTGAAACATGCTAAACCAAACCACGACGTTATACGATGATTATTAATTCACTTATTAATAACTAAGGCTATTTCTTCATTCTAATATCTTAACTATTGCATATACCGAGTCCCTTAGTTCGAACTTTAAATTAAGGACAGATTGCGCATGCGCGGAGAGAGAACGCACACAGAAAGTTCTCTGAAGAAAAATACCCAATTTGTAGCTTAAACCTAGACGATCGAACGCGAAATACCAGAATAACGACCAAGGAGGACACTGAGAGCCGCCAGATCAAAATGGGAATAGACATTAACCAATGGCGATCCACCATTGGCACTTTTGTGTCTCGGTCAGGCTGCAACTGTAAAACCAAAACACCCGCCATTTTGACGCTGCTGGTTACCAAGCGCACGGCAATATCCATCGTCTTGCGAGTGGCAATTCTATGGGCAGTGGCGGCCGGGGTTTCGGAACCTGTGGCACACCTCATCGCAGAACAACACTGGGATGTGGTCCTCCAGCCCCCAACCCTACCTGGCATGGCGCTGCCACCGACTGGGCAGCATACAGTAGACCTCCTCACCATGAGCGCAAGACAGACTGGGGAGTTAACCAGCATGCTACTGCTGTGTGCGGGAATCGAACCGAATCCTGGGCCTGGATCTGATGACGCCCCGGAAACAGGGACACTGACCCGCTCACAGACAAAGCTACGGTAACCGACGCTTTCACAGAGTAGCTTCCCGATCCCGACAGACAACGTCCCAAACGATCTGGACATACAGAGAGAATTAACAGACATAAGGAGAGAAATGGCGGATATGCGACAAGAAATGAATGATATCCGCAAGAAAAACATCTTACCCAAGCGGAAGATTGTAAACATGGAAGATCAGTCGCGAAGAAATAACCTCATCTTCTATGGATTTGAGGAAAGTGAACGAGAAACGTGGGACGAGACGGAAAAAACACGCACAAAGGTGCTGAAAGTAGATCTGCCATACGTGGAGAGGGCTCACCGGCTGGGGAGTCGCAAGCCTCGCCAAAGCCAAACACAGAGGGAGCGACAGGCCCAAAACCCCGACGAACCCCACCAGGCAGAAAGTAAACAAACTTCTGGCCTCCCCATTATCGCCCGATTTGATTACTGGAAAGAGAAGGAAGACATCCTTCGAAACATCCGAAGTCTGAATAAAACAACCCCTGATATGAAGATCAAGGCAAGCGAAGATTTCAGCGAAGAGACGCGTGAGACAAGGAGGAAGTTAATTCCCTTCATGCAGCAGATGAGACAGGAATCCCCAGGAGACAACATCTTCCTTCGACACGACAAGCTGATAAACAACGGCCGTCCATACAGCCTGTCAGATTCTGGAGATAGGCTCATACCAGCAAGTGGTCAAAGAGACAAATAGGGATGTGGCAGCAGCCTCAGGACAGTTCAATTGCATGAACTCAAGTTATTGTCTTGGAATATTGGTGGTCTTAAATCCAAACTTGTCGACAATGAGTTTCGCGACTTCCTGGGCAAGTATGATATAATTACTCTATATGAAACTTGGGCAAACAGTAATGAAGAATGTGATGGCATCTTAACAGGATATAGATGCTATGGACAGGCCTGGGCAAAACCCACAAAATATGGACATCCACCAGGTGGAATATGTATATATGTTAAAAATATGATCCAGCGTGGTATTCTGGAACTCAGCGGGTATAATATGTACTGTAAATCATTTAAACTAGATAAAAGAGTGTTCTGCTGGCACAGAGATATAATACTAATTGCTACCTACCTGCCACCAGCTGGATCAAGCTCATATTGTACAGAATACCAGGGTATTGAAATATTAGCAAAAGAGTTAACTAGGATAGAAGGGATGTATGGAGAGGAACAATATGATATACTCGTCACAGGGGACTTCAATTCTAGAACAGGTGATATGCCTGATTACATAATTGATGATAACATGGACTATATACCAGGAAACAATTGGTATGAAGAAGATAGTTTCCAAGTAGCTAGAAATAATATAGATAAAGAGATTAACAGATTTGGAAAAGATTTAGTAGAATTATGTAAGACATTTAATGTACACTTTTTGAATGGGAGAATGCCAGGAGACCCAGAGGGTTGTTTTACTTTTATATCATCAAATGGGAAGTCTGTCATAGACTATTGTATAGCTTCAACAAATCTATTTGTGAAGATTAAGCAATTTGAAATTTTATCTAGAACGGAATCCTGGCATCTACCTATTCAGGTTAGCCTCATATGTAACTATTTAACTACTGATGATCAATGTAATGAAATCCAACTGCAACCCCGTTTACTCTATTCATGGAGATCAGATAAGGTTGTAGATTTTCAGAAAAGATTAAAAGATCAAGCAGAGACATATTACCAAGAAGCGAGACATCTGGTTTTAAGTGGTGATATAGAAGAAACAGTGGAAACCTTGAGTAAATTGTATAGATACCTGTGTAGTGAAATGAAAGTTAACACCAAGAGAAAAGGATGTCACGATGGCTGTAAATTCTTTGACTCAGAATGTAAAGAACTGAAAAGAACAAAGCTAAGGTACTTAAATAAATATAGAAAAATTAGAAACAGTGGGGAATTACAGAACTACATAAGAGCTAGAAGAGAATATGCGTTAGGTATTAGTAAAAAGAAACAGTAGTTGAAAGATGAAGAAACAGAGAAAGTGAGACAAGCTATGGTCACTACAGAAAGCTGTTGGAGGGCTTGCAGGCAGATCAAAAAGAGTGCTGGTGTCACAGCACAGCAAGGTAGTATATCTCCAAAAGAAGTGGAATAGGCATTTTTCAACCCTCTTAAACAGAGCAAATAGGATGACACCTGAGACGAAAGCGATGGTAAACGAATTGCTTAGTACTCATGTAAGCACTAAATGCCACTTGTGTATAGAGGGTATACCCGAAGAACTGAATTCAGACTTCACCACTGAAGAAATATATCATGTAATCCATAGCCTGCCAAGTAAGAAATCAACAGGGCCAGATGGTGTCCTAACGGAAGCCATGAAAAATAGCTGTGCTGTTTCAGTACCAATACTTACTGACCTTGCCAATCAAATTATGAGTTCTGGTCATTTCCCGAAACCATGGACAGAGGCCCTTTTAGTGCCTATTCATAAGAAAGGTGACCGATCAGATCCAAATAACTACAGGGGAATATCCCTCTTATCATCTATTAACAAGGTGTTTACAAAGGCAATTAACAATAGACTAGTAGCATGGGCAGATTTAAATAATAAGCAGTATGAGGAACAAGCCGGATTTAGAAAAGGAAAATCAACCATAGACCACATGTTTGTATTACAAGGTATGGTACAGAAATATATTAGCAAGGCAAGAGGAAGATTCTATTGCATTTTTGTTGACTTAGAGAAAGCATTTGACTCTATTCCGCATCAGTTCATTTGGTATAGACTGCTCACAGAAGGTGTCCATGGGAGAATACTAGAGGTCTTGCAATCAATGTATGGCCAACTTAGGTCACGTGTCATAACACCAGAGGGGTTAACTGATTGTTTGAATGCAACACAGGAACCAGACAGGGGTGCCAACTTAGCCCCTTTCTTTTTAACTTTTGCCTGAACAAATTCATAGAATGTTGCAAATCGAATGATTTCTCTGGGATTCAGATACGCCATATATATGATAATGTGTGCCTGCTACTGTTTGCAGACGATATGATTGAAGCAGCTGATACTGTGGGTAGATTGCAGAAACTTATTGATAAGCTTAGCGAGTTCTGTGAAAGCTGGGGATTATCAATTAATTTAAACAAGACGAAGGTTATGGTTTTCAGGAATGGGGGGGATACAGAAGAGAAATGAAAAATGGTTCTTGAAAGGAAAGAGGATAGAGACTGTATCATCTTATAAGTATCTAGGGCTGGTTTTTACCCCTAAGCTAGTCTGGACCTTGGCTCAGCAAACCCTCTCCGCACAAGCTGGAAAGGCTGTGAATTTTATTAAATCTGTAAATAACAAATGTGGTGGGTTAGAACCTAAGATCCAATTCGAATTATTTGATAAAATGGTATTGCCGATTCTAACATATGGAGCAGAGATTTGGGGATATAGGTGAAGGACGGTATAGAGAGTGTCCAAGTGAAACATTGCAAATGGATATTAAAACTACCTGCATCGACATCAAATGCAGCTGTTATGGGAGAAGTTGAAACGTACCCAGTCCAAATAATGTGTGTTATGAAGATGCTAAAGTTCTGGATGAAGCTCGTCAGGAATGAGGACCAGTCCCTCCCGAGAGAAACATATACTATGCTATTTGAATTAGATTATAAGGGGAGGCGCACATGGGCCACTGAAGTGAAAATAGTATTGTTAGAGCTCGGATTTGAAGAAGCCTGGACGCATCAGCAAATAGGAGATGAGGATCTATTTTTAAAAACAACTAAGGGTGAATTTATGTATAGAGCACATACAAATTGGCTCAACTGCCTAGAATGAAATAACCGACTTGACACATATAGAAAGTATAAAAGAACCTTGACAACAGAACCGTATATATTTGCTATTAAGGAAAGCTATCTTCGAAAATTCCTGGCCCAATTTCGATGTTCCACACACCCACTAAACATAGAGAAAGGCAGACATTTAGGAATCCCAAGGGAAGAAAGACTGTATATGTATTGTAAAAATAATGGTGAAAGTGTTATAGAAGATGAGATACACCTAATCTGTTTTTGCCCTTTGTATCAAGTGTCACGAAAAAAATACCTACCTGAAGTCACAGACCAGAAGCAAAACTTGCGTTGGGTATTTACCTTTTTGATGATGTCAATAGATACCCCAACCCTATATAACATCGTGCTATTTCTCCGCGATGCGTACAAATTAAGGGAAAAATTGTTTCAAAATGTTACCCTATTTAATTGATGTTATTTGTATATACATATATTTGTACTTTGAGGCTGTGAGCCTACATTGCACAATAAACTGATTATTATTATTATTATTATTATTATTAAATTAAAGAGAAAAGAGTCGTTTTGGAGTCAAGGCGTCGCCCAGAAATTGTATCAGCGGCATGGGTGAACGGTGTTACCAATGGCCCTTTCTCTCTTATTATAACTGGTTATGGAGTCGTAGTGATGGTAGCGGTTGCCTAAGTAGGTGGGAAGATAGGAATAATTACGGCGTTCAGCGGCCAATTTGGGCTAAAAAGGGCCTTCAATTGCCATTTTCGGCTCAATAACGCCTTCAACGGGCAACGTACGCACTTTAGACGTTATGAAGGGCAAATTGGGCGCTGCGGGCACTACTTTGGACCATGTGCGCACTGTAGAAACCGATATTAACATACTTTTATAGCTAAAACTGTGCTTTTACTTCCGTCATTCTTGGAAACGGAAGTAAGATTGGAACGTACTGTTTTGACTATTCAGATGGCAATTCCACAACTCTGGGTGAATGTGAAAGTCTATATCTGAAGGCGTTCGAGCCCAAATTGTTCACTGAAAGCTGCATTGGGCTCGCTAAAATCGCAATTCAGCCCAAATGGGACCCCTAGGATGCGGATGTTGGATGAGCACAATCTAACGGCTGCTTTTCCATGCGGGCTATTAACTGGTTAGAAGGCGCTATTTCAAGTGAATACGTCAAACTTTCTACATGTGTTTGGTCATGCCGTAAGCCCTGTTCTCAGACTCATCATTGCTAAATTACGGAGCCCTCTAGCGCCGAAACTAAGCGCACTAGTCTAACAGCAAACGCGGATTTCTTACCCAAGTCGACGTTTGCCCGTCTTTTGCAACCAGTCCCGACTCGCTAGCGTCGCTATTAGGCGAACGGCGGCCATCGCAACGCGAAGCAGTAGTGCCGGCCGATATCGCCATTGACTCATAATGGGAGCCTCAGCAAGGTGGGGTGCACCTCTTGCGAGCGCTCTAGCGGCCAAACTAAGCGTCCTAGGGAAATTCTGTTGCGATTTACCAATCTGGGTTCTCTAGCTCAAATATTAACCGAGTTATGGCCAATTGAACTTCGAAACGCCACTTAACGCGAGGCGGACGTCAACTATTCCTGTCACATCGATGCCATTTGGCACACATGACGTCACTGACGCTTACCAAATGAAACAAATTGGCTTCTAGCATTTCATGTCACCTACTTAGGAACCTGTCGTGATATTACCTAGTGGTTAAATAGATGAAAATGAAACGATTTCACAATTTCGTCGGGTATCGTAAACTTGGACGCCATTGTTGACGCAAACGTTTCGGTACCGCGAAACAAGTTACGCACGGCAGCAGTTGTTACTTGATATAAAGTATAACATGAAATAAACCGGAAGTCCATATGACGTATAATAGCCGACTAATGGCCTTTGTAAACCTATGACGTCATGGTGACGTCATGACGTGACGCACGACAACGTCCAAGTAGCAATGGGCCAACGTTCACTGTCACAACTGATTGGATGAAAGAGGCAGGTGAAAGAAAGTCGAGTCCTTCAGCTATGGCTTGGCGAAGAACACTGCAGGCGAAGTGGTACAGCAACTAATTAGTTTCTTTTACTAGTTCTCTGAAGATGAATGTTCCCTACCATTTGGTGCGAAGACCAGAGCTCTGGCATGTGTTTCCGATTTTTGACGCTTTTTTCAAGATGGACACAATCTCCATCCACTCACCATTGGCGTCCCAGCACAGGTGTCGTCCCAGTACGAAGCACTGCATATGCAACATCCGCCTGATGGAAGCATTAAGTAATATGTAGATGCCTTTTGGCAACTAGTTGGCGAAAAGAATGCAATGTTAGCATTTTTATCAGATTTTTGACGATATTTCTCTAAATGGACAGAATCTGTATGTTTATCATTAGGCCAGTGGCTTCGTTGCCATGGAAACAAAAAGTAATATTCAGATAGCCGTGTTTTTCTTATAAATAGCTTTGCGATGATAGTACCTCGGCGCATGAGACTATAAGAGTTTGAGCCCAAGCAGGTCATGTTCACTCAAGTTCCTGTTTCCCCATAGGGTCCAATGTTAAACGATTTCGACTATATACCGAAAAATAAGTAATATGGATATATATATATCCTTTTAACCGCCAGACATCAATTGCTATAGAACCGCCGTTGCGTAGTAATGCGGTGTGCAGTTGCATGCCCCTGGAGGCCGGCCGCTGGAGTACCCTAGAACCGCCGTTGCGTGTTTATGCGGGGTGCATGTGCAGGCCGCGGGGGCCCGGCCGTCGGGGTGCCCTAGAAGCGCCGTTACGTAGTAAAGCGGTCTGCATGTGCAGGATCGACCACCTGAATATCCTGAAAGCGCCGTTGCGTAGTAAAGCGGTTTGCATGTGCCGAGCCTCGAGGCGCCGTCTGTTGAGAGAACTGTACTGGAAAAACAAACATGGCGGCGGTGTAAAGGTGTGTTTT
This sequence comes from Arenicola marina, assembly GCA_964019135.1. Classification (NCBI taxonomy): domain Eukaryota; kingdom Metazoa; phylum Annelida; class Polychaeta; family Arenicolidae; genus Arenicola; species Arenicola marina. The sequence goes on along the minus strand of OZ025249.1, from coordinate 54,908,827 downwards.
CTTGGCGGCAGCAAACTTTTCGATATTTTTCTGTTGTGGGCTACTCTTGAACGATATAACACACACGGCTGAATGGGGAAGAGGTCGAGGAAAAGATTCAGAACTAAAAGTGAAGACACAGTATACAAAAAGATGAATATTTGCAGTGAAAGCGAGTCTCTGAGCGATATAGGGGCCAATATCGACGACTCGAGCGACGGCCCCATATCAACAAAGGAGTGTGACATGGAGCAGATCGCGCAGTCACTGGCTTCAATTCACAGCAAACTGGACACCATATCGTCTCAACAGGACGTGCATACCAGTGAAATATATGGACCCAATGGTATTACTGAACAGTTGGCATCCCATGAAGCAGATGCCGGTGACTTAGCCAGTCAGATGGCCATTTTACAAATGGATAACAAGGACCTCAAAAGAGAGCTAAATGTGATGAGAGGAATTGTTGTGAAGCAGGATATTATGCTCAGACAGCTTCGGGATGACTGTGTCGAAATCAAATGGCGGTCCATGAGGAATAATCTTTTATTTCACCAGATTCCAGAGCCTGAAGCCAGTGAAGACTGCGAAGTGACTGTGATATCAGCTCTCACCAGGTATGGCTACTCATGTCACCCCACCATAGAGAGATGCCATCGGCTTGGCCCAAAGATCACAAGCTCTAAGAAAATCAGACCAATTGTGGTCAAACTGCTTAATTACAAGGACGCAGAGAAAATCCTGCAGTTCGGTCGGGAGCATTTTCCAAAAGGGAAAGACAAGATAAAAGTATCACCCCACAACCCACCTGAGATCTTTGAGGAAAGACGCAAATTCGGAGAACAGGCCCAAATAATGAAGACCCGTGCAGCACCGCAATCTATCAAAACCAGGATTACAAACAATGCCCTATACATTAACAATGACAAGCAAAATGACTACCTACCTGCGGTGTCAGCAAGGGACATCCTTGACATGTCTCTGGAAGAAAGAAATATCCTCGGAAAGGAAGCGCCGGAGCTGATACCAGGCGCTCCTATCACTTCCAATGGTGTATCCATCATGGCAACCGTGGCACAAGCCCGAACCATCCAGGAAGTACGTCAAGCCTACAGGAAGCTGCTCCTGAATCCTGTTCTGGCGGCATCAGCCCACAACGTCGCAGCCTTTAGGCTGTCGGATACCAAGGCTAAGTTTCAAGAGAGTTGGCAAGACGACGGCAATCACGGGGCAGGTAATCACCTGCGATACCTCCTTCAGAGACGACAGCAAATTGACATTGTTGTCTTCATCTCCACGACTTATCCGGGACGAATAACAGCTGGCAAGATGTTTGACATTCATGAAAAGGCAGTTGACGCAGCTCTCATGAAACGTGAGGAAATGCGCCTACAGCCGTGATTGATTAACATTTAAGTGACTTTATTGGACTACACAGCTATTCTGCTCATCTTGATGGTTGGGATATCTATCTATCACTTCTCATTTTGTATACACCGTTTGTTCCAGAATATCACAACATCCTGTCATAATGTGCGTCTGTATGTGTGTACGATAATGTAATGTACACCACCAGTACCCTCACCCCCCACCCTCGCTCTTGTTTACCTCCAGCACTTCCAGCCCTGAGAATGGTGTACATAACCCAACAACTGCTGAATGTCACTCTATGCATGGGGCATTGTACCAGTGTAGCACTGAACGAGGTAGTGAAAAATAACTGTGTATAATGTATTGCCACTCACATTTCGCGGTTTTTTCAGACCAAAGGTATTTTTGTCGTGACTTGCACTGAAGTGAAGTAAGTTTCATGTCAGTTTTAAGTCAATTTGTCTAAACTGAGAAGGCCTGCAATTCGCTAGATTGCTGCAAACGATTTCAAACTGCCAGTTTCACTCAAGCACTAATTGCCAGACCTTGCTAGCGCTTGTGGCCGGTATATGGTGTGTGGTCAGCTCCCGTCACTGCCCGCTTGCGTTCCTAATGTGAGTTAATAGCTTATAGCTCGTGTGGTAGTTTTGCTTTAGGACGCCAGGACGGCACAGCAGCGGTCCTTTGCCGCACACGCGGAACCATCGTACCGTGCAAGTAATGGTCTTCTGTAGTCAAAACTTAATATCTCATCTGCTCTCTCTCCCAAGCCTCAATTCATAAAACCCTGGCTCAAGCCCAGCCCCTCCCCCCCCCCCACCCCCCGCCCCAACTGTCTTTGTTCGCTTTCTGTTTTTTTTTGTGCTCATGCTGCCGCCAAGATATGGCCCCAACTGGTTCCCCGTATGTTTAATAGTGGTGAACCTAACTGTAAATATCGTGTTTTTTCAGTTCTTGTGTCACGCGGATCTGTTAATGCTAGAGTAGGGTGCAATTATGTGTCTTCACCTTATTATCGCTCACTATTTGTTATTAATAACTGTTGTACATTGTTCGCGAGAGTGCAGTGTATCCTGTGTTATGATATGTCAACTGTATTCCTCTTATGTTAGAGAAGGGTCTTGATGGTGACATTTTACAACAATTTGGTGGTGTAAATCAAAATTCACTTATTGAAACTCTGAAGATGAACGGCGATAACGAAGGGAATGTTAACCCTAATGGTGAACCCGAATTTATTCAACACTCCCCTTATTATAATGACGATGATCACTTAATTAATTGTTTGAATTGTAACTCGTCTGATTTTTCTGTATTAAGTTTAAATTGTTGTTCCATATCTGCAAAATTTGATGAACTTAGAATATTTTTAGAAACAGTAAGAGAACGAGGTCATGATTTTAGCGCTATATGTATCCAAGAGACTTGGTTATCGGCTGATGCCGATCTTACTCTGTTTAAATTACATGGTTACAATATTATATCACAAGGACGCTCGTGCAGTGCTCATGGAGGTTTAATTATATATTTATAGGAGGAATATGATTATACCTCTATATCTAATACAGGAGAAAAAACTAATTGGGAAGGACAATTTGTGAACATATCTGGCAGATTTATGAAAAAGAATATTATTATAGGTAATATTTACAGACCTCCACGAGACTTGAACGAAAACTATAGAGTATTCACTGAACAGTTCAACCAGTATCTTAGATCGATTGATAAACAAAACAAGGAAGTGGTCATTGCTGGGGATTACAATATTGATCTCCTTAAAATTTATGATAAAGCTGTCATAAACGATTTTTTTGAGACTGTCACCACATTGAGTTTTTTTCCTAAAATAACGCTTCCAACTAGGTTATCAAAAAATAGAGCCTCTTTGATAGATAACTTTTACTGCAAACTTTCGCCAAATACGTTACAAACCACTGCTGGGGTAATTGTAAAATTGATCTCTGACCATTTACCTTATTTTGTTTGTATGCGCACCTCACAAAGCTGCGCTAAAACGCCGAAGTTTGTAAAAATCAAGAAGCTTTACCCAGAAGGTTTGTTAAACCTGAGAAATGAGCTTTCATCGATTGACGTTTCCGATAAACTGGATACTAGTTTAACAGCAAACCCGAATGACAACTACAACATTATTGAAGATATTATTCTCAATCTAAAAGAGAAGCATTTTCCAATCAGAACTGTTAAATTTAATAAGCGAAAGCATAAGAAAGCAAACTGGATTACGGCCGGTATATTGAAGTCGATTGCCTTTCGTGGTAAACTATACAAAAAAGTAAAAACAACCCCAATGGAGAGTGAACTATATGATACGCTTAGCACTAATCTTCGTACGTATAATGGCATTTTAAGGCGCAATATTCAACTAGCAAAGAGACAATATTTTCAGTCCCGTTTTGAAAAATGTAAAAGTGATATGAAACAAACCTGGAGTACTCTTAAAGACATATTAAACAGGCCAAAGGATAAGAAAAAACTCCCAGATTATTTCACTATAGACGGGCAAGCAACCTCAGACCAACTTGAAATAGTTACTAAGTTTAATGCCTTCTTTACTAATATTGGACCAAACCTCGCTGGGAAACTAAATAAGACCTGTGATATTTCCTTCAAAAAGTATCTGCATGCTCCTTGTAAAAATAAATTAAACTTAAATACTGTTTCTGCAAATCATGTCGAAAGGGTTATTGATGGTTTAAAGCCAAAGGCTAGTTATGGGCATGACAATATTTCTGTTAAATTCCTGAAAGACATAAAACCAGAAGTAAGCGAAGCTCTCTCTCATGTCATTAATCAGTCAATTACAACTGGAATCTTTCCAGATAAACTAAAAATAGCTAAAGTCATTCCGGTGTTTAAAAGCGGCGATGAAAAATTAGTAAATAATTACAGACCGATATCAGTATTGCCCGCTTTTTCTAAAGTGTTTGAGAAAGTTATAGTTGAACAGCTGTATCAACACTTTCAAATTAATAAGTTATTAAATGACTGTCAGTGCGGTTTTAGGGCTAAACACTCATCAGAATTAGCAATCCTCGAATTAGTCGATCGGACTCTGCAGGAGATGGACGTGGGAGATGTGCCTATCAATATATTTCTTGATCTCTCCAAAGCGTTTGACACGATTAATCATAGTATTCTTTTGCAAAAATTAGACCACTATGGAGTCTCGGGAAACGCAGGTCTGCTTTTAATGGTTATTTAAAAGATCGTAAGCAGTACGTCCATATTGAAAATAGCGATTCAGACCTTTCTCTTATAACAACAGGGGTCCCGCAGGGTTCAATTCTTGGCCCCCTCTTATTTATAATATATATCAACGATATAGTCTCCGCCAGTACCCTCTTTAAATTTATCATTTATGCGGACAATACCAGTTTATTGAGTACTCTAAGGCCCATTATGAAGGAGTCCACTGCCCTAGATTGCAGCGATATATTAAATAATGAACTGTCTAAAATATGCGACTGGTTAAATATAAACCGACTGTCTTTAAACCCTAACAAATGTAAGTTTATGGTATGTCATACGCCACAAAAAGAGAGTGCACATTCCCCAGCTTTACATGAACAACACTATTTTAGAGCATGTAAACAATTTTGATATGCTGGGTGTAATCATAAATAAACACATGAAGTGGCACAGTCATATCGAAAAAATCGCATGTAAAATATCTAAGGTAATTGGAATTTTATACAAATTAAAATATACCTTGCCTAAGCATATTCTATTGACTATATATAACACTCTAATATTACTGCACTTAAACTATGGTATTCTAGCCTGGGGTTATCAAGCAGACAGACTACGTAAACTGCAAAAAAAAGCCATACGCATTGTTACTTTGAGTGGGTATAGCGCCCATACAGAACCATTGTTTAAGCGCCTAAATCTACTAAAATTAGAAGACATACATCGTTTACAAAAATTAAAATTGTATCACAAATTAACTATTGAAAAATTACCTGGCTATTTTTATAAACTGTCCATGGTCCGAAATGACGACGTGCATACTCATTATACTCGCTACCGAAACTATGCTCCCACCGTTAGAGCTCAGCATGACTTTGTTACGAAATGTATTAGATATAGTCTGGTTGAAGTCGTCAATAATGAACCAAGCCAAATTATTCAAAAGGTTCATACGCATAGTTTAAAAGGGTATTCAAAATATATTAAACACCTTATTGTTAATACATATTCTTATAACTGTAATATTCCACACTGTTATACCTGCCGCGTGCAACTGACTTGAGTGTTTTATTGTAATTAATAAGTATGACATTATATTTTGTAACCCTCCTGCATTTGTTTTAACCACACAACATTGTTGTGGTGGTGGGCCCGTGTTGGATCATTTGTTTTCAAGTTTATATGCCGCTTAACGATTTTTTTCTTATTTAATATTTGGGTGGCTCCAACGCCAGCAACCCAGCTAGGGTTTTAGTTGGAGTCTCCCCAACCAAGTGTATACTTTTTTGCTTTTCTTCTTTTACCTGTTTTACTACTATTATTATTATTTTTTTTTTTTTGACTTGATGTATGCAGGATCCCGTTTTTTTTTTTTTTTCTTTCTTTTCTTTTGTACACTTGGTTTGAATAAATGATATTTGACTTGACTTGACTTGACTTGAACCGCCATTGCGTTTTAAAGCGTGTTTGAGACTTGGCTTTGAACGACGATCATTAATAGTGTCTTGGTGAGTTGGAAACTTAGTTTTCAAAAGTGTGGGTTAGGAATTTTTCAAAAGTATGTGTGATTGTGAGGCGGAAAGGGGCATGGCAAACTCTTCTCACCAACAGTTGTATTGTGGAGAAACAATGTATGAGTAAGGTGAATATTCTTTTTAAAGTGTACATAGCATATAGCGCTTTCGAAAGAGATCAAAGCGAGCTCATTTTCCGCCCATGAAGTGAAGTATTGTAGTGAATTTGTGGTAATTGCCTGGTTCTCGAATCCTGCTAGGTACTAAAAATAACCCTCGCCCATGCACGTGCGCGCATACACAAGTAGATTCGGACAAACACCAGCTCAGGCCCGCGGGGGATCCAGGGCGATCCAGTACAAACACACCGCGTGTAACCCGCACGGCTGCTGTTTATACTGTTTAAACAGATTGGTTTCACACGATATTCCACCATGGTGACCACTAAACATTGTTGTTGCGGTCAGTGCCGAAGTGACTCTTGCTATGCACATGCCGACCACATGAGTGGAGTGTTTTTCATCCCATTTCCGAAGCCACAACACAGCAAAGAGAAATCTCAACGCTGGACTCGGGCCTGTGCCAGAGAAGGCTTCACACTAGATAGCATCAAGAAAGACACATACATCTGCTCCAAGCATTTTGTAGCCGGGAATGGACCAACCGAGCTGCACCCAGATCCCATTCATGCAACTGCTGCCCCGATGCGACACCAGTGTCTACTCCGATCACTGACGGTAAATTATGGTCAACCGGAGTGAATGCGGTTCCAATAACGATGGAGAAGGAGACCCAGTTTGACCGGACCGACAATCTTGAGATTTTGTCACTGCGTCTAGAAAACAAGTTTCTTAGAAATGATGCTGAAATGGCCTCAGTGTGTCGGGAAAACAAAGTAAAGGAATCATGCACTCCCATGGATATCTGTCAGACGGAAAAAGATGACGCCGCATGTTTTTTTTTCACTGGACTCACATGGCTACAACTGATGGCACTTTGGTCTTTCCTGGGTCCCGCGAAGCACAAGCTTATCATGTGGAACTCCTCCATCAAAAAAACCCCGCTCCGGTCACCAACAAAGTGCCCGGGACCAGGCAGAAAACTTAACCCGAAAAACCAACTGGTCCTTACTTTGATAAGATTGAGACTTGGACTTCTACAAGAAGATATCGCCTACCGCTTTCAAATTGGCCCGACTTATGTTTCTACGTGTATTACCACATGGATACAGTTTCTTTATTACGAGTTTTCTAGCCTACGCGAAATGATGTTTCCTCCCAGGGATGTGATGAATGCAAATATGGCAAGGTGCTTCAAATATTTCAAGAATTTAAGGGTTATTATTGATGCAACTGAATTTAGGGTACAAAACCCTACGAACTTCGCCCATCACGGCAATTTGTACTCTCAGTACAAAGCTACGACCACTTTCAAGGTTTTAATAGGGAAAGCTCCAAGGGGTTCTTGTGCTTTTGTTTGCAGTCCTGACATCTGGAATTAAAAAACGTTTATTAGCAACTTATCTCATGTCAAAATGCAACAGATACATTTAATCAAATTGAAATCACATAAAACAAAGTATTTTAAATATTGAAGTCTCTATAGCGCCAATTAAATGAAGATATTAATGAACCGATATTAATTATCTATCTTCAGGCTAAGGTTTGCTACTTTATGCAAGTTAATATCTTCAAATGGTCTTAACCATATGTAGCCCTTGCATGGCCTTTGTAAACAATTTAATATTTTTAATCCACAGGCTTTAGCAATGTGCTAATACTTAACTTAAGGCCATGCCACTGTTTGTTTACAATGAAGGCATGATGCACTTTGGTAAACCTTACCTCATTAAAAAGCATTACGCTTATTTAGACCAAATTTGCCTAAATCATTTCTAAAACATCCAAGGAGCGGACCAAACTGAACTAGGCCTAAACCTGGCATAATTGAAACAAATTCAACACTGCGATTGCAAATAGTGACGGTGTAGCCAGGCTAGTAACATTTTCGGACAAGTCACCATCAACATGTTTACTTACCTTTTCACTAAATCTGCTTTATTTCCAGAGGTGGGAAGGCTTCTGCACTCCAACCAGCGCCTCAGTTGCATACAGCTGTGATTTCCAATATCCCCGTGAAGAAATTTCGCGCCCGGAACGTCACTTTCGCTTAGCTTGATGATAGGTTTCACAGTGTTCGCTACCATTTTTCACTCTGTTTGTCCGAACCCGGCAGCTCATTAAGTATTCATGTATGCGCATATCAAATGAGCCTGAGCGTGACGTCATTCGAGAACTAGGCAATCGGCAGTCAATAGTGCATGACCTTAACATGGAAGAACCGTCGAACGCTTCAGCCACTGTTAGATCAGTTTAGTACATCTACCGATTGCATGGAAATCAGGGGCTGATATAGGATTTCGGAAAGAGAGTGGGGGGGGGGGGGTTGCGACATCGGGAAAGTGGGCGCCCTGAAAAGAAAACGACCGGAAAGGGGGGGGGGGGGGGCGAGAAATACCCCAGGTGTCCACCTATTGTGTACAACCGGGCACGGGGGGGGCGGGGGGTGAACAATTTATCGACTTTTAATAGTCCTTAACATACCCTAGAAGCCCCTCCCCTTGGATCGGCCTCTGGGTTGAGGTTACAAAATGTCATTTTCCGATGTATTTCGTCTTTTACAGTGTATGCTCAAGTTCACAAGGTGCAACCCCTTTACCCCTTCCCCATTTATTCGCCCTTAAATATTGTTGTGTTTCGATGTAACGAGACGTATGTTACAATACATAGATTGTGTGTCATTGTTGACTAACTACGCTCATTGTTAACTTGAAGATTCTAACAGGGTATGCCGCGATATCAAGATAAAAACAAGGAACACCACCTCAAGTGTGTTGTCGATGGTTTGGATACACTCTGCGAAATGACTTTTGTGGGTTACACGGTCAAGACTAGTGTTTCCTAGTGTAATTACTTCAAAGATATAAGGACATGTTTACTGTGTGGTCGGCCGGGAATAAACGACGCCCAGAAAACAGTCCCATCTAACCGCCAGATAATTATTATTCGTACCCCACCCCGGTTCTATCCGTGTCTTCCTCCTACATTAAAGTAAACTAATATATCCTCATTGATTGACAGGTCATACTATGTATTAAATGCAAGTATTTCTTTGGGTGCGGACTTCAATGGTCATCAAAGGGTATACGTCGCATAGCAACATGTTCGATTGGCCACGGCAGCCGTCTCTCTTTGAAGAGGTAACTTGAGCTGACGAGGCCCGATTACAGGCTTCATCAACATTAACCCCTTGGTCTTCAGTGCTGTGATATCAAGTTGTAAAATGGGGATGTGATGCAGAGGGTGGAGGTAGGGGTAGTCTGGTAGTATGTTTGGTCAGCGCTCATCAACGGGACCGTGCGAGTCAAGCGGATCTGGAGGCTAAAGACACTTCACTTTCTTCCTTATCTAATTAATGGTCGGCCATCTGGTTATGGGCCGCAGCAACAGCGTGCCAGAGCGGGCTGGTGGGTGGTTTCTCCTCGGAATTTATAATCCCAAGTGAAGCTTACAAGCGACATACCCTCCTCCAATATCCAGGCTCGTTTTCAATTCTGTCTTGCCACAATGTGTGGCACATGCTCAGACCATAGGGGGCAATTATCCCAATCTCCTAGATAAAACCAGACGGAGTGTCAGCCTTTGCCAAGGGTGTTTGCATTGATATCATGCGGGGAGGACGGAGAGCGGCACTGACACCAGGTCTAGATAGATCTAGAACGAAGCTGTTATGACTGTAGCCTGAAAGCCAGACAATTCCCGTCGTTTTATTGCCAACTGTCTTATGACAGTAAAGTCTTGTGTTCGGGCTACTATGACTGAGACCTCTTTCTACAGTCAGTACAGGTACAATGATGTGCATTCTTTTGAACACGATGGTCTTGTAGCATTCCACACCCAATCCAGTGTAAGACAAAATACTAATACGAGACCATTTGAACGATACCATACTTACAATTGTACTGCAGATTAATCCTATTTTATTACGCAAACAAGATTTCTTCATGCTAAAACTCCATTGGCAGTAGCTTTCTCAAAAAAAAACTTCTGCAGGGAGAGAAAAGGTTTTGTCTATTTCTTGCATAAGTCGTGTAGGTGGCGTTTACGTCAAGGTGCAGCTTTTATTTTTGATGTAACATCGCAGTTTCCTACCTCAGTCAGATGTATAGACATGTATTATCCCGCACACATTAGTTTGTATCAGTGAGGTAAATTAAAACGCAGCTTTACCATTAGTATTTTCTTAACAACAGGCGAGCGTCCAGTGAGTAATCACTAAGACCTAACAACAGGCTATCGATGCGACTATGGCGGTAAGCTCTGTCGGTCACCATGGTCACAAAGGGGCGCTCATTCAGTCACAAGCGTAAATGCCGGGACGCAAATCATATTACTTAAACGCATACCAAGCTGCTAATCCATCGTCTTTCGCAGACGGACGGATGCAAACCAACCATTCCGGGATCATGATTTTGGCTGTCCGTGTATGTACCTGACATTCATTTTCCATTGCAAATAAAAAAAGCAAAATGTTGACTTATTTACCTGTTTCAAATGGGTAATGGGAAAAGGACATGTCTTCCTATTTCCTTTTACCCCAAATGAATAATGGGTTAAAGGTACATGTTTCCTTCATCTATTATTTCCCATTGCAAAACAAAAATGAAAAATGGAAACACAAATCCGGCCATTTCCTATTTCTCATTTGAGTGGGCTGACTAGCGCACAGAAAATGGGAACAAGGCAGGGCGGGGACAGGGTCGGGTGTGGAAGTAGGGAGTGCTGCCTTGAAAATTATCACGTCTGACACGAAAGGCTTGCGTTGTTTTGGCGGCGTCCGAGCTGACTTCAAAGGTAGTCATGACTGCACGTGTCCAGCGATTTCGTAGCTGGTTGACAACCGCATGTGTACACCAGTGTGACCTGATAACCGAGCCTTCTCCATGGATGGGGGAGGGGAGGGGGGCACTACCTTACTACAGTGGTGTGGGTGTGGCTGCCATGCCATATGTAGCGTGAGAATTTGTACTTGTACTATGCAACGTATGTTGGGGATTCACCTGATTGAGACCTCCGGGCAAGGGAATCACCGAAATATGCGAGAACATTATGGATCATTTTGCGAACGGATAGTTTTAATTTCAGACCCAGGGAGGGGGGTACTCTTGTACCAATCTGGTTGGGGTAGTGGGGAGGGGGGGGGTCCGCTGCGGCCCCTTGATTTCGGTGAGAGCGGACATGTGTGAGGAAAAAAATATCGGATATTTTAACGGGTTTGCCCGGAATAAATAACCGAGCGGGTGTCTGCATGGAACGGCGACATAGGAAAAGGAAAAAAACACCATGGCTCCGGTCTGCGAGATTGGGAGATCGCGAAAACGCCAGGGCGAGATCGCGTGAACGCGGGATGGGAATAATGCGAGATTGCCAGAGCACGAGGGCGATCGAGAACGCGAGATTTATCTCGTCATCGCATTGCCGCGTTTTCGTCTACGCAGTACGTGCGCTAGTCGCCACATACAAATGAGAAAAAGGAAATAGGTCTGTTTTTCCATTTTTTATTTGCGTTTTTAACGGGACATGGATAAAGGAAAGATGTACCTAACCCATTATCCCTTTGGTATAGGTAAAGGAAATAGGAAGACACGTCCTTTCCCATTACCATTTTGAAACAAATGAAGAAAAATGAGCCAACATTTGGCTTTTTCTATTTCCCATTTGCAATGGGAAATGAATGACAGGTACATACACGGACCGTTGGCATATATTTGGGCAAGGAATGCCAATAATGTAGTTCAGTGGCGTGTCATTTATTGCAACATGAAATACTCTGCTATCTCGCTTTCTCACATGCCAAAAAAAATTGGCGAGAGCGCGTGCTATAGCCCGCGACCTGAGCAATAGCCCGGGACGGAGCTATAGCCCGGGACGGAGCTATAGCCCTGACCCGGAGCCATGGCCCGGGGCCGGAGCCATAGCCCGCGACCTGAGCTATAGCCCGCGACCGGAGCCAAAGGCTGGAATCCAGCACCATTTTTCGCATTTCCCCTGACCTGTGCGGACCGTGATGTTCTATAACTTCTAGTAGTCTCGTCTAGTATCTCGCTTTCTCACATGCCAAAATAAAATTGGCGAGAGCGCGAGCTATAGCCCGCAACCTGAGCAATAGCCCGGGACCGGAACTATAGCCCTGAACCGGAGCCCGGGATTGGAGCCATAGCCCGGGACCGAACCTACAGCCCGCGACCGGAGCTATAGCTCAGGACCGGAGTTATAGCCCGTGACCGGAGCTATAGCCCGGGACCGGAGTTATAGTCCGCGACCTGAGTTATAGCCCGGGACCGGAGTTATAGCCCGCAACCGGAGTTATAGCCCGGGACCGGAGTTATAGCCCGGGACCGGAGTTATCCCATTTCTTTGCAAAGTTGGAGATTTTGGACGTGTACTTTTCTAATTTATAACGATATATAACAGTATTTTTAATACCGATAAAATTTGGAACTACATTCATTCATTTACATATATATATATATTTCTTTTTATTAAAAATACATGATTAATGAGTTGGCTGTATAAGATCTTACGTTCACCCAATATACATGACTGAAAATTCACTGGTAAGGGTATACTGCATAACTCATTCAACCATAGTACCAAAAGAGACCACAGGCTTTATATGCCGGCAACTAAACAACAAGTGCTCTATAGTTTCTAGTTCGCTTCCGCAAAAATCACATCTATCATTGGGTTTCATTCGTGACAAGTGCCCGATGGAATATTAAATACTGGATGCTCCTCGTACTTTTATTAAATGTACAGTGCATTTGTAAAGTATATAATTGACTTCAATTCCCATCATCTATCTGCTCGTTAAATGCTTCTGCCCACTTTTCGTCATTCTTTGCATGATAATCCAAGGACCAGTTTCTATAAACAGATTTGAATAGGTGTTGTGAATTTAAAATAGACGCTGTCCAGCATTGACATTTCTATACGCCCATTTCCATTCGCGGAAGTTATTAACATAAAAGCCTAGATAACACAATTAGTACGGTAGATAGTAAGTGGGGCATGCGGTATGGTGATGTCAGGTGGTGGTGGTAGGGGCGGGGAGGGGGGGGGGTTCGTGGAGGCGGAGCATGTGGCGTTGCTTAACTAATAGGCTGATAACGACCGGCAACCTGCCTAGAGGTGAAATGGCTTGGGTTATTGGTACATATCCATCCCGATCAGTTAGCCTACACGGTACGGATACGTTTACGTGTCGGTTTTTTTCACTTTTCATATAGGTTCTAGCTATTAACTAAATTACTTTTCATATAGCTTCTAACTATTAACCGGGATCTGGCCTGGCCAATACTATTTTTATATGTAGTGGTGAACTACTGGTACACCTGTAAAAATGATTCGGGACTCGAACCACCAATGCACGTGCCGTTTGGGTCTTAGGCGGTCACTAACCCATTAGGCTATTGGGCGGCCCGCCTTTTTTAAATGGAATGAAGTTGCTGATACATCAACGCTACTCAGGAAGCGATGTTACACCAAACAAATCAAAGGCTTCTGAAACTTTTCAAAGCACATCTAGCATTGCAGCGTTTGTTTTATTTGGATGGGTCGGGGATGGCGGGGTGGATGTTGTCTAACATTGTTGCACAGACAGTTTATGTGAGGCCAGCTAGGGAAAAAGACCTAGGTATTTTTATCGTGCTCTTTAAATACATTTTAAAATATATACACGGATGCCGCAAACTACGTATTTTAAGAAACACCGTGAGTTACGATGATCTTCATCGGGTTACGTTTACGGATACGTTCAATCGGAAAAACAGTCCAATTACTCTCTATTATCTTAAGGCAAGCCAATAATGTATTTTGCATATAGACAAATATTCAAACTATCAACTAATATACTCATGTTTTTCAATGGCTAAATGGCTGGTTTACTACTTTTTACATCATTTTTACGATGCATCATCTATGATGCATTGCGGATGACTAAGCGCTAAATGTGTTTATGGTCCAGGTATCCCACGCCCGCGCACAGCGTGCATGGCGCCAATATCTAATGTCTTCATGTTCCTATACCATGACTTTAGCGATGTGTTCTATTTCATTGAAATACATCAAATGCCGTCATAATACAAGTTCAACAATTGTATCCCGCGCTGACAATTCATGAACCTCTATGTAAATCTAGGCTTTTCGGAGAACGGATTAAGTGGCTCCATGGCCGAGACGGACGAAAGGGTGTTTCTGTCGTCTGATAATACACCTTGAAACCGAAATGAGCTTCTTGAAGCAATGTTACTTAAATCTATGGGGAGAGTGTGAATTTAAATCCCGACATTCGGGCATTGCCTGCACGACATAAGGTCAATACAAGGTGCTGAAATGTGGCTCTCTGTCATTCCTAGACCGCGCTGCAATGCCGCTCTGGCAGGACCCTTCATATTCACAACGGTTTACCACGCAACGGCGGTTCTAGGGCACTCAGGCGGCCGTCTTCCCGAGACCTGCACATGCAGACCACATTACCACGCAACGGCGCTTCTAGGGTACTCAGGCGGCTGGCCGCCCGGGGCCTGCACATGCAAACCGCATTACTACGCAACGGGGGCCTCCCTGGTGTAGTGGTTAGCGCACTAGACCGCAGATCAATAGGTCCTGGGTTCGAATCCGGGCTCGGGCACCTAATCTGGGGCATGTTTCATTCCTTCATCCTTCATCGTCTCGGGAGGTTCCTTGGCCCAATTTAGCCTGTATGTGCACAAAAGTGGCCTAAAACACCAACATTCCATTCCATTCCATTACTACGCAACGGCGCTTCTAGGGTATTCAAGTGGCCAGCCTCCCGGGGGCCTGAAAACCGCTACGCATTGCTACGCAACGGCGGTTTAAAGGATAGCCTATGGCACCATGTACACAGATTACCACTCAGCTTAGTATTATCCATCTACAGCTGCAAGCATTGAGTGATGGCTTGAATAGGACGCCCGTGGGAGACACAAAATATAGCGTTCTTTTGGCAAAATGGAGCTTGTTGTTTGCAAAATAGAGCTTTTTGTTGGCAAAATAAAGATTTTGGGACCCAAGTAGAGCTTTCAGCAGGCAATTTGAGCTAAATATCGCACATAACTGGCAATTTGGGCTAAATACCAAGTATAACAGGAAATTTGAGGTACACTGGGTATCTAAGGGGCAGTTTGGGTTAAACATCGCGTATAACGGGCAATTTGGGCTATATTGCGTATGTAGTGGGTAATTGTCGGTTATAAAGCGCATGTAACGCGCAATTTATGCTAAATAGCGAATATAACGGGCGATTTGAGCTAAACAGCGCATATAGGGGGCAATTTTGGATAAACAGCGCGTATACGGGACGATTCGCGCTAAACAGCGCGTATAACGGTAAATTTGAGCCAAATAGCCCATTCATCCGACAACGTGCGCACCGCAGGCTCTATTTTGAGCATGTGAAATGAACAATTAACCGATATTAACGGAATTACAGGTAACACCGTCGTTTGTGCCGGTGACGTGACGATCACGTCATGTGACGCATCATCCGCCCGCCAATTTAACGCCATATCAGAGTTTAAATACACATGATATTTTGTAATCTCAAGAGCGATTGCTTGACTCATTATGAATGGCGCTACGAATTTTACATATTGTCTAATAATACGTCATCGTGACGTAACATGACGTAATTTGCCGTTCGCGAAAATGCTCAAAAAATAAAGCAAACCCAACATTTCGTAAGAGCACATTAGCTATGACGTCATTTTTGACGCATACTTATCCCCTGCGCCAAAATAGTTACACACGACCTGCAACGTCAAGCAACCCGAAAGTCGCCATACCTTACGATAGCTGAGTAATAGCTTATGTAAGATGTGTGACGTCATTAGTATTATCCATCCACAACTGCAAGCATTGAGTGATGGCTTGAATAGGACGCCCGCGGACGCCTCTGCTAGCACCAAAAAGCTGTATCTTTCACCATTGGCCGAATTTCAAAAAAATCCTGGCTCCAATTGCATATAGTAAGCACTGTAGCTACTATGTATCATGTTTAACTAAGGAAAAAATCGCGGTGTTGCTTGATGGAGGCACTTGTGAAATACACGACAAAACATTTTTCCCAGCCTAAAGATATAGCGCTTTAACATGGGAAGTCCCATAGAGAAATGCCGTCGGCCCTGGAACCGGAAGTAAAATAGGAACGTATTGTCTTTAGTTTACAGCTACTTTCTCTACAATATGACACCAGTCGTGCATTTTTATGATTTTTTCCGATTTTTGACAAAGTACGAAAATTTACCTCATCGTAACGTCACTTGCACCAGAAAACTCTCCACAAAGATTCCACCCAAATCATTTCAATTTATATTTCTATGACATATTAGAACAACATAGCGATAGCTTGATGTTAATGGTGTCCAAAAAACGTGAAAACTGACAGAGGTCATTTACTGCATTTTGAGCAAAACCTATGACCTCATTTTGCTCGAAAGTGATTATTACGCATCAAAAAGTGAACAATACACGAAAACTGGGCCTTGGGGGTAGCACATTTTGAAACTAACCAGAGATTTTTAGCTTCAATATTCACGTTTTTAGTTATTTTTTCAAAAAAGCGCTGTGACCTTGACCTTTGACCTTTTGATCTGCGTGACAAATGTGTTGTAGCCCTATTGCGTAGCTATTAGGTACTAAAGACTGCGAACCGATACATGCAGCTGTTAGACCATAAGAAGACCTCCCGTTTGCGTGAAACAGACATGTCTAGATTGCCAAGGACAAATATAGAAGCTTTTCCTCACCTGGTGATCGCTATGCTGCACATGTCGATCTCCATGGCAACACTCTTTGCCTTGTTGCGAGTGAGACGAATGCAGACTGCCAACGGAGGGTCCGGTTTCCCTGTGAGTCTGGGGGATAGGGGTGAGTCCGGGTAGGGGAGCTGGGGCGGTGATCGTCATCGTAGGGGACGGTGGCGCGAGTAGCCAGTGACCGGTACGGCAAGCGTATCCACTGTTCAGATTCGCCGAGGGAAGTACACCATGCTGGGCTGTGTATGACATCCATATCTATGTCAACCCTCTCTATATCATTGCCATACATGGTGTCTTTTGGGATGAACCAACCGTTGTGGACGCAGCAAACTATACTACGACGTGCTCGTTAACACAGGTGAATTAAAGCCACTAATACTCGTCACACACTGGCACAGAAGCCCAGGCATACAGCGCGTTTGAAACATGCGAGTCACGTTTCGTTGTGTGATGGTCACCATCTTTACCGGAAGCGTCTTCTTGGCTTACTCCCAATTAAAAAGGAATATCTCAGCAGTGAAAGATCGGCGAGATGTGGACTTTGAGTACCAAAAGGGGGCTTTGTTCACAAGGCGTTTCGTCACTGAGGTCCCGAAAGAGGTTTCGAGCGACCACTCGGAGAGTGAGCAGACAGACCCCACTACAGCATCCATCGCGCGGTCTTTGCTTGTCGTCGCCACGGCACCCACTCCGCCGACACTACCCATTCAACCGCGGAAACGGCCATCAACCAAGCCGACAGAGGGGCGTACAGCCACGATAACGTGCACTGACGCTGGATGCATGGACAAGGTAAACCACTTTAGGAATATAATAAACGAACGTACCATGAACGCGATACAGCGATCGCAAAGACACTCCTTTCCCGGAGGGTTTGGCTCCAGGTTTCGTCACCCTGGTCACCAGAACCAGATATTTCAACATTACTATGGTGATGACGGAGGAATAGATCCTTATGGATATGACGAGGAGTCCGACTACTGGCCAGCTAAGGCCGACGAGGGAAGTGTGCACCCGTGGGCGGCCGGGCGGCTGGAGTGGGATGCGAACCCCCTACCTCCTTGGGAGAATATCAATGATTCACATGGGAAGGACCCTTACGGCAACACGGGTAGGGGTGACGGATTTGCATCAAAATTCTAGTTCGGACATATCATTGAAGTAAATTCAGCAGGTCAAAGTAGCTGTTATTCAGAATATTTCAATAAACTGATCAAATTAAAAAATGTGCTGCTCCACAAGTTTTAAGACATCGACTGAAAAGTATATACATAGATGACCGGTTGTTTTTCAATTCACCCTCTCAGATCCCGAAGAAATACTTTCGGGGCTGCACTCCGACGAGCGACTTGCAAGCTTCCGGAATGCGTCTCATGTTTTCTACAACCGCGTTCCTAAGTGTGGCAGTACCACTGTGAACACCTTGACCACCAGACTGGCTCGCCTAAACAACTTTAGGCGCATCCCCGACGGCTTTATTCCCGGTCAATATAACCTTGATGGTCCAGAGGTCAGTCAGGCAAAGCGTGGCAGTTTATAATGAATTATGACTGCTTAGTCACCGCTCCCCAAGCGGGTCATAACGCTTATGACAATTGTCGTGCCTATGCCCATGCAACTAACCAGTGTCGAGTAAAATCATAAGTGACGTATATGGGACTGCAGACACCGCATGCCGAAATATGTAGAAATATGTCACAGCAGTCAATTGGAGCTGGTCCCTGGCCCTTGTGGTAGATTAGCACGGTACCGGTCATGGTATAAATGTGCATTTATACGATGGTCAATTCAAGAGATCATGTTTCAGTTGGATCGTTACCTGCATTACCTCAACAATCAGTCTTCGCCGTGGCTCGCCAGCAAACACGTGCACTTCATTGATTTCAACAGGTAAAGATCATATATCGCAGAACATTATATCCGAGCAAGAAAATTGTCTTTTATGTTAATAATTTCCGCGAATGGAAATGGGCGTATAGAAATGTCAATGCTGGACAGCGTCTACTTTAAATTCACAACACCTATTCAAATCTGTTTATAGAAACTGGTCCTTGGATTATCATGCAAAGAATGACGAAAAGTGGGCAGAAGCATTTAACGAGCAGATAGATGATGGGAATTGAAGTCAATTATATACTTTACAAATGCACTGTACATTTAATAAAAGTACGAGGAGCATCTAGTATTTAATATTCCATCGAGCACTTGTCACGAATGAAACCCAATGATAGATGTGATTTTTGCGGAAGCGAACTAGAAACTATAGAGCACTTGTTGTTTAGTTGCCGGCATATAAAGCCTGTGGTCTCTTTTGGTACTATGGTTGAATGAGTTATGCAGTATACCCTTACCAGTGAATTTTCAGTCATGTATATTGGGTGAACGTAAGATCTTATACAGCCAACTCATTAATCATGTATTTTTAATAAAAAGAAATATATATATATATGCAAATGGATGAATGTAGTTCCAAATTTTATCGGTATTAAAAATACTGTTATATATCGTTATAAATTAGAAAAGTACACGTCCAAAATCTCCAACTTTGCAAAGAAATGGGACACTCTCTCAACCTCTTTATTGTATAACAAAACTGTGATATGAATTGACGAACTTGTTGGAAATCTGCATTTTGTTATGGAAAAAACCCAGGATGGATTCGTAATCATGGAAAATAATGCTGTCTAATTGAAGGGGCAAATTACAAAAATAACGCTATAACCATTATTGCATTCTAATCATGAATAGTCCCTTTGTTTATTAGAATGTATTTGGTTTTCCTTTGGTTTATTGACATTTGTTTGGTTCTGGTTGCCATGTCGACCATCTCTAAATGCGAATCCTCTGTGTTTGTGAGAAATATTTGGTTCTTGTTGCCAGGTCAGTCGTCTTTAAAGGCGATTCCCCAGTGTTTATTAACATCATCCGAGACCCATTGGACAGACTGACATCCTGGTACTACTTTATCCGCTTCACACACCCGCGAAGGATGCCCCCCGGACACCGATTCATGGTAAGGTCAACTAGATCAAGCGTTCAATTGCAATCGTGCTTTTCACTTGGTAAGGGAAGATGCAAGATGTCCGTGCTACTTGTTAGCATAAATGCTCTCGCTGCATTCGCCAAATCTAGGTCGATCATTTGTCGGTCCCTGGGCCTACTGTTTTCCGGATTTTCATGGAATAAGGACGATATCTGTGGATATCTCATATCGCCGTATTCGGATAGAGACTTGTTCGGAAAACTTACGGATATCAATGATTAGCGATGAAGGTACTTATCTAGCAATCTTACAGCTATATTTTGGACAACAATCATATGGTTGTTACGCCTCTGATGGTGAAGAAAGTCTGGCTGTAAATTGGTAATCACTAATATGATCGTTGACACCACGGGTCCGGGGAGCATCGCTCAAGTATTATCCGAAAATATGAAACGCTGTTGAACAGTCGATGTCGCAATAAACAACAGTAGTTGCTGACGAAATAAATCGCAGCGTCGGTGATCAATATATCAACGAGTTTTGTACAGTATGAGTTACATGTTTGTTTTAAACATTAATGCATTGTATCCTTGCAGAGCTATGATAATTGTGTGTTGCGTCAATTTCCCGAGTGCACGGCTACAGAAAATTACTTCACCATCATCCCATTCTTCTGTGGCTCAGAGGCATTTTGTCGGTAAGTTATTGGTGTATGCCAAATAATAGAGTGATAAATAGTTTTTATCTAATTTTTAAATCGAGCGCTCTATCATTACAGGTATCTGCACACTACCTGCTGTTGTTATGACGTGGTAGTGTGTTAACTTGGGACATTTGAGTTAGATCGTAGGTCCACACAAAACATGTACCGGTATACAGGCCTAGACCTGATTCATCCTGATGGTCCGCCGCTCAGAGTGGACCAAATGGGAAACATGTTTTCGACTGAACAAAAGTGAACAGTGATTCTGCAGAAAATCGCATTGTTGATTGTCCACCCTCGGCATGCCTCGGACCGATATATAATATTAAACGCCGGCAGTTACAGATTGACTGGCTTTGAATGCATTGTGAATGATATATAGGATTATAGACCCCCCATAGCCATAAAACTTCACACTCATGTATCAAAACCCAACATTGGTTAATGTCTTTCCGCATAATGTTCAGCGTTCCTACCCGAGCGGCCCTGGAGCGTGCCAAAGACAACGTGCGCAGAAACTACGCCGTCGTCGGCATTCTTGACAACTTCGGAGAGTTCCTCGAAGTCCTGCAGCAGCTCCTGCCGCAGTTTTTCAACCGCGTCGACGACGTGTTTTCAAATTTGCGTAAGTTTGCAGCCAATGTAAAATCAAACCTTGCTTACCTGCTAGAAATTACGGTCAGGGTAAAGAGGTTACATCATTTTATTTGCTGCTGCATATTTAGTTTGACCGATTATCCAAGCAAAGGCTTAGTAGGAAATGCTTAGTATGGTTGTGTATGTCTGATGTGAGTGAAGGAAAGGCTTGGTAGGGTTATGTATCTCTGAGGTGAGTGAAGGAAAGGCTTGGTAGGGTTGTATAAGTCTGATGTCAGTGTAGTGAAGACTTAGTAGGGTTGTGTATGTCTGAGGCGAGTGATGGAAAGGCTTGGTGGGTTTGTGTCTGTCTGAGGTGAGTGAAGGAAAGGCCAGGTAGGGTTGTGTATGTCTGAGGAGAGCGAAGGAAAGGCTTGCTAGGGTTGTGTAAGTCTGAGGTGAGTGTAGTGAAAGCTTAGTAGGGTTGTGTCTGTCTGAGATGAGTGAAGGAAAGGCTTGGTAGGGTTATGTATCTCTGAGGTGAGTGAAGGAAAGGCCAAGTAGGGTTGTGTAAGTCTGAGGGGAGTGATAGAAAGGCTTGGTAGGGTTGTGTATGTCTGAGGTGGGTGAAGGAAAGGCTTGGTAGGGTTGTTTAGGTCTGAGGTGAGGGAAGGGAAGGCTTGGTAGGGTTGTGTCTGTCGGAGTTGAGTGAAGGAAAGGCCAGGTAGGGTTGTGTATGTCTGAGTTGCGTGAAGGAAACGTTTGGTAAGGTTGTGTATGTCCGATGTGAGCGTAGGAAAGGCTTGGTAGGGTTGTGTATGTCTGAGGTGAGAGAAGGAAAGGCTTGGTAGGGTTGTGTATGTCTGATATGAGTGAAGGAAATGCTTCGTAGGGTTGTGTTTGTCTGAAGTGAGTGAAGGAAAGGCTTGGTAGGGTTGTGTATGTCGGAGGTGAGTGAAGGAAAGGCCAGGTAGGGTTGGGTATTTCTGAGGTGAGTGAAGGAAAGGCTTGGTGGGGTTGTCTATGTCTGAAGTGAGTGAAGGAAATGCTTCGTAGGGTTGTGTATGTCTGAGGTGAGTGAAGGAAAGGCTTGGTAGGGTTGTGTATGTCGGAGGTGAGTGTAGTAAAGGATTAGTAGGGTTGTGTATGTCTGATGTGAGTGTAGGAAATGCTTGGTAGGGTTTTATATGTCTGAGGTGAGTGGAAGAAAGGCTTGGTGGGGTTGTGTATGTCTGAAGTGAGTGAAGGAAAGGCTTGGTAGGGTTGTGTACGTCTGCGGCGAGTGAAGGAAAGGCTTGGTAAGGTTGTGTAGGTCCGACGTGAGTGTAGGAAATGCTTGGTAGGGTTCTATATGTCTGAGGTGAGTGAAAGAAAGGCTTGGTAGGGTTGTGTATGTCTGAAGTTAGTGAAGGAGAGGCCTGGTAGGGTTGTGTATGTCTGAGGTGAGTGAAGGAAAGGCCTAGTAGGGTTGTGTCTGTCTGGGGTGAGTGGAGGAAAGGCTGGGTAGGGCTGTATCTGTCTGAGGTGAGTGAAGGAATGGCTTGGTAGGGTGGTGTATGTCTGAGGTGAGTGAAGGAAATGTTTGGTAGGGTTGTGTATGTCCGATGTGAGCGTAGAAAAGGCTTAGTATGCTTGTGCATGTCTGAGGTGAGTGAAGGAAAGGCTTGGTAGGGTTGTGTAGGTCTGCGGTGAGGGAATGGAAGGCTTGGTAGGGTTGTGTCTGTCGGAGTTGAGTGAAGGAAAGGCCAGGTAGGGTTGTGTATGTCTGAGGTGAGTGAAGGAAACGTTTGGTAAGGTTGTGTATATCCGATGTGAGCGTAGGAAAGGCTTGGTAGGGTTGTGTATGTCTGAGGTGAGTGCAGGCAAGGCTTGGTGGGGTTGTGTAAGTCTGCGGTGGCTGAAGGAAAGGCTTGGTAGGGTTGTGTATGTCTGAGGTGAGTGAAGGAAAGGCTTGGTAGGGTTGTGTATGTCGGAGGTGAGTGTAGCGAAGGTTTAGTAGGGTTGTGTATGTTTGAGGTGAGGAAAGGAAAGACTTGGTAGGGTTGTGTCTGTCTGGGGTGATTGGAGGAAATGTTTGATAGGGTTGTGTCTGTCTGAGGTGAGTGAAGGAAAGGCTTGGTAGGGTTGTGTATGTCTGAGGTGAGCGAAGGAAAGGTTTGGTAGGGTTGTGTATGTCCGATGTGAGTGTAGGAAAGGTCAAGTAGGGTTGTGTAAGTCTGAGGTGAGTGAAGGAAAGGCTTGGTAGGGTTGTGTATGTCCGATGAGAGTGTAGGAAAGGCTTGGTAGGGTTGTATATGTCTGAGGTGGGTGAAGGAAAGGCTTGGTAGGGTTGTGTATGTCTGAAGTTAGTGAAGGAGAGGCTTAGTAGGGTTGGGTATGTCTGAGGTGAGTGAAGGAAAGGCTTGGTAGGGTTGTGTATGTCTGAGGTGAGCGAAGGAAAGGTTTGGTAGGGTTGTGTATGTCCGATGTGAGTGTAGGAAAGGTCAAGTAGGGTTGTGTAAGTCTGAGGTGAGTGAAGGAAAGGCTTGGTAGGGTTGTGTATGTCCGATGAGAGTCCAGTGAAGGCTTGGTAGGGTTGTGTATGTCTGAGTTGAAGGAAGGAAAGGCTTGGTAGGGTTGTGTCCGTCTGGGGTGAGCATAGGAAAGGCTGGGTAGGGTTGTGTCTCAGGTGAGTGATGGAAAGGCTTGGTAGGGTTGTGTATGTCTGAGGTGAGTGAAGGAAATATTTGGTAGGGTTGTGTATGTCCGATGTGAGCGTAGGAAAGGCTTAGTAGGCTTGTGCATGTCTGAGGTGGGTGAAGGAAAGGATTGGTAGGGTTGGCATGTCTGAGGTGAGAGAAGGAAAGGCTGAGTAGGTTTGTGTATGTCTGAGGTGAGTGAAGGAAAGGCTTGGTATGGTTGTGTAATTCTGAGGTGAGTGTAGGAAGGGCTTAGTAAGGTTGGATATGTCTGCGGTGAGTGAAGGAAAGGCTCGGTAGAGTTGTGTATGTCTGAGGTGAGTGAAGGAAAGGCTTGGTATGGTTTTGTAATTCTGAGGTGAGTGTAGGAAGGGCTTAGTAAAGTTGGATATGTCTGAGGTCAGTGAAGGAAAGGCTTGGTAGGGTTGTGTATGTCTGAGGTGAGTGAAGTAAAGGCTTGGTAGGGTTATGTATCTCTGAAGTGAGTGAAGGAAAGGCCAATTAGGGTTGTGTATGTCTGAGGTGAGGGAAGTAAAGGCCAGCTAGGGTTGTGTATGTCTGAGGTGAGTGAAGGAAAGGCTTGGTAAGGTTGTGTATGTCTGATGTGAGTGAAGGAAAGGCCAAGTAGCGTTGTGTATGTCTGAGGCGAGTGAAGGAAAGGCTTATTACGGTTGTGTATGTCTGAGGTGAGGCAAGGAAAGGCCAGGTAGGGTTGTGTATGTCCGAGGTGAGTGAAGAAAAGGCTTAGTAGGGTTGTGCATGTCTGAGGTGAGTGTAGTAAAGGCTTCGTAGGGTTGTGTGTGTCTGAGGTGAGTGAAGGAAAGGCTTGGTAGGGTTGTGTATGTCCGATGTGAGTGTTGGAAAGGCTTGGTGGTTGTATATGTCTGAGGTGAGTGAAGGAAAGGCTTGGTAGGGTTGTGTATGTCTGAGGTGAGTGAAGGAAAGGCTTGGTCGGGTTGTGTATGTCGGAGGTGAGTGTAGTAAAGGATTAGTAGGGTTGTGTATGTCTGAGCTAAGGGAAGGAAAGTCTTAGTAGGGTTGTGTCTGTCTGGGGTGAGTGGAGGAAAGGCTGGGTAGGGTTGTTTCTGTCTGAGGTGAGTGACGGAAAGGCTTGGTAGGATTGTGTATGTCTGAGGTGAGTGAAGGAAAGGCTTGGTTGGGTTGTGTAGGTCTGAGGTGAGGGAAGGGAAGGCTTGGTATGGTTGTGTAATTCTGAGGTGAGTGTCGCAAGGGCTTAGTAACGGTGGATATGTCTGAGGTGAGCGAAGGAAAGGCACGGTAGGGTTGTGTATGTCTGATGTGAGTGAAGGAAAGGCTTGGTACGGTTGGGTATGTCTGAAATGAGTGAAGGAAAGGCTTGGTGGGGTTGTCTATGTCTGAGGTGAGTGAAGGAAATGCTTCGTAGGGTTGTGTGTGTCTGAGGTGAGTGAAGGAAAAGTTTGGTAGGGTTACGTATGTCCGATGTGAGCGTAGGAAAGGCTTAGTAGGCTTGTGCATGTCTGAGGTGAGTGAAGGACAGGCTTGGTAGGGTTGTGTAAGTCTGAGGTGAGGGAAGGGAAGGCTTGGTAGGGTTGTGTCTGTCGGAGTTGAGCGAAGGAAAGGCCAGGCAGGGTTGTGTATGTCTGAGTTGAGTGAAGGAAAGGCTTGGTGGGGTTGTCTATGTCTGAGGTGAGTGAAGGACATGCTTCGTAGGGTTGTGTATGTCTGAGGTGAGTGAAGGAAAAGTTTGGTAGGGTTGTGTATGTCCGATGTGAGCGTAGGAAAGGCTTAGTAGGCTTGTGCATGTCTGAGGTGAGTGAAGGAAAGGCTTGGTTGGGTTGTGTAGGTCTGAGGTGAGGGAAGTGAAGGCTTGGTATGGTTGTGTAATTCTGAGGTGAGTGTCGGAAGGGCTTAGTAACGGTGGATATGTCTGAGGTGAGCGAAGGAAAGGCACGGTAGGGTTGTGTATGTCTGATGTGAGTGAAGGAAAGGCTTGGTACGGTTGGGTATGTTTGAAATGAGTGAAGGAAAGGCTTGGTGGGGTTGTCTATGTCTGAGGTGAGTGAAGGAAATGCTTCGTAGGGTTGTGTGTGTCTGAGGTGAGTGAAGGAAAAGTTTGGTAGGGTTGTGTATGTCCGATGTGAGCGTAGGAAAGGCTTAGTAGGCTTGTGCATGTCTGAGGTGAGTGAAGGACAGGCTTGGTAGGGTTGTGTAAGTCTGAGGTGAGGGAAGGGAAGGCTTGGTAGGGTTGTGCATGTCTGAGGTGAGTGAAGGACATGCTTGGTAGGGTTGTGTAAGTCTGAGGTGAGGGAAGGGAAGGCTTGGTAGGGTTGTGTCTGTCGTAGTTGAGCGAAGGAAAGGCCAGGCAGGGTTGTGTATGTCTGAGTTAAGGAAAGGAAAGGCTTGGTGGGGTTGTCTATGTCTGAGGTGAGTGAAGGAAAGTCCAGGTAGGGTTGTGTATGTCTGAGGTGAGTGAAGGAAAGGCTTGGTAAAGGTTGTGTATGCCTGATGTGAGTGGAGGAGAGGTTTAGTAAGGTTGTGCATGTCTGAATTGAGTGAAGGAAAGGCTTGGTAGGGTTGTGTATCTCGGAGGTGAGTCTAGTGAAGGCTTGGTAGGGTTGTGTAAGTCTAAGTTGAGGGAAGGAAAGGCTTGGTAGGGTTGTGTCTGTTTGGGGAGAATATAGGAAAGGCTGGGTAGGGTTGTGTCTGAGGTGAGTGAAGGAAAGGCTTGGTAGGGTTGTGTATGTCTGAGGTGAGTCAAGGAAATATTTGGTAAGGTTGTGTATGTCTGATGTGAGCGTAGGAAAGGCTTAGTAGGCTTGTGCATGTCGGAGGTGAGTGAAGGAAAGACTTGGTAGCGTTGGGCATGTCTGAGGGGAAAGAAGGAAAGGCTGAATAGGTTTGTGTATGTCTGAGGTGAGTGAAGGAAAGGCTTGGTATGGTTGTGTAATTCTGAGATGAGTGTAGGGAGGGCTTAGTAAGGTTGGATATGTCTGGTGTGAGTGAAGGAAAGGCTCGGTAGGGTTGTGTATGTCTGATGTGAGTGAAGGAAAGGCCAAGTAGGTTTGTGTAAGTCTGAGGTGAGTGAAGGAAAGGCTCGGTAGGGTTGTGTATGTCTGATGTGAGTGAAGGAAAAGCCAAGTAGGTTTGTGTAAGTCTGAGGTGAGTGAAGGAAAGGCTTAGTAGGGTTGTGTATGTCTGAGGTGAGTGTAGTGAAGGCTTAGTAGGGTTGTCTCTGTCTGAGGTGAGTGAAGGAAAGGCTTGGTAGGGCTGGGTATGTCTGAAGTCAGTGAAGCAAAAGCTTGGTAGGGTTATGTATCTCTGAGGTGAGTGAGGGAAAGGCCAAATAGGTTTGTGTAAGTCTGAGGTGAGTGAAGGAAAAGCTTGCTAGGGTTGTGTATGTCTGAGGTGAGTGGAGGAACGGCTTGGTAGGGTTGTGTATGTCTGACGTTAGTGAAGGAGAGGCTTAGTAGGGTTGTGTATGTCTGAGGTGAGTGAAGGAAAAGCTCGGTAGGGTTGTGTATGTCGGAGGTGAGTCTAGTGAAGGCTTAGTAGAGTTGTGTATGTCTGAGGTGAGTGAAGGAACGGCTTGGTAGGGTAGTGTATGTCTGAGGTGAGTGAAGGAAAAGCTGAGTAGGGTTGTGTATGTCTGAGGTGAGGGAAGTAAAGGCCAGGTAGGCTTGTGTATGTCTGCGGTGAGTGAAGAAAAGGCTTTGTAGGGTTGTGCATGTCTGAGGTGAGTGAAGGAAAGTCTTGCTAGGCTTGTGTATGTCTGAGGTGAGTGAAGGAAAGGTTTGGTAGGGTTGTGTAAGTCTGAGGTGAGGGAAGGGAAGGCTTGGTAGGGTTGTGCATGTCTGAGGTGAGTGAAGGACATGCTTGGTAGGGTTGTGTAAGTCTGAGGTGAGGGAAGGGAAGGCTTGGTAGGGTTGTGTCTGTCGTAGTTGAGCGAAGGAAAGGCCAGGCAGGGTTGTGTATGTCTGAGTTAAGGAAAGGAAAGGCTTGGTGGGGTTGTCTATGTCTGAGGTGAGTGAAGGAAAGTCCAGGTAGGGTTGTGTATGTCTGAGGTGAGTGAAGGAAAGGCTTGGTAAAGGTTGTGTATGCCTGATGTGAGTGGAGGAGAGGTTTAGTAAGGTTGTGCATGTCTGAATTGAGTGAAGGAAAGGCTTGGTAGGGTTGTGTATCTCGGAGGTGAGTCTAGTGAAGGCTTGGTAGGGTTGTGTAAGTCTAAGTTGAGGGAAGGAAAGGCTTGGTAGGGTTGTGTCTGTTTGGGGAGAATATAGGAAAGGCTGGGTAGGGTTGTGTCTGAGGTGAGTGAAGGAAAGGCTTGGTAGGGTTGTGTATGTCTGAGGTGAGTCAAGGAAATATTTGGTAAGGTTGTGTATGTCTGATGTGAGCGTAGGAAAGGCTTAGTAGGCTTGTGCATGTCGGAGGTGAGTGAAGGAAAGACTTGGTAGCGTTGGGCATGTCTGAGGGGAAAGAAGGAAAGGCTGAATAGGTTTGTGTATGTCTGAGGTGAGTGAAGGAAAGGCTTGGTATGGTTGTGTAATTCTGAGATGAGTGTAGGGAGGGCTTAGTAAGGTTGGATATGTCTGGTGTGAGTGAAGGAAAGGCTCGGTAGGGTTGTGTATGTCTGATGTGAGTGAAGGAAAGGCCAAGTAGGTTTGTGTAAGTCTGAGGTGAGTGAAGGAAAGGCTCGGTAGGGTTGTGTATGTCTGATGTGAGTGAAGGAAAAGCCAAGTAGGTTTGTGTAAGTCTGAGGTGAGTGAAGGAAAGGCTTAGTAGGGTTGTGTATGTCTGAGGTGAGTGTAGTGAAGGCTTAGTAGGGTTGTCTCTGTCTGAGGTGAGTGAAGGAAAGGCTTGGTAGGGCTGGGTATGTCTGAAGTCAGTGAAGCAAAAGCTTGGTAGGGTTATGTATCTCTGAGGTGAGTGAGGGAAAGGCCAAATAGGTTTGTGTAAGTCTGAGGTGAGTGAAGGAAAAGCTTGCTAGGGTTGTGTATGTCTGAGGTGAGTGGAGGAACGGCTTGGTAGGGTTGTGTATGTCTGACGTTAGTGAAGGAGAGGCTTAGTAGGGTTGTGTATGTCTGAGGTGAGTGAAGGAAAAGCTCGGTAGGGTTGTGTATGTCGGAGGTGAGTCTAGTGAAGGCTTAGTAGAGTTGTGTATGTCTGAGGTGAGTGAAGGAACGGCTTGGTAGGGTAGTGTATGTCTGAGGTGAGTGAAGGAAAAGCTGAGTAGGGTTGTGTATGTCTGAGGTGAGGGAAGTAAAGGCCAGGTAGGCTTGTGTATGTCTGCGGTGAGTGAAGAAAAGGCTTTGTAGGGTTGTGCATGTCTGAGGTGAGTGAAGGAAAGTCTTGCTAGGCTTGTGTATGTCTGAGGTGAGTGAAGGAAAGGTTTGGTAGGGTTGTGTAAGTCTGAGGTGAGGGAAGGGAAGGCTTGGTAGGGTTGTGCATGTCTGAGGTGAGTGAAGGACATGCTTGGTAGGGTTGTGTAAGTCTGAGGTGAGGGAAGGGAAGGCTTGGTAGGGTTGTGTCTGTCGTAGTTGAGCGAAGGAAAGGCCAGGCAGGGTTGTGTATGTCTGAGTTAAGGAAAGGAAAGGCTTGGTGGGGTTGTCTATGTCTGAGGTGAGTGAAGGAAAGTCCAGGTAGGGTTGTGTATGTCTGAGGTGAGTGAAGGAAAGGCTTGGTAAAGGTTGTGTATGCCTGATGTGAGTGGAGGAGAGGTTTAGTAAGGTTGTGCATGTCTGAATTGAGTGAAGGAAAGGCTTGGTAGGGTTGTGTATCTCGGAGGTGAGTCTAGTGAAGGCTTGGTAGGGTTGTGTAAGTCTAAGTTGAGGGAAGGAAAGGCTTGGTAGGGTTGTGTCTGTTTGGGGAGAATATAGGAAAGGCTGGGTAGGGTTGTGTCTGAGGTGAGTGAAGGAAAGGCTTGGTAGGGTTGTGTATGTCTGAGGTGAGTCAAGGAAATATTTGGTAAGGTTGTGTATGTCTGATGTGAGCGTAGGAAAGGCTTAGTAGGCTTGTGCATGTCGGAGGTGAGTGAAGGAAAGACTTGGTAGCGTTGGGCATGTCTGAGGGGAAAGAAGGAAAGGCTGAATAGGTTTGTGTATGTCTGAGGTGAGTGAAGGAAAGGCTTGGTATGGTTGTGTAATTCTGAGATGAGTGTAGGGAGGGCTTAGTAAGGTTGGATATGTCTGGTGTGAGTGAAGGAAAGGCTCGGTAGGGTTGTGTATGTCTGATGTGAGTGAAGGAAAGGCCAAGTAGGTTTGTGTAAGTCTGAGGTGAGTGAAGGAAAGGCTCGGTAGGGTTGTGTATGTCTGATGTGAGTGAAGGAAAAGCCAAGTAGGTTTGTGTAAGTCTGAGGTGAGTGAAGGAAAGGCTTAGTAGGGTTGTGTATGTCTGAGGTGAGTGTAGTGAAGGCTTAGTAGGGTTGTCTCTGTCTGAGGTGAGTGAAGGAAAGGCTTGGTAGGGCTGGGTATGTCTGAAGTCAGTGAAGCAAAAGCTTGGTAGGGTTATGTATCTCTGAGGTGAGTGAGGGAAAGGCCAAATAGGTTTGTGTAAGTCTGAGGTGAGTGAAGGAAAAGCTTGCTAGGGTTGTGTATGTCTGAGGTGAGTGGAGGAACGGCTTGGTAGGGTTGTGTATGTCTGACGTTAGTGAAGGAGAGGCTTAGTAGGGTTGTGTATGTCTGAGGTGAGTGAAGGAAAAGCTCGGTAGGGTTGTGTATGTCGGAGGTGAGTCTAGTGAAGGCTTAGTAGAGTTGTGTATGTCTGAGGTGAGTGAAGGAACGGCTTGGTAGGGTAGTGTATGTCTGAGGTGAGTGAAGGAAAAGCTGAGTAGGGTTGTGTATGTCTGAGGTGAGGGAAGTAAAGGCCAGGTAGGCTTGTGTATGTCTGCGGTGAGTGAAGAAAAGGCTTTGTAGGGTTGTGCATGTCTGAGGTGAGTGAAGGAAAGTCTTGCTAGGCTTGTGTATGTCTGAGGGGAGTGAAGGAAAGGTTTGGTAGGGTTGTGTATGTTCGATGTGAGTGTAGGAAAGGCCAAGTAGTGTTGTGTAAGTCTGAGGTGAGTGAAGGAAAGGCTTGGTAAGGTTGTGTATGTCTGATGTGAGTGGAGGAGAGGCTTAGTAAGGTTGTGCATGTCTGAATTGAGTGAAGGAAAGGCTTGGTACGGTTGTGTATCTCGGAAGTGAGTCTAGTGAAGGTTTGGAAGGGCTGGGTATGTCTGAAGTCAGTGAAGCAAAAGCTTGGTAGGGTTATGTATCTCTGAGGTGAGTGAGGGAAAGGCCAAATAGGTTTGTGTAAGTCTGAGGTGAGTGAAGGAAAAGCTTGCTAGGGTTGTGTATGTCTGAGGTGAGTGGAGGAACGGCTTGGTAGGGTTGTGTATGTCTGACGTTAGTGAAGGAGAGGCTTAGTAGGGTTGTGTATGTCTGAGGTGAGTGAAGGAAAAGCTCGGTAGGGTTGTGTATGTCGGAGGTGAGTCTAGTGAAGGCTTAGTAGAGTTGTGTATGTCTGAGGTGAGTGAAGGAACGGCTTGGTAGGGTTGTGTATGTCTGAGGTGAGTTAAAGAAAAGCTTAGTAGGGTTGTGTATGTCTGAGGTGAGGGAAGTAAAGGCCAGGTAGGCTTGTGTATGTCTGCGGTGAGTGAAGAAAAGGCTTTGTAGGGTTGTGCATGTCTGAGGTGAGTGAAGGAAAGTCTTGCTAGGCTTGTGTATGTCTGAGGTGAGTGAAGGAAAGGTTTGGTAGGGTTGTGTATGTCCGATGTGAGTGTAGGAAAGGCCAAGTAGTGTTGTGTAAGTCTGAGGTGAGTGAAGGAAAGGCTTGGTAAGGTTGTGTATGTCTGATGTGAGTGGAGGAAAGGCTTAGTAAGGTTGTGCATGTCTGAATTGAGTGCAGGAAAGGCTTGGTAGGGTTGTGTATCTCGGAAGTGAGTCTAGTGAAGGCTTGGTAGGGTTGTGTAAGTCTAAGTTGAGGGAAGGAAAGGCTTGGTAGGGTTGTGTCTGTTTGGGGTGAATATGGGAAAGGCTGGGTAGGGTTGTGTCTGAGGTGAATGAATTAAAGGCTTGGTATGGTTGTGTATGTCTGAGGTGAGTCAACGAAATATTTGGTAGGGTTGTGTATGTCCGATGTGAGCGTAGGAAAGGCTTAGTAGGCTTGCGCATGTCGGAGGTGAGTGAAGGAAAGGCTTGGTAGGGTTGTGTATGTCTGAGGTGAGTCAACGAAATATTTGGTAGGGTTGTGTATGTCCGATGTGAGCGTAGGAAAAGCTTAGTGGGCTTGTGCATGTCGGAGGTGAGTGAAGGAAAGGCTTGGTAGCGTTGGGCATGTCTGAGGTGAAAGAAGGAAAGGCTGAATAGGTTTGTGTATGTCTGAGGTGAGTGAAGGAAAGGCTTGGTAGGGTTGTGTCTGTCTGAGGTGAGTGAAGGAAAGGCTTGGTAGGGATGGGTATGTCTGAAGTCAGTGAAGTAAAAGCTTGGTAGGGTTATGTATCTCTGAGGTGAGTGAGGGAAAGGCCAAATAGGTTGGTGTAAGTCTGAGGTGAGTGAAGGAAAAAACTTGGTAGGGTTGTGTATGTCTGAGGTGAGTGGAGGAACGGCTTGGTAGGCTTGTGTATGTCTGAGGTGAGTGAAGGAAAGGCTTGGTAGGGTTGTGTATGTCTGAAGTGTGTGAAGGAAATATTCGGTAGGGTTGTGTATGTCCGATGTGAGCGTAGAAAAGGCTTAGTAGGCTTGTGTGTGTCTGAGTCGAGATATGAAAGGCTTTGCAGAATTGTGTATATCTGAGATGAGTGTAGGAAAGACTTGGTAGGGTTGTGTATATCTGAGGTGAGTGTAGGAAAGGCTTGGTAGGGTTGTGTATGTCTGAGTCGGGAGTAGGAAAGGCTTGGTAGGGCGGTGTAGTCTGAGGTGAGTGAGGGAAAGGCTTGGTAGGGTTATGTATGTCTGAGTTGGGTGAAGGAAAGGCTTGGTAGGGTTGTGTATGTCTGAGGTGGGTGAAGGAAAGGCCAGGTGGGGTTGTGTATGTCTGAGGTGAGTGAAGTGAAGGCTTGGTAGGGTTTTGTCTGTCTGAGGTGAGTGAAGGAAAGGTTTGGTAGGGTTGTGTATCTCCGATGTGAGTGTAGGAAAGGCCAAGTAGGGTTGTGTAAATCTGAGGTGAGTGAAGGAAAGGCTTGGTAGGGTTGTGCATGTCTGATGTGAGTGTAGGAAAGGCTTGGAAGGGTTCTATATGTCTGAGGTGAGTGAAGGAAAACCTTGGTAGCTTTGTGTATGTCTGAAGTTAGTGAAGGAGAGGCTTATTAGGGTTGTGTATGTCTGAGGTGAGTGAAGGAAAGGCTCGGTAGGGTTGTGTATGTCGGAGGTGAGTCTAGTGAAGGCTTAGTAGAGTTGTGTATGTCTGAGTTGAGGGACGAAAAGACTTGGTACGTTTGTATCTGTCTGTGGTGAGTATAGGAAAGGCTGGGTATGATTGTGTCTGTCTGAGGTGAGTGAAGGAAAGGCTTGGTAGGTTAGTGTATGTCTGAGGTGAGTGAGGGAAAGGCCAAATAGGTTTGTGTAAGTCTGAGGTGAGTGAAGGAAAGGCTTGGTAGGGTTGTGTCTGCCTGTGGTGAGTGAAGGAAAGGCTTGGTAGGGATGGGTATGTCTGAAGTCAGTGAAGTAAAAGCTTTGTAGTGTTATGTATCTCTTAGGTGAGTGAGGGAAAGGCCAAATAGGTTTGTGTAAGTCTGAGGTGAGTAAAGGAAAGGCTTGGTAGGGTTGTGTATGTCTGAGGTGAGTGGAGGAACGGCTTGGTAGGGTTGTGTATGTCGGAGGTGAGTCCAGTGAAGGCTTAGTAGAGTTGTGTATGTCTGAGTTGAGGGAAGGAAAGGCTTGGTAGGGTTGTGTCTGTCTGGGGTGAGTATAGGAAAGGCTGGGTAGGGTTGTGTCTGTCTGAGGTGAGAGAAGGAAAGGCTTGGTAGGGTTGTGTATGTCTGAAGTGTGTGAAGGAAGTATTTGGTAGGGTTGTGTATGTCCGATGTGAGCGTAGAAAAGGCTTAGTAGGCTTGTGCATGTCTGAGGTGAGTGAAGGAAAGGCTTGGTAGGGTTGGGCATGTCTGAGGTGAGTGAAGGAAAGGCTTGGTAGGGTTGTGTAATTCTGAGGTGAGTGAAGGAAGGGCTTAGTAGGGTTAGATATGTCTGAGATGATTGAAGGAAAGGCTTGGTAGGGTTGTGTATGTCTGATGTGGGTGAATGAAAGGCTTCGTAGGGTTGGGTATGTCTGAGTCGTGAGTAGGAACGGCTTGATAGGGTTGTGTATGTCTGAGGTGAGTGAAGGAAAGCCTTAGTAGGGTTGTGTATGTCTGAGTTGAGTGAAGGTAAGGCTTAGTAGGGTTGTGTATGTCTGAGTTGAGTGAAGGAAAGGCTTAATAGTGTTGTGTATGTCTCAGTCGAGAGTAGGAAAGGCTTGGTAGGGTTGTGTATGTCTGAGTTGAGAGGAGGAAAGGCTTGGTTTGGTTGTGTATGTCTGAGGTGAGTAAAGGAAAGGCTTGGTAGGGTTGGGTATGTCTGAATTGAGTGTAGGATAGGCTTGGTAGGGTTGTGTATGTCTGAGTTGAGTGAAGGAAAGGCTTGGTACGCTTGTGTATATCTGAGGTGAGTGAAGGAAAGGCCTGATAGGGCTGTGTATGTCTGAGGTGAGTGAAAGGAAGGCTTAGTAGCGTTGGGTATGTCTGAGGTGAGTGAGAGAAAGGCTGTTTAGGGTTGTGTATGTCTGAGGTGAGTAAAGGAAAGGCTTAGTAGAGTTGTGTATGTCTGAGTCGTGATATGAAAGGCTTTGCAGAATTGTGTATATCTGAGGTGAGTGTAGGAAAGACATGGTAGGGTTGTGTATATCTGAGGTGAGTGTAGGAAAGGCTTGGTAGGGTTGTGTATGTCTGAGTCGGGAGTAGGAAAGGCTTGGTAGGGTGGTGTAGTCTGAGGTGAGTGAGGGAAAGGCTTGGTAGGGTTATGTATGTCTGAGTTGGGTGAAGAAAAGGCTTGATAGGGTTGTGTATTTCTGAGGTGAGTGAAATGAACGCTTGGTAGGGTTTTGTCTGTCTGAGGTGAGTGAAGGAAAGGCTTGGTAGGGTTGTGCATGTCTGATGTGAGTGTAGGAAAGGCTTGGAAGGGTTCTATATGTCTGAGGTGAGTGAAGGAAAGGCTTGGTAGGGTTGTGTATGTCTGAAGTTCGTGAAGGAGAGGCTTAGTAGGGTTGTGTATGTCTGAGGTGAGTGAAGGAAAGGTTCGGTAGGGTTGTGTATGTCGGAGGTGAGTATAGTGAAGGCTTAGTAGAGTTGTGTATGTCTGAGTTGAGGGACGAAAAGAATTGGTACGGTTGTGTTTGTCTGGGGTGAGTATAATAAAGGCTGGGTATGATTGTGTCTGTCTGAGGTGAGTGAAGGAAAGGCTTGGTAGGGTTGTGTATGTCTGAGCTGAGTGAAAGAAAATATTTGGTAGGGTGGTGTATGTCCGATGTGGGCGTAGGAAAGGCTTAGTAGGCTTGTGCATATCTGAGGTGAGTGAAGGAAAGGCTGAGTAGGTTTGTGTATGTCTGAGGTGAGTGAAAGAAAGGCTTGGTAGGGTTGTGTAATTCTGAGGTGAGTGTAGGAAGGGCTTGGTAGTGTTGGGTATGTCTGAGTCGAGAGTAGGAACGGCTTGATAGGGTTGGGCATGTCTGAGGTGAGTGAAGAAAAGGCTTGGTACGGTTGGGTATGTCTGAGTCGAGAGTAGGAAAGCCTTAGTAGGGTTGTGTATGTCTGATTTGAGTGAAGGAAAGGCTTAATAGTGTTGTGTATGTCTCATTCGAGAGTAGGAAAGGCTTAGTAGGTTTGTGTATATCTGAGTCGAGAGTAGGAAAGGCTTAGTAGGGTTGTGTATGTCTGAGGTGACTGAAGGAAAGGCTTAGTAGAGTTGTGCATATCTGAGTCGAGATATGAAAGGCTTGTCAGAATTGTCTCTGTCTGAGGTGTGTGTAGGAAAGGCTTGGTAGGGTTGTGTGTGTCTGAGTCGGGAGTAGGAAATGCTTGGTAGGGTGGTGTAGTCTGAGGTGAGTGAGGGAAAGGCTTGGTAGGTTTGTGTAGGTCTAGGTGATGGAAGGGAAGGCTTGGTAGGGTTGTGTCTGTCGGAGTTGAGTGAAGGACAGGCCAGGTAGGGTTGTGTATGTCGGTGGTAAGTGAAGGAAACGTTTGGTAAGGTTGGCTATGTCCGATGTGAACGCAGGAAAGGCTTCGTAGGGTTGTGTATGTCTGAGGTGAGTGAACTAAAGGCTTGGTAGGGTTGTGTATGTCTGAGGTGAGTGAAGGAAAGGCTTGGTGGGGTTGTCTATGTCTGAGGTGAGTGAAGGAAATGCTTCGTAGGGTTGTGTATGTCTGAGGTGAGCGAAGGAAAGGCTTGGTAGGTTTGTGTATGTCTGAGGTGAGTGTAGTGAAGGCTTAGTATCGTTCTGTCTGTCTGAGGTGAGCGAAGGAAAAACTTGGTAGGGTTGGGTATGTCGGAGGTGAGTGTAGTGAAGGCTTAGTAGGGTTGTGTCTGTCTGAGGTGAGGAAAGGAAAGGCTTGGTAGGGTTGTGTCTGCCTGGGGTGATTGGAGGTAATGTTTGATATGGTTGTGTCTGTCTGAGGTGAATGAAGGAAAGGCTTGGGAGGCTTGTGTATGTCTGAGATGAGTGAAGGAAAGGTTTGGTAGGGTTGTGTATGTCTGAGGTGAGTGAAAGAAAATATTTGGTAGGGTGGTGTATGTCCGATGTGAGCGTAGGAAAGGCTTAGTAGGCTTGTGCATATCTGAGGTGAGTGAAGGAAAGGCTGAGTAGGGTTGTGTATGTCTGAGGTGACTGAAGGAAAGGCTTAGTAGAGTTGTGCATATATGAGTCGAGATATGAAAGGCTTGTCAGAATTGTCTCTATCTGAGGTGAGTGTAGGAAAAGCTTGGTAGGGTTGTGTATGTTTGAGGTGTGTGTAGGAAAGGCCAGGTAGGGTTGTGTATGTCGGAGGTGAGTGAAGGAAACGTTTGGTAAGGTTGGCTATGTCCGATGTGAGCGCAGAAAAGGCTTCGTAGGGTTGTGTATGTCTGAGGTGAGTGAAGGAAAGGCTTGGTAGAGTTGTGTATGTCTGAGGTGAGGGTAGGAAAGGCTTGGTAGGTTTGTGTATGTCTGAGGTGAGTGTAGGAAAGGCTTGGTAGGGTTGTATATGTCTGAGGTGAGTGAAGGAAAGGCTTCGTAGGGTTGTGTATGTCCAATGTGAGTGTAGGAAAGGCCCAGTAGGGTTGTGTAAGTCTGAGGTGAGTGAAGGAAAGGCTTGGTAAGGTTGTGTATGTCTGATATGAGTGTAGGAAAGGCTTGGTAGGGTTGTATATGTCTGAGGTGAGTGAAGGAAAGGCTTGGTAGGGTTGTGTATGTCTGAAGTTAGTGAAGGAGAGGCTTAGTAGGGTTGTGTATGTCTGAAGAGAGTGAAGGAAAGGCTTGGTAGGGTTGTGTATGTCAGAGGTGAGTCTAGTGAAGGCTTGGTAGGTATGTGTAAGTCTAAGTTGAGGGAAGGAAAGACTTAGTAGGGTTGTGTATGTCTGAGGTGAGTGAAGGAAAGGCTTGGTAGGGTTGTGTATGTCAGAGGTGAGTCTAGTGAAGGCTTGGTAGGGATGTGTAAGTCTAAGTTGAGGGAAGGAAAGACTTGGTAGGGTTGTGTCTGTCTGGGGTGAGTGTAGGAAAGGCTGGGTAGGGTTGTGTCTGAGGTGAGTGAAGGAAAGGCTTGGTAGGGTTGTGTATGTCTGAGGTGAGTGAAGGAAGTATTTGGTAGGGTTGTGTATGTCCGATGTGAGCGTAGGAAAGGCTTAGTAGGCTTGTGCATGTCGGAGGTGAGTGAAGGAAATGCTTGGTAGCGTTGGGCATGTCTGAGGTGAAAGAAGGAAAGGCTGAGTAGGTTTGTGTATGTCTGAGGTGAGTGAAGGAAAGGCTTGGTATGGTTGTGTAATTCTGAGGTGAGTGTAGGAAGGGCTTAGTAAGGTTGGATATGTCTGGGGTGAGTGAAGGAAAGGCTCGGTAGGGTTGTGTAGGTCTGAGGTGAGCGAAGGAAATGTTTGGTAGGGTTGTGTATGTCCGGTTTGAGCGTAGGAAAGGCCTAGTAGGCTTGCGCATGTCTAAGGTGAGTGAAGGAAAGGCTCGGTAGGGTTGTGTAAGTCTGAGGTGAGCGAAGGAAAGGCTTGGTAGGGTTGTGTATGTCTGGGGTGAATGAAGAAAATACTTTGTAGGGTTGGGTATGTCTGAGGTGAGAGACGAAAAGGCTGAGTAGGTTTGTGTATCTCACAGGTGAGTGAAGGAAAGGCTTGGTAGGGTTTTGTGAATCTGAGGTGAGTGAAGGGAAAGCTTAATAGAGCTGCGTATGTCTGAGGTGAGTGAAGGGAAGGCTTAGTAGGGTTGGGTATGTCTGAGGTGAGTGAGAGAAAGGCTTTTTAGGGTTGTGTATGTCTGAGATGAGTGTAGGAAAGGCTTAATAGGGTTGGATATGTCTGAGGTGAGTGTAGGAACGGCTCGGTAGGGTTGTGTATGTCTGATGTGAGTGAAGGAAAGGCTTAGTAGGGTTGGGTATGTCTGCGGTGAGTGAAGAAAAGGCTTTGTTGGGTTGTGCATGTCTGAGGTGAGTGTAGTAAAGGCTTCGTTTGGTTGTGTATGTCTGGAGTGATTGGAGGTAATGTTTGATAGGGTTGTGTCTGAGGTGAGTGCAGAAAAGTCTCGGTAGGCTTGTGTATGTCTGAGGTGAGTGAAGGAAAGGCTTGGTAAGGTTGTGTATGGCTGATGTGAGTGGAGTAGAGGCTTAGTAAGGTTGTGCATGTCTGAATTGAGTGAAGGAAAGATTGGTAGGGTTGTGTATCTCGGAGGTGAGTCTAGTGAAGGCTTGGTAGGGTTGTGTAAGTCTAAATTGAGGGAAGGAAAGGCTTCGTAGGGTTGTGTCTGTTTGGGGTGAATATCGGAAAGGCTGGGTAGGGTTGTGTCTGAGGTGAGTGAAGGAAAGGCTTGGTAGGGTTGTGTATGTCTGATGTGAGTCAAGGAATACTTGGTAGGGTTGTGTATGTCCGATGTGAGCGTAGGAAAGGCTTAGTAGGCTTGTGCATGTCGGAGGTGAGTAAAGGAAAGGCTTGGTATGGTTGTGTAATTCTGAGATGAGCGTAGGAAGGGCTTAGTAAGGTTGGATATGTCTGGTGTGAGTCAAGGAAAGGCTCGGTAGGGTTGTGTATGTCTGATGTGAGTGAAGGAAAGGCCAAGTAGGTTTGTGTAAGTCTGAGGTGAGTGAAGGAAAGGATTGGTAGGATTGTGTATGTCTGAGGTGAGTGAAGGAAATGCTTAGTAGGGTTGTGTATGTCTGAGGTGAGTGTAGTGAAGGCTTAGTAGGGTTGTGTCTGTCCGAGGTGAGTGAAGGAAAGGCTTGGTAGGGCTGGGTATGTCTGAAGTCAGTGAAGTAAAAGCTTGGTAGGGTTATGTATCTCTGAGGTGAGTGAGGGAAAGGCCAAATAGGTTGGTGTAAGTCTGAGGTGAGTGAAGGAAAAGCTTGGTAGGGTTGGGTATGTCGGAGGTGAGTGTAGTGAAGGCTTAGTAGGGTTGTGTCTGTCTGAGGTGAGGAAAGGAAAGGCTTGGTAGGGTTGTGTCTGCCTGGGGTGATTGGAGGTAATGTTTGATATGGTTGTGTCTGTCTGAGGTGAATGAAGGAAAGGCTTGGGAGGCTTGTGTATGTCTGAGATGAGTGAAGGAAAGGTTTGGTAGGGTTGTGTATGTCTGAGGTGAGTGAAAGAAAATATTTGGTAGGGTGGTGTATGTCCGATGTGAGCGTAGGAAAGGCTTAGTAGGCTTGTGCATATCTGAGGTGAGTGAAGGAAAGGCTGAGTAGGGTTGTGTATGTCTGAGGTGACTGACGGAAAGGCTTAGTAGAGTTGTGCATATCTGAGTCGAGATATGAAAGGCTTGTCAGAATTGTCTCTATCTGAGGTGAGTGTAGGAAAAGCTTGGTAGGGTTGTGTATGTTTGAGGTGTGTGTAGGAAAGGCTTGGTAGGGTTGTGTATGTCTGAGTCGGGAGTAGGAAATGCTTGGTAGGGTGGTGTAGTCTGAGGTGAGTGAGGGAAAGGCTTGGTAGGTTTGTGTAGGTCTAGGTGAGGGAAGGGAAGGCTTGGTAGGGTTGTGTCTGTCGGAGTTGAGTGAAGGAAAGGCCAGGTAGGGTTGTGTATGTCGGAGGTGAGTGAAGGAAACGTTTGGTAAGGTTGGCTATGTCCGATGTGAGCGCAGAAAAGGCTTCGTAGGGTTGTGTATGTCTGAGGTGAGTGAAGGAAAGGCTTGGGAGGGTTGTGTATGTTTGAGGTGAGGGTAGGAAAGGCTTGGTAGGTTTGTGTATGTCTGAGGTGAGTGTAGGAAAGGCTTGGTAGGGTTGTATATGTCTGAGGTGAGTGAAGGAAAGGCTTCGTAGGGTTGTGTATGTCCAATGTGAGTGTAGGAAAGGCCCAGTAGGGTTGTGTAAGTCTGAGGTGAGTGAAGGAAAGGCTTGGTAAGGTTGTGTATGTCTGATGTGAGTGTAGGAAAGGCTTGGTAGGGTTGTATATGTCTGAGGTGAGTGAAGGAAAGGCTTGGTAGGGTTGTGTATGTCTGAAGTTAGTGAAGGAGAGGCTTAGTAGGGTTGTGTATGTCTGAAGAGAGTGAAGGAAAGGCTTGGTAGGGTTGTGTATGTCAGAGGTGAGTCTAGTGAAGGCTTGGTAGGTATGTGTAAGTCTAAGTTGAGGGAAGG
Organism: Arenicola marina; assembly: GCA_964019135.1. Lineage (NCBI taxonomy): Eukaryota > Metazoa > Annelida > Polychaeta > Arenicolidae > Arenicola > Arenicola marina. The sequence goes on along the minus strand of OZ025249.1, from coordinate 54,868,180 downwards.
GAAGACTTAGTAGGGTTGTGTATGTCTGAGGTGAGTGAAGGAAAGGCTTGGTAGGGTTGTGTATGTCAGAGGTGAGTCTAGTGAAGGCTTGGTAGGGATGTGTAAGTCTAAGTTGAGGGAAGGAAAGACTTGGTAGGGTTGTGTCTGAGGTGAGTGAAGGAAAGGCTTGGTAGGGTTGTGTATGTCTGAGGTGAGTGAAGGAAGTATTTGGTAGGGTTGTGTATGTCCGATGTGAGCGTAGGAAAGGCTTAGTAGGCTTGTGCATGTCGGAGGTGAGTGAAGGAAATGCTTGGTAGCGTTGGGCATGTCTGAGGTGAAAGAAGGAAAGGCTGAGTAGGTTTGTGTATGTCTGAGGTGAGTGAAGGAAAGGCTTGGTATGGTTGTGTAATTCTGAGGTGAGTGTAGGAAGGGCTTAGTAAGGTTGGATATGTCTGGGGTGAGTGAAGGAAAGGCTCGGTAGGGTTGTGTAGGTCTGAGGTGAGCGAAGGAAATGTTTGGTAGGGTTGTGTATGTCCGGTTTGAGCGTAGGAAAGGCCTAGTAGGCTTGCGCATGTCTAAGGTGAGTGAAGGAAAGGCTCGGTAGGGTTGTGTAAGTCTGAGGTGAGCGAAGGAAAGGCTTGGTAGGGTTGTGTATGTCTGGGGTGAATGAAGAAAATACTTTGTAGGGTTGGGTATGTCTGAGGTGAGAGAAGAAAAGGCTGAGTAGGTTTGTGTATCTCTCAGGTGAGTGAAGGAAAGGCTTGGTAGGGTTGTGTGAATCTGAGGTGAGTGAAGGGAAAGCTTAATAGAGCTGCGTATATCTGAGGTGAGTGAAGAGAAGGCTTAGTAGGGTTGGGTATGTCTGAGGTGAGTGAGAGAAAGGCTTTTTAGGGTTGTGTATGTCTGAGATGAGTGTAGGAAAGGCTTAATAGGGTTGGATATGTCTGAGGTGAGTGTAGGAACGGCTCGGTAGGGTTGTGTATGTCTGATGTGAGTGAAGGAAAGGCTTAGTAGGGTAGGGTATGTCTGCGGTGAGTGAAGAAAAGGCTTTGTTGGGTTGTGCATGTCTGAGGTGAGTGTAGTAAAGGCTTCGTGTGGTTGTGTATGTCTGGAGTGATTGGAGGTAATGTTTGATAGGGTTGTGTCTGAGGTGAGTGCAGAAAAGTCTCGGTAGGCTTGTGTATGTCTGAGGTGAGTGAAGGAAAGGTTTGGTAGGGTTGTGTATGTCCGATGTGAGTGTAGGAAAGGCCAAGTAGGGTTGTGTAAGTCTGAGGTGAGTGAAGGAAAGGCTTGGTAAGGTTGTGTATGGCTGATGTGAGTGGAGTAGAGGCTTAGTAAGGTTGTGCATGTCTGAATTGAGTGAAGGAAAGACTTGGTAGGGTTGTGTATCTCGGAGGTGAGTCTAGTGAAGGCTTGGTAGGGTTGTGTAAGTCTAAATTGAGGGAAGGAAAGGCTTCGTAGGGTTGTGTCTGTTTGGGGTGAATATCGGAAAGGCTGGGTAGGGTTGTGTCTGAGGTGAGTGAAGGAAAGGCTTGGTAGGGTTGTGTATGTCTGATGTGAGTCAAGGAATACTTGGTAGGGTTGTGTATGTCCGATGTGAGCGTAGGAAAGGCTTAGTAGGCTTGTGCATGTCGGAGGTGAGTAAAGGAAAGGCTTGGTATGGTTGTGTAATTCTGAGATGAGCGTAGGAAGGGCTTAGTAAGGTTGGATATGTCTGGTGTGAGTCAAGGAAAGGCTCGGTAGGGTTGTGTATGTCTGATGTGAGTGAAGGAAAGGCCAAGTAGGTTTGTGTAAGTCTGAGGTGAGTGAAGGAGAGGATTGGTAGGATTGTGTATGTCTGAGGTGAGTGAAGGAAATGCTTAGTAGGGTTGTGTATGTCTGAGGTGAGTGTAGTGAAGGCTTAGTTGGGTTGTGTCTGTCCGAGGTGAGTGAAGGAAAGGCTTGGTAGGGCTGGGTATGTCTGAAGTCAGTGAAGTAAAAGCTTGGTAGGGTTATGTATCTCTGAGGTGAGTGAGGGAAAGGCCAAATAGGTTGGTGTAAGTCTGAGGTGAGTGAAGGAAAAGCTTGGTAGGGTTGTGTATGTCTGAGGTGAGTGGAGGAACGGCTTGGTAGGGTTGTGTATGTCTGAAGTTAGTGAAGGAGAGGCTTAGTAGGGTTGTGTATGTCTGAGGTGAGTGAAGGAAAAGCTCGGTAGGGTTGTGTATGTCGGAGGTGAGTCTAGTGAAGGCTTAGTAGAGTTGTGTATGTCTGAGGTGAGTGAAGGAACGGCTTGGTAGGGTTGTGTATGTCTGAGGTGAGTGAATGAAAAGCTTAATAGGGTTGTGTATGTCTGAGGTGAGGGAAGTAAAGGCCAGGTAGGGTTGTGTATGTCTGCGGTGAGTGTTGTGAAGGCTTAGTAGGGTTGTGTCTGTCTGAGGTGAGTGACGGAAAGGCTTTGTAGGGTTGGGTATGTCTGAGGTCAGTGAAGTAAAGGCTTGGTAGGGTTATGTATCTCTGAGGTGAGTGAGGGAAAGGCCAAATAGGTTTGTGTAAGTCTGCGGTGAGTGAAGGAAAGGCTTGGTAGGGTTGTGTATGTCTGAGGTGAGTGAAGGAACGGCTTGGTAGGGTTGTGTATGTCTGAGGTGAGTGAGGGAAAAGCTTAGTAGGGTTATGTATGTCTGAGGTGAGGGAAGTAAAGGCCATGTAGGGTTGTGTATGTCTGCGGTGAGTGAAGAAAAGGCTTTCTAGGGTTGTGCATGTCTGAGGCGAGTGTAGTAAAGGCTTCGTATGGTTGTGTATGTCTGGGGTGATTGGAAGTAATGTTTGATAAGATTGTGTCTATCAGAGGTGAGTGAAGGAAAGTCTTGGTAGGGTTGTGTATGTCCGATGTGAGTGTAGGGAAGGCCAAGTAGGGTTGTGTAAGTCTGAGGTGAGTGATTTAAAGGCTTAGTAAGGTTGTGCATGTCTGAATTGAGTGAAGGAAAGGTTTGGTAGGGTTGTGTATCTCGGAGGTGAGTCTAGTGAAGGCTTGGTAGGGTTGTGTAAGTCTAAGTTGAGGGAAGGAAAGGCTTGGTAGGGTTGTGTCTGTTTGGGGAGAATATAGGAAAGGCTGGGTAGGGTTGTGTCTGTGGTGAGTCAAGGAAAGACTTGGTAGGGTTGTGTATGTCTGAGGTGAGTCAAGGAAATATTTGGTAAGGTTGTGTATGTCTGATGTGAGCGTAGGAAAGGCTTAGTAGGCTTGTGCATGTCGGAGGTGAGTGAAGGAAAGGCTTGGTAGCGTTGGGCATGTCTGAGGTGATAGAAGGAAAGGCTGAATAGGTTTGTGTATGTCTGAGGTGAGTGAAGGAAAGGCTTGGTATGGTTGTGTAATTCTGAGATGAGTGTAGGAAGGGCTTAGTAGGGTTGGATATGTCTGGTGTGAGTGAAGGAAAGGCTCGGTAGGGTTGTGTATGTCTGATGTGAGTGAAGGAAAGGCTTGGTAGGGCTGGGTATGTCTGAAGTCAGTGAAGTAAAAGCTTGGTAGGGTTATGTATCTCTGAGTGAGTGAGGGAAAGGCCAAATAGGTTTGTGTAAGTCTGAGGTGAGTGAAGGAAAAGCTTGGTAGGGTTGTGTATGTCTGAAGTTAGTGAAGGAGAGGCTTAGTAGGATTGTGTATGTCTGAGGTGAGTGAAGGAAAAGCTCGGTAGGGTTGTGTATGTCGGAGGTGAGTCTATTGAAGGCTTAGTAGATTTGTGTATGTCTGAGTTGAGGGAAGGAAAGGCTTGGTAGGGTTGTGTCTGTCTGAGGTGAGTGAAGGAAAGGCTTGGTAGGGTTGTGTATGTCTGAGGTGGGTGAAGGAAAGGCCAGGTAGGGTTGTGTATGTCTGCGGTGAGTGAAGGAAATATTTGGTAGGGTTGTGTATGTCCGATGTGAGCGTAGAAAAGGCTTAGTAGGCTTGTGCATGTCTGAGGTGAGTGAAGGAAAGGTTTGGTAGGGTTGGGCATGTCTGAGGTGAGAGAAGGAAAGGCTGAGTAGGTTTGTGTATGTCTGAGGTGAGTGAAGGAAAGGCTTGGTAGGGTTGTGTAATTCTGAGGTGAGTGAAGGAAGGGCTTAGTAGGGTTAGATATGTCTGAGATGATTGAAGGAAAGGCACGGTAGGGTTGTGTATGTCTGATGTGGGTCAAGGAAAGGCTTCGTAGGGTTGGGTATGTCTGAGTGGTGAGTAGGAACGGCTTGATAGGGTTGTGTATGTCTGAGGTGAGTGAAGGAAATGCTTGGTACGATTGGGTATGTCTGAGTCGAGAGTAGGAAAGCCTTAGTAGGGTTGTGTATGTCTGAGTTGAGTGAAGGTAAAGTTTAGTAGGGTTGTGTATGTCTGAGTTGAGTGAAGGAAAGGCTTAATAGTGTTGTGTATGTTTCAGTCGAGAGTAGGAAAGGCTTGGTAGGGTTGTGTATATCTGAGTTGAGAGGAGGAAAGGCTTGGTATGGTTGTGTATGTCTGAGGTGAGTAAAGGAAAGACTTGGTAGGGTTGGGTATGTCTGAATTGAGTGTAGGATAGGCTTGGTAGGGTTGTGTATGTCTGAGTTGAGTGAAGGAAAGGCTTGGTACGTTTGTGTATATCTGAGGTGAGTGAGAGAAAGGCTGTTTAGGGTTGTGTATGTCTGAGGTGAGTAAAGGAAAGGCTTAGTAGAGTTGTGTATGTCTGAGTCGAGATATGAAAGGCTTTGCAGAATTGTGTATATCTGAGGTGAGTGTGGGAAAGACTTCGTAGGGTTGTGTATATCTGAGGTGAGTGTACGAAAGGCTTGGTAGGGTTGTGTATGTCTGAGTCGGGAGTAGGAAAGGCTTGGTAGGGTGGTGTAGTCTGAGGTGAGTGGGGGAAAGGCTTGGTAGGGTTATGTATGTCTGAGTTGGGTGAAGGAAAGGCTTGATAGGGTTGTGTATGTCTGAGGTGGGTGAAGGAAAGGCCAGGTAGGGTTGTGTATGTCTGAGGTGAGTGAAGTGAAGGCTTGGTAGGGTTTTGTCTGTCTGAGGTGAGTGAAGGAAAGGTTTGGTAGGGTTGTGTATCTCCGATGTGAGTGCAGGAAAGGCCAAGTAGGGTTGTGTAAGTCTGAGGTGAGTGAAGGAAAGGCTTGGTAGGGTTGTGCATGTCTGATGTGAGTGTAGGAAAGGCTTGGAAGGGTTCTATATGTCTGAGGTGAGTGAAGGAAAGGCTTGGTAGGGTTGTGTATGTCTGAAGTTAGTGAAGGAGAGGCTTAGTAGGGTTGTGTATGTCTGAGGTGAGTGAAGGAAAGGCTCGGTAGGGTTGTGTATGTTGGAGGTGAGTCTAGTGAAGGCTTAGTAGAGTTGTGTATGTTTGAGTTGAGGGACGAAAAGACTTGGTACGGTTGTGTCTGTCTGGGGTGAGTATAGGAAAGGCTGGGTATGATTGTGTCTGTCTGAGGTGAGTGAAGCAAAGGCTTGGTAGGTTTGTGTATGTCTGTGGTGAGTGACGGAAATGCTTGGTAGGGTTGTGTATGTCTGAGGTGAGTGAAGGAAAGGCTTGTTAGGGATGGGTATGTCTGAAGTCAGTGAAGTAAAAGCTTGGTAGGGTTATGTATCTATGAGGTGAGTGCGGGAAAGGCCAAATAGGTTTGTGTAAGTCTGAGGTGAGTGAAGGAAAGGCCTGGTAGGGTTGTGTCTGTCTGAGGTGAGTGAAGGAAAGGCTTGGTAGGGATGGGTATGTCTGAAGTCAGTGAAGTAAAAGCTTGGTAGGGTTATGTATCTCTGAGGTGAGTGAGGGAAAGGCCACATAGGGTTGTGTAAGTCTGAGGTGAGTGAAGGAAAAGCTTGGTAGGGTTGTGTATGTCTGAGGTGAGTGGAGGAACGGCTTGGTAGGGTTGTGTATGTCTGAAGTTAGTGACGGAGAGGCTTAGTAGGGTTGTGTATGTCTGAGGTGAGTGAAGGAAAAGCTCGGTAGGGTTGTGTATGTCGGAGGTGAGTCCAGTGAAGGCTTAGTAGAGTTGTGTATGTCTGAGTTGAGGGAAGGAAAGGCTTGGTAGGGTTGTGTCTGTCTGGGGTGAGTATAGGAAAGGCTGGGTAGGGTTGTGTCTGTCTGAGGTGAGTGAAGGAAAGGCTTGGTAGGGCTGTGTATGTCTGAGGTGTGTGAATGAAATATTTGGTAGGGTTGTGTATGTCCGATGTGAGCGTAGAAAAGGCTTAGTAGGCTTGTGCATGTCTGAGGTGAGTGAAGGAAAGGCTTGGTAGGGTTGGGCATGTCTGAGGTGAGAGAAGGAAAGGCTGAGTAGGTTTGTGTATGTCTGAGGTGAGTGAAGGAAAGGCTTGGTAGGGTTGTGTAATTCTGAAGTGAGTGAAGGAAGGGCTTAGTAGGGTTAGATATGTCTGAGATGATTGAAGGAAAGGCTCGGTAGGGTCGTGTATGTCTGATGTGGGTGAAGGAAAGGCTTCGTAGGGTTGGGTATGTCTGAGTCGTGAGTAGGAACGGCTTGATAGGGTTGTGTATGTCTGAGGTGAGTGAAGGAAATGCTTGGTACGGTTGGGTATGTCTGAGTCGAGAGTAGGAAAGCCTTAGTAGGGTTGTGTATGTCTGAGTTGAGTGAAGGTAAGGCTTAGTAGGGTTGTGTATGTCTGAGTTGAGTGAAGGAAAGGCTTAATAGTGTTGTGTATGTCTCAGTCGAGAGTAGGAAAGACTTGGTAGGGTTGTGTATATCTGAGTTGAGAGGAGGAAAGGCTTGGTATGGTTGTGTATGTCTGAGGTGAGTAAAGGAAAGGCTTGGTAGGGTTGGGTATGTCTGAATTGAGTGTAGGATAGGCTTGGTAGGGTTGTGTATGTCTGAGTTGAGTGAAGGAAAGGCTTGGTACGCTTGTGTATATCTGAGGTGAGTGAAGGAAAGGCCTGATAGGGCTGTGTATGTCTGAGGTGAGTGAAAGGAAGGCTTAGTAGCGTTGGGTATGTCTGAGGTGAGTGAGAGAAAGGCTGTTTAGGGTTGTGTATGTCTGAGGTGAATAAAGGAAAGACTTAGTAGAGTTGTGCATGTCTGAGTCGAGATATGAAAGGCTTTGCAGAATTCTGTTTATCTGAGGTGAGTGTAAGAAAGACTTGGTAGGGTTGTGTATATCTGAGGTGAGTGTAGGAAAGGCTTGGTAGGGTTGTGTATATCTGAGTCGGGAGTAGGAAAGGCTTGGTAGGGTGGTGTAGTCTGAGGTGAGTGAGGGAAAGGCTTGGTAGGATTATGTATATCTGAGTTGGGTGAAGGAAAGGCTTGATAGGGTTGTGTATGTCTGAGGTGGGTGAAGGAAAGGCCAGGTAGGGTTGTGTATGTCTGAGGTGAGTGAAGTGAAGGCTTGGTAGGGTTTTGTCTGTCTGAGGTGAGTGAAGGAAAGGTTTGGTAGGGTTGTGTATCTCTGATGTGAGTGTGGGAAAGGCCAAGTAGGCTTGTGTAAGTCTGAGGTGAGTGAAGGAAAGGCTTGGTAGGGTTGTGCATATCTGATGTGAGTGTAGGAAAGGCTTGGAAGGGTTCTATATGTCTGAGGTGAGTGAAGGAAAGGCTTGGTAGGGTTGTGTATGTCTGAGGTGAGTGAAGGAAAGGCTCGGTAGGGTTGTGTATGTCGGAGGTGAGTCTAGTGAAGGCTTAGTAGAGTTGTGTATGTCTGAGTTGAGGGACGAAAAGACTTGGTACGGTTGTGTCTGTCTGGGGTGAGTATAGGAAAGGCTGGGTATGATTGTGTCTGTCTGAGGTGAGTGCAGGAAAGGCTTGGTAGGGTTGTGTATGTCTTAGGTGAGTGAAAGAAAATATTTGGTAGGGTGGTGTATGTCCGATGTGAGCGTAGGAAAGGCTTAGTAGGCTTGTGCATATCTGAGGTGAGTGAAGGAAAGGCTGAGTAGGTTTGTGTATGTCTGAGGTGAGTCAACGAAAGGCTTGGTAGGGTTGTGTAATTCTGAGGTGAGTGTAGGAAGGGCTTAGTAGGGTTGGATATGTCTGAGATGAGTGAAGGAAAGGCTCGGCAGGGTTGTGTATGTCTGATGTGAGTGAAGGAAAGGCTTGGTAGTGTTGGGTATGTCTGAGTCGAGAGTAGGAACGGCTTGATAGGTTTGGGCATGTCTGAGGTGAGTGAAGAAAAGGCTTGGTACGGTTGGGTATGTTTGAGTCGAGAGTAGGAAAGCCTTAGTAGGGTTTTGTATGTCTGATTTGAGTGAAGGAAAGGCTTAATAGTGTTGTGTATGTCTCATTCGAGAGTAGGAAAGGCTTAGTAGGTTGGTGTATATCTGAGTCGAGAGTAGGAAAGGATTAGTAGGGTTGTGTATGTCTGAGGTGACTGAAGGAAAGGCTTAGTAGAGTTGTGCATATCTGAGTCGAGATATGAAAGGCTTGTCAGAATTGTCTTGTCAGCTTGGTAGGGTTGTGTATGTCTGAGGTGTGTGTAGGAAAGGCTTGGTAGGGTTGTGTATGTCTGAGCTGTGTGTAGGAAAGGCTTGGTAGGGTTGTGTATGTCTGAGGTGAGTGAAGGAAATATTTGGAAGGGTTGTGTATGTCCGATGTGAGCGTAGGAAAGGCTTAGTAGGCTTGTGCATGTCGGAGGTGAGTGAAGGAAAGGCTTGGTAGCGTTGGGCATGTCTGAGGTGAAAGAAGGAAAGGGTGAGTAGGTTTGTGTATGTCTGAGGTGAGTGAAGGAAAGGATTGGTATGGTTGTGTAATTCTGAGGTGAGTGTAGGAAGGGTTTAGTAAGGTTGGATATGTCTGGGGTGAGTGAAGGAAAGGCTCGGTAGGGTTGTGTAGGTCTGATGTAAGCGAAGGAAAGGCTTGGTCGGGTTGTGTATGTCCGAGGTGAGTGTAGTGAAGGCTTAGTAGGGTTGTGTCTGTCTGAGGTGAGTGAAGGAAAGGCTTGGTAGGGTTGGGTATGTCGGAGGTCAGAGAAGTAAAGGCTTGGTAGGGTTATGTACCTCTGAGGTGAGTGAGGGAAGGGCCAAATAGGTTTGTGCACGTCTCAGGTGAGTGAAGGAAAGGCTTGGTAGGGTTGTGTATGTCTGAGGTGAGTGAAGGAAAAGCTTAGTAGGGTTGTGTATGTCTGACGTGAGGGAAGGAAAGGCCAGGTATGGTTGTGTATGTCCGAGGTGAGTGAAGAAAAGGCTTTGTAGGGTTGTGCATGTCTGAGGGGAGTGTAGTAAAGGTTGCGTATGGTTGTGTATGTCTGGGGTGATTCGAGGTAATGTTTGACAGGGTTGTGTCTGTCTGAGGTGAGTGAAGGAAAGGCTTGGTAGGCTTGTGTATGTCCGATGTGAGTGTAGGGAAGGCCAAGTAGGGTTGTGTAAGTCTGAGGTGAGTGATTTAAAGGCTTAGTAAGGTTGTGCATGTCTGAATTGAGTGAAGGAAAGGTTTGGTAGGGTTGTGTATCTCGGAGGTGAGTCTAGTGAAGGCTTGGTAGGGTTGTGTAAGTCTAAGTTGAGGGAAGGAAAGGCTTGGTAGGGTTGTGTCTGTTTGGGGAGAATATAGGAAACGCTGGGTAGGGTTGTGTCTGTGGTGAGTCAAGGAAAGACTTGGTAGGGTTGTGTATGTCTGAGGTGAGTCAAGGAAATATTTGGTAAGGTTGTGTATGTCTGATGTGAGCGTAGGAAAGGCTTAGTAGGCTTGTGCATGTCGGAGGTGAGTGAAGGAAAGGCTTGGTAGCGTTGGGCATGTCTGAGGTGATAGAAGGAGAAGGCTGAATAGGTTTGTGTATGTCTGAGGTGAGTGAAGGAAAGGCTTGGTATGGTTGTGTAATTCTGAGATGAGTGTAGGAAGGGCTTAGTAAAGTTGGATATGTCTGGTGTGAGTGAAGGAAAGGCTCGGTAGGGTTGTGTATGTCTGATGTGAGTGAAGGAAAGGCTTGGTAGGGCTGGGTATGTCTGAAGTCAGTGAAGTAAAAGCTTGGTAGGGTTATGTATCTCTGAGTGAGTGAGGGAAAGGCCAAATAGGTTTGTGTAAGTCTGAGGTGAGTGAAGGAAAAGCTTGGTAGGGTTGTGTATGTCTGAAGTTAGTGAAGGAGAGGCTTAGTAGGATTGTGTATGTCTGAGTTGAGGGAAGGAAAGGCTTGGTAGGGTTGTGTCTGTCTGAGGTGAGTGAAGGAAAGGCTTGGTAGGGTTGTGTATGTCTGAGGTGGGTGAAGGAAAGGCCAGGTAGGGTTGTGTATGTCTGCGGTGAGTGAAGGAAATATTTGGTAGGGTTGTGTATGTCCGATGTGAGCGTAGAAAAGGCTTAGTAGGCTTGTGCATGTCTGAGGTGAGTGAAGGAAAGGTTTGGTAGGGTTGGGCATGTCTGAGGTGAGAGAAGGAAAGGCTGAGTAGGTTTGTGTATGTCTGAGGTGAGTGAAGGAAAGGCTTGGTAGGGTTGTGTAATTCTGAGGTGAGTGAAGGAAGGGCTTAGTAGGGTTAGATATGTCTGAGATGATTGAAGGAAAGGCTCGGTAGGGTTGTGTATGTCTGATGTGGGTCAAGGAAAGGCTTCGTAGGGTTGGGTATGTCTGAGTCGTGAGTAGGAACGGCTTGATAGGGTTGTGTATGTCTGAGGTGAGTGAAGGAAATGCTTGGTACGATTGGGTATGTCTGAGTCGAGAGTAGGAAAGCCTTAGTAGGGTTGTGTATGTCTGAGTTGAGTGAAGGTAAAGTTTAGTAGGGTTGTGTATGTCTGAGTTGAGTGAAGGAAAGGCTTAATAGTGTTGTGTATGTTTCAGTCGAGAGTAGGAAAGGCTTGGTAGGGTTGTGTATATCTGAGTTGAGAGGAGGAAAGGCTTGGTATGGTTGTGTATGTCTGAGGTGAGTAAAGGAAAGACTTGGTAGGGTTGGGTATGTCTGAATTGAGTGTAGGATAGGCTTGGTAGGGTTGTGTATGTCTGAGTTGAGTGAAGGAAAGGCTTGGTACGTTTGTGTATATCTGAGGTGAGTGAGAGAAAGGCTGTTTAGGGTTGTGTATGTCTGAGGTGAGTAAAGGAAAGGCTTAGTAGAGTTGTGTATGTCTGAGTCGAGATATGAAAGGCTTTGCAGAATTGTGTATATCTGAGGTGAGTGTGGGAAAGACTTCGTAGGGTTGTGTATATCTGAGGTGAGTGTACGAAAGGCTTGGTAGGGTTGTGTATGTCTGAGTCGGGAGTAGGAAAGGCTTGGTAGGGTGGTGTAGTCTGAGGTGAGTGGGGGAAAGGCTTGGTAGGGTTATGTATGTCTGAGTTGGGTGAAGGAAAGGCTTGATAGGGTTGTGTATGTCTGAGGTGGGTGAAGGAAAGGCCAGGTAGGGTTGTGTATGTCTGAGGTGAGTGAAGTGAAGGCTTGGTAGGGTTTTGTCTGTCTGAGGTGAGTGAAGGAAAGGTTTGGTAGGGTTGTGTATCTCCGATGTGAGTGCAGGAAAGGCCAAGTAGGGTTGTGTAAGTCTGAGGTGAGTGAAGGAAAGGCTTGGTAGGGTTGTGCATGTCTGATGTGAGTGTAGGAAAGGCTTGGAAGGGTTCTATATGTCTGAGGTGAATGAAGGAAAGGCTTGGTAGGGTTGTGTATGTCTGAAGTTAGTGAAGGAGAGGCTTAGTAGGGTTGTGTATGTCTGAGGTGAGTGAAGGAAAGGCTCGGTAGGGTTGTGTATGTTGGAGGTGAGTCTAGTGAAGGCTTAGTAGAGTTGTGTATGTTTGAGTTGAGGGACGAAAAGACTTGGTACGGTTGTGTCTGTCTGGGGTGAGTATAGGAAAGGCTGGGTATGATTGTGTCTGTCTGAGGTGAGTGAAGCAAAGGCTTGGTAGGTTTGTGTATGTCTGTGGTGAGTGACGGAAATGCTTGGTAGGGTTGTGTATGTCTGAGGTGAGTGAAGGAAAGGCTTGTTAGGGATGGGTATGTCTGAAGTCAGTGAAGTAAAAGCTTGGTAGGGTTATGTATCTATGAGGTGAGTGCGGGAAAGGCCAAATAGGTTTGTGTAAGTCTGAGGTGAGTGAAGGAAAGGCCTGGTAGGGTTGTGTCTGTCTGAGGTGAGTGAAGGAAAGGCTTGGTAGGGATGGGTATGTCTGAAGTCAGTGAAGTAAAAGCTTGGTAGGGTTATGTATCTCTGAGGTGAGTGAGGGAAAGGCCACATAGGGTTGTGTAAGTCTGAGGTGAGTGAAGGAAAAGCTTGGTAGGGTTGTGTATGTCTGAGGTGAGTGGAGGAACGGCTTGGTAGGGTTGTGTATGTCTGAGGTGAGTGGAGGAACGGCTTAGTAGGGTTGTGTATGTCTTAGGTGACTGAAGGAAAGGCTTAGTAGAGTTGTGTATATCTGAGTCGAGATATGAAAGGCTTGTCAGAATTGTCTCTATCTGAGGTGAGTGTAGGAAAGGCTTGGTAGGGTTGTGTATGTCTGAGGTGTGTGTAGGAAAGGCTTGGTAGGGTTGTGTATGTCTGAGTCGGGAGTAGGAAATGCTTGGTAGGGTGGTGTAGTCTGAGGTGAGTGACTGAAAGGCTTGGTAGGTTTGTGTAGGTCTAGGTGAGGGAGGGGAAGGCTTGGTAGGGTTGTGTCTGACGGAGTTGAGTGAAGGAAAGGCCTGGTAGGGTTGTGTATGTCTGAGGTGAGTGGAGGAAACGTTTGGTAAGGTTGGGTATGTCCGATGTGAGCGTAGGAAAGGCCAAGTAGGGTTGTGTAAGTCTTAGGTGAGTGAAGGAAAGGCTTGGTACGGTTGTGTCTGTCTGGGGTGATTGGAGGTAATGTTTGATAGGGTTGTGTCTGTCTTAGGTGAATGAAGGAAAGGCTTGGGAGGCTTGTGTATGTCTGAGGTGAGTGAAGGAAAGGTTTGGTAGGGTTGTGTATGTCCAATGTGAGTGTAGGAAAGGCCAAGTAGGGTTGTGTAAGTCTGAGGTGAGTGAGGGAAAGGCTTGGTAAGGTTGTGTATGTCTGATGTGAGTGTAGGAAAGTCCTGGTAGGGTTGTATATGTCTGAGGTGAGTGAAGGAAAGGCTTGGTAGGTTTGTGTATGTCTGAAGTTAGTGACGGAGAGACTTAGTAGGGTTGTGTATGTCTGAGGAGAGTGAAGGAAAGGCTTGGTAGGATTGTGTATGTCAGAGATGAGTCTAGTGAAGGCTTGGTAGGGATGTGTAAGTCTAAGTTGAGGGAAGGAAATGCTTGGTAGGGTTGTGTCTGTCTGGGGTGAGTGTAGGAAAGGCTGGGTAGGCTTGTGTTTGAGGTGAGTGAAGGAAATGCTTGGTAGGGTTGTGTATGTCTGAGGTGAGTGAAGGAAATATTTGGTAGGGTTGTGTATGTCCGATGTGAGCGTAGGAAAGGCTTAGTAGGCTTGTGCATGTCGGAGGTGAGTGAAGGAAAGGCTTGGTAGCGTTGGGCATGTCTGAGGTGAAAGACGGAAAGGCTGAGTAAGTTTGTGTATGTCTGAGGTGAGTGAAGGAAAGGCTTGGTATGGTTGTGTAATTCTGAGGTGAGTATAGGAAGGGCTTAGTAAGGTTGGATATGTCTTGGGTGAGTGAAGGAAAGGCTCGGTAGGGTTGTGTAGGTCTGATGTGAGCGAAGGAAAGGCCAAGTAGGTTTGTGTAAATCTGAGGTGAGTGAAGGAAAGGCTTGGTAGGGTTGTGTAGGTCTGAGGTGAGTGAAGGAAAGGCTTGGTAGGGTTGGGTATGTCGGAGGTCAGTGAAGTAAAGGCTTGGTAGGGTTATGTATCTCTGAGGTGAGTGAGGGAAGGGCCAAATAGGTTTGTGTAAGTCTGAGGTGAGTGAAGGAAAGGCTTGGTAGGGTTGTGTATGTCTGTGGTGAGTGAAGGAACGGCTTGGTAGGGTTGTGTATGTCTGAGGTGAGTGAAGGAAAAGCTTAGTAGGGTTGTGTTTGTCTAAGGTGAGGGAAGTAAAGGACAGGTAGGGTTGTGTATATCTGAGGTGAGTGAAGAAAAGGCGTTGTAGGATTGTGCATGTCTGAGGTGAGTGTATTAAAGGCTTCGTATGGTTGTGTATGTCTGAAGTTAAAGAAGGAAATGCTTAGTAGGGTTGTGTATGTCTGAGGTGAGTGAAGGAAGGGCTTGGTAGGGTTGTGTATGTCTGAGGTGAGTGAAGGAAAGGCTTGGTAGGGTTGTGTATGTCTGAGGTGAGTGAAGGAAAAGCTTAGTAGGGTTGTGTTTGTCTAAGGTGAGGGAAGTAAAGGACAGGTAGGGTTGTGTATATCTGAGGTGAGTGAAGAAAAGGCGTTGTAGGATTGTGCATGTCTGAGGTGAGTGTATTAAAGGCTTCGTATGGTTGTGTATGTCTGAAGTTAAAGAAGGAAATGCTTAGTAGGGTTGCGTATGTCTGAGGTGAGTGAAGGAAAGGCTTGGTAGGGTTGTGTATGTCTGAGGTGAGTGAAGGAAAGGCTTGGTAGGGTTGTGTAAGTCTGAGGTGAGTGAAGGAAAGGCTTGGTAGGGTTGTGTATGTCTGAGGTGAGTGAAGGAAAGGCTTGGTATGGTTGGGTATGTCTGAGGTGAGTGAAGAAAAGGCTTGGTAGAGTTATGTATGTCTGCTGTGGCTGAAGGAAAGGCTTGGTAGGGTTGTGTATGTCTGAGTTGAGCGAAGGAAAGGCTTGGTATGGTTGTGTCTGTCAGGGGTGAGTATGGGAAAGGCGGCGTAGGGTTGTGTCTGAGGTGAGTGAAGGAAAAGCTTGGTAGGGTTGTGTATGTCTGCGGTGAGTGCAGGAACGGCTTGTTAGGGTTGTGTATGTCTGAGGTGAGGGAAGTAAAGGCCAGGTAGGGTTGTGTATGTCTGAGGTGAGGGAAGTAAAGGCCAGGTAGGGTTGTGTCTGTCTGAGGTGAGTGAAGGAAAGGATTGGTAGGGTTATGTATGTCTGAGGTGAGTGAAGGAAAGGCTTGGCAGGGTTGTGTAAGTCTGAGGTGAGTCTAGGAAAGGCTTAGTAGGGTTAGATATGTCTGAGGTGAGTGAAGGAAAGGGTCGGTAGGGTTGTGTATGTCTGATGTGAGTGTAAGAAAGGCTTGGTAGGGTTGTGTATGTCTGAGTCGGGAGTAGGAAAGGCTTGGTATAGGGTGGTGTATTCTGAGGTGAGTGAGGGAAAGGCTTGGTACAGCTTTGTATGTCTGAGTTGGGTGAAGGAAAGGCTTGATAGGGTTGTGTATGTCTGAGGTGAGTGAAGGAAAGGCCAGGTAGGGTTGTGTATGTCTGAGGTGAGTTAAGGAAAGGCTTAGTAAGGTTGTGTATGTCTGAGGTGAGTGAAGGAAACGCTTGGTAAGGTTGTGTATGTTTGCGTTCAGTGTAGTAAATGCTTGGTAGAGTTGTGTACGTTTGATGGAAAGTACGAACTACTTGCATCCAGTTTCCCCCAGCTGCCTTTGCACGAAGTGTTTATCTTCGGGTGTACATTATTTAATAGCCAAATAATACTCCAGATGTTAACAGCCTGGCTTTCCATTTAATTTGCAGCTACGAAGGTCATGTTGCGGACAAAGAGGAAGCGATCGGTGTCTGGTGTAGCAGCCGCCATCATGAAACCAAAACTGCAACTCGAATACGAATTTTATAGTTTTATTAACTGGAACTTCAAACGTTTACACCGACAAGTTACAACAGCTGTGAACAACACGACCCAGTATAAGCCACCTTCCGACATACAAACGACGGTTTGACAAACGCGGCTCTGCATATTAGAAGTCTTACATCGGTGACGCAGATATGTACAGAATACGAATAGTCTGAGAATACAGTAATCTTCTCGTATTGGTATTATCGCTCGCCTAATAATGAGTGAGGAGGATGAGTTCGCAAGAGGTTGATATAGAGGTAACGTCGTGCCGTGAGGGTTTCCCCATAAAATCAAACTGCATTTATTTTTGAGTAGGAGTTTGTGTTAAACTGAGCTGTAAACTGTCAGTGTATATTTTTGTCTCAAACCGATATAATTGTTTTATTGTAAACGTGTGCCCCGCCTTTGTAATTACGTCATATTCATTTTTTTTTGGATGTGTGGCGTTTTCAAACACGTGGCAAATAAAGGTCGGAATCTTCTGATAGTGGTTCCATACAAGCAAGACCACGAGGCCAGGGCTAGCGCCCCTGTGTGGAGATGTGGGCGGCCTTAGACGTAATACAGTATCTCTACGGACGACCAGGGAATGACGACAACGACGCTGCTCGGTGCACCAAACGACACCCACTATATTCCCGAGGGGTCGCAGAAGGTGACTTTGGAGAAGCGCGTTCCGCTGCGCGCATTCTCTGCCGTCCAGTCCCCTGTGAAGTCGACGCTAGGGGGCATGGCGGACTCGTCCAGGGAGAGGGCAGGGACGATTGATGGTCAGCACTTCTCCGGCGGCAGAGCCGGCCGCCGGCAGAACTCCATCATCCGGCGGCGCAGGATGAAGGTCACTGTGCCCAAGAAGGTCTTGCGGAAGTTGCGCGACATGAAGGCATAGACGATGGGGTTGATGCAGCTGTTGGCGTAGGTTGGCGATTAGGACGTTGTCAATGAGCAGCGGACCGCAGCAGACGGCGAACATGACGATCACCAGGATGAGCATCTTGATCACCTTCGGGGGGAGGGGTTCATCACAACAACTAGTCATTATCACAGCGCCTTGGGGCCAGTTTATAGAACGGTATGTCCTCCATGATAGGGTGAATCAGTGTTTCAGCATAGCTCACGTATGACTCACGGCTACCATTTACTAATAATCGATTGCGTGAGCTCTAACATGAAAGACGAATGATAGACCTGATGGTTGCTTAACCTTATCCTAATGCAATATGAGAATATTGTAATTAAACGCCGTCTCTAACGTATTTCAGGGACCTTACAATTCTCAAATGTCTGTGTTTCCCCGATAACTTATCTGTGTTCAAGTCACTGTTAAAGTCATGTACTTTAGTGAATAGTGAATGGCTCTGACCTGTTTCCTAGTGTCCATGTCATCCTGCAATGGTCGAATGCGGGTCCTTTTCTCCGGTGGTGGGCTGAAGATGAACCTGCGCAGGGAGGGGGTGGGAGCTACCGCCGGGAACCCTATCACCTTCACCATACCGCTCAGTTCCATCGCACCGCTGACAACAGTGCAGAGGGAGGGTCATGTCGTATCCTGTGCTATACTGTCCTGTCGCATCTTATTTGTCATATTTGCCAAATATGACATAGACTAAGGGACATTACCTATACTTACAGTCTGATATTACGGTAACTTTTAACTTTAAACTTCCGAAAAGACGTTGCCTCTCCAGGTAGCCATCAAAATGCGCGTGACAAGGTGCAGCATCTATTAACTTTGAAACTTTTCTCTTTAAGCGCACTGATGATATGAGGCATAACACAGGACAAATTCCTGTTAATCGTGTCACCCGTTCTTTTCCCCGGCGGTCAGACTGGTATATTTATGGCGTACATTCTGTGGTATCCTTTAAGTTGCTTCAGCCTCAGGTGGTGTTGGAATGACATATATAGCTTCTCTATCCGCTACTCACGGGGTTGGATCTGGGTACGACTTGACGGTCGCCATGAATGCCATCTCGCGGCCGATGCTGACGTAGGAGAATGTCATCATGCCGAGCGGAAGCACGAAGAGGGTGAAGAGCATGCAGGTCTCATAGAGCTGCTGCTGCCAGGAGTACGGCCAGCTCTGTATACACCAGTACCCCTTGCGGAGCACCCCTGCCTCCTTGTGGGTCTGGCAATGGCGGGGGGATTAGCATAGGGACATATTGTACGACACGGACACATGAGAATTATAACAAAGAAAGCACAATTTTAGCCACGTTTAGTGAAGCTCGTCATCAGTATTATGCAGGTATTTCCAGCATGACCCGCGAGGCAAGGCGAGAAGAGACAACACCATACACATCACTTTTATCTAATAAACACTCTCTAGAGGCATAGTAAACCCATATTAGTAGAAGTAGAAGGAGTGTTCCTCCAATGCGACGACGTCTCAATACGCAAATGACAGCCTGAAAGTGCCAGAATGCATTTGGTTGTAATCACAAATGTTGCTCAACGCCCGTAGTTTTGTTCGTGGCAGGGCACGTCGTGTTCTTCCTCTGTTGTGTAATATCCAGGTCGACTCAAAGCTGTCGCCCACACTTGTACATACCAGTATAACCGCTTCTATCTCTATTGCTTTCCCGGTAGCCACAGCTCCACGGTGACCGTAACTGCTTCCGTGAGATCATTAGCCCCACCATCACAGGTTTCCCACTCAACTTCCCTGGAAGCTAGCCCATTATTAAAACTGTCACATGTTAATTTCAATTTAGCTAATTTCGGAGATTCCCTTCATACGCAGAAAGCACAAGAAGCATTGTGGGGACCCTACCGTTATAGAATACGTATAGAGCGTTATGTACTTACCTGTCCATACAGAATAAGGGTAGCGAGAGTGTACCTTACCTGTCCATACAGTATAGGTCTAGCCAGAGTGTACCTTTTCTGTCCATACAGTATAAGTGTAGCCAGAGTGTACCTTACCTGTCCATACGGTATAGGTGTAGCCAGAGTGTACCTCACCTGTCCATACGGTATAGGTGTAGCCAGAGTGTACCTCACCTGTCCATACAGTATAGGTGTAGCCAGAGTGTACCTCACCTGTCTATACGGTATAGGTATAGCCAGAGTGTACCTCACCTGTCCATACAGTATAAGTATAGCCAGAGTGTACCTCACATGTCCATACAGAATAGGTGTAGCCAGAGTGTACCTCACCTGCCCATACGGTATAGGTGTAGCCAGAGTGTACCTCATCTGTCCATACAGTATAGGTGTAGTCAGAGTTACCTCACCTGTCCATACAATATATGTGTAGCGAGAATGTACCTCACCTGTCCATACGGTATAGGTGTAGCCAGAGTGTACCTCACCTGTCAATACAGTATAGGTGTAGCCAGTGTGTACATTTCCTGTCCATACAGTATAGGTGTAGCCAGAGTGTATCTTGCCTGTCCATACAGTATAGGTGTAGCCAGAGTGTACCTCACCTGTCAATACAGTATAGGTGTAGCCAGTGTGTACCTTTCCTGTCCATACAGTATAGGTGTAGCCAGAGTGTCCCTTTTCTGTCCATACGTTATAGGTGTAGCCAGAGTGTACCTTACCTGTCCATAAAGTATAGGTCTAGCCAGAGTGTACCTCACCTGTCCATACGGTATAGGTGTAGCCAGAGTGGACCTCACCTGCCCATATAGTATAGGTATAGCCAGAGTGTACCTTACCTGTCCATAAAGTATAGGTCTAGCCAGACTGTACCTCACCTGTTCATACGGTATAGGTGTAGCCAGAGTATACCTCGCCTGTCCATACGGTTTTGGTGTAGCCAGAGTGTACCTCACCTGTCCATACGGTATAGGTGTAGCCAGAGTGTACCTCACATGTCCATACAGAATAGGTGTAGCCAGAGTGTACCTCACCTGCCCATACGGTACAGGTGTAGCCAGAGTGTACCTCATCTGTCCATACAGTATAGGTGTAGTCAGAGTTACCTCACCTGTCCATACAATATATGTGTAGCGAGAATGTACCTCACCTGTCCATACGGTATAGGTGTAGCCAGAGTGTACCTCACCTGTCAATACAGTATAGGTGTAGCCAGTGTGTACATTTCCTGTCCATACAGTATAGGTGTAGCCAGAGTGTATCTTGCCTGTCCATACAGTATAGGTGTAGCCAGAGTGTACCTCACCTGTCAATACAGTATAGGTGTAGCCAGTGTGTACCTTTCCTGTCCATACAGTATAGGTGTAGCCAGAGTGTACCTTACCTGTCCATAAAGTATAGGTCTAGCCAGAGTGTACCTCACCTGTCCATACGGTATAGGTGTAGCCAGAGTGGACCTCACCTGCCCATATAGTATAGGTATAGCCAGAGTGTACCTTACCTGTCCATAAAGTATAGGTCTAGCCAGACTGTACCTCACCTGTTCATACGGTATAGGTGTAGCCAGAGTATACCTCGCCTGTCCATACGGTATAGGTGTAGCCAGAGTGTACCCTTCCTGTCCATACATTATAGGTGTAGCCAGTGTGTACCTTACCTGTCCATACAATATAGGTGTAGCCAGAGTGTACCTCACCTGTCCAAAAAGTATAGATGTAGCCAGGGTGTACCTCACTGTCCATACAGTATAGGTGTAGCCAGAGTGTACCTTACCTGTCCATACAGTATAGGTGTAGCCAGAGTGTACCCTTCCTGTCCATACATTATAGGTGTAGCCAGTGTGTACCTTTCCTGTTTATATAGTATAGGTGTAGCCAGAGTGTATATTACCTGTCCATACAGTATAGGTGTAGCCAGGGTGTACCTCACCTGTCCATACGATATAGGTGTAGCCAGAGTGTACCTCACCTATCCATACATTATAGGTGTAGCCAGTGTGTACCTTTCCTGTTTATATAGTATAGGTGTAGCCAGAGTGTATATTACCTGTCTATACAGTATTGGTGTAGCCAGACTGTACCTTACCTGTCCATACAATATAGGTGTAGCCAGAGTGTACCTCACCTGTCCAAAAAGTATAGATGTAGCCAGGGTGTACCTCACTGTCCATACAGTATAGGTGTAGCCAGAGTGTACCTTACCTGTCCATACAGTATAGGTGTAGCCAGGGTGTACCTCACCTATCCATACAGTATAGGTGAAGCCAGAGTGTACCTTACCTGTCTGTACAGTATTGCTGTAACCAGAGTGTACCTCACCTGTCCGTACAGTATTGCTGTAACCAGAGTGTACCTCACCTGTCCGTACAGTATAGGTGTAGCCAGGGTGTACCTCACCTGTCCGTACAGGATAGGTGTAGCCAGGAAGAATGACGTTATCCATATGATTCCGATGACTCTCCGAGCGCGGTATTGTGTACACGTGTACTTGGCTTTCATAGGGTGTAGGATGGCATAATATCTGAATTTTAATAAGAAAACGGCCGTCATATTTCGTTTGATGTTATTCAAGCAGGATATTACGTGTGCAAGGAGCGAAGCTACCGCAACAACTATTATGATGATGAAAGGATAACAAAGCACTGCTTGGAGATCTGTAACGTGAATCAATAGATTGAATGGAACGCCATTCGGTGGACTAACAAAGCATGGTACAATACGGTATTGTTCGGCAAGGTTATGTTACACATTATGTATGAGTTGAATGTCCAGAAGTTACATTAAATGAAATATGTCCCCTTTACGCTCTAACTCCAGGTCACGTGCTCACAATATGTCACGCGGCCTGTAGCTGGTAGGGGGCGGGGCTCCACACACACCCCATGTGCCTTGTCCCCTCTGTGCCTTGTCTCCTCTCAGCCTTCAATCCCCATTTATATCACGTCTTCCTTTCCCCACGTCAATGGTCTCACCCTGCGATTCACCACACTAATCACACACGACACCGAATGCGATCCACCATGTACAACAGGAATGCACTTCATTTAAACCAAACCAATGAAATAGGTGGGGAATATGCACGTTGATTAAGTCCTACCCTGCTTTTGCCTCGGTTAGGACAACTTACCCCCGAACATTTGCCTCCCCGACAATTGCCCCCCAGACAACCCCCCCCCCCCGACAATTCCTCCCCTCCCCCCGGATAATTCCCACGTAAGACAAGTCCCCCCCGGACAATTGCCCGTTAGGACAAGTCTTCCCCGGACAACTCCCCCCGGGCAACTCTTCCCCGGAAAATCCCCCCAGACACCCCCCTGAGACAATTGCCCGGACATTGCCACCCACGTCACACCAAAAGGAGAAGCCCGGCCCCCTTCCCCCCAGACAATCCTCACCGGTCAAACCCCAACTCCGGACCACCAACAGTGTGTTGAGCGTGTGAAGGAGCGGGGCGCTGTCTCTTCTATAACGCGTTAGGTTGCATTGTAGATGTGCACGTTTCATATTATATTTTCATATATACTGAGAAGTGCTTTCTCAACAAGCTCAAAATAAGCCTCTATAACCTTAGGCTGATGGGTACTGACGTTACAGTTAACTTGTGTAACACACATAGATGGCTCGGACGTATTGGAGAGACACTGCGGATCTCAAGGGGTGGGACGTGTGTGTGTGGGGGGGGGGGCGGTTTGTTGCGTAAATACTGCAGGGAGATAAATGGTGCAATAGGGAGTTGTCATGGAAGGGAATTGTCCAGGATGTGGGGAGTTATACGGGGGGGCGGGGATTGTCTGGGAATTTCGGGGGGGAATGGGCTTGGGGGGAACTTACCGGAGGGAGTTGTCCTAGGGGGCAACTGTCCGAGGATAGGATTGTTGAGGGGGAGTTGTCCTGGAGGGGGGGACTTGTCTTAGGGGTAATTGTCCAGGGGGACTTGTCCCAAGGGGGAATTGTCCGGGGGGGAGAGGGGTTCGGGGGGTAAGTTGTCCGCGTCGGGGATTGTCCTAGTGTTACGGTACAGCAGTGGAGTTTTATTGCCCTCGTGCCCAGTCGAGCTGCCACCACCCCCACCCTAGGGGTACACACAGGCATAGCCGTTGTTTAAGGCATAGCTGGTCATCACAACACAGCATAGCCAATTAAATTATTACCACCCCATCCCTAGGGCAGGACCACCCTGGCGTCACCCAGGCGACAGCTACGTCATAGCTACCTCCACCCCTTCCCTATTTCACCGCAAATGCGACGTATCCCTCTGTGATTGGTCGGTTCCACTAATTACCGAGTCGCAGCGTCACCTGGCGGAGCATTCTCCGAACTAAAGACTCGCACCACCCCAAATTGTGTCTTGGATAGGGGTGGTCGTTCACCGATTCTTCGTGCACCACCCCTTCCCTATTTCACCGACGTGTCCCTCTGCGATTGGTCGGTGCCACTAATCACCGCGTCGCAGCGTCACCTGGCGGGGTAATCTCCGAACTACGAAGGGAGCCCCGACCTTGAGATTATTAGTTCTAAAACCACTTCCAATTGGCCAGTTCTGTTTATTTAGGCGTGACCTTCGGGGAGCGCCGGTTAATTCATGAATATTGAGTAGGTATACCCTGTGTTTCTTTATATCCAGTGAAAAGGTTATAACTCCCTTATGTTTTATCCCCGGCTGACGTGAGCTACATCAAATTAAAGCTCGCGTCACGCTCTGTCTGTTTGTATAAATACTATGTCTAACGGAACTTACTGGAAAGTGTTATGTTTCGATTTAGTAGCACATTGCTTGCCAAAATTATCTTCATGAGAAGTTAATCCAGGTTTATGCTTTATTGTCTCACCATAATTAGGTTTTACTTTATGGTCCTTGATAGGGAATTCATTGAGGTGTATTGGCATAATTTTACGCTACTCATATGTTCTGTAATTGGTCGTAATATCGCATCTAGTTAGTGCACTAGCACAACTGATGATCTGCATCTAAAGTTTCTTATAATGTATGCATGAGGGGCGCTCACCATAACGTCCGCACCCCCGATATAAAAGAGGCACTGGTCGGTGGTCAAGACAGACGAGAATACGAGGACACCCCGGGGACCACCACGCTGCCCGCCGACCTTCCACCGATGCCGCCGACCAGGACTGCCACTATTGTATATCAGCCATACTCTCTCTGCACGGGAAATAAACGAAGCACAGCCAAGCGAGCGGACTCTGCGTTTTTCTACTGCTGATACTTTTATGTACGGGAGCGCCGGCTAACTTCCCCAAAGACACGAAAGGCCTCCCGTATCACTGGTGGAGAACAACAAGAACCGGACCTCAACAAATCAGAGTAAGTGGCATTTGACTAATTATTACAATGACTCGAACAAATTCGGGCGCAAAGGAAGGCGCGGCAGGCGGCGAGGATACCTTTGGTCCATTGACCCAGTCCTTAAATGAATTAACAACAAGGATGGGTAGAAGCGAAAAGACCAGTGACTTAATTAGACCTCCCTTATTCGGGGGCAATGATCATGAAGATGGGCCGACCTGGCTCAGAACTTTCGATATATTCGCATCAGCCCACGGATGGGAACCCGAGGAGAGGGCGACCATTATTCCAAATTACCTAACGGGAGGTGCACAGGCGTGGTATTGTTGTGACTCTCTTAACAACTTTTACGCAAACATATGGCGGGAGAAGCCAAGCCATATTTGTGAAGGAGCAGGCACTCGCGGAACGAAGGCATGCACCGGGTGAGTCACTAAATTCCTATGTTGGGGACTTTTATCGGTCATGTGCCCAGCTCGAGGTGCAACCGAATGACCGCCTGCACACGTTTGTGCGGGGTTTAAGGGACGACCTTAAGTTGTTTGTGTTGGAACGGTTACCCGGTAGTCTGCAGGGGCCGTATTCATAATCCCCTCGTAAGTTACGCACGAAAAGTGCGTTTTCATCTTAGCCTCACCAGCTCGTTGTGGTGGTGGTCATGATCCAAGAAATCGTCTTCAATATAATTTTCGCACTTTTTTAATTCAGAAAATCCACGTTTTGAGTGACTACTGATATATTATGAACCCAAAAACCGCACGACAAATCTTCCACTTGACGCTAAGTCTAGTGGCGTAGCCTAAGTGGTGATTATGAATACGGCCCCAGGAAGCCATAACCCTCGCACGCAACAAGGACACCATATCTACCACCTGGATGTCTTCAACCGCGCCCCAAAACCACGCCATCGCAGCCCTCGCCCCGGAATTGGCTAGGTTGACAGATACCGTCAACCAGCTTAAGGCCGATATCTCCCGTAAGCCTGATACGAGAAGACCAGACAGGCAAACCGACAGTAGATCTGGCCCGCGACCCGGCCGAAATCTGCGGACGACGGACGGCCGGCCGATATGCAACCACTGTAAGCGGGTCGGCCACGTCGAGCAATCATGCCGTGACAGGGCAGGGCCTTCATTGTCCTGTTTCTACTGTCACCGCCGCGGCCACGTCGAGCGTGAGTGCCGCACCAAGCAGAGAAACAGCGACCAGTTGAAGCAGAACCAGGCGCCCCAGACCCGCCAATCGTCGAGACCGTACTACGAGCCGCCCCCAGCCCAGACCTACCCAGTGTCCCCGCCCAACCAGCAGCGGCAGGGAAACTACTGAGGGTCCATCTCACGGGGAGGAGATCAGGACCCGACGCCCACCCATCACCCACAGACCTACGCCCCACCACCGAATGGAGCCGCAGCGCGGAGATCGCCACAACGCTGAACACAATCGGTACTGTATCTTATGCTAATCCGCCAACTAGCGACGAATTCGGCGTTGACGCCAAGGTCTATTCATGTCCCCCATACAAACAAGCTGGTACCCTCGCAGAAGTTAATGAGCCTAGAAGTAAGCCACCAGGCCCGCTTGGGGACCACCCAAGCGACGCGAGTGTGCCGCGTCGTAAAGTCACGCCGCACACAAAGGACCGGTCAGGCGGTCAATTGAGCAGTCAGGCAGCTGTAGTTACGTCACACGAACGGTCAACCATTCAATCTGTAGCGATCGATCAATATGATACTGGCGATAGCCCAGGGCCGGCGGCGGGTGACCGTCCTCCGACCGAGCCACGGGTCAGCAGCCAACGAGTTGCAGGTCTTAGTAATAGAGTAGTTTATGTAGATGAGACCCGCCATGCTGTCAGTCAGAGTAGTAGTGCGGTATCTGAAGAAACCCGTCACGGTATTACAGGGCGTATCGACGAGTCACAAGTTAATGACGACACGGCAGTAAGCGTGTCGAATGACAGCAAGGCGGAACACACTACCGCGCTTCACGGGTTAGACGTACCAGTATTAAGAGACAGTGACGATGACGATTCAGACACGGATGACCAGCCCAGCCAACAGCAGCCTATCTTAGCATCAATCGCAAACACCGTGACAGGTAAAGTCAATGAGACAGACATTCAGGTCCTCATTGATACCGGGGCTGGAATCAGCGTCATCGGACTCCAACTTTTTGACAAAATCAAAGATGAATTGGAAATCACCCAGGGTCAATACGTAAACGCCAAAGCAGCAAACGGTAGCCAAATCAAACTAAAAGGGTTGGTGCATCTTCCGCTCTCTCTTGGTGACGTACAGTTAACACATGCTGTGTATATAGCTGAGGACCTTTCGTACGATCTTATCCTTGGTTGTGACTTCTTGCAGAAGCATAAAGCCCGCATAGATTTGGAGAGTAGGTCGCTAACGATAGATGGCACCACTGAGGTTCCCCTAATGGCCACGGTAAGTCTCGTTGGTAGCGTTAAGGTGCTAGCCGCCGAGACCATTGTAATACCAGGCATGAGCCGTATGGTCATCCCAGCTCGCACGTGCACCGACATTCCAGACTCACAGTTAGCCATCATTGAACCGAGGAAAGATATAACGCGCAGATACCAGTTGTTAGTTGGCCGCGCATTGGTCCATACCAAGGACAATAGAGTTCCTTTTCTCATTGTGAACGCTAACCCCCGCCCTGTCAAGATCTACCGACAGACCACCCTCGGCGATCTTTGCCCACTTGACTGTCCCGCTCAGGACATACAGGCCGTTGGTGACCTCACCAGTCCACCCAACCCTACCAAACCACCTGACAGCACGGAAAGCAGTGACGACTTTCCGAATGTGGACTTGAGCGAGTCCAATTTGACACCGGATGAGAAATCCCGTCTGTCCTCCCTTCTTAGGGAATACCGTGACGTATTTGCAAACGTCCCAACCGAGTTAGGACGCACGTCATGCGTAAAACACGTCATTGACACAGGTCAATCTCAACCCGTCAAACAACGCCCATATCGCGCTTCAGCCAAACAGCGGGAAGAGATTGAAAAGCAAATCGAGGAGATGCTCGAGCAGGATGTTATCCGTCCTAGCCATTCACCTTGGGCCTCACCCGTTGTCCTCGTCCCTAAGCCCGACGGTAAAAGCTATAGGTTCTGCGTCGATTATCGGCGTGTCAATGCCGCCACAAAGAAAGACTGCTTCCCGCTACCCAGAATTGACCAGACACTCGACTCCTTAGGATCAGGGCACGCGAAATATTTTAGCACCTTGGATCTCCTATCCGGCTATTGGCAAATCGAAATGGAAAAGAGCTCTAAGGAGAAAACCGCGTTCATTTCTCATTCTGGTCTCTATGACTTCAACGTGTTAAGCTTTGGTCTTTGCAATGCTGGATCAACTTTCCAAAGACTGATGGAGTGTGTGTTGCGCTCCTTCCAATACCAATTCTGTCTCATTTTCCTTGATGACGTAATAGTCTATTCCGAGACTTTTGTCGATCACTTGACCCACCTACGGGGCGTATTCGACCGTTTCCGATTGGCCGGATTGCGGATCAAACCATCAAAATGTCATTTCGCCTGCAAGGAAGTGAAATTCTTGGGCCATGTCGTGTCGAAAGACGGTGTGCGCCCTGATCCTGAAAAGTGTCGCGCCATCGCCGAATTTCCGATTCCGCGAACAGTAAAGGAACTTAGAAGTTTTCTGGGAATAGCAAACTATTACCGTAAGTTTGTGAAGAACTTTGCAAAGATTGCCGCCCCTCTAAACCGCCTCCTAGGTAAGCAGGTGTCCTTTGTCTGGAACGAATCATGCGAACAAGCGTTTGATGCGTTGAAAGCAGGTCTGGTGTCTCCTCCGATCCTGGTTTATCCCAACTTCGAGTTACCGTTCGTGCTGCAGACCGATGCCAGTAGCACGGGAATGGGCATCGTCCTCACTCAGATCCAGAACGGAGTAGAGCATCCTATTGCCTACGACGGTCGCGGATTCACCCCCCAAGAACGCAACTACTCCACTACGGAGGGCGAGGCGCTCGCCGTGGTTGAGGGAATAAAGAAATTCCGCCCCTATCTGGATGGCACTGCATTCAAAGTGGTGACCGACCACAACAGCCTGAGATGGCTGATGACCATCAAGGACCCCACCGGTCGATTGGCACGTTGGGCCCTCCTGTTGCAACAGTTTAACTTCGAAGTTGAACACAGGCGCGGCCGCGTTCACGAGAACGCCGACTCCCTCTCTCGGCGACCATATCCCGACGTGACACCTATCCTAGCCTCGCTCCAGGTGCCCGGCGTAGACACACCACGCATCCGCCAGGCGCAAGAGGCCGATCCGGAGGTCCATGATTTTACTAAGTACCTATCTTCCGGTGAGCTTCCAGCCAATGATGTAGCCGCCAGGAAAATCCTCCCACAGGCGGACTACTATCAGATAGATGGCGACGGTCTGTTGACGCACACTATGACTAAGGCCCACGATGAGGACCGAGAGTCACAACTTGTCATTCCCGCTTCCCTCCGACCTGAAATCCTGCACGCCTGTCATGATGACGTAACGGGCGGTCACTTCGGTGTGACCAAGACGTACGAGAAGATCCGATCTCGCTACTTTTGGTCCGGAATGTACAGTGATATCAAACACTGGATCAGGTCTTGCGTGGATTGTTCCACCAAGGAGACGCCCACCCAGCGCCGTAGGGCACCACTGATCCCCATACCCGTAGACGGACCATTCGACCGCGTCGCAGTCGACTGTCTCGGCCCTTTCCCGAAGTCGAACTCCGGTAACAAATACATCGTGGTGTTCTCCGACTACCTCACACGTTATCCAGAAGCCTTTGCGGTGAAATCGATCGAAGCGATCACTATCGCCCAGCTGTTGTTTGACGAAATCATGTGTCGTCATGGATGTCCGCGCATCCTGTTGTCGGACAGAGGGGCCAACTTCCGGTCAAATCTAGTCAAAGAGGTATGTCGAATATTCAACTCCCAAAGATCGTTCACGTCCGGGTACCATCCGGAAACGGACGGATTGGTCGAGAGGTTTAACGGTACCCTGGCCCAGTCTCTCTCCATGTATACCAATGCCCATCAGTCGGACTGGGACACGTACATCAACCAGATCCTGTTTGCATACAGGGCGTCGCCCGCAATGGAGAGCACCCTGCATAGCCCATTCAAGCTATTGTATGGTCGGGACCCCGTCTTACCAGTGAACGCTGCCCTTCTGGCCCACAGCGCCTCACGAAAAATGTGGAGCTATACTTAAGTAATCTAATAAATAAACTAGAAGCCATACAAGAGATCGCGCGCAAAAATATCGCTCGGTCACAGCGCAAGATGAAGGCTCGTTATGACGCGCTAGCCAAGGATCCAATCTTCATCGTCGGTGATAAGGTATGGATTTACACCCCCAAAACGAAAAAGGGTCTCAGTAAGAAGCTGCTGCATAACTGGCATGGCCCGTTTGACGTACTGGAGAAGGTATCGAACGTCACCTTCAAATTGCGTTGCGTTGGCAACAGACGCGCCACTAAAATCGTGCACGCCAACCGCATGAAGCTACACTACGACCCCGCGGATCGCCCCGTCGGTGCTCCAGCCGAAATACGCAATGAGGAGGACGAGCTGGAGGAAGATGAGTTCCCTCCGGACAGTTTTCAACCACCAGCAGACCCACCCGATCCCGATGATCGCCCACCAGACCAAAACCTACCCGGCCCCGATAATCGCCCACCAGACGCTCCCGTTCCCCCCGCTCCTCGTGCCAACCCACCGCAGCCGCCGCCATCCTTTGCCGATCGAGAATCTGAAGATGACGACATATTCTATGTCGAGAAAATATTAAAAAGCCGCGTTAAAAGTGGTGACCGGCAATATCTAATCAAATGGTTAAACTGGTCTCCAAGACATAATACATGGGAGCCAGAAGCCAACATCCCGTCCCATCTAAGTGATCAATTTCCTCCCAAATAAGTAAACATAACCGACATGCAATATTCGTCTTTTGCAATTACATATAATTTGTTCCAGGAACGTTTGAGTACTCGGCAGTTCGCCATGCACATCGCTCTGCTGATATGGTTGAGCATCTGCCTGGCGCCGTCATATGCCCTTAACGCCAACCACCACACGGTCGTGCGCCCGAGCTACGGGGTGGCCATGCACCGTCTTGGCGGGATCGACAATGGCGCTTCCTTTTGGAAGCACACCTTCGCGGTACCATGGATCGTAGTCGGCAACCTCAGTCTGAGAGAACCGACATGCAACTACAATGGCCGCACTGTCGTCGATCCAGATCTATGTTTAAACAAAAAGAAGGCTGTGAAGGACCTCAATTCGCAGATGACAAACCGCTTAGAAAGCATCAGGAGCAACCTCAAGCTGGTGCGCAGACTGATCCCCGTGGAAGTGACAACGTCAGTTCGGGACAAACGTGGCCTGTTTGACTTTGGCGGGCGTATTGCCAAGTCCCTCTTCGGAACCGCGACCGTAGGCGACATTGAAACCCTCGAGCGGCACATCAGTGCCATAGAGGCGACTGACAAAGTGACGACTGACCGTATTATGAGTCTCGGCGACGAAATGGGTTCTTTTATTAACGCGACGGACGCCCGTATTGAAAACGCAATTAACGGTATTCAAGACAATCATCATCTGTTGGCAAATCTTCAGTCCCAGGTTAACGAAGTTCTGTTCGATTCAGCCAGGAACATTAACGCGGTACGGTTGATCGTGCTACTTATGAGTAATACGGCGACGAATATAAACCATCTCGACACCTTGGACCGCATAACTGAGGACTGGCTCCACGCCACACAGACCCTTCTAGACGGTTTCCTACCCATGACCCTAATCCACCCGTCTCAAATTTCGGACGTCATCACTCACATTCAAAACCGTCTTCCCCGTTCCTATCCTTCTTTCCGTGTCGCTCATCTTGATCCCGGATATTATTATCAAGTTCGGGATATTCTGTTCACAAAATCTGAAAAATTCCTCTACATCTCAGTCAAAATCCCACTCTCGTCTGTGGCCACGTATTTTGATTTATTTAGTGTTATCTCCTTGCCAGTCCCCCTGAACGCAACTACGACTAACACAACTCTTATTTCGTCATTACCGACCAACTTCGGAGTCACTCGAGACGGTAACTACTACACGGAATTTGACCATGATCTCTTCGCTTCGTGTCATGGTCGTGACGTTATGCGTTGTAGCAGTGTCATGAGCATGAGGTCCCGCTCAGTGCCTAGCTGCGCCTCCGCTATATACTTTGATCAACCAAAATTAGTCGCTACTGAGTGCGACATAGCATATGAAAGTGGTTCCCTCTTTGAAGGATTAATCGACCTGACCGACGGCTACTATCTCGCCAGCGGCAGTGAAACCTCCTGGACCATGATATGTGCGGGACAGCCACCCAAGCCCGTTCCCTCTTGCTCTTTTTGTGTGATGCACATTCCATGTGGATGTGGACTTCACACTGCTAGGTTTATGGTTCCGCCGCAAATAAGCGGTTGTCAACCAGACGATGAGTCCCCTACCTACCTTCACCCGAATAACCTTCCCGTTTTGCACAACATTTATCCTAATCATGACTTGTCCGCACTTAGCGGTGGATCCACCACTCTTCAACCCACGTTTATGGAGATCCCAGACTTTAAGCTAAAGGGCGCCAACTGGTCTACAGTGGCGCAGAAAGACGCTAAGTTTAGCACCGACTTCCGGAAACTGGCCAAAAACGTCCGAAAGGACAGCTCTCTATATCGTACGAAGGCGGATGCCGTTGCGCGCGGTACCCCGATGTCTGACCCGTTTCCATCCTTTCTGAGCAGCAACCCCTGGCTATCATTCTCAGGACCCACCTGTCTAAGTGTCCTCAGCCTCGCTATTTCCGCCTTTGTTTTCTTCCGAACTCGCCGCCTCATGGCCTTCCTTCCTGTAGCAACTCAGTTACCGACAGTCGAATCGTTTATACTAATACAGAACACAACTAAGTAACCCCCTTAACATTACAGACGTTGTCCATTCATTTGCAAAAGTTAGCGAAACTATAAATTCCGAAATAACCCTTCTCTACATATCGCTGGCATTGTCGGCGATCACAGTATCCTGCACCTTGCTGCCGTCTCTCCTGAAGGTAATCTACCGTCGCCGCAGGGCGCAGGGATCGCAACTCATGATAAAGATATGTTCTGCCCGAGAATGTATCCAGGTTGCCGTGCTGACTTTGGCCTCGTGTCCTTTACAGTTAGGCACTATATGTCTAGCACCACCAGAAAGGCTCATTATTAGACTCAACAACTATTTTGGCTACCGCCTCGGTCTGTTCTGGACCGAGTAAACGCTGACTTCTCATATGGTGACTCCTCTCCCTGCCTCCATTCCCTTACCCATCCTAGACGCCCTCTCGGCGAAGAAACTGGCAAACACATGATCCAAATGTACATTGCTCACGCTGGATACATGTACCCGTTAGGCCCTCCCTCGACAAAGACCCGACCAACCGCCCCACCCAGGCCACTGAACGAATCCACCATAATATCCACATATATATATAAAGGATGTAGAGCGGACAACGACATTATAAGGTCATCGTAGATTTATTGTGTGACAGTTAAACCATTAGATTAGGTTGTTGTCCGGAACGGAAAATCAAAGTGTTTATTCGCGCGTTATGTTCATTACATGTATTCAAGTATAAAATAAGGATGAGACAGACGCGTCTATATAGCAGTTTTAAAATCGTAAGTTATCCTCTGTCACCTAGCGCGAAAGGAATGTTAGCCGCGAACGGTACGACTTGGGTGCTACTTTAACATGTTTATGCGCGTTATGTTTACTGCATGTATTTAGAAGTTGAAGATTTGTACGTCTACCCGTAGTGTTAAATTTAATCATCTGTTGTTTTCACCTACCCGCGAACGGTGTTTTGGTTGAAACCAATCTTTACGACACTGAATGAGTACGTATAGTTGTATTGTGTATATTAGCATATGTTTGAAGCCTAATCAGCAGTATTCGTTGGGCTTAGCTACTTGGTGTTATACTCCAAAAGCAACGAGCGTGTATTTTAAATAGCGATAGTTTTTATGTTTATGTCTTAACTGTGTTTACATATATATCGCGTTTGTGCTTACGTGGTTTTTTCAACGGGACGTTGATTTTAAAAGAAAGGGGTTATGTTACGGTACAGCAGTGGAGTTTTATTGCCCTCGTGCCCAGTCGAGCTGCCCCCACCCCCACCCTAGGGGTACACACAGGCATAGCCGTTGTTTAAGGCATAGCTGGTCATCACAACACAGCATAGCCAATTAAATTATTACCACCCCATCCCAAGAGCAGGACCACCCTGGCGTCACCCAGGCGACAGCTACGTCATAGCTACCTCCACCCCTTCCCTATTTCACCGCAAATGCGACGTGTCCCTCTGTGATTGGTCGGTTCCACTAATTACCGAGTCGCAGCGTCACCTGGCGGAGCATTCTCTGAACTAAAGACTCGCACCACCCCAAATCGTGTCTTGGATAGGGGTGGTCGTTCACCGATTCTTCGTGCACCACCCCTTCCCTATTTCACCGACGTGTCCCTCTGCGATTGGTCGGTGCCACTAATCACCGCGTCGCAGCGTCACCTGGCGGGGTAATCTCCGAACTACGAAGGGAGCCCCGACCTTGAGATTATTAGTTCTAAAACCACTTCCAATTGGCCAGTTCTGTTTATTTAGGCGTGACCTTCGGGGAGCGCCGGTTAATTCATGAATATTGAGTAGTTATACCCTGTGTTTCTTTATATGCAGTGAAAAGGTTATAACTCCCTTATGTTTTATCCCCGGCTGACGTGGCTACATCAAATTAAAGCTCGCGTCACGCTCTGTCTGTTTGTATAAATACTATGTCTAACGGAACTTACTGGAAAGTGTTATGTTTCGATTTAGTAGCACATTGCTTGCCAAAATTATCTTCATGAGAAGTTAATCCCGGTTTATGCTTTATTGTCTCACCATAATTAGGTTTTACTTTATGGTCCTTGATAGGGAATTCATTGAGGTGTATTGGCATAGTTTCTTATAAAGTATGCATGAGGGGGGCTCAGCATAACGTCCGCACCCCCGATATAAAAGAGGCACTGGTCGGTGGTCAAGACAGACGAGAATACGAGGACACCCCGGGGATCACCACGCTGCCCGCCGACCTTCCACCGATGCCGCCGACCAGGACTGCCACTATTGTATATCAGCCATATCTCTGCACGGGAAATAAACGAAGCACAGCCAAGCGAGCGGACGTTTTTCTACTGCTGATACTTTTATGTACGGGAGCGCCGGCTAACTTCCCCAAAGACACGAAAGGCCTCCCGTATCACTAGGGAGGAATTGTCCGGGGGGGGGGTGTCGGGGGGGGGGGGATGGCGGGGTGGGGACTGACCGGGGGGGGGGGAATTCTCCCGATGGTTGTCCTGCTCCCCTTTGCCTCATGTCACCGGCTTCAAATGGTGCCATATGATAACCCTTGTGGCCTGTGGTTCACTTCAACCCAAAACGACAGTGTTTGAAGTTCCATGCCTGCTGTGCGGCCGTATGGTCGAATTAAATGGCTGTTGTTTACTGACTGTGGGGATATGACGGGAAGGGATGGGAGGGAGGGGAAGACATCCTTTGCGACATTCTGATATTGCACTGAATGACCTTAGAGGCGGTTCCATATCGAGATGATGCTACTTAGGCAAATACGGAGCCGACGTTTCTGGCCGGTGATTAGGCTGATCTCAAGTCCTCCGGACGACTTTCTACGATTTTTTTTCTGTCTGGCGACTGCATTGTCGATGGAAACAGAGTCAACGTGTGCGACCTATTGGCCATATATTGAGCTTGGAAGAACTCGCGCGAGCAAAGAGAACTGACCGGGAAGAGAAGCACACAATTATATGCATAACATACAAATGCAGTCAGTTGTACCATAATCCTATGTATTTTAAGGTAACCTAGAATGGGAGGTAAGACGACATTATGCATATACATGCCTTAACAATTCAAGCAATTTAATACATCAGCACCCAGCCTGCTCCTGGTCCACTGGATGAATTTGTTCATTTGTGAATTTAGTCAGTTTGACGTATTCAGTCTTCTCCTGCGGCAAACCCTTTGAGATGGCAGGACTACCAGGTGGCATATCGCACAAGATGCCAAGATCTGTCTTTTCCTGTGATCTCAATGTTCTGTCTACGCAAGCCTAAGGCAGTTTTTCGGTCGAGGAAGACAATGCCCATGGTGACGAGTGTTGACGGGGCACAGTCGGGCACAAGAGATGTCGGGGGTTACTGTGTTCTGATGGGTACCGAGGGGTCCGGCGGACTGCCGCGTGGATTATACATGAGTTCCAGGAACATCGACCCCGGATCACACTACACATTGTCCCTATCACGTGACAGCGCCCTGCCCAGTGACGATTGGATGCCAGGAAGTTGGTAACGAGCTCAATTTTGGCCTGAAATAAGCCAGCTTGTTTTGCTTGTTATTCATGTCGACAAAGGGGTTACTCTTTCAGATCATTTACTTCTGACTCTAGACAACTCATCAAATAGAAGCTGCCATTAACAATTTTACATGAGAATACTTTGAACTGTTGATAGCGAGCGCAAGTGAGCTCTTAAGGTAACATGCATGCGTAATCAAAGTCCATCAGAGCAACCAGTTCAAAAGCTGTCAGACGAACAGTCAACAGACAGACACAGTTGCCAGAGTGCGAAAGCAGGTCAACAAACTGGCGAATGGCGTAGAATTACACGCAGTTTTGAATTGAATTAAGCATAACACTTATCTGTGATCGTTGTTTCATCACATTATCAGTTTCCGGTCTGTTAATTTTCTTTGCGAAACGGGGATTTCAAGCAGTTTAAGTGAGTAGGTGAGCAAAGCTAGCAGACGACCAGCCATTTCGTTAAACGGAGACGATCATAGTTTACGATGCCGGTAGGGGGCGTTCCGTTTACGGGGGTCTGACTAGTAGAACACAGCCCGAGCGCCCTCTGCCGGGAGAGTGGCAAAGAAATATTTAGCGCGTCGCGGATCGTTAAACTCATAAATGTATTATAATTTAAAGCGCAAATGAAGTGTTAGCATTTATGAGTTAACTTTTTAGGGTAGATTTAATTATTAAAGTCTTGACATAACACATTTCGACTAGTGTCTAGGGGATAATTTGTTGGTGCCGCTGACATTTGCTCCTTACTCACAAACGTCTCATGGGGGCTGTTACGCGAAATGATAGTCCTAAGCCTATGCTTGAAATGAACTTTGATTACGCAGGCATGTTACCTTAAGAGATTTTCGTCATCGACCTATGGCCGAATATCTCTTGCTTGTTAAGACGAAATATTCACGATA
Organism: Arenicola marina; assembly: GCA_964019135.1. NCBI lineage: Eukaryota > Metazoa > Annelida > Polychaeta > Arenicolidae > Arenicola > Arenicola marina. The sequence continues at coordinate 54,832,256 of OZ025249.1, read as the reverse complement.
TTTCGTCTTATGTCGGTCGTTTTTTTTCAAATCAACAATTCGACAACATGGTACATAAAAGCATATAACAGCCGTATGATGTATGATGTCTATACGTGGGAATACATTTTCGTATATATGTGTATCATCCCTGTGGAAGGATAGAAATATATAACGAGAAATACATCATTATATCAGGGGGCTGTAGGGGGAAGTGGGGATACATGCTGTAATGTTTCCACATACAGTTTTGCTATATTTTCAGGGGGCTGTGTTGGGCATGGACTCGGCTTTTGATTATAATGCATTCTGTAATTCTGAATCCAAGTTTTTCCATTGTTGTGGGCGGCTGAACGTTAATACATGTTACAATTACTCCGTATTTATTATATCAAGGGACTGTTGGGCATGTGCGTGGAAAGGTGGGGGGGGGATTAATTGTGCTTGAAGGGCATGTGGCGGGGGAGTGGGGGGGGGGGGGGAGGGGAATTGCTTCATTTCTGGGCCTGCGTATCCTGCTGGTATTTTGTATATAGGCTAAAATCGCTGTTTAAAGCTACCTTATGGGGTCCTAGTGGTTAAGAAGGATGTGGTTATCGGCCCCTCGTTGCCATGGGCTACAGGTTAAAGGCCTGTTGATTGTTGAGGTCTCGTTCATGGAGGGTCATATAGGTTGACCGATACTAGATGGATTATTTTAAAGTCCTTATCTTCTTGGCATAAGAAATTATTACGGCCCCATTTATCTTTAAATAGAGTCCGTGCGTACTTCGTATTACGGGTACAAAAATGGTCATCTTTTATCTTGGTGTGTAGAGTGTTGTTAAAAATTGCCCACGTTGGGGATATCTTGCCTTTAGCTTTAAGTTTTCGGGAGAGCCACTCGGAGTGTTTGTATAGGTTAAGGAGGTAGCTAATAACGTTTGAGGGTGCCTGGGCATGCTTGATTTGGGTAAAGCCGAAGCATATCGTAAAATCATTCAGCGGATTTCTAGTGCGCAGGAGTTTCTTGAAAAACACTTCAAAAAGGGCTTTTGATTCTTTAAAGTGGCAGCATTTGGTGAAGCAGTGATAGATAGATTCTACCATGTCGTCACAGAACGGGCAATTGGGGCTATCTATGATTTTGCACTGGTGCAGGTATTTATTGCAGTTTAACGTTTGATGGCATAATTTCCATTGAAAATCCGATAATTGGCGGTTCAAAGACTTCCTGTAAATATCCCCGAAGATTAAATCCGGGTCTAACGTTGTGTGAAACACCTTCCCAATTCAATACACCTGGTGGAACCGCGTATTCGGGACAAGTGTTGTTATACAGTGTCCGTAGCGTGAATTTGTAATCTTCAAGAGGTTGGTCATCCTCCCCCAAGAAGAAGTACGGTCTACTCTGTGGTCCTTGATACCTGCGGTCGAAGGCTGATAACTAAAATTTGGGAATCGCCTTCAGGAGCTCGCGGTGCGCCGCCGCCCCCCGCCTAGAAACTTGCAAACAGGGCACGGCCCCGTCCTCGCGGAGCCCCAGGAGACTGACTCCGTCCCATAGGTGGGATACCTTAACGATACCGGATTTCAAGTATTCTGGATAGAAAAAAGAGTTGCCGTTGGGTTGCTTAATTAATGGGTTTAAAAATAGCGACTGGTTTAATATGTCATGATATACCGAAGTAGCCATGTGCTTTTTAATTTTCAAATCATGCCGTGCCTTAAGTACTTCCTTGTAATACATTGGTATATTTTCGACATTTTTCTTCTGTAGGTTATATTTTAACGTTAGGATATCTACCCCCAGAGAGACATCTCTGTATTGGCCTATAAGGTGACTGCCCAGCAAACACATAACGTTTTTGTAACGTTTTAAAATGGTTCTATTTACGTTACATTTTGCAAAAACGTTAAGATACCGTTTTGAAAACGTTTTGTATAATCCATATTCCCACAGGTGGATCAGAAACGTTATATTAACATTTTAGAAACGTTTTGTCAAACGAGTCAACTATTTTATATTTGACAACAGATGATAAAATCCAAGAAATCACACGGAATTTTCGTATAGTAAAGATTTTAATAATCTTCGAATTATTGATATTTTTACTTAAATCTGTTCGTGTTTTTTTGCGTTTCGTAATGATTTAATGACGTTATAAAGATGTTTAATGATCATGTGCTTTATATATCGGTTTTTGCATTGAACAATTCAATTCCACCCCTATAAAATATTCCATGGTACACCATAGTAAACTATGGTATACTATGGTAAATCATGATATACCATGGTACAGCATGATAAACCATGGTATGCCATAGTAAATGATGGTATCACCATGGTAAATCATGATATACCATGGTACAGCCAGATAAGCCATGATATTAGTATGATATACCATGGTATTACCATGGTAAATTATGATATACCATGGTACAGCAGGATATACCATGGTACAGCATGATATACTATGGTATCAGTATGGTATACCATGGTATATCATGGTTTACCATCAAATATTATGGTTAACCATGGCATACTATAGTTTACCATGCTGTACCATAATATATCATGGTAATATCATGGTATTACTTTGGTATATCATGGTATTACTTTGGTATATCATGGTATTACTTTGGTATATCATGGTATAACTGGTATATATTGATACCATGGTAATACCCTGGCACTATGGTAATATCATGATACCATGGTAATATCTTGGCACCATGGTATTAGTGTGGTATATTATTATACCATGGTAATATCCTGGCACCATGGAAATATCATGATATTACTGTGGTATATCATTCTACCAAGGTCCCATGCAACCTGGGTTAGGGGGGGGGGGGGGTGCAGAAAAAAACCAACAATGTACTAAGTCCCCTCCCCCCCCCCCACCTCTTTCTCCTCCCGGGACAGCAGCGTTACAAATAGAACACCAGTGATATTTGCAGCGTGCCACAGCCCGCGAACTGAGTTGCGGGCCTCCAGGCGGCAGCCGCCGCCTAGCGGAGATCTATGCGTAGCATAGATCGCAATTAAGGCTCATGCGCGAAGTTTTAAAAATATTGCGGAAAGGCCTACGGCATGTGTGAACGATTAGCTTATATTCACGAATATTTGCTTATGTATATGAATGAAAGGTATGTATTTATAAATACTATACTGTACAGAACCTGAAGTCACCTAGGTTTCAGTGTGACACCTTAACACAAGGCCAACAGGAGCTTTTATCTTTTGTTGACAGTCTTGTCACACACCCTGCCCCGGCCCGGGCCTAGGCCTAGCCTGAAAGACAGTCTGGACGTACACTTGTTCTTGTGACTGTAACAGTTGTTACAGTACATCATCAGACTGTCAAACTGTAACGTCTGATCATTCAGGCTACTATCACCCAAGCCCCAAGTCGCCTAATTCAAGGAATAGGTTACATCACATGGGACTACGCTCACCCCCCCCCCCCCCCCGGCCTGTATCAGTTGATTTACGGCGCCTGTGCAGCCACTAAAACCTCTACACTATAGTACAGGAACCCTAAACGCCGGAGGGAGTGGGGGGTCGACCTGCCCCCCCTCCCTCTATCTGAAGTATGTGGTTCTTGTACGTGGCCCTAGCCCGGCCCTCCGTGGACTCCTCCAAGAACCTACCCCTGTATACGGGGATCAAGGGTCACGAACGGACCCGGACAGTTTTTGGTTCCCGCCATGGTTTGGGCTTGAACCACCGACCTCTCGCTTCCCAGGACGTTTGGAGCATCCTGTTGGCGCAGGTTGTTTTCGGTCCATTTAGGTCACACCGGACCGGTACCAAGATACTAAACTGCCACTACGGCACTACCTCTGATGTCAAAACCACCACCAAGGTGAAGGTTTTGAACAGCAGAACACTTTTTAATGTAGAGTACCTCTTGAAAGCTCCCGGCGCAAAATGTTCTAACTAATATTTACAATATTAGCTTTTTTGGAATCTAGAAACTGTATGCTTACTCCCGGCGCATTTTCTGAAGTCGAAATATCCACTAACATGTACAATACAAGCCATTTATGAATTCAGTTTGCATACACTGCCATGCTTGTTTTCTACATTGAAAAGTATTGTGCTATTCAAAACCTTCACCTTGGTGGCGGTTTTGATGTCAGAGCTACTACGGCACTAGCTTGGGGCCAGTTTCATGTCTGTTCTTATTTGTATGAACCTTAGTACAAAGATTGTAAATCTTATATCCTGTACGTTCCTCTCATTATCATCTTGTTAACATACTTTGTTGGTTTCTTTGTACATGTGTCTATATGGGTATATTATGACGGAAATGGGTTGTCACAATCAGACACAATGCTGATTTTTTTTTCATACTGGCAAATTGTAATCAGTGAGTGATGGCATTAGTGGTAGTGAGTAATACACACGCGTTGGCTGATTGGGCATCTTCAACATTTACTTCAATTATTATAATTGGAAGCGCAGTTATTTTGATCTTGTGAACGTAGCAATGGTTTTATAGGAAACTTATTATTTCACACAATAACCTTCAGATTAGTGTCATGAGCACAGTTGCGGACCTGATCAGAAATATGATGAAGCGCTTGGGTACGAACAGGCTGTGGAGGCTACACAGCCTTAGGGGGCAAAAAGCCAAACTTCCCTTCCAATCTACCAACGTCTGCAAAGTTACACTCAAAGTTGCTATATCATGATTGCATAATTACTAACTGTATTACAGGTTTCCATTGATGTAGTTCTCTTTTTTTTCAGAAGCCAGCATGAAGTACCATTCCATCGACGAAAAGTGTGCTATGTGCTCAAGTCTGCTCCTTGGCAGAAAGATGGGAAGGCAAACTTTATCCGAACTTATGGTGATATCTTTCGCGGTCGAGCACAACCATATTTTTTCGCTTCCCAGTCAAGTAAGACACCTTCATGTATGTACTGGATAGTTTGTTTTTCTACACATAAGTTAATTACTTACAATCTGTCAGGAGAGTTCCAATTAAACCTCATATATTTACCCTGCTTAACATTCTTGTTCCAGAATGAGCCTAACGAGACCTCAGCCTGATTTAAACAGGTTTATTGCATGTAATTCGGCAATAAAAAGCCTTTGAACTGAACTAAATTGTTGTTGCATGAATTTCTTTTTCCTCGCGTGACATAGAATTAATATTACATTCATTTCATTAACGTTATGAAATGCATAAAAACCACTGCAAAATCGCATTTTTATAACGTCCAATACAGGTTTTATAACGTCCAATAAACGTTTTATAACGTCCAATAAACGTTTTATAACGTCCAATAAACGTTTTATAACGTCCAATAAACGTTTTATATCGTTTTAAAAACATTTCTAAAACGTTAAAAAAGATAATAATAACGTTTTACGAAAACGTTTTAAAAACATTAAAACACCTCTACAAAATAACGCAATTATAACGTTTTTTAAAAACGTTTCCGAAACCAATTTGTATCGTTTTTATGACGTCAAAATAACGTTTTTGTGTTAGCTGGGTGGCTAAGATTTGCCAGTCCTCTTCCGGCGCTACCATTAATTGAGACCCAAAGATTACGCGCTGGCATCTTATTTTGCGTTTGATATCAACTAAGTTTTGTCCCCCGTAGCGTTGTTCGCTGTACAAAATTTGTTTGGCCACCTGATGCTTGTTTCCGCTCCAGAAAAAGCTTAACATTGCCGCCTCTAATTCCTTACCTGCCCATTCCGGTAAGGGGATTATGTAAGTAAAGTACCCTAAAAAACAAAACAAAAAAATTCGTTCACCAATATTGATAGAAATGTGGCATGTCCTAGCCTCTACAATTTTTAAGTTACGGACTTCCTAAAATCAACGGTCAAAGGTCAAGGCCGTCCGATTAAAGGAAAAACGTAAAAGTGCTAAGGCTTGCTTAATATTTGTCGCAAAGAGATCACGGGTCACAGGACATCTAATTTTACCGCCTAGTTGTGTCTTAGTTGAAGAAAGATACTTTCTATTTTACTTTTCCCGCTAGAAGGCCAAACGTTTCCTATGGGGATTCCTATGTTAAGGTCGGCGCACGATCCAGACAGCGCGGGTTGGGGAGGGCGGTGAGTGAGCGGTTCGCGATAAGGCACCGTATTGTTTACGTATTGTGATGTTATTTATTGGGAGAGGCGGGCAGCCACAGTCATGGAAAGGGAGAAGAGCAGGCAGCACACCACTAAATAGAGCGTCCGCCCCACTCGCTTCCACCCGGCTCCTGCACTGATCCCTGCCACCTCCTTCACCCTTAGCTCGTCAGAACCCTACACCCCTGCCCCCCACTCCGTCCATTTGCACTCACCGTGCATGGGCGTGCACAGGGAGCACGTGCCCCCTCCTCCGCCGAGTGGACGCTTTCGTTAGAACGCCGATAAGTTTGACCCACAAGCCGCAGGCAACCAGTTGGCACCGTCAAGGTCACGCACCGCGGTCGCCGAATACAGACAGACGGCAAAGCCATGCATCACGAGTTAAAGCGCGACAGATCGGTCAAAGGTGAAAGTAGCGTTTGCTATATGCGACTGGCATTTATACCACGCAACCATGAGCCCCGTTGGGAAATCCCCGATAGCAGTCGTCGGGATTGGGGCCCATGCGACGTCACACACCGGTGACCTCATACCTATTTTAGTGCACGCACGCTGATCCAGAAAGTACGGGCAAAAACAAACGGCGTGAAGATGAGATGCGTATGGTTAAACCGAATGGGAGTATGGCGGCCTCGGATCTTTTTCCTTTGATAAAACTCTCACAGGACGATGTTGCTGGGACGAAATATACTGGTGTTGAGACAATACTTAACAACATTCATGTATCGGTTATTGTATTCACGCTCTGAATGGAAAGACCATTGCATATATCCAATAACAACAGTTCCGAAATGTACCATAGGAGCAAGTATAATTTTCTAAAGATCTAGGACCGGTTTCATGTGGCGGTCACAAGGCAGTCATAGAGCAGTTTACGACCAGGCACTCTCGCAGCGCCAAAGCTCGGTTTTATATAGCCCCGAGGGACCCAGGAGTCACAGGCTCCTCCCTAGGGTCCCGGAGCAGCGCATTGACGCTGCCGCCAAAATCAAACAGATTATTAAAAATAAATAAATTTAAATTACTTTCTGGGAGTATCATGCGTATATCTTAATATTTCTTTATTCTATGCAACTTAATCCATTACTTAACCTTTTAGTTGACGTCTTTACTCATATCATAAAGGTATCCGAGGTGATTTAGTCCGCTGCTTCAACTTTCACGCTGTGCGCAATGATAAACAAATATGGTGGTTAGCTCATGTGCGAATGTACTTGAAGTGGCGCCATCTGGCGGTGAACGTTAGCGCTATATTACGCATACACGCCTCGGTGCTCATTCCTTTCTTATGTTGTGAAACAATGGGTATTTTTGGAGTTATTTTCAAGCGTGTTTATGTTTGCTCACCATGCCATATCCAATGAGCATTCAAAGGTATTGAGCACCGAGGCGCGTATGCGCAATATATGGTGCTAACATATATACGCATGATACTCCCAGAAAGTAATTTAAATTTATTTATTTTTATTAATCTGTTTGATTTTGGCGGCAGCGTCAATGCGCTGCTTCGGGACCCTAGGGAGGAGCCTGTGACTCCTGGGTCCCTCGGGGCTAGGTTTTATATAGCGGTCATAGCCGCTTACACTTAGTAAATTGTTCATAATGACGGTCTTAACTTATGACTGCTACCACCAGGAAGAACAAATACTGATTTCAAGGTTATTGATGTTAGTTATAATTTTAGATTTAAAAAGTCCCTATCGCGCACACGGATTTACATAGGCTATGTCACTCACAATTCATAGTGCGGTTCTCAACTGGCTGGCCTCCCTGAGGGGGGATCTATGCTTGATGCACAATACATTTTGGTAAATTTTGGAGATGCCAATCATAGATACGTATTCCGGTCGGCAATGGTCGGAAACGGCGCATGCGCATTGCCCGATTGCATCCGGATCTAAAATTAGCATAACCCCCAAATCCAGACAGATGCTGTTATTCCTAGGATTATTTGCATCTAATTTCCTTGTTAGAGTTCATATGGACGTCATCAAATTCCATTAAAAGACTTAGTTAACAAAATATTGCGTGAAACTGCACTCTGCCGATCTGCAATCAGCCGATCTGCATCCTTTAAAGTACTGCTATGACGTCATTCTATTGTCTAAACTGTACATTAATTTTCACGAATGTACTGTTTTTGCGAGCTGATAAATTGCGATTGACTCAAGGAGACCCGAAAAAAAATATTTCTGTTGAACAATCGTCCTTCTGTTACGAAATCGACAATCGCAGTCAATGCCAATCATGAGCAATAAGTGAGCTTGTCTGAAACAAGTTACAACCACAATGGATAATGAACTGAAAGCTTGACGCCCGATGGAAAGCCCCAACACAAACAGATACAAATTTCTCATCAAAACAAGCGTTGATCGTAAAATCCACTTTTTTAAAAACTGAATTTGTGATCATATGTAATTCATATGCGAAATACATACCGAAATTTCCTTATATCCTATAATCACACTAGAAATCATTTTTCTTTCTCGTGAATCCCACGAAACTCAGTTTGCAAAGCGTATCCTATCCACCAACAACGCACTGGGTGTTACTTGTTTCAAACACCATGTCAACATCACTGCGTATCATATCCTTTCAGTATCCAATAATTGAACCATTGTATGATATTCCACATTCAAATGACCATTATCTTCTGTATAATGACACATAATCTAGGTGAAGTAACCCATGCGCCTTGATGCAAAACACGACTTCATTGTTGCAAGCTGAAGATAAACTAAACTGACTCGTGGCTGTAGCGTCCAACGTTCTTCCATGTCAGGACGAACCACTGTTTCAGCTTAGCTCACGTATGACTCAAGTTTACCATTGCTACAACAGTCAGCCGCACGCCCCCCCCCCCCGCCCCCCCAAGACAATACTCCCTCGGTTAGCCCCATTCCCCCTCCCCCGCCATGATAATACTCCGTCGGTCAGCCTCATGCCCCCTCCCCCGCCATGACAATAGTCCGTCGGTCAGCCTCATGATCGTTACCCCCCATGACCATACTCCCTCGGTCAGCCCCATGCTCCCTCCCCTCCGCGACAATACTCCCTCGGTCAGCCCCATGCCCCCTACCCCTAATAACAATACTCCCTCGGTCAGTCTCACGCCCTCTCCCGTCCATGACAATACTGCCTTGGTCAGCGCAATGCCAAATTTCCCCCATGACAATACTCCCTCGGTCAGCCCCATGCCCCCTTCCCCTCCATGACAATACTCCCCCCAGCTAACAATTGAACGTTCCGCGAACGTTAAAGGGGTTCGATGAGGGTTTCGCGAAGGTTCACATGGAACGTTCGAGGTACGTTCGCCAGGAAAGTTTTTTTTACGTTAGGTGAACCTTCAAGCGAGCGTTCGCTGAACGTTCTCATGGAACGTTCGAGGTACGTTGGCCAGGAAAGTTTTTGTTACGTTAATTGAACCTTCAAGCGAGCGTTCGCTTAACGTTTAGCAAAACCGTTACCTCACCTTCTGCTAACGTGCGACAAACGATCAAATTACGATCCAGTCACACGAAACGATATAACCATGTGATGTATAATTCCCTTTAATAGTACAAGCAATAATGATGGCCGCTCCAATCCGCTGGCCGTGGAGTACTCGTTAACATGCCCGCATGGGCGACAAAAAAAACATGAAAACAAACACGTAGATATTGATACCATGGTCTTTACCAAGGAGTATGATGGTATATTTACATAGCAGTAGGATTTTTTTGCTGAGAGCCTGCCTAAAAAACTGGTTGCCGAAAATTGTAAATGCCCGCACATTCGGCAGGCAGGGGGGTCTCTGGCTAATACGATGCATGTATTGATAGCGATTTTACTAATATTACATATTTTTTTTCATATTCCTGACTTAACCCAGGATTTTTGAATAACCATTTTCTTTCTCCTCAAGTGGTCAGTAATAATAGGGGTACCTACCATTGACCCCAACGATAGACCACAAATGACTGGTATCCCCACATCTCACACCTACACCCACCCCCTACCCCCCAGGGACGGATTCAGACAATCTGGATAGGGGTGCCCGTTTCCGGGTCGGATCCAGATATGCTGGATAGGGTGGGGGGGGGGGCGGTTTTGGTTTTCAGATGTTAAATGGTATAAATTTCGGCCTCTAAAAATTCGGCCCACCCGCTGCGTGAACACTGTTCCATGCGCTCTCCCTCTGCCGCCCCTCAGCCCCCTTCCCCCTACTATCTTACTTAACACCCCGCTACCCCATCCCCTCACCCCTACTCCCACCTCACCCCCTATCCCTCCTTCCCCTTACCCCAACCCCTGACTCCTACTCCCACGTCACCGCCTACCCCCCGCCCCCCTCCCCTTAATCGGACCCCCTTTCCGCGCACTGTTTCGTACGCTCTCCCTCTCCAGCCACCTGCCCCGTACCCCGTTATACGAACACCCCACCCCTTACCCTTAAATTAATTATTAGTAATAGTAATTAATAGTCCGGGCAGCCTGTGTTAAATAAGAGGTCAACCGCAAACAAATTGCAATAGTCATCAAACCAGTTATTTCTCCCTATCTTTATGTTTAGAATCAACCAAAATCTATTGATTGGACAATATTTTTAGGGGTGGTTTACCCTACTCCCGTAACACCAGAATGAAACAGAAAACGTATTTGTCCTAACACAAAGTGGCAGAGAAGCGTTTCAATTGAGACCCATACTACAAATTATATGATCTACGTATCGATTCGCCTTCTATATGTAATCGAATGTTATTTAATGCACCAAATACAACGAGTTAAAATATAATATCTTCACTATTAAAGAGATTGCATAATTTTTAATGAGAAACTACTGTCGAGGTAGTTTCTCATTAAACTATTTTACGTATTTGATACAAATACAAATTTGATACAAATCCGGCTGTGGATCGACATCGTGTATTTTGCACAGCGCTCCGGATTGGTCTTAAGTTTGACAGACAATAACTGTTTGATAAATTGTTATTTCTTAACCCCTCTCCCCCTCATACGTATTTCATTCATATGACCAGGATAAGCCACGCCAACAAGCGATTGAATTGTGAATATGGGACCGTGTATGGAAAGATTCTGTCAAACTTCAGGCCCATCCGCCTCGCCATACAAACACACTATCAATCGACTGCTGGAAAACAGGGAAACCTTAATCAAGAAGGTAAACCCAAGAAAGCGCAGAGAGGCGAAGCAGTTGAGACCCGCACTACGAACTGTGCGTTTTTTGAGAGCATTTATTGATGGTTGCAGCCCACTGTAGTCAATATTCTGGAGAACAATCCTCGATCGTAATGAGTTATTCCAAGACTAATCAAAACACTTGTATACAATTATATTAGATATATTAAATAGGAAAAATTTAATATAAAAACACAATAATATTTTTGATACAAATCAGCTGCAATTATTCTTATCATCCTTAGAAGGAGGTGTGGTGGGTAACAGAACTTATGGCCTCTATGTTAAATGGGAGGTAAAACAAGGAAGCCACAATATAGGACACGGGGTTATCCATACGTTGCCGCGCCCCACTACTGAACCCAGTCGAGTTCGTTTTATAACAACACTTCGTCCAATCCATCTACGCAGAGAACAATCAAATAAGCATCCAAAACCATCCTATCACAGCCTCCACCCACCCTCTCCCAACATATAGGTGGCTCTGAACCATTCCTAGTTATCCCATACAAACAAGATAATTATGAGATTAGAAGGTGGTCCAATTTCGGGTACCCAGCCGCCTTCATTTGTTATATCTGATTATGTCTCGGGGTGGGGCACAAAAGACCGGAAGGGTATGGTTGGCTGGGGAGGGGGGGGGGGGTGTATCTCTTCAGAAGGACTCCAGTGGCCAGTTTTCATTTATGATACTGGCGACATGGAAAGCGTGACGCTCAGTTTGGAGACTAAGACAGCCTGGTTGAACATAGTCAAGTAATCATCAAAATTAATCAACCTCTAAGAGGTAGAGGCGTCTCGATATTGTCTAAGAAGGGTCTAAGGCTAGAAATAGCGGGTAAACAGAATGATACTGAAGGGAGGAGGGTGCTAGCGAATGTTAAGATAGACACCCAGCTATTGTGTTTGGTTTGTTCGTATGCGCCAGATAAGCAACAAACTCAATTTGTTAAACGGTTATCCTCATGGGTTATGCAACATACTTGCAGTAAAAACAGCATCGTTATCGGATGTGACTTAAACATTGTGAAATCAAGTACTGACAGATCGTCTGCAAATCTATACTATAGCTCTAAGCAGTTTGTAAAATTTAAGACTTTATTGGGGATCCAAATATACACATTCAAGAGATTACACTTACATAAGCCCAGCAGGGAATGGCAGCATGAGTCATATTGATTACATTCTGGTGTCTGAATGTCTCATTTAGAAAGCAGTTACTGTCGGCATTGTAACAGTCCCGGTACCATACCGCAAAGCTGTCTCCGTATCCTTTAAAGCGGAATGTCGAGTTCGCGGTAGAGGTTATTGGAAACTCAATACTCTAAATTACTTTTAGAGTGAAAGTTTTTAGAATATTAAAGCAATATATCCCATTGCTACTTGACTTGAACGAATAATAGCATATACCTGATGATGTAATGTTTTAATATTTGTTATAGCTCAGGTTGTGTCTACCAGAACTTCTTATTTGAAATAAACGTTAAAAAAAAATCTAATCCTGACTTTAGCAATGTAATCGACTTTTCGTACGATTACATTGCTTTTAAAACCAATGTAATCGATTACGATTAAAAAATGTAATTTCTAATTACAATTTCAATATAAGCATCAGTGATGAGTGGAGACACTCATCACTGATGCTTATATAATGGCGTCGCTGTGAGCTTTACAACCACCCCTTGCAAGCGTTGAAATCATTTAAGCCTAGGTCCAGTGAGAAGAGCAATATATATGAACTTTTTCGTCAGAGGAATGTTCTTACTCTGTACTGTGCTGAATCAGTCAAACGTCAGTCTGTAAAGGTCATCGTACACTATTTTCCAGAGCTCAGTGTCTTTGGTGCAGCTCTGGCTCCTCTTACTTACGTGTCCATGATAGCATCAGCATTTAGCCTAACAAAGCTGCTATGCTGCATATGTTTTTTTTCGGCTCTGTGCCGTTAAATTGCATTGACATGCTGCTCTAAAGTTAAAAAAATGTGCGTGCATCTTCCAGCCAATGTGTACGTGTACACCATAGGTGTGAATAGCAATAATGCGCTCTTAGAAGTCTGCTCCTACGCAACGCCGGGCCGCCATGTAGCGAGTTAACAAAGAGATTAAATTGTGTGCAGGTCGTATAACAAGCCGAAATGTCGGTCGTAAGTCGTTAGCTAGGGAGTCGTACAAAGGGGCTTTAACATACAAAAGTGTTCCGTGCACAGCGAAAAGACCGGACAACGGAGGAGTCGTATAATGGAGGGACCGTATAATGCCGGGACCACTGTACTGATTATGATTATCCCATGTCTGGGGCTCGGACCTGTAAAAAGTGTAAGGTGTGCCAAGAGAAAAACCGATTAAGAGAAAGAAATGAAGAACAGATGAAAGAAGATGCGCTTGAAAAGAAGGTGAGGGATAGAGAATGGACATATTTGTGAATATGAGACTTTCTGAAGGCGCTATTAGCCCAAATTGACTAGTTGACTAGGCGTTATTAAGCCCAAATTGACTAGTCGACTAGGCGTTATTAAGCCCAAATTGGCCGTTGAAGGCGCTACATTTAGTCCAAATTGCCCATTGAAGGCGCTCTATTTAGTCCAAGTTGCCAGATGAAGGCTCTAATTATCCGACATTGGCCGTTGGAGGCGTCTTAGCGAAATAGCTCAATAGCAAGCTGAACGCCATGAAATCATGATCAAAACCCTCAGATGCAGATTTGGTCCTTCAAATTGACCCTTAAGATTCAGATTTTGCCTCCGAGATCCAGCTTGTCCACTCAGATCCAGATTCGACCCATATTGGTCATATTGACCACCCTCATTAAGATTTGACCCCTCAAAACCAGATTTGACCCATATTGGTCATATTGACCATCCTCATTCAGATTTGACCTCTCAGATCCAGATTTGACCCATATTGGTCATATTGACCACCCTCATTCAGATTTGATCTCTCAGATCCAGATTTGACCCATATTGGTCATATTGACCACCCTTATTCAGATTTAACCTCTCAGATCCAGACTTGACCAATCTGATCCCGATTTGATCCATCAGAAACAGATTTGACCCCTCAGAACCAGATTGATCCCTACGATCCAGATGTTAGCCTTCAGGCCCAGATTGATCCCTAAGATCCAGATGTTACCCCTCAGACCCAGATTGATCCCTAAGATCCAGATGTTACCCCTCAGATCCAGATTTGACCACTCAGGAAAAGGGTGTACACCAGAAAGACGTTTTCAAAAATATATATTTAGTTAAGGCCTATTAAACAATGAAATGGTTACCCTATTTGTATATTCTGTGACACGATGAAAGTTATAGCGTTGATGGGGCAGGAGTAGGGCTATTCAAAAATGTAAAGATTGATTGGCCATGTGCCGTAGGAAAAAGGGTGTACACCAGAAAGGCGTTTTAAAAAATATGTATTTAATTAAGGTCTATTAAACAATGAAATAGTTATCCTATTTATAGATTCTATGACACGATGAAAGTTATAGCGTAGATGGGGCAGGAGTAGGGCTATTCAAAAACGTAAAGGTTGATTTCCCATGTGCCGTAGGGAAAAGGGTGTACACCAGAAAGACGTTTTAAAAAATATATATATTTAATTAAGGTCTATTAAACAATGAAATAGTTACCCTATTTGTAAATTCTGTGACACGATGAAAGTTATAGCGTAGATGGGGCAGGAGTGGGGCTATTCAAAAACGTAAAGGTTGATTGGCCATGTGCCGTAGGGAAAGAGGTGTACACCAGAAAGACGTTTAAAAAAATTCTGTCCAACTTCACTATTTCGTCTTTCTATCTTTCTGTCTTTCCAACTTCACTATTTTTCGTCGGTCTTTCTGTCTTTCTGCCTTTCCAACTTCATGCGCCTCGTCCGTTGTCCGAAGTGTAAACAGCCACATCGTTTGGAAAACTGTCGGCAATTTCGTAGCCTACAGCCCACTGACCGCAAGCACCTTCTGAGGAAGATAGGTATTGCATTGGCTGTATGAACGGCAGACACGTGTTCAAGGTATGCACTTGCAGGAAGGACTGTCAGACGTGTGGCGGCCTCCAGCCCACATTGCTGCGCGTACGTCAACAAGGACACAGGCGCAACGACTGTCGATGATTCGGATTCGACAAAACAAGATGTAAAGGCGATGAAAACTCAACTGGCGAAGTTGATGGGCGTGCATCTACGCACGGATCTACCAGATCCACTGGTGACGTGTCAGCTCAGTATAACAGTATGATTGTACCAGTGCATCTGTTTCACAACGATCATCCAGAAGAGAGGATTACTGTGCATGCAATGTTGGATGACCAGTCTAACTCCTGTTTCATCTCCAAAACTACGCTAGAAAAGCTGAAGGCTAGCGGTGAGCCGGTAAAGATACGACTGGCTACCATGCTGGCTGAGACTACTATCGACACAGAAGTTGTTTGCGGACTGAATGTGTCGAATGTTCAAGACAACCTCGTCATCCCTTTCCCTGGGACATATGTCCGGGGTGACATTCCCATCGACCGGGACATAATTCCAAGACCAGAAACTGCAAGGCAATGGACCCATCTGACCTAGATATCTGAGCGCCTGCAGCCTTATGATGAAGACATGGACATTGGATTGCAAGTCTGTGTTTTTTGGTATTAATTAATGAATAAATTGTTAGAGCTATATCTGAGCAATCTGTGTTTTTTCGTATTTTTTACATAACATTACATGCATGGATATAATAGTATCATTAACTATTTATACAGTACATGGAGTAACGTCTTATTGAATGACGTTATCGGAGCCGAAAGTGGTATTTCGCGAGGTGGTATCCGCGTGCCAGCTACCATAAAAAATCACGTCGTGGCCACGTGATATTTCCACGTTCCAGCTACCATAAAAAATCACGTCGTGGCCACGTGATATATCCACGTTCCAGCTACCATACAAAATCACTTCGAGGCCACGTGGTATTTCTACGTGATTTCGCCACGTGGTAGCCACGTTACAGTTACCATACAAAATTGCGTCGTGGCCACGTGGTATTTTAAACGTGATTTCACCACGTGGTAGCCACGTTCCAGCTACCATTAAAAACGCGTCGTAGCCACGTGGCCAAGCAACGCGTGCGCAACGAAAACGCCACGTGGTTTGGCTTGAGAATTGTTGCTATGAGTCCGCAGCTCCTTAAATTCGCCAAATCGAACACAGTAGGTCGGAAATATGGTACCACTATATTGACAGTTGACCAGCTGACAGTGGGGGGGGGGGGGAGGGGGGGGGGGCAAGGGGAGGGGGCTGATGTTCTCAGGTCACGAATAATAAATTTCTTTATTCACACTTCACGGTGAATTAAAATATGAACTCCCTGCATACAATAATGAGGGCCGATGTATTATATAAATTGGCGGTTTCCCGATTCCGGGCTATTTAATATCAAAATTCCCAGTTCGCACTAAGAGGAACTCTTTGATCACGAGGGTCGGCTAATACCTCATTCCCAGTTCACGAAGAATTAATTTCCTCATTTCCCAGTTTACGGTGAAATGAAAAGCTTATTCCCGAAGAAAGGCAAATACCCCTTGTTCTGCCCATAACATGCCGGTGGTTATGGGGATTATGCTTTTGTATAACACGCAGCTTTGGACCAAGTACGTGATTGCCTATTACATAATTCGTGCGGCGTGTCAGTTCGCATAAGACGCCTGATGTGCGGTTGACGTCGCCAGAGACGTTCGGGCCAATAATATGAACGAGAGGTATATCGCCTGTTACCGTTTTGACAATCTCACAGTTGAAGTATAATTCTGCGTTATTAGCTAAGGATTAAGCGTGAGACAAAATCTGCATAACCGAACGCACCACAGTACATATAACCAAAGTTGCAATAGTATCCAGATGTTTTTACGTTTCTTTTTATCAACAGGTCGAATAACTTTATATCATTTACCTTATCGGAAGCCTTAGATGCATCAAGCAATAGCACATATGGAGGGGAATCGGTTTTTACAAGATATGTGACAGTTTCTAAGAATGCAAAAGTTCATTAGTAGAGCTCCTTGACGCAAAGCCGAAATGTAAGTAGTCTGTGCTTAGACTTTCGCTGCTTTTCTCTTGTAACATCCAGTCAGCTCTACAATTATCACCATTATTGAGGGATTGTTTTCCGCCTATGATAAGAGGTTGTATTGTGACAATGTTAAACAGGTGCGGAGTAAAAGCGTAGTAAATAGTTGAGAAAGTAAAAAGCTGGGTTTTGGGCCCATAGAGCATAGGTCCGCGTCATTCGTCTACCGCATAAATACGTTTATAGTTCACCATAAATGGTTACAGGTCCCAGACCTAAACTCCGTCTTCGACCTGAAATAAAGGCTTCACAGAAATCACTTAAGAGATGTTTATCTTTTTCTTCATATTCACGTGTTATACAGCAGTGTATAATTCTATACGATACAACATTGTTATTCGATCACTTAAAGCTGCTTGTCGAGCTTTTCCCGCCAAATCTAAGCCCAGGCGACATATATATCACAATTTGCAGAAAACTCGATTGTTTCAACCTATAAATACTGAAACCTAATAATCATCGCCGTTTCGGTTGTGATAAATACTTGGATATACCGTTTGTTCGTTTTTTCTTTTGCTTCTGAACATAACAAAAGCTAATTTTCCCCTTTTCAATTTCCTATTTCACAAAAAGGTAAAGCAGAAGTACGGCTTCGGCAATTTCTTTTCCCGCTTTGAAACATGAAAAAGCAAAAAAGGTGAAAGTCATCAGAAACCGTTAGGCCTTTTTGAAAGAAGCAAACGAAATTAGGTAGCAGTCGCGCGATACCTTTTACCCTTTTGTAAAGTGCAAAACGGAAATAGGTTACACTCGCGCGATAATCTGTTAAAATATTTCTAGCGACAATATAATACCAAGAGTCGAGTGGTATAAAAAAAATTAAAATAAACTATAACTTCTTTCTTTAAATGACTGAGGTTATAAACCATACATTTCCCCTGACTGAGTGTTCAAATTCTCGATTGATTATAAACTGCGAACGAAATCCTTGGCCAACAGTGTACCATCCACGATGAACGGATTGTTGTTATGTGCAAAAGCAGAGAGCGGGGGATGATTTATTCCTGCAACCCTCCCAAAGTTCACAATCCCACAATTTATTACGTAATGCCCTATGCACCTGGTGCCCAGTGAGACGGTTTCCCACCATTTACGTTGCCTAATTTCCGCATGGACCCCAAAGAGTTCAATTTGCGTAAGTGCCAGATTGGGAGTCGGCCAGTGCTGGGGAATATGGTTTCTTATGGAATCGGATAGAAAGGTCCAATATTGAGAGGGAATGTATCTCTGGTACGCAGGGAGGGGGTTTCCCACCATACACTTTTTCTCAACTTGCCCCGGGGCTCCAAAAAGTCCAATTTGCATAAGCGGCAGATTATGAGTCGGCCAGTGCTGGGCAATAGGGTTGCTTATGGAATGGGAGAAAAATGTCCCATATTTAACGGAAATGTATCTCTGGTAAGCAGGGAGGCGGTTTCCCACCATATAAAATTCCCTAATTTACCCCTATAGGCCCCAAAGAGTCCAATTTGCGTAAGTGGCAGACTGAGAGTCGGCCAGATCTGGGGAATAGGTTTGCTTATGGAATGAGATTGAAAGGCCCCATATTGAAAGCAAATGCATCTCTGGTAAGCAGGGCCGAAGGCGGTGTCCCACCATGTACATTGGCTAATTTCCCCCTGGGCCCCAAAGAGTCTAATTTGTTTAAGTGGCAGATTGGGAGTCTGCTTGTGCTGGGGAATAGGGTTGCTTTTGAATTCGGAGAGAAATACCCTATATTGAAAAAAAATGCATCTCTGGTAGGCAGGGAGGTGGTTTTCTACCATATACATTCACTAATTTACCCCTGAGTCCCAAATAGTCCAATTTGCGTAAGTAGCAGATTGGGGGTCGGCCAGTGCTGGGGAATAGGTTTGCTACTGGAATAGGATAAAAAGGCCCCACATTGAGAGGAAATTTATCTCTTGTGGGTAGGTTGGGAGGCGGTTTGCTTATATATACTTTGCGTATTTTCCCCCTGGCCCCTAAAGAGTCCAATTTGCGTAAGTGACAGATTGAGACTCGGCTAGTGCTAGGGAATATGGTTGCTTTTGAAATGGGAGAGAAAGGCCCTATATTGAGAGAAAATGTATTTCTGGTAGGCAGGGAGTTGGTTTCCCATCAAATACATAGCTTAATTTCGCCATGGGCCCCAAAGAGTCCAATTTGCGTAAGTGGCAGATTAGGAGTCGGCCAGTGCTGGGGAATAGGATTGCTTATGGAATGGGAGAGAAAGGCCCCATATTGAAAGGAAATGTATCTCTGGTGAGACGGGTAGAGAGGCGGTTTCCCACCATATGCATGGCCTACTTTTGCCCTGTGCCCCAAAGGGTCCAATTCGCGTAAGTGGCAGATTGGGAGTCGGCCAGTGCTGGGGAATAGGGCTCCTAATAAAATTGGATAGAAAGGCCCCATATTGAGATGAAATGCATCTCTGGTGGGTAAGGAGTCGGTTTCTCACCATATACATTGCCCAATTTTGCCCTGTGCCCCAAAGAGTCCAATTTTCGTAAGTGGCAGATTATGAGTCTACCAGTGCTGGGGAATAGGGTTGCTTATAAAATTGGATAGAAAGGCCCCATATTGAGAGGAAATGCATCTCTGGTGACCAGGGAGATGGTTTCCTACCATATACCTTGCCGAAATTCGCCCTGTGCCCCAAAGAGTCCAATTTTCGTAAGTGGCAGATTAGGAGTCGGCCAGTGCTGGGGAATAGGATTGCTTATGGAATGGGAGAGAAAGGCCCCATATTGAAAGGAAATGTATCTCTGGTGGGACGGGTAGGGAGGCGGTTTCCCACCATATGCATGGCCTACTTTTGCCCTGTGCCCCAAAGGGTCCAATTCGCGTAAGTGGCAGATTGAGAGTCGGCCAGTGCTGGGGAATAGGGCTCCTTATAAAATTGGATAGAAAGGCCCCATATTGAGATGAAATGCATCTCTGGTGACCAGGGAGATGGTTTCCTACCATATACCTTGCCGAAATTCGCCCTGTGCCCCAAAGAGTCCAATTTTCGTAAGTGGCAGATTGGGAGTCGGCCAGTGCTAGAGAATAGGGTTGCTTATAAATTTAGATAGAAAGGCCCCATATTGAGAGGAAATGCAGCTCTAGTGGGTAGGGAGGCGGTTTCCCACCATATACATTGCCCACTTTTGCCCTGTGCCACAAAGAATCCAATTTGCGTAAGTGGCAGATTGGGAGTCGGCCAGTGCTTGGGAGTAGGGTGGCTTATATAATTGGATAGAGAGGCCACATATAGAGAGTAAGTGCATCTCTGGTGGGTAAGGAGGCAGTTTCCCACCATATACCATGCCCACTTTTGGCCTGTGCCCCAAAGAGTCTAATTAGCGTAATTAAGTGGTAGTTCCATAGATGTAACGTAGTCCGCTCCGATATGGGTCCAGTCGCGCAACTACGTTACATCTCCTAGCAATCACTTTCCATTAGCAGAATCCCGCCCGAAATCTGGGCGGGCTTTACACGGTCATAAAACTACGTTTTCACCTCGATATTTAGCAATAAACTACATATTTACATAAAGTAACCTATTCTCTGTTGATTTGTTACCAATCTGGGATATGACGTTGCTTGATGATTGTGTTTTGATAACTTTTCCCTCTGCTGTGTGATTTCTGAGCTTTTTTGGCTACCGCGGGCCCCATGTTTTGATTGGGGTTCACGCATACCGGAAGAAATAATCGTTGGGCGCGCGCACATTTTTGGTTGGGAAATGTAAAGTACGGATTTTACATCACATCAAACAGCATTAACGGTCGTTTGTTTCAAATGGTCTGACTTTACCAGATCAGTGACATCGTTGCATTAAAATCTTTGAAAGCATAACTTAAGTGGACGTTCTTTCAGCGTTCCATTGATGTTTAATTTGCATTGAAGACAATCTCACCAAGCAAATGACAGCGGGAGGGGTGTGGATCTCGGAATATTTTAAGCCGTCAGTAACCCGGCGGCCGGGGGGGGGGGGGGAGGCCTCGTATACAAAGTTGGTGGGAGGGTTCCGTGGGGTGCCTTGATGCCTGAGAGAGTGTATATTTGTGATGAAAAAGATATCCCTATGGCTATAGAGCCGATGTTTAAAAACTTCTGACCGGGGTGGGAGAGGGGGGGGGGGGGTAGCTCTGAAAATGTGGGCGAGTGAGGACTCCCGCCCCTGTGTCAGCCCCTGCTCTCACTAAATTGTGGGTTGTGGCGGAAACGGATTGGGAATGCTGAACAGTTAAAACGAGCATCCCCCTTTGGAAAATGCCGGAAAAGTAGCAATTGATCCCGCTCCGACCGTCAGCTACGTTTAGGGGGGGGGGGGGGGCGGTATTTTTCATCAAAATACAGCTTCAGAAATAAAATATTCCTAAAAAAAAGTAAATCCACAAAACCCACATTTCATATGAAAACCAACATTAGAAGAGAACGTCTGGAAATTTTGGCTACATTTGGGCGGGTTCCCCATCAACCCCCTCCATACTATTCATCACGCAGGGGGACCCCGCGGCACGAAGCCAGCGAGGAGTCTTTCAGTTACGGCGAGCACACAAGTTGTACGTTAGTGCGCACCGCTTCTCGGCAGGAAGTGCAACTGCAATCATGGCGGAGCTTGATTCGTTTTCGGTTGTTACAAGTGCAAGGTTGTTGTTTCTCGCGCTCCAAAACGTCTGACAACAATTCTACCGCGCAAAATTAGACGCTAATACCTTTTCCTGCAAGTTATATTGGTAAGAGAGCGCTGTACAATGTGTAGATTCTCTTAAGCGACGCAAAACGTCCCGGGTGTTGTCGTCGCTTCGCTCTGCTAATGAGCGAGGTGCGCTTGGAAGCAAGACGCTGTTGGCGGTAGCCACAGCGGCTTGCTTGCAGGACTACGTAAGTGCTAGATTGGAAGACGGCCGGTGCCGTGAAACATTATTACTCATGCATAATATAGCGCCCCCCCCCCCCCCTCGCTCCCCGGCATAAGTGGCAGACAGACAGTAACCTGGTAACTGGCATACGCCGCGGCTCTCTCCATAAATGGCAGACCATAACTGGTAATTCAGAACTGGCAGACTCCAGCGCGCGTCAACACTCACTCCGCATTTGCGGGCTGAAATTGCGAGCTGAATTTGCGAGCTAGATGCAGTCTTGTGTCCTCGTTTTCCACCATGGTGGTGAGTGAATTCGTGTTTGTAAACACGATCACTATTGTTTCTTCAGTTCGCCGTTCCTTTATAATACAGATTTTGGCATGCCTTTATCTCCCTCTGAAATCTTCAATGTTGTCGGGTTAAAATATTTGTCATTGTAGAAAATCGGTCTCCAAATCCGCTGTCAACTAGAGAACGTGACAGACCTGCAGCCAGAGGGTGAAGATTTCCGATGGTACCTGAAAGTGAGTAAGATAAACATAAACACCTATAGGCGATTGTCTGATGTAGCCTATGCTATGTATTGTTCGATCGATATACTTAAAGTCAAAGTCATCAATGCCGTAGCGTGTCGTTCTGGCCCATATTTTCCTCGAATTTGTTGCAATCGCTCTAAAAATCACTGACGTGAGAAAGCAATATGTGCAATTTTAATGATACCAAACTTTCGTGTGTACTGCGATGTTATCCTTTTTTAAAACACAAACAATATTTCTCCATGCTGACAATCCATTGGCAGTAAACGCAGTTCAGCAAATATACTAAAGCACACGTCATAAGATGACGTAATTGCCATGGCGCCGAACATGCTCTGAATAATACATGCTCTATATTTGTTGGCAATGGAGTGTCAGCATGGAGAAATATTATTATTGTCTTCAAAAAGGATAACCGCGCAGTACACACGTAAGTTTGGTATCATATAAAATTGCACTGTGTTACTTTCTCACGTCAGTGATCTTTAGAGCGACCGTGATAAATTCGTGGAAAATAAGGGCCGAAACGACACACTACAGCATTTATGACTTTGACTTTAGGTGCCATAGCTTACATGATTATAAGATAAATATCTGCATTTAACGTGATGACTCTCTTCCTCAAAAATGGGGGGTCCATGTGACTGATAGCCTAAATTTTACATAGAAATATGGCATTCTTCCTCAAAAAGTGGGGGTCCAGACTTCCTGGACCCCCTCCTGGATCTGCCATTGGAACCATAATGATGTAGCCTCTGGCAGCTATGTGGTATCGCAAATTCTTGTTGATCGATAATGGGGCATATTTTCAATTTGTGTGAGGTACAAGGCACTGGCCACTGACTAGTCTCTTTCATGTAGCGCCCAGCTGCTATGGCCCGCTGACTCAGATTGGGTGGGTAAACAGCACTGTCCAGAATTTTGTACAGTGATGTCACAGAATCCCATGAGCCTCTACAGTAGATAAAGATGGGGAGAACATACTAGGCTTAATGCATCATCAACATAAATGAAGACCATTTGGATGTTTTTGTGACAAGATAAAGTGTCTTTATTCTTTGTAAGTATATAGCTGGCTTCATCAGTGGTTTAATGATGCATGGATGAATGGCCAAACTAGCTATCAAAGTAGCTGAGCCGAAGAGATAAACCATTTTATCCTAAGGGAGAAAGAGGGCAATGGGTTTTTATTTCACTTGTAACTTATAAATGGAACTATTTTTGCATGCAAAGAGTTGTTATTAGGTAATGTATTACCAGAGCTGGCCAGCCTGTGAGCGATGAAGTGGCCTGTCGTAAGGTAATGTACAGAATCAATTTCTGTAAAAAATGACTTATTTCCATGAATGCTAAATTCATTGGCACTGTAGAGTAATGGAGGGGGTTGGGTCAATGTGCTGAGTATGGGGCCATATAGTTTATACATATATTTGGGCCTCATACCACCCCTTCCCCTCTGTCGCTTTGTGATGCCTGTGAATTTAGCATTCATGCAGTATTGAGAAATATGTCATTGCGCTCTTCCATTTTGCCCACAGGATCAATACAAAAAAGTGGAAAGTGTGATCTGTGTTCTTAACAGCAAAAGTATTAAAACAGTATCTCCTAGAATTCTAGTTAGAAGTTGAAGGAAGGGAGTTGAAATGTAAAAAAATTCTAGCTACCATATTGGTGAACAAATCTTCTTTATTTTCTATAAATAAAAAAGTACTTCTGCTGGCATTCTAGAAAAAAAAATGTTCATGCTAAAACTAAACCCTGACCCCCACCTCCTACACCTCCTGGTCATAAAAAATGTCTTATTGTTCAGCAACATTTAGGTTATATGCCAGCAAGTCAGTCCACCCTAGCTCTTATACTCATGCTTCAAATTTCTAAACTATAGAAACATACCATGTCAAATCATATGAAGATATTTTCAGTATAAATGTCAACTTAAAATTAGTATGGTATACAAGTATCAACCTATGAATATAATACTTTACTTATATTAAAGTATTGTTATATGCCAATGATATAATATTTTATTGCACATTATCATATTACATTTTGATTAAGTTATAAGCACTTCCTGGTGAAAATGTATTGTTTTATTAGGTGATTAGAAATTGTATTATGTTATTTTTTTATCAGGTCATTAGACATTTGTACATGTATAATGTTATTTTGTTAAAATTATAGGTTTTGATTGGAAAAAATAGACTTAAATTTTGGCACATGAAATGACAGGTTCAAAATAGTTCTGTGCATGTTTATTTATGATAGAATATCATATTTTTTTGTTCAAACATTGATAATTGTTACCTTCAGAGTCCATATGTTGTTAAAATAAGCCGCAAATACCAAATACCGTAAACTGCCTATTTGAAGCCACATACATATTAGAGGACTTTGGCCTCTCGACCCCCCCCCCCCCCCCCACACACACACACACACCCCTGTATCCCTGCTTAATCCCGTCGCGCCATCAAGTCATCAATTCCCATTGACATTGAGCACTGACAGTCCCAACTGAAAAATATTTATTATAGAAGAGTTTATAGGCTGAATTTTTAAATGTAAGTTTACCTGGAGGCCTGTGTCTGAGTGTAGAGGACCTTTCATTAATATGAAACATCCATATGGTTCTTAATTTACTGTCACATGTGATTTGATGACTGGTCAATGTTTATATATGTGGCAATGTTGATAGCCTAAATATACTGAGAGCTGGCACGAAGGACTGCTCTTGACCAGAGAGGTATTGGAGTGATTTTCCCTCCTGGGAAATAACCAGAAAGGGTAAACTTCTACAAAGGATGTTACAAACATAGATAGAAAAATAAAAAAACAATCAGGATTGGGTTTTTCATTTCACTGGGAATGAGAAAAATATTTCTTCATGAACTGGGAATGGGGCATTCGCCGACCATCGTGATCAGGGAATTCCATTTATCGTGAATTGTGAATTTTAATATTAAATAACTGTGAATAGGGAAATCGTCAATTTATATAATGTTGTTTTGTATGCAGGGAATTCCCAGACACAGACTACCAGAAGAAGGTAATGATATGATATTACCAAATTGATATAACACGGTTTACCTTCAAGTAAACAACAGGCATATTCACACCCATTTCAAATGGCTCAGTGGCATGTAGCAAATGGACTGTTTGGAGGTCTGCAAATAAGCTTATATGCAGTGGGCTCTTTATCTAAAAAAAAAGAATACTGCTATTAAACTGTTGTAATACTTTTGATTGGTGGGCAAGGGGGTAACATCGTATGCTGGCACTTTTTTTTGGATTACTAGTATACCACTGACATTACAGCTGTGAATGTAGCCCTGAAGAACCCAGCAGGGCTGCGGTCTCACTTTATAGCGAAAAGACGTGTCTTTGCGCGAAAAGACACTAATCTCGCGAAAAGACAGCGCAAATGCCAATTAACCCCGATTTGAAGCTGTTGAACCGGCTGATTCGAGTTGTAATATCTTTACTGCGGGCAGGAATGCAAATATGTATTGTTTAATCGGGCTCATATGCATATTTAACAAATATTTCAACACGGATGCCGTTAAGGGTACGGCTGCCGCCATGTTGGATAGACACTTGCCCGTTGCCTCACTAGATGGCGTAACGCGACAGATGATGTTACATACATGTTTGCGTTATGAGGTTTTTCGCGAAAAGACGGTTACATCGGCGTAAAAGAGACGTACATGTATCGCTGCTAAACAGGTCGAGGACCACCGTCGTTCGTAGTACGACCGTCAAACGAAGTACGTACTTCCTTCGCCGTATGCGTGAACCTAAATCGAGGTACAGCCACTTTGTAACAACATGCATGTGTTCATAGTATGCAAACATAGATTTACGCTGGATTCATATTGATCTAACCATGGGAATCCCTTCACAATGAGCAACTCTATATTTAGAAACCATGACATTGTATCCTGTTGGGCGGGGAATTCCAAATTATTGACTGAACGGGGCGAACGGGCACTGAGAGACACCAATTTTCCACATGTTTTTACCTGGCACATCACATGGAAATCTTTCCAAGCTGAACCCTCATTATATTTTAGAAGGCTAGCATCTGTAGATATGTTATGAACCGATTTGGTAAAAATTCTATGGCATATTTGTCTGATTAGGCTAAAACACTGTCGATGGTATGGTAAAGCATAGCAGCCGCCCTTCGATGGAAGGACGACCAACTGGCGTACTACGACTGAAGTACGGGATGCTCAGAGCCCAGGTACTGCAAGGGCGGGTGGGTTTGGGACCCTAATGTCGTTGCAGAACATATCTATTTAGCACTGTATTGTTGACACAGTTAATGTTGACACAGTTGTTATGAATTCTGATAGTTTCGCATCGTCATTCAGACAAAACAAGATTTTTTTTTTCGGCGCAGCCTTGGTCAGGCGAGTTGCGCGTCCGTTGATCTAGGGACGCAATTTTGTTCGTGACAACAGGTGCCCTTTCCATCCATTATCTGACAAATATGCCATCGAATCTTTTGTAAATGATGATAAAACGAACCTAGAGATGCAAAGCTATCAATATACTTACATGGCAGGTCTTGCAAAAAGTCCTTCAAATGCCTTTGTAGACTTTTAAGAGTTTGTAGAGCCTCCGCGTCGGACATGTTAACATGTCTGGAACGCTCCCATAATTCACTCCCGGGTTAATTATGATCTCACAACGAGGTTTAGACCCTAATAATGGGCTTCCCTCATATCATCCAATCCAATGAAGCTGAACAAGGGTAATATATGCAGAAACAAATATGCATCAGTAAGTCAACATGTCAAAACCATCCGTCCTTGGAACAAAGTGCACACGAACCTTATTGGAAGTACGTACTACGAAGGACGTTCGTCCGTCGAACGACGGTCAGTCCTCGACCTGCTAAAAGACACTTAAAGTATTATTAGCATAGTAGATTTGTACAGTTTAGTTAACACATCACAACACACACATTACGCCTTCTTCTAACTTGTCGTCGTCGTTTTAGCGGAGCGCCTCCGTTTGCGCTGGCATGGCTTCTTGCCGCCAGTGGGTCCGTGACCACGAGTTGGCCGTCTGTTGAGCGGACACAGCCTTTGAGCAGTCCCGACTTCTACCCCATTGTTATTTACCTTTTGCTCCAAACCTCTCGACACAGTGGTGAAACAAGCCAAGTGATGAGAATCCTTTGCTGAACTGAACTGCCCTTAGATGTAAACTCGATGTTACAAACTAATTGGTGTTAACTGATTAGCTCTGCACGAAACCGGCGCCCCGAAACCTTCTACCGACTTCTACCTCAACTAATTTGTGTCACATAACTGCGGCATGCGTGTCTCCTATCCCAATAATACTAACATTTTATTTCGTGGAAAATGGCAACCCAATCTTGATGAATTAAACAAAAAACGTTTCAGGCGATACATGTCCCATTTACGATTAGATTGTCGCATTATCGTATTTTCGCGAAAAGACTTCATAACGCAAACATATATACGATACTGCACGCCATCTAGTGAGGCAACGGGCAAGTGTCTATCCAACATGGCGGCAGCCGTACCGCTCGCTGAACGGCGTCCGTGTTGAAATATTTGTTAAATATGCATATGAACCCAATTAAAAAACACATTTTTTCATTCCTGCCCGCAGTGAAGACATTACAAACCGAATCAGCCGCGATATTAGTGTCTTTTCGCGAAAAGACACGTCTTTTCGCTATAAAGTGAGACCCGCAGGGCTGCTATGAATGCATCATTAAATTTCATAGCACATATATTGGCACAAATATCATATATATAGATAAATAAAGAAAGCAAGAATTAATCAATAGCACTATTATCAGCATCATTAAACGAACTCATGTAATGAAAATATAAAGAATACAAAAATAGGCAGTGGATATTTGACCGTGACCGGCTACCGATGTTGTGGGGCTATTCTGCCGGCACTCGCAGCTGATTGGCTATTGTTCATGACGTCACTATAGTTATTGCCGGTCATGGACCGTTGTGCCATACGGCTCTTTTTCCTTCTTGGTTGTTTCGTGTCTGTGTTAGTTCTTGGTGCCACTTACTTGTAATATTAAAGTAGCCGTCATGAAGTGTCTTGTGGAGCGATTGGTGTACGTTGTGTCTTGATTCCAGCATCACTTGAACTGTTTTGGTAAAGCTCTTGGCAACTGGTAATGTGGTATCTTGTGACGTCACGTCTAGTATTATGTGCAAGATTGGCCATGTGATATATTCATGTCATCATACTAATTAACAGGTATAACATCCTTCCTCTTTATAAGTCCAACCCACCACCACCGCCTGTGGTCGCATACATAAAAAAAGTTCTCTGTGCTCTGGCGTTATGCTCCTTGGATATATTCATGAATTCTGTGGTTCCACAATAGAATGATAATAGAATATCCTATATACAATCCTTTATATACAATAAGCGTTACGAAATTCTTTTATAGGTTCAACTTTTCCGGTTTCTTTGATAGTCTACCACTTCGGGTGACAATCATAGGCGTAGTCTCCAGTTGTTGTTCCAAGTTTGGTTCCTTGTTTAGTACACTTTCTTGGGGCTGTTGCTCGATGGGATTTGCTGGTCTTATATGTTCGCGAGTCCTTCGTAACTTTTGTTGAATTGTTGTCTTCACATTGAACAGAAAAGCTTCGCGGGTGGCCTGAGATGCTTCCTGTTACTATTGCTGGTTCCCAGTGTTTGTCCAGGCGAGATCTAATGAAGATGTTTTGGCCTTCTTGTAGTGGTTCCGGAGTAGGTCGAAGGTGATCATGATGTGCTTGTCTTTGTTTATCTTGCAATTGCAATTGTCGAAGTTTTATATGATCTGGATCATGTCTGGTTGCTTTTAGCAGGCTTGTTGCGCTTGGTAGATCAGTTCGTGGAGTCCTACCAAACATCAGTTCCATAGGAGATGGTGTGGTTGAATCCAACGGGGTTGTGCGATATATCATTTATTTAATGCCTGACGTTGGTCTTGTCCGGACTCTCAAGCCTTTGTGAAGATGGATTTGATTATTCGGACATAACATTCAGCGAATCCATTGGATTTCGCATGAGTTGGTGAGCTAGTGTTATGATAAAGCTTGAATTCTTCGAATGGATGGCCTTTGTAACATGGTCCATTGTCCGTCAGTATTTTGCAAGGAGTCCCGTACTCGCAGATGATGGTATTCATATGATTAGATTATGCGTTAAAACTATTTTAGAAACAATTTTAAATCCAATTTGAGCCAAAACACTTTAACTTTTTCCAAAACTTTGTCAACGGTGTGTCAACGGTGGCCATGTTTTATCGCACCCAGCTAAATCTAGCACAACCAATGAGAATATTCGAAAGAGGCGTGGCGCGTTGACCAATGCCTGCCAACCTTAGATTTGCATAGAGCGCGGAGGCGAGCCTGTGGAAGAGCCTGCACTGACACTAGCCACGGGAGACCCACTCCGTTAGGTCTCGGTTCCATGCAGCCTGTATTTACCACGGGGTTAAAAGAATAGGGGCATTTGGGAATTCTGACTTAATATGTATAGGTGTCGCCCTAATGGCGAGTAAAGTAATACCGCCAAGATTTAAACTGTACATGCAGCATTTTTGCCTAAGAAATATGTAATAGTGTTTTCAATGCACCTTGGTACATTTGGATTCTTATTCAATTATATATAAATATATAGTATGGCACGATTGAGTATTTTTAATAGGTGCCCTATAATTCCGGTACTAATGGTGCATTGTCAAAAACCAAATTCTTGTTATGATATGATACCCTAAATATTGAAATCAGATACAGTAGTCATTATATATATTGTTTCAAGAGTCTTCCAGACTAACCAAATCAGACCATACTTTCAATGGACCTATGCATTTAGGTCTTTTTTATATAAATACAAATACCTATTGAGCGATAATTAAAATGGTATGTTCTTAAAAGCACTTCTGAAATATGTCGATAAATTCTGCATATAATATTGTGGTGCGTTTGTTTAAACATCAAGATAGATATGATAACCTCACATATACTACCAAGATCATACCATATATCAAGCACATTTTCAAGGGAATATTTTGAAAAACGTGTTTTCCTGTATGAGTAATTTTAATTTGTAAGTCAAGAAAAGATTATAAACCTAAAATGCTGACCCTACTTTGTTAATTTGGACAAAAATAGTTATAATTATAATATAGGTTTACAAATGTATATAATTGTATAATGGCAATGAGGTTTAGTAAATTAATTATTGTTTACTTTAGAAAGTAAATTACATGGGATGAAATACAAATACCGGTACATGTATTAGTAAATGATAAATATATAATATACACAGGTAGGCAAGATGAGAAATATTACAATTTTTTTTCAGCTGGTTCAACTTTTTTCCAATCTGAATGTATAGTTTTTACGTCATTTAACAGTCCTTTAATTGGCACCTTTGATTAAGTAATTAAGTCAATTATATCATTAGGCAGTTTTGGTCGGGGTCGGGGTGAATTATCTATGTTGAGCTAAAATGTCGCCTCTGTATCATCAAAAGTTGACGAATTGAAAGTGTTAGTAAAGGTATTAAATTATCTGCAATATGTTTACAGGAGAGCTAGCTGTCTGACGACTCTGAACTATCACTGTATAACGTAGAGAACTATACACTTATCTCTACTGGAAAGTATTGTAGTGCTCGTGGAGGACTGATCATATATTTAAGATAAGCCACCCATAATAGCAAGGTAAAAGAACTCTGTATTTGTGATTATTTTATGAAAGTATACCCAATTACACACCTTCTGGTGAATTTTTAGGATACTTTACCGTCCCGTTAAAAAAATGTTCTCCATTTTCCAAGTATACCCCCATTTCACAAAATGACCAAAACTTGACACATACCACGAATATGTAATTTTGCTACAATTCAGCTCAATATTTCATTATCATCAGTAATAGCTCTTTGGAAAGCTTAAGCCTAGTGCAATACAGGAATGATATTCAACAATGTAAATAGTAGCCACAAAAATAACAGAATGGCAATAATAAAGTGCAGTTATGCAAAAACAGGACCGTTTTTGCCAAATTCGAAATCACCACCTTCACAAAATTGGCTATAATTTTATCAAAAATGAAAATCTTGACACCAAACCACGTTTAAAAACTTCTAAAAACATAATTCTTGTAATAAAAATAAAGAAAAATATAGGTAGCCGTGCAAATGTCCCGAGAAACACGTCCTGAAACTTGAAAATGTTATTTCAGAAATATTTTTTGGAGCAGCTTATTTCACACCAATTATCAGTAATTTACGCCTTGTGCTCACATTTTAATAAATCTGGTTATATATAATGGTCTCCGATATAATTATGATCTACACGAATGTTTTCTGAACTATTTGCACGTTTTCACAATGTTTTTTTCTGAATGACGTCACGAATTGGGGATTCCCATTTCACTGACACCCGCCGATGTTTACCGAGGTCTTCTCTAAATCGCCGAAGCTTATTATACGATGTTCTATTTATTTTACCTATGTCACCACTTCTTTTGTGTTCTATTCGTGCTTTGTTTCATTTAGACTGCTTAAAATATCAGGGCTACAGCCCGCCGATGTTTGCCGATGTTTACCGGGGTCTGCTCAAAATCGCCGAGGCTCATTATGGGTGGCTTACCTTAAACAATAGAACTAATTCCCCACATGTTCGATCTGATATATGGGAAGGGCAATTTATAGAAGTCATGGGGCGGCACTCCACAGAGAAAAAAGTGATATTAGGAAACATTTATCGGCCCCGTAATCTAAATGATAATTATATTCAGTTTACAGAATAATTATCTGCTACCCTTCACCATTTTGGGGGAAAAAAACTTGCGAGGTTATCATTGCGGGTGATTATAATATAGATCTTTTCAGTCTGAATGAAAAACCAGTTCTAAGTGAGTACTTCGACACCGTTCTGTCCCGAGGCTTTCCCCCCCTGATAACTCTCTCACAAGACTATCCCAATGTAGGGAAACTTTAAGTAACAGTTTTACTTGTAAACTGACTCCGAAGACATTAAGTACAACTGCTGGTATACTATATTCAAATTTATCAGTAAAATGGGAAATGATATGCACGCCGACCCAAACGTCAACTATAAAATACTAGAGGATAAACGCACAAAGGCCAAGCGTGATCTCTTGTCCAGTAAATTAGTCAAATTTAATAAGCATAACCATTAGAAATCGGTATGGGTTACGCAGGGAATTATCAAATGTATTTCCGTTAGAGACAAACTGTACAGGAGGCTAAAGGCAACGTCACCAGATTCCATGCAGCATGGAACATTGAAGACGAATTTAAAGACTTCTAACATAATGCTAAAAAAGGTGATTGCACAAGCTAAATCGGCTTATTATCTTAAACGCTTTGACAAGTGCAAAATTGATATTAAAGGAACCTGGAGAGAAATCAAATGCGTACTACATATAGGACATGAAAGACTTTTTAATATCGGCGGCAAGCCGATGGAAAATAAAACTGATAGCAGGAAAGTTCAATAGTTCCTTCGTCAATATCGGCGCAACTATCTGCGGCAATTTAGATCGCGCCAACACAACACCCTACGAGTCCTATTTGAAACCTCAAGATACAATACAATACAATACAATACAAGAAACGGACTTCAATGGAGATAGAGAAGCGCCTAGAGGAAGATATACAATACAATACAATACAATACAAGAAACGGACTTCAATGGAGATAGAGAAGCGCCTAGAGGAAGATATAAATAATGTAGAAAAATGTATCGGTGAGACTAATGATTTTTCAAAGAAGGTGCAAGTAGAGGGAAAAATGCGTGAGTTATGTGCTATCAGACATGAGAAGCTGAAGGGTGCAGCAGTGAGGGCGAGGATTCAGGTGCACGAAGAAGGGGAAAAACCAAGTAAGTTCTTCTGTAACATGGAAAAGCGAAATTTTGTTAGCAAGTTGATAACTCAATTTTCGTCATATGTCGGTCGGTCGTGTT
Source organism: Arenicola marina (assembly GCA_964019135.1). Taxonomy (NCBI): domain Eukaryota; kingdom Metazoa; phylum Annelida; class Polychaeta; family Arenicolidae; genus Arenicola; species Arenicola marina. The sequence continues at coordinate 54,798,537 of OZ025249.1, read as the reverse complement.
TGTTATGACGAAAATTGAAATTTTCGTCATATGTCAGTCGGTCGTGTTTGTATGTATGTGTGTGCGTGTGCGTGTGTCAATTAAACAGGACTCAACACAGAGATGGGTTCTCTCTAGTCTACTGAACGGGTCGTAACCAACACGTTGCAGATTACCATCCTAGTTGTGAGGGATGGGTGGGGGATTATACGGTACCGATTATACTAACTCTTCTAGCATCAATAGCAAGTAATGCATGTAATAAAAAAATAAATGGGTGAATATGCTACAATCAAATACACCAATGAAAAATATAAAGTTAGATAGATACCACTTATCTGATGGAAGACCAGTGTCCAACGACGACGAGTCAAAATCCACCCTCATGGAATCCAGAGGAATAAGCCGTATATCCAACGGGATGAATGATCCAAAATGAAATCCAATATGAAAGTGAATGGTCAATCCAGATGATAATGTGGCAAGTAAATTGTCTAGAATTGCTATTAGCAATTCTAGGTAATTATGCCCCAGTCACATCTCTTCCTCCTCTCCCGGCTACAACCCCCCCCCCTGGACACCGGGCCGGCCGGCGGGGTCTTCTGGATCCAGCGCTCCCATTGGCCGGTCACTGGGTCTCGCCCCCATTGGTCGGACCCCCCGTCACTAGCCAGCGCCCGGGCTATAACCCCAGCGGCACACCCTTGAACTGGCACTTCCAGGTTCTCGCCGTCCGAGCGTAATTTGTCTCTTGGGTAACACAATTTATGTCGCGCCAGGTTCGCTACTGCTCAAGTTGTAGGCAACCGCTTAAAGGACATAGTCTTCCGTGGGGAAAAAAATGCAGCGGCTTATTCAGGACATCACACCCATCACGAGCAATGGGACCAACAACCGCCACGACCACGACCACGACGATAACCAGCACGGCGAGCACAACCTGCACAGTCACCACCACGGCCACCGTCGCGGCGCCCACAGTGACGTCTGCCTCCGTCGTAGCCCGCGGCCAACCTGTAGCTCCCACACGATCCTGTTCGGGGGATCCATCCGTCGGACAGCTCAATGAGACGCTAAACAGAATGGCTCAGCTGATGGAGGGGCAACAGGCACAGATCAACTATCTGTTGTCTGGCAGCGACAGAGCCCCGCAGGTCCAGGCGCCGCCAGCAACGCCACAAGCCCCCGCGCCAGCGCTGATCCAGCCCCTAGCCCCCGCGCCAGCGCTGATCCAGCCCCAAGTCCCCGCGCCAGCGCTGATCCAGGCGCCTGCGCAATCAACAGCGCAGTACCATTGGACATCGGTCCGCGCTCTGTACCAGGAGGCATTAAGCCTCATCCAGCAAGGCCGACATAGTTGGGACACCTCTATAAGGGAACTAAAGGAAGAGATGTTGCGGCCATCGGATCTACAAGCAACGCCCCAGCGTGACCAACAGCGCAGGACGCAGACCGATGACGTCTGCATACAATGGAATTTCGGTAGGAGCGGCTGCCCCCAAAGCACATCGTGTCCTTTCAGGCACGTATGTAAGTCCTGCCATCGAGCCGGCTTCCAGCCCCTCAACCACAGGGCCAACGCCTGCCCAAGGGACGGCCGCCATGGCCAGTCGCCCTCACCCCCCCGTACACAGTGACTCGACACCCCGTGGCCTGGCAGGCTGGCGCCCGGAACTCCCCTACCAAGAGTTCCGCCCCTGCCCCCACCCCGGGGCCCGTGGCCACCCCAGCCCGCAACCGATAACGACCACATGGTGTGGCTGCATGGCCGCGCCATGGCCACCCCAGACCACAACTTTATCGCTGGCCGGCTCCCGGTCCCCACTCGTCTTAACATCCCACATTGGACACGTCTGATGACTCCGGACCGGGACACAAACCTCGTCTCACAGCTACAATTCGGGTTCCCGATTAACTATGTTAAGGCTACAAAGCCCTCGGTTCTCTTTACCAACCACCAGTCAGCACTGCGCTTTCCTACTGTCATCGACAACTACATCAGTAAGGAGATTAGTGCTGGTGCATTATTAGGGCCATTTAGCACGATCCCGTTGCCTTCGGACATCGTTATCTCGCCTCTCCAAAGTGTGGAGAAGAAAGACCCCACTGACCCTACAGCTCGCCGGGTGGTCGTCGACTTGTCTTATCCATCCGGCTCAAGTGTTAATGACGGCATCCCCAAAGACACCTACTTAGGGGAAGATGTGACTCTTCGCTACCCCACAATGGATGCCCTTGTTCGCCAGGTTCAGCAGCACGGCCCAGGCTGTCACATCTTCAAGGCAGACCTCGCCCGCGCCTTCCGACAACTCCTTTTCATCTGTCCCAGAGACATAGGCATGTGTGCGTTCTCATGGAGGGGCGCTTTGTTCTTGGACATCGCCTTCCCCTTCGGCATTAGGAGCGCCTGCCTTAATTGCCAGCGCGTAGCATGCGATCTGCCGGATTTACGACCGTGAATATAATAGGTCTCTTGTTGGATACATTGATGACTTTGCCGCAGCTCAACCGGCAGTTAGCGCCCAGGCGGCCTACCATGACTTAATCGCCCTCCTCACCGAGACATTGGGAATCCAGTTATCCCCCGCTAAATGCAAGCCGCCCTCCACCACACAGACGTTCTTGGGTCTCGAATTAGACACAATTGCCATGTGTCTCCGGATACCAAAAGACAAACTGGACAAAGCGCGAGCCATGATCAAAGACTGGCTGTCAAAATCTAGCGCCACATCGACACAGCTGCAGTCGCTGTTAGGTACGCTCAGACACATCTCATCAGCGGTCATGCCTGGCAGGCGCTTCGTAGCACGTATTATACGCCTTCCAGATGGACATCACCTGGTGGCATAATTATATGTCGGCCTACAACGGGGTCAGCTTGATACAGGACGCGGACTTCTCCGCCCCAGATTCCGTGCTCGCAACAGACAGCTGTTTGACAGGCATGGGCGCTGTCACAGCTCAGGGGTTTTATTGCCAAGCTGAGTTCCCTCAGGAGATTCGGAACTTAGACCTCTCTATCTCAGCCCTGGAGTTGCTGGCAATAGTCGTTGCCTGCCGCCTGTGGGGCAAGCTATTCGCACGTCGCAAGCTCGTAATCAAGTGTGATAACGAAGGCGTTTGCTACGCAGTCAACTTCGGACGTTCCCGGTCGCCTTTCATGCAGGCCGCCCCCAGATGCCTGTGGTACGCCGAGGCCGAACATCACTTCACCGTCCGCTGTATTCACATCCCAGGAGTCGACAACACCTTGCCAGACCTACTGAGCCGCTGGCACACCGACCCAAAATACCCGCAACGCTTCTCGGAAGCCACGTGTACTGTGCTTTAACCCTTTTTTCAGTTGACCATACCCGCTATCATTTTCCCTCCTCTCTTTCAGCGACAATGCTTGCTGACCTAGATAGCGCCACTAGCCGAGCTATCCGAGAGGCCTTTGCTCCTGGCACCGCAAGAAATTTCCACTCTCAATGGACTGCATTCCTCAATTTCTGCCAGTTTTACGATCTCCCTGCCTTGCCTGCCTCTTCCCGCAATCTTTGCCGTTTCATCACGTTACTCGCCCACTCCTTACGGAGTTACCAGTCGCTAAAAACTACGTCCACGGCATCCGCACTTTACACCGCTGCTTCGCCTTGTCGCTCGAGTCCTTTGACTCCTTTGATGTTGAACTAGCCCTCATGTCGGCGAAGAAGCGGTTGGGCTTGACCCCCCTTGCTAAGCTCCCCATCTCCCCAGATATCCTCCTTAACCTCGCCCGCCTCCTCATCCCTTCCTGCCCCCTTCACACCGCAGTTTGGGCCGCCTTCCTCATCGCCTTCTTTGCCTTCCTCCGCAAATCTAACCTTGTCCCACCTTCTCCTTCCGCTTTCAACCCCGCCAGAAATTTATCTCGCGGTTCGGTCACTAGGACAGAGTTTGGTTTGCTACTGACCTTAACAAAGACAAAGACAGTGCAGTTCGGTCAGCGTGTTTTAACCATCCCCATTTGCGCGATACCTGGCTCCCCCCTTGACCCGGTGGCCGCCTAAGACCGCCTTTGTACCCTCTTTCCAGCGCCCCACTCCGCCCCTGCCTTCAGCTACCCCTCTGGCTCTGGCCTCACCACCCTCACCCACTCCACACTGACTTCCTCCCTCCGCGCCTTGCTGCGGGCCGCGGGCTACCAACCCTCGCACTACGCAGGCCACTCCTTCAGGCTCGGGGGTTGCACGGCCGCCTTTCTGGCGGGAGTCCCCACAGAGCTCCTGCAGGCCCACGGGGACTGGCACTCGTCAGCCTACCTGCGCTACCTCACTATCCCTTTGGGTCACCGGCTTGAGGTGACTCGGCGCATGGCTGCCTCACTCCCACTCGGGCCATTCGGTGCCCACCCACCCCCAGCCCACTGACTAACCGCCTCTCCTTCCACCCCTACCCATCCCCCCCCCCCCTCCCCCAAAGGTTTGGCCGGAACCCGCCTCCAGCCACCCCTCCCGCGGCTGAAGGCGAGTCCTTGGCCGCCTCCTTTCACAGTTTGTTTTGAATAAACTCGTTAACGGCCAAACCTTTGTCTTCTTCTGACTGGTTACCTAATTGTCTAGAATTGCTATTAGCAATTCTAGGTAATTAGGCCCCAGTCACATCTCTTCTTCCTCTCCCGGCTACAACCCCCCCTGGACACCGGGCCGGCCGGCGGGGTCTTCTGGATCCAGCGCTCCCATTGGCCGGTCACTGGGTCTCGCCCCCATTGGTCGGACCCCCCGTCACTAGCCAGCGCCCGGGCTATAACCCCAGCGGCACACCCTTGAACTGGCACTTGCAGGTTCTCGCCGTCCGAGCGTAATTTGTCTCCAAACACCCACCCACCCCAAAGAAATATTATACCCACTATGCATGTCATTATATTAACGTTTACTTATGAATGTTTTATGTCGGCGCCCAGTACGCCGTGCTGGCCGCCTCCTTTCACAGTTTGTTTTGAATAAACTCGTTAACGGCCAAACCTTTGTCTTCTTCTGACTGGTTACCTAATTAGGACAAAATGCGAATCAAGTAATACAAATATGTGAAAGAATGCAAAATCGCTGCCCGAAATCAGCAAGACCGGTTTCGTTACAAAGACTTCTTCAGTTGCTGACAAATTGTCTGAAGGGTCTACCTTGGACCTCCTATTTATATCCTCGATCCTGGAGTACTAGAGTGGGGATTAGCTGGGCTATTGTAACAGGTAGACCAATTAGCGTGTCGCTCCAGTGGCTGGCTGCACGGCTCGCACCCTCTGCTGGGTTGTTATTGGTCAGAAGCGATTAATACAGGATACTAAGAAAATTTCAAAACGTCAGAGATTTCCTGGCCAACCCGTCTGGCCCAAGATCATTGGCATAATGAGGAAGGTGTTATCTAAAAGTTGTTAGGAGAGGCGTCGCCGGTGACCAGTTAGATAGCGCCGTCCCTGGTTCACCATAAAGCTGGTGTTATTTATTTTTACGATGTCCGTTAGATAGGCTATTATATAAAGAGGATATAGGTGTGACAATGAGTGTGCTTTCCTGAAGCAGACCCTCGGGCAGCGATATGAGTGGGCGTGGTTTTTACTGGAGATATGTGCAATCACCTATGTAGAGCTCCAGGAGACAATCTGTGTAATGGTGCTATGTAATCATTTTAGTTTCGAACTGACGAGACAATCCCTTAATTTCTCGTGCCTAGAATACGCCGTGATAAGTTTAAAGTCAAACTCATTATACTCGTCATTCGATTGGAGCTCTTTGATGTGTTTCTTTCTTATATGAGCTGTGATACTGGCCGTTTTACTAAAGGGTATTACCAATGGTAGAATCTTCTGGCTAAGTGGGGCTTTTAATGTAACTGTTTTAGCATTAAGACCTGAATCCATAAACGTATTAAGGTTCTCAATCCAATAAGTTTCGCGTTTTAGTCTCTCCAATTTAGTTAGAGTTGGGGAACACTCATCGCGTACTTGTTCTATAGGAATCAAGATATAGTGGTCTTTTTCCGCGTATACGTCTAGATGATTATCTGCTAAATGCGTGTGGAGGGCTTCTGCAGGGTTTTTTGCTGTAAGTGCCTCTCTATGGTGGTTATGCCTCTCCCGAAGTGACTTTCCCGTCTCCCCAACGTCTTGCATACTACAGATCCTACAAGTATATAAATAAATGATATTGCTGGAAGAGCAATCCAATTTGTAATTAATACCAAACGTCTCGGTCACACTGCTGGTGGAATTTTCACAGCGTGGGATTAAACTACACGTCAGACACCTGTTTTTATCACAAGGTCCAGCCCCCGAGTGGCTAGATGTTTGATTGCAATCAAGGCTGTACTCTACTCGTTCTAGGGTCTCCAGATGGCTAATCGTCTCGCGTTTCAGTTTACGTAACCAACGTTTAGCATAACCACGTTTTGAGAGCGAGTTAAAAAGTATGGTCCAAGCTTCTTCGAAATCGGATTGTCGTGAACAAATTCTAAGATAACGTATAATTTGGGATTTGACGATGCCTGTGAACGTATGTTTGGGGTGAAATGAGGCTTTGTGGAGTAGCTGATGCGTGTCTGTGGGTTTAAAATAAACCTTAGACAAGACGGTTTTTTTATCGCGTGGGCTTTTAAAAATCGTGGTATCTAAGAAATCAATGGAGCAAGTCCGAATCTCCGCCTTGAACTTGATTGGTGGTTCATGTGAATTGAAAACCGCCAAAAAATCTTCAAACGCCTTGATCCCATGGCTCCATATCATGAATATATCGTCTAGAAATCTAAAGTAAGCTAAAGGCTGGTGAAGGCACTTAGCTAGGGCTTCTCTCTCAAATTTGGCCATATAAATATCAGCAAAGTGCGGTGCCCATTTCTTTCCCAACGACGTCCCACTAATTTGTAAGAAATATTTATCGTCAAATGCAACGTCATTTCGGGTAAGCGAAAGTTCTAATAATTTCATGATGGCATCGCTCTGTGTAGTGTTACCCGTCCCTTCCAAAGCCTCCCTTACCGCATTCAGTCCTCTCTCGTGGTGTATGTTCGTATACATACTATCTACGTCTAAAGTAATAAGTAGTGCATTATCCGGGATATGTAAATCCCGAATTTTGCTCAGAAAATCATTGGTGTCTTTAATATACGAGGGGTGCTGGTTCGCTTTATCCTTGATGTAACTATCTATATACCCTGCAACTGTCTCTGATTCGCTATTGCAATCTGAAACTATCGGCCGACCTGGTGGTATCTTATTGGGGACCGTCCACTTATCCTAGGGCTTATGTATTTTAGGTAGCATGTAGAAACGTCGCGATCGGATATTAGTTGGAGGTGAAAGATAATCCAATTGTTTATCCGTCAAAAAGTGGTTCTCTTTCAGATCTCCTAATATATCTATAATTAGATTAGCGGTTTCTGGATATAAAGGTTCTTCCAGAAGCCTATAGTGATCGCGGTTCTGTAGTTGGCGGTAACCCTCAAAAAGAACTTTCCCGGTCCATAATAACAACTGCAGACCCTTTGTCTGCTTTCTTAATGACTATGTCTTTATTGGCTTTAAGCCGTTTTAATGCTACTTGTTCCTCCGTAGATAGATTATCCCTCTCACTCTGAATGCGTAATGCCTCGCTCTCCTCTGTAAATCTCGAAACACACTCTATCACCACTTTGTCAAGACTACTATCCGGGGGTGTCCATTGGGATTTGCCCGTAAAGGGCAGTTTAGCTCGTAGACTGCATTTCCACGGGAGCTTCTCGAAAAAGTTATGAAGTTTGAGCTTCCTACTGAAACCATGCACGGCTTGTAAGATGGGCGTGGGCTGTACTTTGGGTGCAGGGACGAAAGATAAACCTTTATCTAAGAGCGAGATGTCTCCTGGAGTTAATTGCAACTTAGATAAGTTGATTATGTTGTGTGGTTGTTTTTATTGGTTGTGGTGATCATCACCCTCTGTGTGACCTAGTTTAAACGTTGTAGCCAATGGCGCAGCAATGTATTTGCTGTGTCTGTTGTCCAGTGTATGGCGGATCTGTCATTGCTGTCTATCGTGCATTTTCGTAGGGGTGGCAGTGCGGTGACAGTCTTATGTGTATGTATGGCTTCGTTTATGAGTGACAAGTTGCGTTTGTCCGAGTCGGTTAGCTGGTCTGAGAAGTTAATGTGGGCCATGTAAACTTTGGCTTGAGGGAATGTGTTTTGTGTTGTCGTTAGTAGGGTTCTAAGCTCAGGTAGTGAGGTTGTTTGTGTTTTGGAGTGCCTGTTGTTAATGCCGACGCTGAGTATGACATTGTCCGGTGTTTCGGTGTGTTCGTACTGTCTGACCAGTGTAGACATGTGTCTGAATTGAGCCCCCGGATAACTTTCAATCTGTATATCTGGTGTGGGGCTGTGAGTGATATTTGATAGGTTGGAGTCGCCAATGACCAACGTTGGTTTTCCAGCAGTGGGTAAGCGCCATGAATGTTTCATTTTGGTCCCACTGCTGTGTCTGTTGACTTTAATGTTGTGTATGCGCGTGCCTGAGTTTTTCGGTGAGATGTGTCTGGATTTCTTGTGTGCTGGTGGGTGTGACGAAGGGCTCGTTGGGCTATCTGGTGAAGGAGGCGTGTGGCGTTTAGGTGTGGCAGACAACTTGTGTCTAAAGGTGTAAGTGTGGAGAGGATGTTCCTGGGTCCAAAGAAACCTTTGGTCGACACTGGTAAGGAATTGGGTGTCAGGTTTATGGGAGTGGTCAGTGCGTTTGCGTATGAGTGTGTCGAATCGGACTGTGGTAGAGGTGTGTCTGTGCTATGAGTGGGGGAAAGTGGTGGGTAGTCTAGGTCAGTCGCGGCCGAGTCATTGGCAGGGGTGGGAGCTGGGGTCGTCACTGTCTGTGTCACGTGCTGTCCTCGTGTCTGTGGTGAAAAGGGGAGGTGACAATGAAGATGGTAGGTCGTCCGTGGAGCCAGGGAGTGTGACGGGGTTTGCAGGTGGGGTGGCTAACGAGTCATGTGATAGGACAGACGAGGAAGGGGGAGTAAGGGTGCGGTAGTCTGGCGGATTAGCTGTGTCATCCGTAATATCAACAGTCTCGGTATTGTCCATCGGCTGTGGAGGCAATGTGGGGGGAGGAGGGGGCCAGTCGGTCATCAATTGTGTCTGACGGGCAGGCCCCTGGAGGCGGGGCGGGGTTTCCGGTACCCAAGAGTCTGAGTCCTGTTTGGACGCCGTCCCCGCTATGAGTGTATCGTCTGCCTCCCCCGTGGGGAGTGCAGCTGTGGTAGTGGGGTGGGGTGGGGTGGAGTTGGTGTTGAGGGGTGTAGGGGTGCCCAGTGATGCGGGTTTCTTAGTCATTGGCCTGTTTGTGTTGTCTCTGCCTTCAGTAGTGTCAGTAGAAAGTAAATGATATTTATTGTGTGTCGATAGGGGAGCGCTAATGGTCGGCGTGTATGTGGCTGGTGTGTATATCTTGTCTTGTTTTGTTTTCGGAATGTTTGGTGTTTGTTTGCGGAGAAGTTGGTTTAGGAGGGCTCCGAACATATCACTCCCCTCCCCATCTCTACCTCTACGAAACACCCCATGGCGGAACTTTTGGAACTTAAGTTTAACCAGGTTCCTATCTTTCGGAAGTCCCTGTTGGAATCGGTCGGTCTTCACTTCACCCACCTCATAACCGATAGTTTCTGGGGTGGGTGAAGTGAAGACCGACCGATTCCAACAGGGACTTCCGAAAGATAGGAACCTGGTTAAAGTTTAGTTCCAAAAGTTCCGCCATCAGGTGGACATGATAGCGTCGCCAAGAATCCGAAGTTGGGAGTTCTTTACTGAGGTTCTTGGCTATACCCGCATGAGGGGCTTTCCAGATCAAGTCCGCTAGGCCCACTTGGTCGTGAAAGACCGCCTTTTGGTACTGGAACTGGTGCTCTAAGGAGGGGAATCTCTAATTTTGATAAACCAAATTACAAGGGTGGAAGTTACTTAGCGGGTCCCTATGTCCCTTGACAGTTCGGATCCCTGTCCTGGTCTTGCCGTGTGTGTCTTTTGTTCTGTCATTATTCTTTGCGTTGCGTGTAGGTTGCACTGTTTTGTGTGTAGGTGACCTTGTTTTGTGTGTAGGTGGCACTGCTTTACATGTAGGTTGTACTGTTTTGTTTGTATCGGTGGTGTTGTTAAACATGCTTTTGAAGCCCTGAATCGACTGGGGTGAGATCTTGTTGCCAAAGTTCTGTCTAGCCCATATGATAGACTATATGAGACTGTATTGACATTCGGTCTAAGCCGAGGTCTAGGGTTTGTTCTCTCAGAACGGAAACCGATTTCAAATAGTGGTGTCCCAGTGAATTTGTTATGTCCAAGACCCATCGTTTTGTTGATGCCTATGATAGCTGCTTTAATAGCGGGCTCTGGATTCGCAGGTTTAACAAAATCGGTGAGATGATCGAATTTCGAGCGAAACGCACAAAAATGTCGTGCAGCGGCAATGTAAGAGACGACCTTAGGCAACAATACACACCATTTGGGCCATTAACTTTTTATTTATTTTTTATTCCACACTAGGTCGTCAAGAGCATTTGTAATACCATTCACTGAAGCCGCTAACCTAATTCCGAGGCCCACTCTTGACCTCAAAACCACGCTCCGCGAGTACTCAATGTACTGGAATCTAGAAATGGGCCTCATTCCCTTAATAATCATCGTGGACGGTCGCGGTTTCGATCAACATGTTCAGAAAGACACGACATTTGACCCAAAATCGATTTTCGTCATAATCAGTGTCCCACTGAGTTCTTGTTTTGTTATGAATTGTTATCGAAAACGAAGCGAGAGGTGACACAGATTGCAGCAAGCATTTAAGAGGTAGATGAATGCGCCGATTAACCTGAAAGACATTTTACTGACCGACGAATGCTTCACAAATATATATAGCACATAAATTAGGTGTTTAAACGGTGAGTGTTACGTTTTCTATTCGGCCGCAAACGACAGAAGACAACCACTATGCCCTCTCCTATTCCCGGCGGAGTTCGCACTCCATGGCCCTCCGGTCCGCCTCCTCGGGAGCGGAAAAAGCCTGGAGGCCATAAACAGGGCTACGTACCAGCATGCGTCAGAAACAAATATGGTGCCCTGATCAGACGTTGGAGCTCCCTAAAACGTAGTTCCATAGATGTAACGTAGTCCGCTCCGATATGGGTCCAGTCGCAGAACTACGTTACATCTCCTAGCAATCTCTTTCCATTAGCAGAATCGCGCCCGAAATCTGGTCGGCCTTTACACGGTCATAAAACTACCTTTTTACCTCGATATTTAGCAATTAACTACATACTTACATAAAGTAACCTATTCTCTGTTGATTTGTTACCAATTTGGGATATGACGTTGCTTGATGCTTGTGTTTTGATAACTTTTCCCTCTGCTGTGTGATTTCTGAGCTTTTTTGGCTGCCGCGGGCGCCATGTTTTGATTGGGGTTCACGCGCACCGGAAGAAATAATCGTTGGGCGCGCACATTTTTGGTTGGGAAATGTAAAGTACGGATTTTACATCACACCAAACTGCATGTCATGGTAGATTAACGGTCGTTTGTTTCAACTGACTGTTGTCTGACTTTACCAGATCAGTGACATCGTTGCATTAAAATCTTTGAAGGCACAACTTAAGTGGAAGTTCTTTCAGCGTTCCATGGATGTTTAATTTGCATTCAAGACTCGAGCAAATGTCAAATGACAGCGGGAGGGGTGTGGATCTCGGAATATTTTAAACCGTCAGTAACCCGGCGGCCGGGGTGGAGTGGGGGGGGGGGGGAGGCCTTGTATACAAAGTTGGTGGGAGGGTTCCGTGGGTTGCCTTGATGACTGAGAGAGTGGATATTTGTGATGAAAAAGATATCCCTATCGAGCGGATGTTTAAAAACTTCTGACTGGGGTGGGAGGGGCGGAAGCGGCTCTGAAAATTTGCGTTCATAGACAGATTGCCGAGAAAAATGAAAACGCCCCGACCGAGTGGATGGGGGGGGGACTTTACTGCCCCCCCCCCCCAAACCGAGCAATGAATTAAGTACTCACCCCCCCCCCCCCCCATCCCAGAGCCCAGCACCGCCCCGTCACGGTGACAGTGGAGCATGCACGGGCCAACAGTAACGGCCAACGGCCAGTTGTTTGTGCAATTCTTGGTTCAACGTGAGGAGTACGTAATTTCAGCTTCCGCCGTTACGCTTGTCAGTGTTGCCTCCCCCCCCCCCCACTGAGCCTCCAGATGATTTGTAATGTCTAAATGCGCCTATTTTTTCTAAAAACCGCCGTGGGAAATGCAGGCTGCATAGAACTGAGACCCAACTTAGTGAGTCTCCAGAGGCTACATTGACCCTAGCCCTGTTATGTGGTCCACCGGCTTCACGGCGCACCGGTCTATGGGCCATAAACTTTTTGTGCCAGAGCGTTTCTCAATTTAAAGGGCAATGCCGGGCCCATATCATTTACATTTTCAGTTAAACTGTATGGAATTGACTAAATATTGCACTTTTTTTTAGTCATATATTAATAAAGTTCCAAGCACTTTTGCACGACCACCCAACTTGCCATGGGCACCTGACTCAGTGCACTGATGATGACGTCACCGGTGATGAAGCGACCAGTAGGGTTTGACAACTACTACCCCCGGAAGCTATAATATCGAAGCGGTTTAATTACCTTAGAGATTGTACGCGGATGGTACTTCTGGCAAGTCGGACGAAGAATTTAAAGTAAACACCGATTTTATACCAACTGATGCTGTAATCGGGTACCAGTTTGAACCTGAAAGGGATGACGATGGTGGATTAGGCATTGTTTATACAGGTCGTTGACGCTTCTGATTGCGTGGTCACTGAAGCCGTGTTGCATTAGAAGCGGGGCGCGGACGGGTGGAGTCAGGGGTCCATCGCCATCGTTGGCTTGACTCGTAGAGTGGCGGGCCGTGGTTCGGGAAGCGGCAGTCGATGGTGTAACTTGATAAGCTGCTGTCTTAGAAACACACTGTCACGGACAGGACGGCCGTACTACCAGAACGGCCGTATGGGTTAGGGTGGGAGGAGAGGTGCGTGAAGCTAGCAGCCGGGTCGATTGGCTGGCCATGTGCATACTGTGCAGCAGCGGGTGGAGGCAGGGGATGGCAATGGGAAAATATGGTTGGAACAGCTTCAGGCTTCAACCTCAGTTTTATAGGTTCGTTTGTTCCTCTGCCTAGGTACTTAGCTTGCAGATCTTCCTCGAAGCAGTTTTTCTCAAAGTTTTATACTGTTGGTGTGCGGTTTTCTCGATGATGGTTTCTTTTTAAACAAAACTATTAACGGCAAATATATTTTATGCCAACCGATTTTTACTTTTACGGGGTGGGCCATAAAAAGCGACCTATATTGTTTTCCCTCTAAAAAATGTTTCTAATGATACTGCTCCAATATTTTCAGGTGATACAGGGGTAGACCCCCAGACAATTTTGTTTATACCACAATGGATCTGAACAGGCAGTATGCGATGCAGCAGCTGATAAAAAATCGTTGAGGCTTACTTTGCGACAAAATCGGTGGTTCAGTCGCAAAGACAGTATGCAAGAGATTTTGGAAGGGGACATGTGCCGACCAGACGGACTATAGAGTGCCGGTTAGCTAAGTTTAAGGAGACTGAGAGTGTTGGAAACAATAATAAAGGTCACAGTGGTCGACCATTTTCAGTTCGTACTCCAAACAGGATTGAGACGTTGCGTGACCGTCTCCGGGAATCTCCACGAAAGTCAACACGCCGACTTTCGTGGAGTCAGCAGCGAGGAGCGTGGATAGAGCACATGATCAAACATTGAAAGTTGACTACCTTAAAGGTTTCCAATTTCTGCAGAATTTGCAAGGATAAAATGGTCATCCTTATGGAACAATTTGGTGAAAGAAAGTTGAAAATACCTTAATTGTATCAAAATTGAGATGGAAAGTAAAATAGGTCTTTTTTTATGGACCACCCTGTATATGACATTGCAGCCCCCTGGTATTTTCTTCGAACAAAAACATAGGGGTACATACATCCACTTCAGTCACTCAGGATGGATTCGTTTCCTCTTCATGTTAATTTTTATGTGCGCAGGTGTGAAAGTATTCATTTGTGCTTTTTATTCATATATTTAGTGTCCGGGCGTGACATGTGCTGGACGGGGTGGTGGCGGCTGGTCCTGTCTCTACCGGCCCCTAATTGGCTGGCTCGGCTGAGCCACAGATCGGGTTGCGCTATCGCCGGGACCGGGGCTCCCTATTACCATACTGTATATAGTTTTTTATTTCTAATTTACACATTATGAAATATATAATATCACAGTATCGTTTACTTTTCAGTTGAAATGTGCGAATTGTGGTGATGAAACACCAGAATTTGTATATTTGGATCTTTTGGTAAGGCCAAGGATAATATCTGAGATTGATACGTTAAAAGCCACGTTTGTAACTGATAATTCACCGATCGTCGCATAATTTGATTGCAGCTCACTTATTTATCTTTATCAATAGCTACATGCAGTTTAACCCAACTCCAAAATTCTAATAAGCACCTAAATTTTGCTGCAGTTTTCTAATACCCGGTATATTAGGGTTCCTCTGATACTTGATGTATCAGAATGCTATATAGTATATAGTACACATGTTTCTACCGTAGTGTAAAAGTCTTCATTACTTTTAAATGGGCTTGTACAATAACAGTTGATTTCTGTAACATTTATTATTATGTATTTTTTAAGATTAAATATTATGTTCAGGAAAGTCAACCACTCAAAGGAGGCAGGGGGCATGCCAGCTTGGTGCTGAAATGTAAATTGTGTGCCAGGGAAAATTCAATTGGTAATTTTGTTTTGCATCTTCTATTTAGAAAATTATAGAATAGAAACTCTTACACTACTGCACTCTTATGTAACTTAAGTTATGTTGAAATAATGAGTATTTGTGTAAATGTTGCCAACCCAATAAAAGTTCGCAAAAGTGATGCCTACATGGAGACAAAAGGTCTAAATGGAAATGACGTCTACTTTCAGATATCATGAAGGACAGCATTAGGGCGTACACCAATGACGACTCCAACTCCTTCAAGACAATGGTTGTATTTGACTGTCGGGGTGTCGAACCGACCGCTTTTGATCCAAGGGTGCGATTATTACAAAGTTTATTTTACTCGGCGTGCCCAATATACTTTTAACCTTCCTCAGAGCATGACAATGATCATACTGTTTGTATCGCGTTGGTTGGTTGAGAAGATGAAGTTTCTGTTAATGTCACATACTATACACTTTAGTTCTGTGCTGTACCGTCTTGCATCGACCATTGACCTTTGGAAGCTACGTTGACTAATAAACACATGTTGAGCTTGATGTGATCTTAGCGCCATGGATCCGGTCTTGACATAATGTCGACTTTGACTTAAACACTGCTCCATGAAAGTTTATCGATATCGACAAACTCGCTCAACTGTGCCTTTTACAACATGGCTTGTCTAAGCCAATCTTCAATCCTTTTTGTTTCAGATTGGCTGGACGGCAAAGGGATCTGAAACGAGTACTGCCTTTCCAGAAGTGGACTTGTCGCAAGGCGTACGTACACAAAAGTGAACCGGTGATGCAGCAATTATACAATTGAACCTAGTCATCTCGTACAAAGTTTAACTTTTCATGTGACCAATCGTACCATGGTAGATACTTTGGGCCCGAAATTTCAATTAATTCAATAAATAAACGGTAGACATATCGTACAGAAATTTGCGTAAATAATAGGTAGGCTATTATGAGAAGGTTAACATAATGAGGAGTGGGCGGACTATCACAAAAAAGTTGATGACTGGGCAGTGGGCAGATTATGATAAGAAAGTTGATGACTGATGAGTTTGCGGACTGTGATGCGAAGGTTGAGGACCGAGGATTGGGCGGACTGTGGTGAGAATGTAGAAACTGAGGAGGGCGAACTTTGATGAGAAGGTTGATGACTGATGAATGAGCGGACTGATGAGAAGGTTGATGACTGAACAGACTGTGATGAGAAGGTTGATGACTGATGAGACGGTTGAAGACTGGAGTGGGCGCACTGTGATGAGAAAGTTGATGACTGGACGGAATATGATGAGAAGGTTGATGAGTGGGCGGACTGTGATGAGACGGTTGAAGACTGGAGTGGGTGAACTGTGATGAGTAGGTCGATGACTGTAGCGTGGGCGGACTGTGATGAGAAGGGAGAGGACTGAGGGGTGGGCGAACTGTGATGAGAAGGGTGAGGACTGAGGGGTGGGCGAACTGTGATGAGAAGGGTGAGGACTGAGGGGTGGGCGAACTGTGATGAGAAGGGAGAGGACTGAGGGGTGGGCGAACTGTGATGAGAAGGGAGAGGACTGAGGGGTGGGCGAACTGTGATGAGAAGGGTGAGGACTGAGGGGTGGGCGAACTGTGATAAGAAGGGTGAGGACTAAGGAATGAGCGGATTATGGTGATAAAGTAGGGACAACTATGAAGTGGGCGAACTGTGATGAGAGAATTAAGGACTGCGGAGTGGGCGAACTGTGATGTGAAGGTTGAGAACTGATTAGTAGGCGAGCTGTCATGAAAAGGTTGATAGCTGAGGAGTGGTGGGATTTTAACGAGATGGTTGAGACTGGGTGGACTGTGATGACTGAGTAGTGGGCGGACTGTGGTGAGAAGGGAGAGGACTGAGGGGTGGGCGAACTGTGGTGAGAAGGGTGAGGACTGAGGGGTGGGCGAACTGTGATGAGAAGGGAGAGGACTGAGGGGTGGGCGAACTGTGATGAGAAGGGAGAGGACTGAGGGGTGGGCGAACTGTGATGAGAAGGGTGAGGACTGAGGGGTGGGCGAACTGTGATAAGAAGGGTGAGGACTAAGGAATGAGCGGATTATGGTGATAAAGTAGGGACAACTATGAAGTGGGCGAACTGTGATGAGAGAATTAAGGACTGCGGAGTGGGCGAACTGTGATGTGAAGGTTGAGAACTGATTAGTAGGCGAGCTGTCATGAAAAGGTTGATAGCTGAGGAGTGGTGGGATTTTAACGAGATGGTTGAGACTGGGTGGACTGTGATGACTGAGTAGTGGGCGGACTGTGGTGAGAAGGGAGAGGACTGAGGGGTGGGCGTACTGTGATAAGAAGGGTGAGGACTAAGGAATGAGCGGATTATGGTGATAAAGTAGGGACAACTATGAAGTGGGCGAACTGTGATGAGAGAATTAAGGACTGCGGAGTGGGCGAACTGTGATGTGAAGGTTGAGAACTGATTAGTAGGCGAGCTGTCATGAAAAGGTTGATAGCTGAGGAGTGGTGGGATTTTAACGAGATGGTTGAGACTGGGTGGACTGTGATGACTGAGTAGTGGGCGGACTGTGGTGAGAAGGGAGAGGACTGAGGGGTGGGCGTACTGTGATAAGAAGGGTGAGGACTAAGGAATGAGCGGATTATGGTGATAAAGTAGGGACAACTATGAAGTGGGCGAACTGTGATGAGAGAATTAAGGACTGCGGAGTGGGCGAACTGTGATGTGAAGGTTGACAACTGATTAGTAGGCGAGCTGTCATGAAAAGGTTGATAGCTGAGGAGTGGTGGGATTTTAACGAGATGGTTGAGACTGGGTGGACTGTGATGACTGAGTAGTGGGCGGACTGTGGTGAGAAGGGAGAGACTGAGGAGTGGCGAACTGTGATGCAAAGGTTGATGACTGATGAGTGGGCGGACATCGATGAGAAGGCTGAAGACTGATTAGTGGGCGGGCTGTCATGAGAAGTTTGATAACGGAGGAGTGGGGGGATTGTGACGAAATGGTCTGGGTTGAGAAGAGTGGTGACCGTGTGTTTAGGAATGGGCTTTATGATGGACAAGTTAAATACTCTTTCAGGAATGGGCTGACTATGATGAGAAGGCGAACGAGTCAGTCGGTGTCTACGAAATTCAGAGCAAGTTTATCAAGGTGTAATCGCACAAATCATCGCCCGAAACCGTAAATGACTGACGGTGTAACTCGCTCATAAAGGTCATTACCATATGTGCTTGTAGTGGCTTCTGATCTGTAAATAAACATTGTTCTCGTTACCGAATTGTTCTCATTCTCCAACTCTGTAACTTGTTTTTCCACCATGTGTGTAATAGAGCGCCGCTGTAACATGCTTGGCAGTGTTGGCAAATTGGTACTGCATACGCTACAACTAGTTCTGGCGCTTATGGTGGCACAGTAAAGAGTAGTACAGAAAGTACAGTAAAGTGGTACCAGGTATTACAAACGTAGCTTGTACAAAATAAAACATTTCAAAGGGATAATGGTTGTTTTTGTGGTGAACATTTCATTTATTTTGTAGCATACAAGTAAATGGCCACCTCAACAAAAATTGCAATACTAACAGCAAAGATACATTCGACCTATGAACAAAGATCAAACCTGTAAGGCTCGCCTAAGAAGTTAGACGACGAACCGAGATAAAAAAGAGAATTTCCCTGGAATGAGAGATGGACGGCGTTAACCTGGGAAAATAGATCCTGCCGTCACCCCTGGGCCCGGATGGGAACATATTGTTTTTAATATGCAGCTATGCGAGGGACTACTCTCGCTACAATATGACTCCACTCACATTGTTGACGCTTTTGTATCCAAACTGACGTCATTTAATTTATCGGCAAAATCTTCCACAGAAGTATTCCCTGTTCAAATTTTTATTACTTGTGTATAGCTATATTCTAAGTGTGTCCAAAAGGGAAAAGCCGGGCATAAATGGAGTTTTCGGCAAATATAATCACTTTTTTTATTAATCTATACTAATAAAATGAAGCTGTCTGTCCCACTATGCCGCTGCATGCAAGAGCACATTGGCAGCAGCAGCCGCCTTGAACCTATGTCCAACCGAACCACTGCTTGCACGCACTGCATGGTCCGCCTTGGATGTATCAGCATTGTCGCTCTTTGATGTGTCAACGCTATCGCATGTGTCAGCACTACCGCTGGGTGCTTATCACCTTATCCCGCGCATAATATCGCTTTCGGTTGCTTATCCCACATGGTGACCATGTCTGTGGCGGGCTACTTGGCTTGGTGCCAACGGTAATAATATTTTTCCAACGCCTTCTCGCCCGAACCGTCATCAAAGCAAACAAATCCCGTACTGTCTCGCGCCCACAACGTCCCATCGGTAGCAAGAGAGCGAATTCTGCCCGGGGAACCTTGCCTATAATACGCTTCTCTTAACATCTGTCACAGCAGTATCCAATTTTACAGTACACGTCAATCTATAGATCCAACCAGGACGTCGGGCAGATTTTATCCACTGAAGGTAGTAGTACTACGTTAAAGTGAACCGCCAGCCTGGCCTCTAACGCTGCTTTACCGATTCATATAATACCCAATTGTCTATCCTCCAAATTACAGAATTTTTCGTCCTATCTCTAGCTCACAATAAAATTTAGAAGTGACCGCCGGGCACGATTTCGCCGCCTACCCAGGCGGCAGCCCTTTTTGAAGGTGTGTCCGCGATTGACCAATCAGGAGGCGATACTCTAATTTATTCAAAGCGGACATTGCGCCTATTGTGTGAGCAAAACAAGAGCTCGTGATCATCGCTAATATAAAGAGCTGCGATTCTAACTCCAATCATGGCATTGTTGCGGAGTCCATCGTCGCAAGACGTATATCAATTTGTTTGGATGGTATATTTCCATTAAACACTAAGATCATGTTCTACCGCGCGGCTTGGAACTGCCGCTGTTCATCTGTAAATCGCTGCCCTGATTTCTATCCCCGCGAGTGATAACATAAGGCGGTGCCACATGAATAGTCACAATACGCGTCACTGCTCCCGGCAAAATGGCGCTCTGCTTGACATTGCTGGGGGCGGGTTGCCTTAATTTTTTTCTCCTTACCAGTCGGCGGAAACGAAGCGTTAACACTCGCCAATTTACCTTTAAGATGTGAACTTTCGGTGTCGATCGCGATTAAATTAGGTTGGACACCCGCTTTAAATGACGAACAACGGACGGAAAACCACCCCTTTTTTTAGCTCAATCAATCCTTTTTTTTACTCAATCAATGTATGAGCTTGGGCCTTAGTTTTACTGGACTGATATTCATTTTTTAGCGTGTTTTAGCCGCAATTTGAGTATTCTGTACTGGATGCCCAATAATTGCACAGAAAGTGTTTAAATATCCTTAACATTTATGTCCCGTTATTCAGTAGCTCCCGGTCTCAATTTATGTCAATATAATTATCGATATTATTTCTGTCCAATGTCTACCTTCTGCCTGCTACTATTTGACGTATAAAACAAAATACTGTCGTACTGTTATTTCTTTCGCTTGTTACTACGAACGCTAGACGTCCCGCGAGCGGGGCGGCTAGTTTCTTAAATATGGTTGATGTGGCATGCGCAAAGGCGGCCAAATTGCCATTCATACGGGGCCGGCGCGATAGTTCAGTGGGATAGAGCGCTCGCATTGAGTGCTCTGGTCACCTGAATGCCTAACGGCACGTGGATCGGTGGTTTGAGCCCTGTTGTGGCCATGTCTTTGTGGTCGCTGGATAAAGATCCAATGTCTTTCTTCGTAAAGAGTAGGGGGGTTACCCCGGGGACATGGCTCCATTCTCCCTTCCTTTTCCCATTGACGCGATATGAGCGAAAGTGGTGAAAGCGTCCTGAATAACTAACCGACCAACTATTTATACAAAATTGGTCAAATTGTAGGAGAAGACGGCGTTTTAGTCCGGTAGTTTTTCAGGCACAAATGAAGTTTTATACAAATAGAATCACTTTCTTTTCGTTAATTATGGTTGATGTGGTATGAGCGAAGGCGGCCAAATTACTATTCATGCAAAATTGGTCGAATTGAAAGAGAAGAAGGATTTTTAGATCGCCGAAATACAGTTTTTCGGGTATAAATCGAGTTTGCAAATAGAATCACTTTTCTTTCGTCCATTTCCTTAATTAGCTTAATGAGGCATGCGCTAAGGAGGAAAAGATGTTATTGATGCAAAATTTGTCGAATTGCCATGGAGGAGAATTTTAGTTCGATAAAATAATGTTTTTCGGATACAAATAGTTTTTTGGCAAATATAAACACTTTTCTTTCGTCCATTTCCTTAATTTGGTTAGAGGGGAATGCCGGACGCATATCATTACATTTCCAGTCAAACTGTAGGGAGTTAAATAAACATAACATATTTTTTTTTAATCGTACATTAGTGAAGTTCCAAGCACTATTGCACGATCACCCAACTTGCCATGGGCACCCGCCTCAATGCACTGATGATGACGTCACGGGCGATGAAGCGACCAGTAGGTTTAGACGACTACTACCCCCGGAAGCTATAATAACTTCTGGCGAGTCGGACGAAGAAGTTGAATTTACACCAAGTGCCAACTGAGTATTCAATCACGGACTGATTTTGAACCTGTTACGGTTGACGATGGTGGATTAGGCATTGTTTATGCAGGTCGTTGACGACGCATCACGTCGTCAGTGAAGCCGTGTTGCATCAGAAGGGAGGGGCGGGGGTGTGGGAATGGAGTCATGGGTCCATCGTCATTGTTGGCAGGGTGCCCAATTTTGACTCGTACAGTGGCGGTCCATGGTTCAACGCCATCGACTTGTAGAATTAGATTTATCCGTAGATACCAAATAAGTCACAGTAGGTCTATACTAGAGGGTACTTATGTTGTGCAGTAACAATGTTGGTGAACAATTCCAGGACTTTTATGGAGGCGATTGTTTGGGCATGGGATTACATGGACGCCTACAACTGCAACGATGGGGCCCATCAACCCATACGTGGTATCAAAAGAAGGCTACTGATCTGTTCTAGATCAAACACAAAGAAGTAGTAAGTTAGCAGCCATATCCATGGCGCCGTTAAGTACTGAAAAAGACTACCTTAGTCAATAGAAAAATCTCGCGCACTGTCCGAAACAAGGGCAGTTGAACCCCATGACCCTAATTTCATAGATATCGCTATTTGCAGGTCTAAACTAAAGGGGAATTATGTTGTGCTTAACAATGTTGGTGAACAATCAGACGACTTTGTGGAAGCGGTTGTTAAGTGGGAAAGGGCCTACATGAACGCATATAACTCTGCAACGAAGGGGTCCATCAACCCATACGGGGTATTAACGGAACACTACTGAGCAGTTCTAGATCGCACAAGAAGAATGAGAAAGTTAACCCCCATATCCATGGCGCAGTTAACTACGGAAAATTACTACCTTAGTCAATCAAAGCATCACGCACCCTGTCTGATACAAGCGCCGTTGGCCCCCATGACCGTAATTTCATACATATCGCTATTTATGTAACACCAATTTGTAGCACAGGGTTAGATCTATCCGGAGATACCTAATAAATCACAGTAGGTCTAAACGAAGGGGTACTTATTTTGTGCAGTAACAATGTTGGTGAACAATCCCATAACTTTGAGGAGGCGGTTGTTTAGTTGGCATGGGCTTACATGAAAGCATATAACTGTACAACGAAGGGGCCCATCAACCCATACCTAACATCAAAAGAACACTACTGATCGGTTCTGTATGACAGAAGAAGAATGAGAAGGTTAGCCCTCATATCCATGACGCAGTTAACTACGGAAGAAGACTACATTAGTCAATATAAGCATCGCGTACCCTGTCCGAGACAAGGGCCGTTGACACCTATGACCGTAATTTCATAGATATCGCAATTTTGGTAACACCAACTTATAGAACACAATCCGTAGATAGCTAATAAGCCACATTAGGTGTATACTACGGGGTACTTATGTTGTGCGGTAACAATGTTGGTGAACAATCCCATAACTTTGAGGAGGCGGTTGTTTAGTGGGCATGGGCTTACATGAAAGCATATAACTCTGCAACGAAGGGGCCCATATCAACCCTGCCGTGGCATTAAAGAACACTACTGATCAGTTCTATATGACACAAGAAGAATGAGAAGGCTAGCCCTCATATCCATGGCGCAGTTAACTACGGAAGAAGACTACCTTAGTCCGAGACAAGCGCCGTTGAGCTCTATGACCGTAATTTCATAGATATCGCTATTTTTGTAACACCAACTTAACGAACAGGGTTAGTCTATCCGTAGATACCTAATAAGTCACAGTAGGTGTATGCTGCGGGGTATGTCGTGCAGTAACAATGTCGGTGAGCAATCAGAAGACTTTTTGCAAGCGGTTGTTTAGTTGGAAAGGGCCTACATGAACGCTTATAACTCTGGAATGAAGGGGTCCATCAACCCATACGGGTTTTTAACGGAACACTACTGAGCAGTTCTAGATCACACAAGAAGAATGAGAAGGTTAGCCCCCATATCCATGGCGCAGTTTACTACGGAAAATTACTACCTTAGTCAATACAGGCATCACGCACCCTGTCTGAGACAAGCGCTGTTGGCCCCCATGACCGTAATTACATAGATATCGGCATTTATGTAACACCAACTTGTAGAACAGGGTTAGATCTATCCGAATATACTAATAAATCACAGTAGGTCTAAACTAAAGGGTGCTTATGTTGTGCTTAACAATGTTGGTGAACAATCAGACGACTTTGTGGAGGCGGTTGTTTAGTAGGAAAGGGCCTACATGAACGCATATAACTCTGGAACGAAGGGGTCCATCAACTGATACGTGGCAGTTCTATATGACACAAGAAGAATGAGAAGGTTAGCCCCCATATCCATGGCGCCGTTAACTACGGAAGAAGACTTATTCAATAAAAGCATCGCGCACCCTGTCGGAGACATGCGCCGTTGACCCCCGTGAACGTAATTTCATAGATATCGCTTTTTATGCAAAACCAACTCATAGGACTGGGTTAGATCTATTCGTAGATACATAATATGTCACAGTAGGTGTATACTACGGAGTACTTATGTTGTGCAGTAACAATGCTGGTGAACAATCCCAGTGGGCACCCGACGTCGGGAAGACGTCTTATATTGGTCGGTCGGTCGAAGACCACCTGAAGACCAGGTCAAGACCAATTTAGTCTGGTCGCAATGTGGTCTTAACTCAGACGTCCCACGTACGTCATAATTCAGACGTCCCACGTACGTCATAATTTAGACGTCCCACGTACGTCATAATGCAGACGTCCCACGTCTGTCCTAGCTAAATTGGTCGGGCTCGGGTATGGGATATAAGCCTATACTTACATTCATCCAAAATGCTCCTTTTTCACGTTTACTAATATCTCGATTGCGATTATGAAATCGATCAGATTGACGCTAACTGCAATGTGTAAGCGAGGTGTGAAAGTCGAGCTCGGGCGGGCTACGAAATCCGTTGAGCTATAGACCGATTCCCGCTCAGTTTAAGCGGAGTACTAGCTTACGCGGAATAACATATTTCCAATATTTGCCAGATTTATCATTTATATAATTCAAGGAGAATTCAATATACGAAAACATGTTTGCTTGAAACAAAGTGCTCACTGTATGGAACCAACATTTATGGACTTAATATAAAGAGGGGATGGCGACCTACCCTTATGAAAATATACCATGGTTTACCATGGTAAGTCATGCTATACCATGGTATAGCATGGTATACCTTACCATGGTATACCTCCAGAGGACAAGCGGAGTCACGCGCCGCTTGTTCGTACACGAAAATTGAAAAAAATTGACGTGTGTACTGTGTGTCTTGGCGCCAGAATATGAGGCATCTGGGCAATGCACGTGCAGTTACGCGTCACGATTGAATCTGGGTATTGCGAATTATTTCGTTGTTTAGATTTCGTGTATGAACAAGCGGCGCGTGACTCCGCTTCAGCCATATTGGAAACAAACGGCGAACTGTCTGTTTCGTGCACGAATATTTGTTCCTTGTGATAATATAAGTGTTTGCTGTGTGGCTGCAACCCCCCGTGCGGGCGAGATTTATGGCAGCTGCATTAAAAAAAGTAAGTTTGGGCCCCGCAGTCCGAAGGACGTCTCGAGCTGTATCGCCCCAGGATTTTTGCCTGCATTCTATCGTGCCTATGTAACCCCCCGTGGTGGAATAGGCACTCGCGTCTATGTGTCCCCCTATACTATAGCACAGGCGCTCAGATTTGTTGACAAACAATACCCCAAGCCAAGGCAAGGGTCAAGCACCTATAAAGAAAGGTGCTTGACCCTTGGGGTATTGTTTGTCAACAAATCTGAGCGCCTTTGCCCTATAGTATAGGCTATACTGCCACACTAGCCTGGGGCCATTTTCATGGAACCAAGGTGCGCTAGCCGTTCGCCCCATCGCCAATGGCGAAAGCAAATTCTATGGGGCGCAAGACTGGCCCATACATGTCGCCACATTGACGAAAAAAAAAAGTGGCCTGGTTTTTGATTAACGATCAAAACACAACTTAGCCAAACTGATTGCCTGCCGTGATACGGAGGGGAAAAATACAACATATATGTGGCTAATGGGATCTGTGTGTGGCTAAAGTAAATTGAAGGTGTTTAGCCACAGTGGCTAATTGAAATGAATTTCTAGAGCACACCCAGTGAAACCATCGTCTGTTCTTATGTGTATGAAAATTTGTACAGAGATTGGGACCCATAAGTCCTATTTTCCTCGTTAACATAAGTTACTTTAGGTTGAAGGCCACATGCCGTTCTGTTACTCAGGGAAACTTTCAATGGCTCAGGGAAAAACCAGGGAATTGTTTTAGTGTTTCATGTGGGAACCATGTGCCACGGTATGATCTTGGTTTTAGGCTATACCATTTATAAAATTATCTTTGGTATTTATTTTGCTTCTTACGTGATGTATTAATAAATGTGGTACAAACTTTTGTATGATATCTTTCCAACATATTACCATCCATGTCTTATAATGCTAAACAACACTAGTGAATAATAATTTACCAAGATGATAAGTGTATCCTTTGTTACAGATCAGGTCAGGAGAAATTTTGTGGCAAAGATGTAAAAGAAATTTGCAAGTTAATGCGAGAGAAGATCAGCAATGTGGTACAGACTGGAAAGAAGAACTGAAGGATCTACTTGTTTTATCAATTGAAATGAATATATTTGTATATAAAGTATTGTTTATATATATGTTATATGCATTGAGTAGTAGTCATTTAAAAGTTGAGTAGTAGTTATATATAGTAGTTCCAAAGTACTGCATGGTAGTGCGTCTCATTCTGAGGTGGTATCAATTCAATTATAACTAGATTAGAAGTAGATTCCTGCATATGAGTTAGAGTATACATATTATTTGGGTAGATATCCAATACAGCTGTTTTTTCCATAACGGCATTTTCTTTCAATTCTTTCAAATGTATACATTGTAAACTGAACACAATTGAATTTCAATATTGAAACAAGCATTGTCACTTTAAAAATAAATTATGTAAAATTTAAAATGTAATGTGTGGAAAATGTGTGTAAAAATGATGCTGCTGTATGGTGTATAATAATATTATTTGTGGATTTACTTTGTATGTCATTATGCATATAAGCAATGTACATTTCTTTACATAATGGTAGCTTATTTTGCTAATATATCTATATGAGCTAAATATATGTATATAATGTGCATGTCACATGTTCACATACTGCACCTTTTTATATTAATACATATATGAAAGCGGATTGTGTATTCTTTATTCTTGTATTTTTCAGACTTGATGTCGATTAGTGCCTTAGTATACCATGGTATCCATGTAGTAAAGTATCATGGTATACATACCTTGGTAAGATACCATGTTACATTAGCATACCATGGTATGATACCATGGTAAATACCATGACATTATACCATGGTAAATTACCATGGTACATTATACCATGGTGTTTTGGCGATGGTAATTTACCATGGTATACTATTTAATATTACCGGGGACCATGGTAATTTATCATGGTATACCATATAATATTACCATGGTAAAATACCTTCGCCAAAACACCATGGTATACCATGGTAACCATGTTAAAACACCATGGTATACCACGGTAACCATGTTAAAATACCATATACATGTATTATCCTATTATATCCTGAATGTATTTCTTTGTTTTACTTGTATTGAATTGAATGCAAGGGCTCTAGGGCCAGGGTATTAGCCGGGGTTTTTTTGCCAGCCAAAAGCGTTCCCCCGCCCCTTGGATCCTCCACTGGGCTACAAATTGTATCTTTGCTATGTATTTCGTCAGAGAACCCAACTTTTACCATTACTTTCGTTTCTGTGACTACGTCCTGAAGACATCTTACCGAACACGTCTCTTCGACACGTCTCTTCGACATTTTACTGAAGACGTATTTTAGACGTCTTTTTCGACACGTCTCTTCGACGTGTTACTGAAGACGTATTTTAGACGTCTTCTTTAACAAGTCATCAAGACGTCCAAAAAAAGGCGTCGTGCAGACTTCCACCTGGGACCAGCTGAAGACTGGTTCCCGACGACTAGAATTGACGTCTTTGGGACGTCTTACCGACCAGAGTGTGCCCACTGGGATCCGACGACCTTGTGGAGGCGGTTGTTTAGTGGGCAAGTGCCTACATGAACGCCTATAACGCATATGACAAGGGCATACATGTCATCTCTACGCTGTTACGCTTCCAGGACAAACTGAGCATCAAGCTCTGAAAAACGAGGCCTACTATATTGTTGACGACCTGACCGACCAGGACTTGGCTACCAAAAGGCAGCTGGAGCCGGTAATCGACGAAGCGACCAGAAACAACAGGAAATGGACATTTCGGGGAGGTGTGCTCTACATTGACGACGCACGTTACACGGGGCAGCACCGCAGTCAACCGACCACCAAGGGGGAGCCACGGTTTCGACACAATAGGAAACAGTCCAGGAGGAGCAGCTGTTCACACTGAATGTCGGCAGCTGGAATGTGAATTCAAGAAGAGAAATGGGGGGCTGAGGGCAGACATTCTTAGATCATTGGACCTCGATATAATATGTGTACAAGAAAATAAGCTAATAGACGACGAGAAGCTATGGATGGTTATGCGTGGTGCGGTAAACACCGATCAACACGAAAAAAGACTGCTGTATTAAGGTCGGGTGGTGTTGGCATATTTCTCGAATCCAGCATCAAAAGTACATATCATGTAGACACCATCGATAAAACTGTAGACGGAATTGTATGCATCAGATTGACCAACAAACTATCAGAATAAATATCGGTATATTATGCTGCTATATACGCCCTGAGAGAAGTCATTACAGTAGAGACCCTGGTTATTTGGATAATATTTCATCAATATTATCCAGAGAGGATTTCGATCATATTATTATGGGAGGTAACACTCGAATAGCAGACTTGAGTGATGACAGAAGTTGACGGTATTGTCAAAAGAACAAACATAGACACTGAGAAAAACAAGCACGGTGAAGAGATTATAAACTTCTTGGTTGAAAGCAAAATATGTGTGAGTATGATGATTTTACATCTGTGTCCATAAAGGGGCGAGCTGTGGTCGAGTATCTCGTAACAACACATGACTGCCTGATCAACTTTCAAACATTAAAGGTACATAGTGTGAACGACGTATGTAAAAATTTAAGCTATAAACCGATGTGCAAACTTCCTGACCATTCCATAATAACAGCCAGTTACAGCTTCCGTGAGTCTCTCATAACTGAAAGTAAATGTGAAACAAGCCACCGCAGCGTAATGAGAATAATTGTGTTACTAATGTACATAGTTTGTACCCGCGGTTTCCAATGATCAGTGTGCCCAGCGACTCCATGCACAGGGAAAATGCATTGAAAATGGTGACTGAGACAATGACTCGTATTGAAACTAAAGAGTTAAACCAAGAAGAAATTGATCAGGTAACCTCTTAATTATGTCAGATGTATTACGAAGAAATCGATCGAGTCACCTCTAGGGCATGTCTCAAAGAGAACCAAAAGCAAAGAAGGCATACACTTAAGGCATATTGGCGTGATCACCTAACAATACAATGGAACGAGCTTTGCTCGGCAGAAAAAGCGTATCTTAGACAGAATCAAATAGAATCACTTTTCCTTCACCCGTTTCCTAAATTTGGTTAATTTGGCATGCGCAAAGGAGACCACGATGTTATTGATGCAAAATTTGTCGAATTGGAGGAGAAGTAGGCTGTTTGGTTTTTCTAACATACCACTTTTCGGGTACAAATGGCGTTTTTGGGGAATAGAATCACTTTTCCTTCGCTAATTTCCTCAATTTGGTTAATTTGGCATGCGCGAAAGAGACAACGATGTTATTGATGCAATATTTGTCAATTTGGAGGAGAAGTAGGCTTTTTAGTTTCGTAAATTACTACTTTTCGGGTACAATTGGCGTTTTCAGCAAAAAGAATCACTTTTCTTTCGCCTATTTCCTAAATTTGGTTAATCGGGCATGCGCTAAGGAGTCCACGATGTTATTTCTGCAAAATTTGTCGATTTGGAGAAGTAAGCTTTCTTAGTTTCGTAAAAAAGTACTTTTCGGGTACAAATGTCGTTTTCGGCAAATAGAATCACTTTTCTTTCGCCCATTTCCTAAATTTGGTTAATCGGGCATGCGCGAAGCAGTCCACGATGTTATTTATGCAAAATTTGTCGATTTGGAGGAGAAGTAGGCTTTTTTAGTTTCGTAAAAAGGTACTTTTCGGGTACAAATGGCGTTTTCGGCAAATAGAATCACTTTTCTTTCGCCCATTTCCTAAATTTGGTTAATCGGGCATGCGCGAAGGACTCCATGATGTTATTTATGCAACATTTGTCGATTTGGAGGAGAAGTAGGCCTTTTTAGTTTCGTAAAAAAGTACTTTTCGGGTACAAATGGCGTTTTCGCCAAATATAATCACTTTTCTTTCGCCCATTTCCTAAAGTTGGTTAATCGGGCGTCCGCGAAGGAGTCCATGATGTTATTTATGCAAAATTTGTCGATTTGGAGGAGAAGTAGGCTTTTTTAGTTTCGTAAAAAGGTACTTTTCGGGTACAAATGGCGTTTTCGGAAAACAGAATCACTTTTCTTTCGCCCATTTCCTAAATTTGGTTAATCGAGCATGCACGAAGGAGTCCACGATGTTATTTATGCAAAATTTGACGATTTGGAGGAGAAGTAGTACTTTTCGTGTACAAATGGCGTTATCGGCAAATATAATCACTTTTCTTTCGCCCATTCCCTAAATTTGGTTAATCGGGCGTCCGCGAAGGAGTCCATGGTGTTATTTATGCAAAATTTGTCGATTTGGCGGACAAGTAGACTTTTTTAATTTCGTAAAAAAGTACTTTTCGGGTACAAATGGCGGTTTCGGTAAATAGAATCACTGTTCTTTCGCCTATTTCCTAAATTTGGTTAATCGTGCATGCGCGAAGGAGTTCATGATGTTATTTACGCAAAATTTGTCGATTTGGAGGAGAAGTAGGCTTTTTTAGTTTCGTAAAAAAGTACTTTACGGGTACACATGGCGTTTTCGGCAAATAGAATCACTTTTCTTTCGCCCATTTCCTAAATTTGGTTAATCGGGCATGCGCGAAGGAGTCCATGATGTTATTTATGCAAAATTTGACGATTTGGCGGAGAAGTAGACTTTTTTAATTTCGTAAAAAAGTACTTTTCGGGTACAAATGGCGTTTTCGGCAAAAAGAATCACTTTTCTTTCGCCCATTTCCTAAATTTGGTTAATCGGGCATGCGCGAAGGAGTTCATGATGTTATTTATGCAAAATTTGTCGATTTGGAGGAGAAGTAGGCTTTTTTAGTTCCGTAAATAAGTACTTTTCGGGTACAAATGGCGTTTTCGGCAAATAGAATCACTTTTCCTTCGCCCATTTGGATAAGAAGTGGGCTTTTTTAGTTTCGTAAAAAAGTACTTTTCGGGTACAAATGGCGGTTTCGGTCAATATAATCGCTTTTCATTCGCCTATTTCCTAAATTTGGTTAATCGAGCATGCGCGAAGGAGTTCATGATGTCATTGCTGCAAAATTTGTCGATTTGGAGGAGAAGTAGGTTTTTTTAGTTTCGTAAAAAAGTACTTTACGGGTACAAATGGCGTTTTCCGCAAAAAGAATCACTTTTCTTTCGCCCATTTCCTAAATTTGGTTAATCGGGCGTGCGCGAAGGAGTCCATGA
Organism: Arenicola marina; assembly: GCA_964019135.1. NCBI lineage: Eukaryota > Metazoa > Annelida > Polychaeta > Arenicolidae > Arenicola > Arenicola marina. The sequence goes on along the minus strand of OZ025249.1, from coordinate 54,767,526 downwards.
TGTTATTTAGGCAAAATTTGTCGATTTGGAGGAGAAGTAGACTTTTTTAGTTTCGTAAAAAAGTACTTTTCGGGTACAAATGGCGTTTTCGGCAAATAGAATCACTTTTCTTTCGCCCATTTCCTCAATTTGGTTAATCGAGCATGCGCGAAGGAGTTCATGATGTTATTGAAGCTAAATTTGTCGATTTGGAGAAGAAGTAGGCTTTTTTAGTTTCGTAAAAAAGTACTTTACGGGTACAAATGGCGTTTTCCGCAAAAAGAATCACTTTTCTTTCGCCCATTTCCTAAATTTGGTTAATCGGGCATGCGCGAAGGAGTCCATGATGTTATTTATGCAAAATTTGTCGATTTGGAGAAGAAGTAGGCTTTTTTAGTTTCGTAAAAAAGTACTTTACGGGTACAAATGGCGTTTTCGGCCAATAGAATCACTTTTCTTTCGCCCATTTCCTAAATTTGGTTAATCGGGCATGCGCGAAGGAGTCCATGATGTTATTTATGCAAAATTTGTCGATTTAGAGGAGAAGTAGGCTTTTTTAGTTTCGTAAAAAGGTACTTTTCGGGTACAAATGGCGTTTTCGGCAAATAGAATCACTTTTCTCTCGCCCATTTCCTAAATTTGGTTAATCGGGCATGCGCGAAGGAGTCCATGATGTTATTTATGCAAAAATTGTCGATTTGGAGGAGAAGTAGGCTTTTTTAGTTTCGTGAAAAGGTACTTTTCGGGTACAAATGGCGTTTTCGGCAAATAGAATCACTTTTCCTTCGCCCATTTCCTAAATTTGGTTAATCGGGCATGCGCGAAGGAGTCCATGATGTTATTTATGCAACATTTGTCGATTTGGAGGAGAAGTAGGCCTTTTTAGTTTCGTAAAAAAGTACTTTTCGGGTACAAATGGCGTTTTCGGCAAATATAATCACTTTTCTTTCGCCCATTTCCTAAATTTGGTTAATCGGGCATGCGCGAAGGAGTTCATGATGTTATTTATGCAAAATTTGTCGATTTGGAGGAGAAGTAGGCTTTTTTAGTTTCGTAAAAAAGTACTTTACGGGTACACATGGCGTTTTCGGCAAATAGAATCACTTTTCTTTCGCCCATTTCCTAAATTTGGTTAATCGGGCATGCGCGAAGGAGTTCATGATGTTATTTATGCAACATTTGTCGATTTGGAGGAGAAGTAGTACTTTTCGTGTACAAATGGCGTTTTCGGCAAATATAATCACTTTTCTTTCGCCCATTTCCTAAAGTTGGTTAATCGGGCGTCCGCGAAGGAGTCCATGGTGTTATTTATGCAAAATTTGTCGATTTTGAGGAGAAGTAGACTTTTTTAATTTCGTAAAAAAGTACTTTTCGGGTACAAATGGCGGTTTCGGTAAATAGAATCACTGTTCTTTCGCCTATTTCCTAAATTTGGTTAATCGTGCATGCGCGAAGGAGTTCATGATGTTATTTATGCAAAATTTGTCGATTTGGAGGAGAAGTAGGCTTTTTTAGTTTCGTAAAAAAGTACTTTACGGGTACAAATGGCGTTTTCGGCAAATAGAATCACTTTTCTTTCGCCCATTTTCTAAATTTGGTTAATCGGGCATGCGCGAAGGAGTCCATGATGTTATTTATGCAAAATTTGTCGATTTGGAGGAGAAGTAGACTTTTTTAATTTCGTAAAAAAGTACTTTACGGGTACAAATGGCGTTTTCGGCAAAAAGAATCACTTTTCTTTCGCCCATTTCCTAAATTTGGTTAATCGGGCATGTGCGAAGGAGTTCATGATGTTATTTATGCGAAATTTGTCGATTTGGAGGAGAAGTAGGCTTTTTTAGTTCCGTAAAAAAGTACTTTTCAGGTACAAATGGCGTTTTCGGCAAATAGAATCACTTTTCCTTCGCCCATTTGGATAAGAAGTGGGTTTTTTTAGTTTCGTAAAAAAGTACTTTTCGGGTACAAATGGCGGTTTCGGTAAATATATTCGCTTTTCATTCGCCTATTTCCTAAATTTGGTTAATCGAGCATGCGCGAAGGAGTTCATGATGTCATTGATGCAAAATTTGTCGATTTGGAGGAGAAGTAGGGTTTTTTAGTTTCGTAAAAAAGTACTTTACGGGTACAAATGGCGTTTTCCGCAAAAAGAATCACTTTTCTTTCGCCCATTTCCTAAATTTGGTTAATCGGGCGTGCGCGAAGGAGTCCATGATGTTATTTATGCAAAATTTGTCGATTTGGAGGAGAAGTAGGCTTTTTTAGTTTCGTAAAAAAGTACTTTACGGGTACAAATGGCGTTTTCGGCAAATAGAATCACTTTTCTTTCGCCCATTTCCTAAATTTGGTTAATCGGGCGTGCGCGAAGGAGTCCATGATGTTATTTAGGCAAAATTTGTCGATGTGGAGGAGAAGTAGACTTTTTTACTTTCGTAAAAAATTACTTTTCGGGTACAAATGGCGTTTTCGGCAAATAGAATCACTTTTCTTTCGCCCATTTCCTCAATTTGGTTAATCGAGCATGCGCGAAGGAGTTCATGATGTTATTGATGCAAAATTTGTCGATTTGGAGAAGAAGTAGGCTTTTTTAGTTTCGTAAAAAAGTACTTTACGGGTACAAATGGCGTTTTCGGCCAATAGAATCACTTTTCTTTCGCCCATTTCCTAAATTTGGTTAATCGGGCATGCGCGAAGGAGTCCATGATGTTATTTATGCAAAATTTGTCGATTTAGAGGAGAAGTAGGCTTTTTTAGTTTCGTAAAAAGGTACTTTTCGGGTACAAATGGCGTTTTCGGCAAATAGAATCACTTTTCTTTCGCCCATTTCCTAAATTTGGTTAATCGGGCATGCGCCAAGGAGTCCATGATGTTATTTATGCAAAATTTGTCGCTTTGGAGGAGAAGTAGGCTTTTTTAGTTTCGTGAAAAGGTACTTTTCGGGTACAAATGGCGTTTTCGGCAAATAGAATCACTTTTCTTTCGCCCATTTCCTAAATTTGGTTAATCGGGCATGCGCGAAGGAGTCCATGATGTTATTTATGCAACATTTGTCGATTTGGAGGAGAAGTAGGCCTTTTTAGTTTCGTAAAAAAGTACTTTTCGGGTACAAAGGGCGTTTTCGGCAAATATAATCACTTTTCTTTCGCCCATTTCCTGAAGTTGGTTAATCGGGCGTCCGCGAAAGAGTCCATGGTGTTATTTATGCAAAATTTGTCGATTTTGAGGAGAAGTAGACTTTTTTAATCTCGTAAAAAAGTACTTTACGGGTACAAACGGCGTTTTCGGCAAAAAGAATCACTTTTCTTTCGCCCATTTCCTAAATTTGGTCAATCGGGCATGCGCGAAGGAGTTCATGATGTTATTTATGCAAAATTTGTCGATTTGGAGGAGAAGTAGGCTTTTTTAGTTCCGTAAAAAAGTACTTTTCGGGTACAAATGGCGTTTTCGGCAAATAGAATCACTTTTCCTTCGCCCATTTGGATAAGAAGTGGGCTTTTTTAGTTTCGTAAAAAAGTACTTTTCGGGTACAAATGGCGGTTTCGGTAAATATAATCGCTTTTCATTCGCCTATTTCCTAAATTTGGTTAATCGAGCATGCGCGAAGGAGTTCATGATGTCATTGATGCAAAATTTGTCGATTTGGAGGAGAAGTAGGTTTTTTTAGTTTCGTAAAAAAGTACTTTATTGGTACAAATGGCGTTTTCCGCAAAAAGAATCACTTTTCTTTCGCCCATTTCCTAAATTTGGTTAATCGGGCGTGCGCGAAGGAGTCCATGATGTTATTTAGGCAAAATTTGTCGATTTGGAGGAGAAGTAGACTTTTTTAGTTTCGTAAAAAAGTACTTTTCGGGTACAAATGGCGTTTTCGGCAAACAGAATCACTTTTCTTTCGCCCATTTCCTCAATTTGGTTAATCGAGCATGCGCGAAGGCGTTCATGATGTTATTGATGCTAAATTTGTCGATTTGGAGGAGAAGTAGGCTTTTTTAGTTTCGTAAAAAAGTACTTTACGGGTACAAATGGCGTTTTCCGCGAAAAGAATCACTTTTCTTTCGCCCATTTCCTAAATTTGGTTAATCGGGCATGCGCGAAGGAGTCCATGATGTTATTTATGCAAAATTTGTCGATTTGGAGAAGAAGTAGGCTTTTTTAGTTTCGTAAAAAAGTACTTCACGGGTACAAATGGCGTTTTCGGCCAATAGAATCACTTTTCTTTCGCCCATTTCCTAAATTTGGTTAATCGGGCATGCGCGAAGGAGTCCATGATGTTATTTATGCAAAATTTGTCGATTTAGAGGAGAAGTAGGCTTTTTTAGTTTCGTAAAAAGGTACTTTTCGGGTACAAATGGCGTTTTCGGCAAATAGAATCACTTTTGTTTCGCCCATTTCCTAAATTTGGTTAATCGGGCATGCGCGAGGGAGTCCATGATGTTATTTATGCAAAATTTGTCGATTTGGAGGAGAAGTAGGTTTTTTTAGTTTCGTAAAAAAGTACTTTACGGGTACAAATGGCGTTTTCCGCAAAAAGAATCACTTTTCTTTCGCCCATTTCCTAAATTTGGTTAATCGGGCGTGCGCGAAGGAGTCCATGATGTTATTTAGGCAAAATTTGTCGATTTGGAGGAGAAGTAGACTTTTTTAGTTTCGTAAAAAAGTACTTTTCGGGTACAAATGGCGTTTTCGGCAAACAGAATCACTTTTCTTTCGCCCATTTCCTCAATTTGGTTAATCGAGCATGCGCGAAGGCGTTCATGATGTTATTGATGCTAAATTTGTCGATTTGGAGGAGAAGTAGGCTTTTTTAGTTTCGTAAAAAAGTACTTTACGGGTACAAATGGCGTTTTCCGCGAAAAGAATCACTTTTCTTTCGCCCATTTCCTAAATTTGGTTAATCGGGCATGCGCGAAGGAGTCCATGATGTTATTTATGCAAAATTTGTCGATTTGGAGAAGAAGTAGGCTTTTTTAGTTTCGTAAAAAAGTACTTCACGGGTACAAATGGCGTTTTCGGCCAATAGAATCACTTTTCTTTCGCCCATTTCCTAAATTTGGTTAATCGGGCATGCGCGAAGGAGTCCATGATGTTATTTATGCAAAATTTGTCGATTTAGAGGAGAAGTAGGCTTTTTTAGTTTCGTAAAAAGGTACTTTTCGGGTACAAATGGCGTTTTCGGCAAATAGAATCACTTTTGTTTCGCCCATTTCCTAAATTTGGTTAATCGGGCATGCGCGAGGGAGTCCATGATGTTATTTATGCAAAATTTGTCGATTTGGAGGAGAAGTAGGTTTTTTTAGTTTCGTAAAAAAGTACTTTACGGGTACAAATGGCGTTTTCCGCAAAAAGAATCACTTTTCTTTCGCCCATTTCCTAAATTTGGTTAATCGGGCGTGCGCGAAGGAGTCCATGATGTTATTTAGGCAAAATTTGTCGATTTGGAGGAGAAGTAGACTTTTTTAGTTTCGTAAAAAAGTACTTTTCGGGTACAAATGGCGTTTTCGGCAAACAGAATCACTTTTCTTTCGCCCATTTCCTAAATTTGGTTAATCGGGCATGCGCGAAGGAGTTCATGATGTTATTTATGCAAAATTTGTCGATTTGGAGGAGAAGTAGGCCTTTTTAGTTTCGTAAAAAAGTACTTTTCGGGTACAAATGGCGTTTTCGGCAAATAGAATCACTTTTCTTTCGCCCATTTCCTCAAT